>CM066043.1:103406714-104611099 GCA_033557465.1 Ichthyophis bannanicus
CGGGGGTCACCCATACAGAATCTCAAAAGGGGAAACTCCTAAAGACTTAGTAGGGGCTAAGCATATCCTAAGAAGGGCTATAGGAAGAACTCAGAACTTCAGGTGAACTTCTTGACAAAGATTAGATAACTGAGATTCCAGGGTTCTATTCATACTTCTACTTTTCCTAAATTATGAGGTCTATAGGCAGTACGCATCTGATAATGTCAATATCTCGGGGCCATACTTAATGGACTTGCCTCCTGAGAACAGGGCCTCATGTGCATGCAAGGTTGTAAGGCCATACTTGGAATCTGGGTACACATTTAGACAGAGCCCTTTTCCTATTGTCAGTGCTCTAGTAAGAGCTATCAGTTCAGCTTTCTGTGCTGAGGTTTCTGGGGCAAGAGCTGAGGACTCAACTACCAGATCAAGGGTCACCACTGCATACCCTGCACAACGATGTCCATTGATGATGAGACTACTTCCATCCATAGCCTACCACACTAGCTCTGCCTGGAAGGGGGGCGTGGAGCTGCTGAAACCTGTGGGGAGAGGCAGCGAGGCACAGGAACTCCAAAGGTGCGGGGCCTCTGGTTGAGTGGGGCTGTGTGCAGGCAACATGCCTGAACATGCCTAGGGCTGGCCTCGTGTGGCCAACTTATCCTGCTTGCCCATGGAGAAAGCAAGGTTACTTACCCGTGGGGTTCTCCATGGACAGCAGAATAAAGCAACCACACAAACCCATCCGCCATCCCCTTTCAGATGCGCCTGCTAAGGCTGGGGAATGACTGAAGGAAAAAGTGAGGCTGGCTAGGGGTACTGAGCTGGGAGAGCATGCTCATAGGAAGCCTTTTAAAAGTTTTTTTTTCCTGAGCTCTGTCAGATGGCATAACCATTGTGACAGTAGGATAAGTAGACTTATCCTACTGTCCACAGAGAACCCCCGTTACAGGTAAATAACCTCGCTTTCTCTCCACGTACTGGGCACACCCTCTTTTACCTTAAAACATTACTGTGAGAGGGGAAGTAATCAAGATGGCGGATACTTGCGTCGAGCAGTGAGCTGCAACCCCGAGGAACACATGTGCCTGAGGAGCCTCTAGTGTTTCGGCATGGGGCGGAGAAAGCGTAAGCAGGCAGCCTTACCTCCTGGCGTGAACCTGCTGAATCCATCGAGCCAGCGAACACTCGGGGAGTGTGGTTTTGAGTTTGGCGCTGGAGCGGTGTCTTCAGCTGGGGCGTCGGGAGGAGTATCGCCCCAGACAAAGAATCTCTGTGTCTGGCTCTCTCCAGAGCAGCGCACCCCTCCGCCACGACCCGGAAGTTTGACCTCAGCTGCTGCTGTTCTCTCAGAGGCTGTGTCTGCAAGTACACCTCTTTTGGAGGGCAATGGAGGTGCTTTGGCTGAGTTAACTTTCTCCCCTGATGTTGCGGGACAGTGTGAAGCAAGTGCAGGAAGGATTTCATCGGAGGTAGATTCGGCTGCTGACCTGGCACAGAGGGAGGTTCTTCCTGGGATTCCTGTATTGGTGAGACCAGCAGCTTATACGATGGAAACGCTGTGGGAAGGAATACCAACTTTGAACCTTTCCTTGATTAAAATGTTTGGGACGTTTAAGACTGAGATAAATGTGGTTAAAGCTACTTGTGTTTTAATCTCACCTACACGTATGAGGAGCAAGTTGGGAGAATTAGCAACCTGGAAAAGGAGTTGGGGGAAATGCAGGAACTTGTTAATGCCCAGATTAAGGACAGCTCTGTGTCTAGTAGGAAGATGGAGTACCTGGAGAATCAGGCCCGACGATGTAATCTTCGGTTCCTGAGTTTCCCCAGGTCTCCCTTATTGTCAGCTACAGAGATGGTGCGGAAGTACTTCGGGGAAGTCGTGAAGATTCCCCCGGAGCAATTTCCCCCCTTGACTAGAGCTGAGTATTTGTATGTGAGTAGTAGGGACAGGGTAATCGTGGCTCCCTCCACCTCGTCTGGGCTGGGGGACCTCACAGGTTTCTTAGAGAATTCACTGGAGGTCATGACTGAAAGAACTACCCTTCTTACTACATTGGCTTTGGAGTCAGATAAGATTTATATCCTCAGAATGTATTTCAGGAATGCTAGTGAAGTTTTTTTGGGTTCTAAAGTTAGGATATTTCCTGATTTGTCTCGAGTTACACAGTTGAGAAGGAAGGACGTTTTGGTCCTTCGTCCCAGAGTAGTGGCCCTGGGAGCTACTTTTCAACTTAAATTTCCAGTTAAATGTTATGTGGTATTTAAACAAAAGATGTATTTGTTTTTTGAATCAAAACAGCTTCTGGCATTTCTGAAGGCTAGAGAAGGGAGTATAGTTGAGGTTGTGCTTCCTTCTCATATGGCTGACGCGTGAGTTTCCTATATAGAAATTACACTTACCTGGTAATTGTAGTTCCTGGAGGGTCCAGTTTAGTCCTCCACATCCGGGTAGTGCACCTCCTCCTGCAGCAAGGAGACTGGACCAATCAAATCTTAGTAACCTAGTCTGTATACTGCTGGAACTCCCATCAGCCCTCCAGTGAACTAGTAACAAAGCAGACTCAAAGAAAGAACACATTAAAGAAACAATTAAGTATAAGTAGATTTGTCCCCTTAAACACCTAAGTGACGCCCTCCCCAAACGAGAGGGCTCGAACTCTGCACCTTGCTTCTGCCCCTGGTACCTAAAACAATTGGCAGACAGAACAGCAAGCATAAGAATAAAAAACTCTTTAGAAAACCATAAGGAGCGTAGAAACCCCTTGCAAGAGGGTTCCTTTTTTTTTAGCAGAAAACATACTTACTCGACACTGTCCCACACCGGCCTTAGCACGCCGCCCAAACAGAAGAAATTACGTAGTCTCCAGGGTGGGACTGAGGACTAAACTGGACCCTCCAGGAACTACAATTACCAGGTAAGTGTAATTTCTATTTCCTGAGCAGTCCTCCAGTTTAGTCCTCCACATCCGGAATGTAACAGAGCAGTTATCAACGGGAGGGACCTTGCCAACCGGCGCGCAAGACAGCCGATCCAAAACAAGAATCCCGTGCCGCCGCTACATCCAATCGGTAATGCCTACTGAAATCATGGAGAGAAGACCATGCAGCCGCCCTGCAAATTCCCAGCGGCGGAACAAGACTATGCTCCGCCCAAGAGGATGCTTGTGCTCTAGTAGAATGGGCTCGCAATCCCAACGGGACAGAGCAACCCTGCAGAATATAAACCGAAGCGATGGCCTCCTTAATCCACAGAGAAATGGACGCTTTCGCCGCCACTTCTCCTTTTCGAACTCCACCAAACAGCACAAACAAGCGATCCGATTTACGGAACGACTCGGAGACCTTCACGTACCGACGCAGAATCCGCCTCACATCCAACCTATGGAGAACACTGTCCGAATCAGCAGATGGATCTGAAGAAAAAGTGGGCAGCACCACAGACTGATTCAAATGAAATGGAGAAACCACCTTCGGAAGAAAAGAGGGAACCGGCGTTAGAACTACATGATCTCGGAAAAAAGACAAGGGAGCTCTACAAGACAGCGCCTGCAGTTCTGAAATTCGTCACGCCGAACAAATGGCAACGAGAAATACCGCCTTCAGCGTTAAGTCCTTAACCGAGGCATGGCGAAGGGATTCAAAAGGCTCCCGAACCAAAGCCTGCAGCACCAAATTCAAATCCCAAGGCAGAATAGTAACTCTTTGCGAAGGCCGCAAGCGAAAGACAGCTTTAAGAAAACGCCGTATATCCGAGTGCGCCCCAAGAGGAACATCCTGAATCTTGCCTCTAACAAGCAAGAGCCACCACCTGAACCTTCAGGGAACTAGCGGCTAGCCCCTTGTCAAATCCGTCTTGTAAGAAACTGAGGATGACGGCCACCGAAGCCGTCGCTGCCCGTAGATCATGTCTAGAACACCAATCTTCAAAAATTCGCCAAACTCGAACATACGTAAGCGAGGTAGACGACTTTCTAGCTCAAAGAAGCGTAGCAATAACTGCCGGGGAATAACCTTTCCTTCTCAACCTAGCCCTTTCAATGGCCATACCGTAAGCGAGAATCGATCCACCTGAGGCATGCGCAGTGGCCCCTGGATTAGCAGGTCCACTAAGGGTGGAAGCCTCCACGGAACGCCATCGAGCAGCCGCACCATAAGAACATAAGATATGCCATACTGGGTCAGACCAAGGTCCATCAAGCCCAGTATCCTGTTTCCAACAGTGGCCAATCTAGGTCATACGTACCTAGCAGTTTCCCCAAAAGACAGGTTCCGCAATGCTTGTACTGGGTCAAGCATTGATATCCTGGGTCCCTTCTTAATAATGGTTTATGGACCTTTCCTCCAGGAACTTGTCCAAACCTTTTTTAAACCCAGCTACACTAACAGCCTTTACTACATCCTCCGGTAACAAATTCAAGAGTTTGATTACAAGTTGAGTGAAGAAATATTTTCTTTTATTTGTTTTAAATAGTTTACCCTGTAGCTTCATTGCATGTCCCCTAGTCTTTCTATATTCTGATAACGTAAACAATCGATCTACGTTTACCCGTTCCACTCCGTTCATTAATTTATAGACTTCTATCATATCTCCCCTCAGCCGTCTCTTTTCCAGATTAAAGAGCCCTAACCTTTTTAGCCTTTCTTCATAGGAGTATCCTTCCATCCCCTTTACCATTTTGGTGGCTCTTCTCTGAGCCTTTTCTAATAATGCTATATCCTTTTTAAGATACGGCGACCAGAATTGCAAACAATATTCAAGGTGCGGTCTCACCATGGAACGATATAGAGGCATTATAATATCTTATTTTATTTTCCATTCCTTTCCTTATGATACCTAGCATTCTATTTGCTCTCTTGGCTGCCGCTGCACACTGGGCCGAGGGTTTTAACATGCTATCCACAATGACGCCTAAATCTTTTTCCTGGGTGGTGGTTCCTAATGTGGTTCCTAATGTGTGCATCGTGTAACCATAGTTTGGGTTGTTCTTCCCTAGGTGCATAACTTTGCACTTGTCCACATTAAATTTCATCTGCCATTTTGATGCCCAGTCTTCCAATTTATCAAGATCCTCTTGCAATTTTTCCACAATCCTCTTGGGTTTTAACAACTTTAAATAGTTTTGTGTCATCTGCAAATTTGATAACCTCACTCGTTATTCCACTTTCCAGGTCATTTATGAATATGTCAAAAAGCAGCAGACCCAGCACAGATCCCTGGGGTACACCACTATTCACTTTTCTCCATTGGGAAAATTGACCATTTAGCCAAACCCTCTGCTTTCTATCTTTTAACCAGTTCTTGATCCACAGTAGTGCACTGCCTCCTATCCCATGACTCTTTAGTTTTGCCAAAAGTCTCTGATGAGGGACCTTGTCAAAGGCTTTCTGAAAGTCCAGATACACTATATCAGTGATGGCTAACCTTTTTGAGCCCGAGTGCCCAAACTGCCGCACAAAACCAAAGAATTTCCTCAAAGTGCCAGCACGTCATTTGCATAAGTGGTCTTATTTGCATAAATATTTGCATAATGTTACCATACACTAACTTTTAGTAAACATGTCTCTTAATGAGTGTATGGATAAAGAAAGACTAAAAGATTTCTACATTACTATAATCCAGTGCCAACCGCCAGGCACATTAGGAACTACTACAAACGCTGCCCATTTAGAAAACCATAGCAAACCCGCCGTATCCTGACAGCATTACCAGGACTCCACAAAGCACCATACCCTACCTATCAAAAGGCAACACTGCAAATATTAAACCAATACATTTCAGAGAATACTGGGGAAAGAGAACAAGTGGCAACGTCAAATAGGAATTTCCTCTTGTACCAAACAAAGCGCAGATGTTAATGATGCACATTTCCCAGAGCTGACATATTCCAGTTAATAAATTCAAAATAAAGAGATATCTTTCTACCTTTTTTTTTCAGTTGCAATTGGTCCAGCCACCTTCTTCTGGTTTCTTCATGTTTTCTGCTAACTCTCCATCGTCTGCTGTCCATTTGTCCTTTCTTCTCTCTTCTAGTTTTTTTTCCATTCTTTCTCTCTCTCTACATCTGCTTTAACATACTAATCTTTCTCCTTTTGCTCTTTCCTCATTCCTATTTCATCCACACAAATTTTACCCCTCCATCCTCAATCCCCAATTACTCTCCCAATACCTGGCCAATTGTAGATTTTTCATCCCTCCTACACAAAATATTTTTCCCCTCTCCATTTTACTCTCCCAGCCCCATCCCATTCTAATCCTCCCCCAACATCAGCTCCCTTCTAGTTCCAGTCTCACCCAGCATCCATTCCCTTCTAGTCCCTGCATCAGCCCATTTCCAGTCCAAGTCCCTTCATCAGCTCATTTTCAATCCTAGCCCCCCCATCAGCCCATTTCTACTCATTTCCTAGCCCCACCATCAGCCCATGTCAAATCATAGCTCCCCTCCACTCAGCCCAATTCCAGTCCAAGCCCCCCCATGAGCCTACTTCCAGTTCTAGCCCCTCCATGAGTCCATTTCAATTCAAGCCCCCACCACAGCACATTTCCAATCTTAGCTCCCCCCAACAGCCCATTTCCAGTCCTATCCTAGCTGTTCCATCAGCCCATTTTCAGTCCTAGCTCCCTTCCCTCACAGCCCATTTCCATTCCAAGCCCCCTCCCCATCAGCTATTTGCAGTTCAAGCCTCCCCTTCCACTCAGCCCATTTCCAGTCCTAGCAACACCCCAACCCATTACCAGTCCTAGCCCCCCGTCAATCAACTTCCAGTCCTAACCCCCATCACCCCATTTTCAGTTTAAGCCCCCCCCTATAACCCTTTACCAGTCCTAACCCGCCATCAGCCCATTTCCAGTCAGCCCCCCATAGCCCATTGCCAATCCTAACCACATCAGCCCACCTCAAGTCCTAACCCCTCCCCATCAGCCCATTTCCTGTCCTAGCCCCCCCCCATAACCCATTATCAGTCCTACACCCCCATCAGCCCACTACCAATCTTAACCCCCCCATAGCCCATTACCAGTCCTAACCCCCCCCATCAGCCCACTACCAGTCTTAACCCCCCCCCCATAGCCATTACCAGTCCTAACCCCCCCATCACCCCATTTCCAGACAGCCCTCATCAGCTCATAGCCCATTGCCAGCACTCATCATCCCACAGCCCATTGCTTGTCTTAACTCCCCCCCATAGCCCACTGCGTCTTAACCCCCCTCCCCAGCCCACTGCCAGTATTAACCCCCCCCTCCCTAGCCCATTGCCAGTCTCAACCCCCCTCCCTCCCTCCCTAGCCCATTGCCAGTCTCAACCCCCCTCCCTCCCTAGCCCATTGCCAGTCTCAACCCCCCTCCCCCCATCCCTAGCCCATTGCCAGTCTTAACCTCCATCCCTCCCTAGCCCATTGCCAGTCTTAACCTCCCTCCCTCCCTCCCTAGCCCATTGCCAGTCTCAACCCCCTCCCTCCCTCCCTAGCCCACTGCCAGTCTAAACCCCCCTCCCTCCCGAGCCCAGTGCCAGTCTCAACCCCCTCCCTCCCTCCCTCCCTAGCCCATTGCCAGTCTTAACCTCCCTCCCTAGCCCATTGCCAGTCTTAACCTCCCTCCCGCCCTAGCCCAGTGCCAGTCTTTACCCCCCCTCCCTAGCCCATTGCCAGTCTTAACCCCCCCCTCGCCCTCCCTAGCCCATTGCCAGTCTTAACCCCCCTCCCTCGGCTCATGGCAATAAAAAAAAAAAAAAGCTGCCCGCTGCCGCCGCGGCGGCATGGAGTGTCCCGCGGGGCTCCCTCTGCCCGGCGGGACTCTCCCGGCGCTGCTCAGCCCCTCTCTGCCGGCTTGCAGAGACGCGAAGGGAGAGAGAGTCTCCCTCGCGTCTCTCTTAAGCCCGCAGGGGCAGATGGGAAAGTCCCCATCAGCCCCTGCGGGCTTAACAGAGACGCGAGGGAGACTCTCCCTTCGCGTCTCTGCAAGCCGGCAGAGAGGGGCTGAGCAGCGCCGGGAGAGTCCCGCCGGGCAGAGGGAGCCCCGCGGGACACTCCATGCCGCCGCCGCGGCAGCGGGCAGCTTTTTTTTTTTTTTTAATGTGCGACCTTCCCGCGTGCCAGCTGCAAGGCCTTCGCGTGCCACAGCTGGCACGCGTGCCATAGGTTCGCCATCGCTGCACTATATCAACCGACCCACCTTTGTCCACCTGTTTATTCACACTTTCAAAAAAACATAATAGATTAGTAAGACAAGATCTTCCTTGTCGAAAGCCATGTTGGCTGTCTCCCATTAGGCCATGATTATCTACATGCTGAGTAATTTTATTCTTTATGATGGTTTCTACCATTTTTCCCTGTACTGACGTGAGGCTCACCGGTCTGTAGTTTCCCGGATCACCCCTGGAACCCTTTTTAAAAATTGGCGTTACAGTCTTCAGGTATTACAGATGATTTAATGAAAATTCACAGATTACTAATAGCAGGTCTGCAATCTCATATTTCAGTTCTTTCAACACCCTTGGATGTATACCATCCGGCCCAGGTGATTTGCTACTCTTCAGTTTATCTAATAGTTGTAATACATCTTCCCGATGTATTGATATTTCCTTCAATTCTTCCGCACCTTTAAATACCACTTCAGTCATGGGTAACATCCCTACATCTTCCTTAGTAAAGACTGAAGCAAAGAATTCATTCAGTCTCTCCGCTATCGCCTTGTCGCCTCTTAGTGCCCCTTTAACTTCTCTATCATCTAATGGACCAACTGACTCTCTCACAGGTTTTTTGCTACGAATGTACTTGAAAAAATCTTTATTTCGTGTTTTTGCTTCCGCAGCAAGCTTCTTCTCAAATTCTCCCTTTGCCTACTTTATCAATGCCTTGCATTTGACTTGCCAGTTCTGGTGCTGTTTCAAGGTTTCGTCATTTGGCTTTTTTTTTCCATTTCCTGAAAGATGCTTTTTTGGCAACAGCCGCCTCTCTGACCTCACCTTTAAACCATGCTGGCAGTTTTTTGGACTTCCTTCCACTTTTCTTAAAGCGTGGAATACAGCTGGTCTGGGCTTCCAAGATCGTATTTTTCAACAACACCCAAGCTTGATGTAAGTCTTTAACCTTTGCAACTGCTCCTTTTAGTTTTTTCTTAACTATTTTCCTCATTTTATCATAGTCTCCCTTTCGAAAGTTAAAAGGTAGTATTGTGGATTTCCTTACTATCCCTCCCGCACCAGATCTGCGTACCAAGTCTGACGGGCCCAATCCGGAGTCACCAACAAAACCTTTCCACGGTGTGCTTCGATGCGTTGGACTACTCTGCCGATCAGTGCCCACGGCGGAAAGACATACAGAAGCCCGAACTCGGGCCACGGTTGGATGAGGGCATCGATTCCTTCGGACATGCGCTCTCGCCGTCTGCTGAAGAAGCGACATGTCTTCGCCGACTGGAAGGTCGCCATGAGGTCCATGATCGGCGGTGCCCAACGGCGAACTATTTGCGCATATATCTGCGGGTGCAACTCCCACTCTCCGGCGTCCACCTGCACCCGGCTGAGAAAATCCGCCATCACATTTTCATTTCCCGCGATATGCGCTGCTGAACTTCCACCCACGCGAAGAGCGTCTCCGCCTCCTCTTCCATGGCTACGCTTCCTGTGCCTCCTTGCCGGTTGATGTACGCCACCGCAGCCGAGTTGTCTGACAGAACCCGCACCACTCAACACCTCACCGACGTCTCGAATACCTGCAACGCCAGACGCACTGCTTGCAGCTCGAGTCGGTTGATCGACCACAAGACCTCCTGCGCTGACCACGTCCCCTGCACGTAACGGCCCTAACAGTGGGCTCCCCAGCCTGTTAGACTCGCATCCATTATTATAGGTAATCAAACTGGTTGTTCCAGTGGAACCCCCGCCCGTAGCGACCTTGGGCACAGCCACCACTGTAACGCCTGCCGAACCCGTCTCGGAAACGACAATTGTTGATTTAGCAAATCCGACTGACTGGACCAATGACGTAATAGGGCTCGCTGAAGGGAACGCATATGAAATCTGGCCCACGGAACCACCTCTAGAGTTGACGCCATGGTTCCCAGCAGCCGAAGATACCACCACGCAGAGGGGGCGGGAATCGCCAAGAAAGATTGCACCAGACGACACAATCCTTGAGCGCGGCGGGCCGGAAGAGTCACCACGCCTTTTGCCATGTCGAAGCAGACTCCCAGATATTCGAGGACCTGAGTCGGAACCAAGTGACTCTTCTTTACACTGACCACCCAGCCGAGGCTCTGTAGCATGCTCACGACTTTGTCTGTAGCCTGCAAGCTCTCCTCCTCGGACTTCACTCGAATCAACCAGTCGTCGAGATAAGGGTGGATGAGAACACCTTCCCTTCTCAAAGCCGCCGCCGCCACCACCACCATAACCTTGGTGAAAGTGCGAGGAGCTGTAGCCAGGCTGAAAGGCAAAGCTTGAAACTGGAAGTGCCCCCAGGGGAACGTGAACCACAGAAATTTTTGATGAACCGCTCTGATTGGAATATGTAGATAGGCCTCGGTAAGGTCTAGAGAAGTCAAAAACTCCCCTTGCCGCACCGCTACGATAACGGACTTTAGGGTCTCCATGCGAAAATGAGGAACCCGCAGACAACGATTCACGCCCTTGAGATCTAGAATAGGGTGGAGGGACCCGTCCTTCTTTGGCACCACGAAATAAATGGAGTAACGACCTAACCCGCTCTTGCACTCCGGAACGGGCACAACCGCCCCCAAAGCTAGCAGACGCTCCAACGTAGAGCGAATTGCCAGTTCCTTCTGCTGCCCCCTGCTGGGAGACAGAACATAGGAGTCTCGCGGCGGAACGGTAAACTCCAGCGCATAACCTTCTCTATTTCTAGCACCCACTGATCCGACATTATGTGGACCCAAGAGGGAAGAAAGTACCAAAGCCGACCCCCGATCACTTGCCTTCCCCCCGGGTCCGCCTCACTTCATTGCGGTTTGCGACTAAAGGAGGAGGGAGAGGAGGAGGACACAGCTGAAAAATCTCTGCCCGCTCCTCGAAAACCTCGAAAGGTATGTGACCTGGATCCAAACCTACCTCGTTGAGAGCCCCAAAGGCGGGAAGATCGAAATCTCCTAAAGTCCCGAAATTGACCCCGGACTACTGGTAAGCCTCTACTTGGCTTAGGCTTGTCCTCCGGCAGCCTACCACCCTTAGACTCTCCAAGGTCCTTTACCAACTTATCTAGATCGTCCCCGAACAACAACCTGCCTTTGAAGGGGAGTTTGCTGAGACGAGATTTGGAAGAGGAATCGGCTGCCCAATTCCACAACCAAATGGATCTGTGCACCACCACCAAGGAAGCCATACTATTTGCCAACGTCCAGATCAAATCCTAATGCACATCCGCCAAATACGCCGAACCAGACTCCAACCGGGTAACCTCGAGCAACCCTTGCTGATCCAAGAGTGGGTTCTGACGCAAATGCTGAGCCCACCGTAAACAGGCTCTAGCCACCCAGGCCCCACAAATAGAAGCCTGCAACGACAACACATTGGTCTCGAAGGCCTGTTTCAACAAACCGTCCACCTTTCTGTCCTGCATGTCTTTTAAGGCAGCACTCCCCTCTACTGGGATTGTTGTCTTTGTCACTGCTGACACTGCGGCGTCCACCCGAGGCGGCTTAAACATTTCCTTGTCCTTGTCCTTCAAAGGATAGAGGCGATTCATCGTCCGGATACCTTTCAAACCCGAGTCCGGCTGATCCCACTCAGTCTGAATCATTTGATCAACAACTCTGTTGACTGGAAACACCACCTGAGAATCCCGGACCGCCTGAATAAGGGGATCTTCCAAAGCTTCGCCTTCCCCCGGATGCGCTGCCGCGAGATTGAGTGTCTGAAGAGCTTCCGTAATTAGAGGTATCAATTCCTCCCTACGAAACACCCAGATAATTCTAGCCTGATCCTCAGGGTCCAGAATCTCCCCTTCTTCGAGATCATCCACACTGCACTCCAGATCTACCTCCACATCTATGTCCTGCCCCTCCAAATCCTCGTGATCTAAGTCTAAGGACCGAGCCTCTTAGCTGGCCTGGAAACAATTCGTCCAGCGGACTCCGTATTGGAGGTCGGAGGAGGCGGAGGCGTGACCAAGGTCTCAGACCACTTGCCTAAGCGCCCCAATTTGAAAGCCTGATGCATAATCAGTACGAAGTCCGGGGAAAAATCTGTAAAAGGAAGAAGAAGATTCAGCTGGTTTCCACCGGAAACCCAAAGACCTGTCCCTTAGAAACAGTCGGAGCTGGCGGCAACAGAGAAACAGGAGAAGAATTCCCTTCAGCAGACAAAGTAGATTCCAAGGGATTGGGCTGTGATCTGCCTTCCATCTGTTGCTCTATATCAGAGGAAACAACAGCGCAGCTCCCGCACAACCCTGAAGCTGACACTGAACGCCTGCGCGAACCGCAGACCACACACTGCGGTTTCGAGGACATCAAGACAGCCTATAGCACCCCCAGAACAAGGAGGGACAGACTGACTGAACAAAGCCCTGCAAGGAGAAAGGCAGGTGTCTTAATTAGTTACCACTATATATAAATTATTCCTTTTGTTCTGTTTTTTTTTTTTTTAATATTGAGGGACAGGCAATCAAGGGAACTCCCGTGCCTGCTCTGAACCCAAACGCCACCGAATTGCCAAAGACTGTCAGGCTTCTGCCCTGTGCACAGCCAAAAAACAGGGTCCAAAATGGCCACCGCGGTCGAAGCGCGATGAAGAAAAAAATGCGCCAAACACAAAAAGATAAAGAAAATAAAGGGGCCACAAGAACGGACCGAAGAAATGAACGCCGCATAGAACTCAGAGAGAAATTCACTTACCACGCTACAAAAAAGAAATGAAGGGCCAACAACGCCGCTCGAATCCTGAGTGGTAGAGTGCTGATATCCCGACTGTCTGAAGCAAGCCGAAGAACCGATCCTCCAGCAGGACTGACTGTTGCAGTCAAAGCTCAGAGACAAAGATTGCTGAGCCTGGGCAGAACGGATCTTACCCCGAATCGTCCTGGGGGAGCGATCACAGCCCGCTGCTTGCTCTGAACTGCCAACGAAGTACAGGGTGAGAAGGGCAGTGCCGGCTCGGCTTCTCAGCCGCGTTTTTTTTTTTTTTAAAGCTATAGCTGCTAACAAAAGAAAGTAAAGAGGAGCAAAGAAAAAAAGAGAAACTGCACAAACAACAATTAAATAAGATTGCTAACAAGCCCCTAAGTGAGCCTAGTGCCAGGCTCACACGATCTCCTGCTGTAAGGAGACTGGACACACTGGAGGGCTGATGGGAGTTCCAGCAATATACAGTCTAGGTTACTAAGATTTGATTAGTCCAGTCTCCTTGCTGCAGGAGGAGGTGCACTACCTGGATGTGGAGGACTAAACTGGAGGGCCGCTCAGGAACTGCCTATTTAGTTAACTTGTGTTTAGATGGTGTAGGACAGCGATGGCGAACCTATGGCACGCGTGCCAGCTGTGGCACGCGAAGGCCTTGCAGCTGGCACGCGGGAAGGTCCGCAAAAAAGAAAAAGCTGGCTCTGACTGCTGCCGCGGACGCGGCAAGGACAGAATGCAGTGTCCCGCGGGGCCCCCTCCGCCCGCTAAGCCCCTCTGCAAGGGCTTTCAGATTCGCGAGGGAGAGCGTCTCCCTCGCGTCTCTGTTAAGCCCGCAGGGGCTAATGGGAAATTTCCCATCAGCCCCTTTAGACGCGAGGGACTGATGGGAAATTTCCCATTAGCCCCTGCGGGCTTAACAGAGACGCGAGGGAGATGCTCTCCCTCGCGAATCTGATAGCCCTTGCAGAGGGGCTTAGCGGGCGGAGGGGGCCCCGCGGGACATTGCATTCTGCCGCGGCAGCGGCCAGAGCCAGCTTTTTTTTTTTTTAAATTTGCCAGGGGGGGGTTAGGACTGCTAATGGGCTAGGGGGGGGGTTAGGACTGTTAATGGGCTGGGGGGGGGTTAGGACTGCTAATGGGCGGGCGGGTGGGCGGGGTAGGAATGCTAATGAGCTGTGGGATGATGGGTGCTGTCTGTAAATGGGGTGATGGGGGGTTAGGACTGTTAATGGGCTGGGGGGGTTAGGACTCCTAATGTGCGGTCGGGCGGGCGGGGGGTAAGACTGCTAATGGGCTGTGGGCTGATGGGGGCTGTCTGGAAATGGGGTGATGGGGGGTTAGGACTGCTAATGGGCTATGGGGGGGTTAGGACTGCTAATGGGCTATGGGGGGGTTAGGACTGCTAAAGGGCTAGGGGGGGTTAGGACTGCTAAAGGGCTAGGGGGGGGTTAGGACTGCTAAAGTGCTAGGGGGGGGTAAGGACTGCTAATGGGCGATGGGGGGGTTAGGACTGCTAATGGGCTGGGGAGGTTAGGAATGCTAATGGGCTATGGGGGGTTAGGACTGCTAATGGGCTGTGGGCTGATGGGGGCTGTCTGGAAATGGGGTGATGAGGGGTTAGGACTGGTAATGGGCTATGGGGGGGTTAGGACTGGTAATGGGCTATGGGGGGTTAGGACTGGTAATGGGCTTTGGGCTGATGTGGGATGTCTGGAAATGGGTAGATGGGGGTTAGGACTTGTAATGGGTTATAGGGGGGCTTAAACTGAAAATGGGGTGATGGGGGTTTAGGAGTGGAAGTGGGTTGATGGGGGGGGGCTAGGCCTGGTATGGGGTTGGGGCGTTGCTGGGACTGGAACTGGGATGCTGGGGGGCTAGGACTGGAAAGGTGCTGATGCAGGGACTAGAAGGGAATGGATGCTGGGTGAGGCTGGAACTAGAAGGGAGCTGATGTTGGGGGAGGATTAGAATGGGATGGGGCTGGGAGAGTAAAATGGAGAGGGGAAAAATATTTTGTGTGGGAGGGATAAAAAATCTACAATTGGCCGGGTATTGGGACAGTAAGTGGGGATTGAGGATGGAGGGGTAAAATTTGAGTGGATGAAATAGGAATGAGGAAAGAGCAAAAGGAGAAAGATTAGTATGTTAAAGCGGATGTAGAGAGAGAGAATGGAAAAAAAAACTAGAAGAGAGAAGAAAGGACAAATGGACAGCAGATGATGGAGAGTTAGCAGAAAACATGAAGAAACCAGAAGAAAGTGGCTGGAGCAATTGCAACTGTGTAACTGAGCTGAGGTATTCTGTTTATGTAATTCCTTTTTGACATTGCCACTTGTTCTCTTTCCCCAGTAGGTCATGTATTGTTATTCTCTGAAATGTATTGGTTTAATATTTGCAGTGTTGCCTTTTGATAGGTATGGTCTGGTGCTTTGTGAGTCCTGGTAGTGCTGTTAGGATACGGCGGGTTTGCTATTGGTTCTAAATGGGCAGTGTTTGTAGTAGTTCCTAATGTGCCTGGCGGTTGGCACTGGATTATAGTAATGTAGAAATCTTTTAGTCTGTCTTTATCCATACACTCATTAAGAGACATGTTTACTAAAAGTTAGTGTATGTTAGCATTATGCAAATATTTATGCAAATTGACGTGCTGGCACTTTGAGGAAATTCTTTGGTTTTGTGCGGCAGTTTGGGCACTCGGGCTCAAAAAGGTTAGCCATCACTGGTGTAGGATATACCTCTCTAGGTTCCGTTCTATTTATGTTTCCTGGAACTTCCCTATTTCCTTTATATTGTGGTCTAATTTGATGGAAAAAATGGTTTAATATAATGTATTTGCCTTTTAGTTGTAATGATATATCCATTTTTCTGTTCATTCAATGTAATTGGTTTGGATGTAAAGACTGAATAATCAAATAAATATAAAGTTAAAACAAAACAAAACACGTTCATGGCAAAACCTTACTGTAGATTAGTATATAGGCCCCTAGAAGGGGCTCAGCTATAAAGTGATTAAATTTATTTGTATAAGTTTATATAACCATTAATCTGTACAGAACATTTAAAGTGATTTACAACCATACAGTTTACTATGCACAAAGGACTGTTTGCAGTGTGCTTCAACACCTTGCATAGCATCCCATTATGTACTAAGAGAGAAGGTCGCTTGGGTCATACAGATGAGTCCCAGTGCGGTTCTGATAAGTAGCGCCAGTGAATCTGCAGATCATGATATTGAAAATGGAGGTTCTGCAATGAGCTCAGTAGACAAATATTAAACTCTTTGTGTAAAAAGACAAGTGAAAACTTAAGGCATATCATGAATAATTCTTTGGGTGCATGAAAATGAGCGTCAATAGTTTTCAGTGCTTTTAAGATTTTATTTTCCTTATATTTATCAATGTAAGAAACATACGTGCTATTGTGTATTGCATTTACAAGTGTTCCAATAAAAATAATTTTTCTATATAAAGTTTTGAATTTCTTCCAGTATAAGATTTAAACCATATGAATTGTCCTGAGTGTTCCTTTTTAAATTAAATGTCAGTTTAATTACTACTACTATTAATCACTTGTATAGCGCTACAAGGCATACACAGTGCAGTACAAATTAATTGCCTGCCTGAAAAACCTTTGAAATAATTTTCTAAGACGTAATGTGGGGAAGGGAGGGAGAGAAGCATTTATCATATATATATGCCAAATAACATATCAGATCACAAAGTTAGAGCATCTTCACTATTAGTGAAACAAATAGATGGCATCTGTTAAAAAACTACAATAGGAAGGTAAAAAAAATGCTAACAGTGGTGCTGATTATTGGTCCAATGGATTATTGCTTCAGCATAACTACTAAAAGTAGCAGAAACCGCACTCATTAGTGACTCGGACTAAATGTTATAAGCCACTTAGGAGATTTGTGAGACATTATATCTGTATGACAGTACTATAAAGTTTATAAACTGTGGGGAAGATTGCTTCATTGGGAGAGTTCTAAAAACCTAATAGATATTGATAATGCTCAAGAAGCAAAAAACATTTTTAACGGAAAGCTCTACAACTAAGGGTCATCACATGGAGCTCCAAGAGGAGAGACTCAGGAATAACATCGGGAATATTTTTACGGAGAGGGTGGCTTTGAATGACCTGCAGGAGTTGGTAGAAACAAAATTCAAAAAAATTGTGGAATACAGAATCCCTAGAGGCAAAAAAAATGGAAATGAAGTGCTGGGACAATGTTAAATAAATAAATAAACCTGCATAGTCGGCATTCACAATACCTTAAAAGACAACGGTGCTAAATGTTCCACGAGGAACATGGGGAAGGGGCATGCTGTGTTGGGTTCCATATAGGAATCTGGATGCCTGTGCATGAATCATTGCTGTGCAGACTGGATCGGCTATTTTTAGTCTTTAGCTGCCATCATTTAGTCTACTGCCATGTCTATGGAGTTGAGTGCTGGGTGGAGTTTAGGTTCAGAATGATGCCACTGAAGGCTGGATGTGGGGAAAAGATGTGTACACAGGTACTGCCATTGGCAGACTCTGCAGATGAATGACTCAAAGAAGAAACTTATTGAGACATTAATGGCACCAATGAATTCTCTGAAAATGAAGGTTGTGAGGAAGAGATTTAAGAGAACACTATCATTCAAGTTAATGGAAGTGCCTACCTTGTTTAGTATGACAGTCTTCCTATGTGGGAGCCACTCTCATAATACATACGCGGTCAGAAATAAAAAAGACCGCGATCGGTGATCTCCGTGGACACTGCTGTTGAAATGTGAACTAGTGCCCTTTACAAAATACAGTGGTGTGGAAAAATCTTGCATATGTAGTGCTGAATAGGCAATTTTTAGTTGTTTGGATCACAGGAACAAAATGCTACAAGTTATAATTTACAACCCCTTCTGCGTGCCATTTTATTCCCTTTTGTCTTTTGTACAAATCTGACAGGACTCAAGCATTCTTTTATGATTTTTTAGTACTCATGTTCGTTTGGCTGTGAACCTGTATACAAAGATGTAACATATGCCCAAAAGGTTGTTGTGTTTTCTGTTCCGTGTATGTTGGCAATGTGCACGTGTTCTTCATTTCATTAGGTAGCCTTGAAAAGGACTGTTTTTTGTTGTTGGTGGCCATTAGTAATTGATGAACGCAGTCCTTGCTCTCTCTCACCAGACGAGATCTGTCTGGCATGGAGTGGACTAGTTTGATGAGGTGTTCTCGCATTATGATGCGCTTCCAGGCTGCAATCAGTGACTTAATCAGCTCTTGCTTGGTCTGCAGCTGCTTCTTAGTGATCTCAACTGATACCTTGTACCAAAGATTCTCAATCGGGTGATTGAGCTTGCCAGTCAATGGTCTAAACTCTGTTTACTTTTTTACAGTCGGTGACAGTTTTCGCTCGGTGGCAAAGTGCATTGTCATCCTGGAAGAAATATCTGCCAGGAAAGTTGCTCAGCTAATGGCAGTATGCACCTCTGCAGAATTCCTATATATTTTGCTGCATTCACCATCCCATCACTACTGGCTACCATACATCCCCAGATCATGACCTTGGTTGGATGCTTCACAGAGCTATTCAAGCACTCATAGGTTTTGCACCGGTCACTCAGAATGTAGAACGTTCTTTCATCGCTGAACAGAACTTTCTCTCAGTCAGCTTTGCTCCATTTTGAGTACTTGGATGCCCACTCAATGTTTCTCTTCCTCTGTTCCACCCTTAGTAGCGGCTTCTTCCGTGCCTTACAGCCCCTCAGCCTGTACTCCAAGCATCACCTCCTCACAATGGAAGTGCAGACTGCAACAGAACACTTCTCCTCCCATTCCCGCAGAAGCTCAGGGGAGGTTAGCTTGCGGTTGCCACGAAATGTCCTTGTCAAAGCCCCATCATTCCTCTTGGTTGACTTTCTAGGCCAACCGCTATGATGTTGGTCCTGCATATTTCCCATCTCTTTATGCTTCTGCAGAATGCGGACAAACATGCTCTAATTACAGCCGACCTTTGCTGCAATCTGTGGGCTGGAATACCCCTCCTTGTGCAAAACCACCACCAGGACCCAGTCCTCCATTGATAGAAAATGCAACTTCTTCACCATACCAGGACATGGAGTATCAGATGCGATACGCACCAGTTGATCCACATTAAATTCAAACCGTGTGCTGCGAAAATACCATGCACTGATTGGCTATCAAATATGACTTCCTATTGGCTAAGGAAGCGCAGTATTCTATTGGTTCATTTCGATCCTGCTGTGACAAAAGTTCAGACAAGTGAGACAAGAAATGGCTGTCAAATTAAATTTGCAACAAAACAGTATATCATAAGCCAGGATTCTGCCACAGAATTTGGAAAGATTGCCAAAATAAAGCTGAGAAGAGCTTGACCATGCAGCGACCTACAGTGGCCGGTTGGATCACGTGTTATGTTCTTGTCCGGTAACCAGATCTCTAAACAGTTGCAAAATTTGGCACACAGATACGGGCAGATAGTCGGGGATAAAACAAGGCCTTAGCGGGCGGTTTCCATGGAGACCAGGACAGGCAAAGAAATGAGGCGGGGTTTGATAGATAACGTCACAGAGAGGGCGAACGAGGTGAGACAACAAGGGCCAGTGCGTGCGTCACTTCGTCGTCAGTTGGAGGTGAAGCTGCCGCCGCTGGTTCTCCCGGGGGTCAGCTGCTCCCCGTGTGCGCCAGCTTGTGCGCCCTCCCCCTTTGCCTGCTACCCGGAACCAGAACGAGGGAAAGAACCTCCAGGTGCTCCCGATTTAACGGTAAGCAAGCAGCCTTCGCAAAGCCAAACGAAGCGCGGCGCGCGCAGGATAATTTCCAAACCGGCAAAGGTTGTGGGGGACCCAAGCGGCAGCTAGAAGAAGGCACGGAGAACCCGCCCGGCGCGAGGATACATAGAAGTGTCCAATCCTGGGTCCGCACGAGACGTGAGGGGACGGAACGGGCTGACGTACACCAATCATCGAGAGAGAAGGGAGTGCTTGAACCAACCAATCCAAAGCAAGGAGCCTGCTCTTAAACTCGTATTTTCTTCCTATCCAATAGGGACAGAGTTAAAGGGAGTATTGGAAGCTGCACTCCTGAACCAATCAGAGGAACTTGATTTTGACATAGCATTACCAATTGGAGAAGCATGTGGCACTCTCCAGAGTTAAAACAGGTTAAAAACTAGTCTTCCAGTAGGAAAAATTGTAGTTTGACATCAGAGAAGAAAGGTACAGGGTATTATTCTCTGCCCTAATCAGTTACGGGATTATATATATATTTTTTTTACCAATCTGAAAGGGGAATTACAGCCATTGCTCATCATTCAGCGAATCAGAGAAGGATTATTACCAAATTACTAATTCTAGAACAGGGATTTCAACCAGATAACCAATAAGAGAAAGGTTTGGACTTAGTCTACCAATACAAAAGAAGAAACAAGTGTGCGTGTATCTTTTAAAATTTGTTATAGTGAGAAGTTTGGGAATGTCTTACAAACCTATTGCTCCTGCACCAACCAATTCTGGACCTACTGGAACCAGCACCAGCACTGCCGGCTCAGGGACGCCTGTTCCTCCAGGTAATGATCCCAGTGTCTAACAGAATCCAGATTACCTTCACCTTCTAAATTTATCTTTTTCTGTTTTAGTCATCACTTGTCATGATCATCTTATTGATTTATAATACTGTATTTTGTCTCTTTCAGTTTCCAGTGTTAGTGTCCCTTCACCATCAGGTTCTATCGTCGGAGCATCTGCACCATTTAGACCACTTTTCAATGATTTCGGACCCCCATCCATGGGCTATGTTCAGGTTAGATGTTGATAAGCTTACTTGTTTCAAGTCGTTAATACATTGCTGTTCAAAACATTGATAACAGTGCCATAACCTGATGGATTCTTATCTTTGTAGGCTATGATATCTTTTAATTTGGATTAGTAAAATCCCTCTAAACAGATATGAAAATATGAGTATTTATAAAACACTAAAAGGTCAACAAATTTAGTTAAAAACACATTTCAGAAAAACTGTTTGTGGTTGCTGCGATGTCTAAATGAAAATGTATGCAGTTTAATGTCAGTTTTCAAGAAGTTGGACATGTGTAAGTCCATTTTAAAACTTACACATTGCCCTGCCCCTTGTATTAGATGTGTAGGTTATGTCAAACCAGGAAACGCAGGCACACACGGAGATAGGCATCCATGTACAGTGGGAGATGCTCTTTTATAAACATAAACATGTTACTTTGATGCCAAGTACTGCCCTTTTTATGGAATGTCAGATAAGTGATTCTCACTATTATTAATTTACTGTTCTTGAAACTTTTGAAAAAATTATCAAAAAACGGCTTCTGTCGACACGGAGAGGGGAGTTTTTCCTTCTCCCCGTCTCAAGTCGACGGATCCCGACAGAAAACAAACTGGTTTGATAAATGGATTCACGGGTATTATTTTATGTTTTGACTTTTGGTTTGTGATTTGTCAGTGTGTCATCACAATTTGGAGGTTTCTTTTTTCACTTTTATAAACATGTGCATGTAAAAAGTTGATGAAGAAACCTTAGCGACTTGTGTACATATGTGTGCCAGTATTTCAGAACGTGCCTGTGTAAATGTTGGCATGTGCATATATATTGTGGCCATTTTATAAACCTGGACATCCTGCTGCTCTTCACCATTTATGGATAGATCAATATTTACCAAAGTTACACATGGAGAGGGAAATAATCTCTCGATGTTTAAGGGGGATGGCCCTTTTATTCCCTTTTGTAAAGGGTTGACTGAAAATGAGTACTTTCTAAAAACCCAAACATGCTGGAGGCTGGTGTAAATACAAACATTGATAAATTCTGTCACCAATGTGCATCGCCTATATGAAATCAGAGATACACATGTATCTTGTTGCTCCGTCCAAACCACACCTTCATCTGACTTTGATATGATCAGGGCATACATGAAAAATCTGAACCCTAAAATTAGCCATTTGGCTTTAGATGTGACTTGCATTTATTGTGAATGACCATTTGCAAATTGTACAAATCGCAAATAGGGCTTCTAAAATAACCCCCTATATGTGTTTCTACTATATTTGCTAATCAGAGGTATCGCACAGAAGCCACTACCGCTGTTTAGTAAACATACCCCAACATTCTACCAGAAAGGAAGAGCACATGAAGGAGCATGGGTTCGATTACAGATATTTGTAACTTTTAATGAAGAAATTTATCAAACTAGTTTCCACTTGATAATGCAGCAGGTGACCCAGCACATTCATTTTTAAAAATGGACCAGTCCCATTTCATGTAGAATTTTGCACAAATTGCATTTACCTGAAGCAATCCCCAAGTACAAGATATTGCAATAATCAAGATGTGGCATTATCACAGCATATTTATTTATTTATTTATTTATTTATTTAACATCTCTTATATACCGCACTATTATCATCAGCGCGGTTTACATGGAACCAAACATATACATACAGAAAAACTGTAGTGCATTTTACAAGTAACAGGAATTTGAACTTGGTAATAAAGGGAAACTATGTACATTATGTAACTATATACAGTAGTCTATACACATTAGTCACAGTTGAAGTTGTCTTGACCTGAGTATGGATGTAGTATTTCTCTTGTGCAAAACTAAATTGGGAAATAGCTTAAGAAGAGGTGGTGTTTGAGACTTTTTCTGAATTGTGTTAGGCTGGTTATGGCTCTCAGTTCTGGTGGGAGTGCATTCCAAGCTATTGGGGCATGAATGCTGAAGGCTCTTTTAGATGTTTCCTTAGTGTATCTGACTGTTTGTCTTGGGATTGTTAATGAGTTTATAGCAGTTGATCTTCTGGATCTATTGGGAGTCTGTGTGTGTAAAAGGTTGGTGATCGTTGATGGTGCTTGATTGTTTAGGGCTTTGAAAGTAATGATTAGTATCTTGTAATGGATTCTTGCGTTGGTTGGTAACCAGTGGAGTCTTTTTAGAATTGGGGTTATGTGGTCTGTCTTTGATATTCCTTCGAGAACTCTAGCAGCGGTGTTCATCGCCAATTGTAGGGGATTTAAAGTTGATTGCGGGAGACCATGTAGAATTGCATTTGCGAAGTCAAGATGAGGCATTACCAAGGCTTGGTAGACAGTTCTGAAGTCTGTGGGTTCAAGTAAAGGTCTTAAGTGGCGTAGTGTGCGTATCTTGTGATATATTAGTTTTGTTATGTTTTTTATGTGGGTCTTCATATTAAGGCGCTGGTCAAGGGTAATACCTAGGTATCGTATCGTAGGTTTTACTGTCAATTCCTTGTCCTTTATCTTTAAGGTAGTGGGAGGTGTGAAGTTTTGATCCCTTGTGATAAACATAACATCGGTCTTGCTATGGTTGATTCTTAGGTTCTGTGAGAGGAGCCAGTCTTCTACTGATTCAAAGCATTTTATCAAAGGTGTAAAATCAGGGTGGTTGATGGAGAATGGCATGTATAGGAGAATGTCATCTGCATATGCTAGGCAGGTAACATTAAAAGAGCGGATGAGGTCACAGATTGGTTGCATGTATATGTTAAACATTAGTGCTGAAAGAGAGGATCCTTGTGGTACCCCTTGATCTTGCAGAAATGGTTCAGATGTTTTTTCCTCAATTTTTACTTGTTGCCAACGGTTATTTAGGTAGGATATACACCAGTCAAGTGCGGTTCCAAGTATTCCTTTTTCCTTAAGGCGATGGATAAGTATTTGATGGCTTACTGAATCAAACGCAGCTGAGATGTCCATGAATATAAGGATAAATCATATACCAAAAGTGCAAAGTCATCCAGAAGTAAGAACAGGCAAATCACATACAACTGACCTAAATAACAAAAGTAGTATTTCAGAGAATACAGAAAAATGTAATTTCCACTAATAGGTCAGGGAGTGAGTTATGGAAATGCATCCTTCACATGTGAACAACAAATAAACTTGTGTAACTGACAAACGGTTGTAACCGTATTCTGTTTGTGCACTGTATGTTGGTAGCATGATGAATTTTTGGGACAGCTTGACAGTTTCCTCCTGCTCCTTTTAGGCTTCCAGATCAATTGGAACCAGAGCAAGGGATCTAGCACAGTGAGCCTTCTTTTGCAACTACCTGGAGATTTTTTTTCACCTTTTCTATATCCCCTCCCAACTTTCCTAGTGCAGTTGCTGCAGTAACAGTCCAACTTCTTGACAGCAGGGAGGTCTAGTTATCCTGCAGCAGTGACACACTGTGATGGAATTTAGGCCCCCTGATTGCAAAGCTACGGAAAGAGCATTGGTGCATGTTCCCTGGTTGAATAGATGACTTGACTAGGTGAGTTGGGGGGGAATATAAAATAGGAGAAAAAATTCCAAATGAGGGTTTATGGTGTCTGATCCTAACTCTGATTCCAGTTGAGTTGGAGGCCCAAAAGAGCAGCAGGAAACTGTTGTGTCCAAAATAAGTAGCCAATTAAAATATGCCTTACTTTCTAAAAAGTCATGAATTGTTTTTGTCACAAAGAAGAGTAAAAGCAGCAATGCCTCCTTTCTGAATGTTTATCACACAAGTCTACCAAATCTGCATATTCTGTTATTTATTATTTACATAGCAGCATTAGTTCCCTATAGTGCTGCGCATGATCCCATCGTCAAAAAGCTCCTGGTCGAAGAACTCATAATCAGGGGCATCCTGTGGGGAATGCAAAGGAATGTGGGGCCTCATTTGCATAAGGCAGTAAGAACTGAAAAGCAAGGCCATGTATGAAGAACATAGTTGCCCATTTGTAGGGCTGGCCCTGCTCGCAGTCTAAAACAAGATCAAGTCTTAGTAAATTCAGAGTAGCAGAGAGAGATTACACTAAGTAAAGAGAAAATAGCATTCCCATTTGAAGCCTGTTTTTTTTATTCAGTTTGTCACGCTGTGCCCCTTCCTTCAGCTCTACTAACCTGTTGTGCTGCAGCCAGCAATAAATATCAGGCAGATCATTGTGTATATATATCAAACTCCTTGCATGTTTTTCTGGTTGACTAATTATTTCAGTCATTCAGCTTCCTCTAAATGTCAATTTTCCAGATTAATTTAACCTGCACCATGATTGCTTACTCCATTGGTCCTTCATACACATACATACTCATACACAGAGTTGTAAAGGATTCCAGCTCTCCATGCTTTCCCCACTAGATCCATTATCTGTATCCCTCTTTTCATCATTTGGCAACCCAGGCATCACAGAGCCAGTGCTCCATCTGGGGGAACCTATTACAGTTGTGGCCCTTGGCCAGCTAATAGATTTTGATCTTGAGAGATGACTGAGCTTTTCATCCTAGAGGTCCTTGAGACTCAACCTGGAACTAAATAAGGGGTTCCCTCATTGGTTCTGTTCTGTGTAGTCGGTCTTTATGGTTTTCATCTTGGTTACAGAAGGCATGAGACCACAGTTATCTTACGTTGTGCCAGGTGAATGGAGGAAGCTGTCTGATCATCTTTAAGCTTTCAGAACTAGAGGGAGAAAAACTGCATGGAGGACATTCCTTTTTCCTGGTATATGGAATCGCTTTTGGTGCCAGAATGACCTAGTTCTGCCTCCTACACAATGTTCCTCTTGCAGAGATTTAGGAGGAGCAGCAAGAAATAAGACACACCCAGTAATAGCACCTTATGGTTTGCATTTATCCAAAGAGGTTTTTTTTTGGCCTACCTGCTAAAAGTGACACTGTCATGCCCCTCATTGACATGGTATCTCATCTTAAAATTCACCTCTTGTTAAGTCATTTCCTTCTCATTGATAAGGTAAGAATGAGCCCTGTCAGCTTGCCTTTGTATAGACAAGCCTGTGACTTCAGCTCAGATTCCATTTTAGTAATTTGTAATCATTATTTTCCCACGCCCAGTTACTGGAAAAGATAAGTGGCCTGTGAAGATCCAGCCCTGCTTGTAGTCTCAGCCTTCACCAGCCAACAGGTTCTGTATGAATTCAGCACAAGATAGAATACAATTTGATATTCCGTCTTTTTCTCTTTGCATTATTAGGGTAAACTGTAAAAAAACAATGTGTAGTTCTCTGAGCTGAACCCCAGGGTGGAGGTTATTTGCTTATATAAATTTGTAAAACCATCACATAAAAAACAAAATGTTTGTTTTCATTAAAAACTAGAGTGGTCTTGTTTCAGCTTCTATGAAATGAATACTTCTTGGCATGCATGGAATTTTCTGACTGAGTGGCAGGCAGAATTCCTTTTTAATTCTTTTCCTCAGCACATGGCATTCATTTCTGGGTTTGTGGACCTTTCATAGCTGTGCATGCAGTTGTTTAAAAAAAATTGATGAGGTATAATAATTTAACGGTGTTTTACTGTCAACCGTATTAACTTATTTTGAATCTTTTTCTTTCAAAAATAAGTTGTGTAAACTTGTTTTCTCTTGCTGGGGTTTGTTTATCATTCTGTTTTTATTTATTTTTGTGCACACAAGTGGGTGACATCATGGATGGATCAATGCTCCCAGAGCTCAGAACTTGTTTAAAGTTTGGAGCATATGTAGCCCTTCTCACATGCAGCAGTCTTCTCTGTCCCCTTGATTATGTTTGCACTTTTCTGAACTGGCTTGAAAACAAAGCTCTCCCATATTCAAGAGAGTGTTTTGCCTGTTTGGTCATTTCTTCTTCCTACAAAAAATGATTTGTTTTGTTACTTTTGTTTTCTTCCCTTGGTCAAACTGTTAGAGTTCCACCATTGCTTGTAGTGTGAGAGAAAGATCCATTCAAAATGCTAATATGTCTTGTGTTCAAACCAGTATCAAACTGATTGCAAGCAATGTCTCTGTGAACCCGAAAGGACAACCTGAACCAGCTCTTCAGTCACTATGAAGTAAAAAAAAGACTTCTGCTTGTCTAGAAAAAGGAAAAAGAAACATCATCTGTGTAGAGAGTGGCTGATTCTGCATATTCTAGCAGGTCCTTTTTGATGGAAGTTGTTAGCATTGAGATCAGATCCAGCACAGATGTCCTCTTGCTTCTCAATTGAAACAGTCATCTCCTACAAGCCTCAAATGGCATCAGCTCTAGTACTAGTTACAGTAGCCTACAAGCTTTCTGTGTTATGTTGTCTCTTCCAGAGCAGTCTACTACTACTAATCATTTGTATAGTGCTACAAGTTGTATGTAGTGCTATAAATATAGATGTAAGTTTGTAAGCTCTGATGAGCAGAGGCTATTTAATCAAGACGAGAAAACATCACAGAATTGGGGACTAGAGTATGGCAAGATACACATAAGTAGTGGACAAGAGAATGAGGAGCATCGGGCTCCAAAAGCAGCCCCAAAGAGGTGGGTCTTCAGCCTAGACTTGAATAGGACCAGAGAAGGAGCCTGACGCACTGATTCAGGAAGTTTGTTTCAGGCATATGGAGCAGCAAGGTGGAATGAAGGAAGTCTGGAGTTGGCAGTGGCAGAGAAAGGGCAAAGATAAAAGGGATCTGCCAGAGAAGCGGAGTTCCCAAGGAGGAGTGTGGAGTGAGATAAGAGAGGAAGGGTAGTGAGGAACTGCAGAATGAATGCACTTGTAGGTAAGTAGGAGAAGTTTGAACTGGATGCAGAAATGGATAGGAAACCAATGAAATGACTTGAGAAGAAGGGTTACATGAGCATAGTGACACTGTCGGAAGATAAGCTGTTCAGCTGAGTTTTGAACAGATTGAAGGGGAGAGAGATGATTCAGAGGGAGACCAGTGAGGAGCAGATTACAATAGTCAAGACTGGAGGTGACAAGTGAGTAGATGAGGGAAGGGACAAATTTTGCCACGATAATAGAAAAAGTCAAAATTTGTCACTTCTATCTGTTGGATGTGTGCGAAGAAAAAGAGAGTAGAGTCAAAGATAACTCCATGGTTGCAAGCTGAGGAAACGGGAAGGAATGTAGTATAATTCACAGAAATAGAGAAGGGGGGAGGTGGGTTTAGGGGGAAAGATAAGGGCTACTGTAAGGATCTGACATCTGTTAAATACCAACAGCCCAGTGTAACAGCATCTCAATCCACAGGCATTACCCCTTTGCAGAGAGTCGCTCGTTCATCTCAAGATCTTTTTACCCTCTGGTTTTTTACTTCCCTCCTTACCATGGTCAGAGCTCTCCAAAACACCCCAGAAAACTACCCAGATCTGGATTTTTTTTCCCTCAGGAATCCTCAGAAGTGGAGAAGTACTCTACAGGAATATACTCTGACCCATCTCCTCCTGTGTGAAATGAATCTCCTTATGATGACATCTGATATCCAAAATTCGTTCAGCACATGGTCAGAAAGGTTCCCTTCCTGCTACAGCAAGAAGCAGAGCCACATTCAGATTTCTATGGGATCTTGAAGTATATAGACGCCCCAAAAGCCACTAGCTATACCAATCCAGGCCTCAAAAGCAACAGTCAATAAGGACATAAGGACAAGGTCAGTAAGGACATGTGATGGTCCTTATTGACCCTTTAACCTGTTTCAAAAAAGCTATGGATGTAACGTATAAAGTTCAACCAGCACTTGGTTTCAGTGAAGTCCGGTTGTCCCATTCTTCAGTGATAGTGGCAATGAAGAGAGTAAGAAAATGCAGAAAAAATTCTAACACACCACCTGGTAAAGACCCTAGGCGTTTGGATCATTTTGGGCAGCAAAGTCTTCCATGGCTCATGACTTTATATGGAACTGTGAAACTCATCTTGTATGTGCATATATAACATATTTGATATGATGTCTAGAATTTAATCTTCCGCCAGATGCCTTGTGAGATTACATGCATTTATCCTCAAAAGAAGACATTCATGCCAAGCCAGCACAGCTTCCCTATATTGGAGATTCCCTCTTTAGTGACAAAGTAAAGGAGACCATGCATACCATCAAAACCACTGCTCTACCTTACAGCACCTTGCAGCTCTGCTATCACCATTTTTACATTGTTTTCTAGAGAATGAGCGCCTCCCAATAATTTATACTAATATGGAAGATCCTGTCTTCCTTTTGCCAGACAACAAACAAAAGACCCAGCATTTCACTTTTACTAAGTTTTGTATTGTGGGGAAAAAGTACAAATGAAGCAGGTCACGTCTATGCAACCGAAGCAACTATTGACTGTCCTCTACAGTCCTAGCCAGTGTCCCTCCAGTCTTTTGCATTGAGTGTCACAAGTATGATTTTCTCCCAGTTGGTGAGAGGTCTTACGTGTGCTCTAGGTGCAAGGAGCTCTTTGCTCTCAGGGAACGAGTCCTTTCTCTAGAGGCTAGAGTAGCAGACTTGGAAAACATAAGAAAGACAGAGAGGTACATAGACGAGACCTACAGGGATAGAGTCCTGAAGTCCCACCTCCAGTCTGGCAGCATCCCTGTTGCCATGGAGGAGAGAGGTCTCGTGACAGGAGAGCACCACCCTGGTGTTGTAGGAAGTGATCCTGTAACTAGGACCTGTCCTCCAGGTGATATAAAACCCTCGCACCGAGGAAGTTTCTCCAGGGCCATGTGCCCATGAGGGAAGGGTTAGGACAGCCGTTATAGTTGGTGATTCGATCATTAGGCATGTAGATAGCTGGGTGGCTGGTGGACGTGAGGATCGCCTGGTAACATGCCTGCCTGGTGCGAAGGTAGCGGACCTCATGCACCACCTAGATAAGGTCTTAGATAGTGATAGGGAGGAGTCTGCTGTCTTGGTACATGTCGGTACCAATGACATAGGAAAATGTGGTAGGGAGGTTCTGGAGGCTAAATTTAGGCTTTTAGGTAGGAAGTTGAAATCCAGAACTTCCAGGGTAGCATTCTCCGAAATGCTTCCTGTTCCACGCAGGGGCGGTCCAAGGGGGGTGCAGGGCCATTTGCGGAGACTCGGTGCGGGGCCTCATTTGCATAAGGGACCTCATTTGCATAAATATTTGCATAATGTTACCATACACTAACTTTTAGTAAACATGCCTCTTAATGAGTGTATGGATAAAGAAAGGCTAAAAGATTTCTACATTACTATAATCCAGTGCCAACCACCAGACACATTAGGAACTACTACAAACACTGCCCATTTAGAACCCACAGCAAACCCGCCGTATCCTAACAGCACTACCAGGACTCACAAAGCACCATACCCTACCTATCAAAAGGAAACACTGCAAATATTAAACCAATACATTTTCAGAGAATAACAATACATGACCTACTGGGTAAAGAGAACAAGTGGCAATGTCAAATAGGAATTATATAAACAGAATACCTCAGCTCAGTTACACATGAACAGAACATAGACCATCACCAAACAAGGAATCACAATTTAGAAACAGGACGACAATAATTAAACTTGGAATCCCAAAAGCCAAACTTGGAATGTACAACACTGTAGAAATAAAACTATACATTAATTTGCTCTTGTACTAAACAAAGCGCAGACGTTAATGGTGCACATTTACCAGAGCTGACATTCCAATTAATAAATTCAAAATAAAGAGAGATTTTTCTACCTTTTTTGTGCATTTTTTTTCAGCTGCAATTGCTCCAGCCGGTTTCTTCGTGTCTTCTGCTAACTCTCCATCGTCTGCTGTCCATTTGTCCTTTCTTCTCTCTTCTAGTTTTTTTCCATTCTCTCTCTCTACATCTGCTTTAACATACTAATCTTTCTCCTTTTGCTCTTTACTCATTCCTATTTCATCCATTCAAATTTTACCCCTCCATCCTCAATCCCCACTTACTCTCCCAATATCCGGCCAATTGTAGATTTGTCTTCCCTCCCACACAAAATATTTTTCCCTCTCCATTTCACTCTCCCAGCTCCATCCCATTCTAATCCTCCCCCAACATCAGCTCCATTCTAGTTCCAGCCCCACCCAGCATCCGCTCCCTTCTAGTCCCCGCATCAGCCCATTTCCAGTCCTAGCCCCCCATCAGCCCATTTCCAGTCCTATCCTAGCCCCACCATCAGCCCATTTCCAGTTCTAGCTCCCCCATCCATTTACAGTCCTATCCGAGTCCCTCCATCACCTCCTTTCCATCCCAGCCCCCATCAGCCCATTTCTAGTCCTTTCCTAGCCCCACCATCAGCCCATGTCAAATCCTAGCTCCCCTCCACTCAGCCCATTTCCAGTCCAAGCCCCCCATGAGCCTACTTCCAGTTCTAGCCCCTCCATGAGTCCATTTCAATCCAAGCCCCCACCACAGCCCATTTCCAATCTTAGCACCCCCCAACAGCCCATTTCCAGTCCTATTCTAGTCCCTCCATCAGCCCATTTCCTGTCCTAGCCCCCCCCAGTCAGCCCATTTCCAGTCCTAGCTCCCTTCCCTCACAGCCCATTTCCATTTCAAGCCCCCGTCCCCATCAGCTATTTGCAGTTCAAGCCCCCCTTCTACTCAGCCCATTTCCATTCCAAGCCCCCGTCCCCATCATCTATTTGCAGTTCAAACCCTCCTTCCACTCAGCCCATTTCCAGTCCTAGCAACCCCCTGCAAGCCCATTTCCAGTCTTAGCCCCCCCACAGCCCATTACTAGTCCTAACCCCCCCATCAGCCCATTTCCAGTCTTAGCCCCCCATAGCCCATTATGTCCTAATCTCCCCATCACCCATTTCCAGTCCTAGCCCCCCCCCCATCAGCCCATTTCCAGCCTTAGCCCCCTCCATAGCCCATTACCAGTCCTAACCCCCTCCCCCCATCATCCCAAGTAGATTAAAAAAAAACCCGGCTGCTGCTGCCGCTTCTGCCATGGCAGCAGCAGAATCAAACGTTCCGCCGCGGGGCCCCTCCCCCCTGCCCAGAAAAGTCTTTCTGCAGCATCAGCTAGCTCCGGAGTCCCAAAGCACGGGCTTCTTTCAGAGCAATGAAGAGAGAGTTTCTCTGACCTCTCGCAGCTCTGTTAAGCCCGCCGAGGGTGATGGTAAATCCCATCAGCCCCGGCGGGATTAACAGAGCCGCGAGAAAGGGAAACTCTCGCGGCTCTGAAAGCCCATGCTTTGGGACTCCGGAGTTAGCTGATGCTGCAGGGAGGCTTTTCCAGGCAGGGGGGAGGGGGGCCCTGCGGCGGAACGCTTGATTCTGCCGCTGCCACGGCAGAAGCGGCAGCAGCAGCCGGGGTTTTTTTTAATCTACTTGGGATGATGGAGAATGTTTGTTTGTTTTTTTACGCGGGGCCCTGTGCAAAAAACATTCTTGCTCAATGGACGGGCCGGCCCTGGTTCCACGCGCAGGACCCAAAAGGCAGGCAGAGCTCCGGAGTCTGAATGCGTGGTTGAGACAGTGGTGCAGAGATGAGGGTTTTGGATTTGTTAGGAACTGGGGAACATTCTGGGGAAAGGAGGGGCTCTTCCGAAGGGATGGGCTTCACCTTAACCGGGATGGAACCAGGCTGCTGGCATTAAGCTTTAAAAAGGAGATAGAGCAGCTTTTAAGCTAGATAATAGGGGAAAGCCGACAGTCGCCCAAGAGCGCATGGTTCGGAAGAATGTATCCTTGAAGGATACTACCAAAAGCAGAGAGGTTCCAAAAAAGAGTAAAGTAGCCCAAATGCCCTCAAGTATGGAGCAGACAGAGCTTAAAGATCCCAATTTACCCATGTCTAATTATAGCCAAATTAACATGAATAAAATACATTCTCTAAAATGCTTGTATGCAAATGCTGGAAGTCTAAAAAATAAGATGGGAGAGTTAGAATTTATAGCACTAAAGGAGAGGTTAGATATGATTGGAATATCAGAGACATGGTGGAAGGAGGACAACCAGTGGGACACTGTGATACCTGGCTACAAACTATATCGTAATGATAGAGCTGATCAAATTGGTGGAGGGGTTGCGCTCTATGTTAGAGAGGGCATTGAGTCAGAAAGGATTAAAGTTTTGTAGGAAACAAAATTTGCTGTAGAATCTCTATGGATTGAAATTCCATGTAAAAAGGGGAAGGCGATGGCAGTGGGGATGTACTATCGACCACCTGGCCAGAATAAACAAATGGATGATGAAATGCTCAAAGAAATCAAGGAAGCTAACAAAAGTTACAGCGCAGTAATAATAATGGGTGATTTCAATTACCCTGGTATCGACTGGGTCAGTGTCATGGCAGGACATGCTAGGGAGATAAAGTTCCTAGATGAAATAAATGACTGCTTCTTGGAGCAGCTGGTTCATGAACTGACCAGAGGGGATGCAATATTAGACCTAGTCCTTAGTGGAACACCAGATCTAGTGCAAGAGATAAGGGTGTTGGGGCCACTTGGCAATAATGATCATAGCATGATCGCCTTTGATTTAATTACTGGGGGAGGGATAGTAAGGAAATCCACAGTACTACCTTTTAACTTTCGAAAGGGAGACTATGATAAAATGAGGAAAATAGTTAAGAAAAAACTAAAAGGAGCAGTTGCAAAGGTTAAAGACTTACATCAAGCTTGGGTGTTGTTGAAAAATACTATCTTGAAAGCCCAAACCAGCTTTATTCCACGCATTAAGAAAAGTGGAATGAAGTTCAAAAAACTGCCAGCATGGTTTAAAGGTGAGGTCAGAGAGGCGGCTGTTGCCAAAAAAGCAACTTTCAGGAAATGGAAAAAAGAGCCAAAAGACGAAACCTGGAAACAGCACAAGCACTGGCAAGTCAAATGCAAGGCATTGATAAAGCAGGCAAAGGGAGAATTTGAGAAGAAGCTTGCTGCAGAAGCAAAAACGCGAACTAAAGATTTTTTTCAAGTACATTCGTAGCAAAAAACCTGTGAGAGAGTCAGTTGGTTCATTAGATGATAGAGGAGTTAAAGGGGCACTAAGAGGCGACAAGGCGACAGCGGTGAGACTGAATGAATTCTTTGCTTCGGTCTTTACTGAGGAAGATGTAGGGATGTTACCCATGACTGAAGTGGTATTTAAAGGTGCGGAAGAATTGAAGGAAATATCGATACATCTGGAAGATGTATTACAACTATTAGATAAACTGAAGATTAGCATATCACCTGGGTCGGATGGTATACATCCAAGGGTGTTGAAAGAACTGAAATAAGAGAGTGCAGACCTGCTATTAGTAATCTGTGAACTATCATTAAAATCATCTCTAATACCTGAAGACTGGAGGATTGCCAATGTAACACCAATTTTTAAAAAGGGTTCCAGGGGTGATCTGGGAATATACAGACCGGTGAGCCTTATGTCAGTACCGGGAAAAATGGTAGAAACCATCATAAAGAATAAAATTACTCAGCATGTAGATAGTCATGGCCTAATGGGAGATAGCCAACATGGCTTTAGACAAGGAAGATCTTGTCTTACTAATCTGTTATGTTTTTTGAAGGTGTGAATAAACAGGTGGACAAAGGTGAGTCAGTTGATATAATGTATCTGGACTTTCAGAAAGCCTTTGACAAGGTCCCTCATCAGAGACTTTTGGCAAAACTAAAGAGTATAGGGATAGGAGGCAGTGTACTACTGTGGATCAGGAACTGGTTAAAAGATAGAAAGCAGAGGGTTGGGCTAAATGGCCAATTTTCCCAATGGAGAAAGGTGAATAGTGGTGTACCCCAGAGATCTGTGCTGGGTCCACTGCTTTTTGACATATTCATAAATGACCTGGAAAGTGGAATAACGAGTGAGGTTATCAAATTTGCAGATGACACAAAACTATTTAAAGTTGTTAAAACCCAAGAGGATTGTGGAAAATTGCAAGAAGATCTTGATAAATTGGAAGACTGGGCATCAAAATGGCAGATGAAATTTAATGTGGACAAATGCAATGCTTTGCACCTAGGGAAGAACAACCCAAACTATGGTTACACGATGCAAGGTTCCACATTAGGAACCACCACCCAGGAAAAAGATTTAGGCGTCATTGTGGATAACATGTTAAAACCCTCGGCCCAGTGTGCAGCGGCGGCCAAGGGAACAAATAGAATGCTAGGTATCATAAGGAAAGGAATGGAAAATAAAACAAAAGATATTATAATGCCTCTATATCGTTCCATGGTGAGACCACACCTTGAATATTGTGTGCAATTCTGGTCGCCGTATCTTAAAAAGGATATAGTGTTATTAGAAAAGGTTCAGAGAAGAGCTACCAAAATGGTAAAGGGGATGGGAGGATACTCCTATGAGGAAAGGCTAAAAAGGTTAGTGCTCTTTAACCTGGAAAAGAGACGGCTGAGGGGAAATATGATAGAAGTCTATAAATTAATGAACGGAGTGGAACAGGTAAACGTAGATCGTTTGTTTACGTTATCAGAATTTAGAAAGACTAGGGGACATGCAATGAAGCTACAGGGTAAACTATTTAAGACTAATAAAAGAAAATATTTTTTCACTCAGCGTGTAATCAAACTCTGGAATTTGTTACCGGAGGATGTAGTAAAGGCTGTTAGTGTAGCTGGGTTTAAAAAAGGTTTGGACAAGTTCCTGGAGGAAAGGTCCATAAACCATTATTAAGAAGGAACCCAGGATATCAATGCTTGACCCAGTACAAGCATTGTGGAACCTGTGTCTTTTGGGGAAACTGCTAGGTACGTATGACCTAGATTGGCCACTGTTGGAAACAGGATACTGGGTTTGATGGACCTTGGTCTGACCCAGTATGGCATATCTTATGTTCTTATGTTCCAGAATACACATCCAGCCCTACCTGAAAAGAGTTGGGAATCTTTCTTCCTTCAGCTGTGATAACAACGGATCCGTCTAGATATTGGGTTCTCAACATCCTAAGTGTGCTCCCACCCTCAAATTTCAACCTCTGCCACTAACTAGATTGACCTCTGGTTTAGTCACAGATGCCTCAAGCCCATAACCATCTTCTGCTGGAAGAAATTAATCTCCTCCTACAGTCCAATGCAACAGAAATTATTCCAGTCCAGGAAAAGAATGAAGGCTTATAATCCAGATATGTCTGGATTCCCAAAAAGACTTGCTGCACAGAAGAAAGGCCTGGCAATCTACTTCGGTCATACCTCGCCGAGAAAACCCAAGGGCTGGATTGCCAGGAATCGGCATTGACTCTGGGATACTCTTTCCTTGATTCTTTCCTACTGGGCGAACTAGGTGATCTGATGTCCAGCGGGCAGAATAGGAGGGGAAGTCGGGGCCGCAATTGCAGCTGGCCTAAAAGGAATAGTATCATTGGGGGGGGGAGGGGGGGAATGAGGCAGCAAAAGTTTTAAAGAGGCAGTGTATTTTTAAATATGAAAAAGGGTGGCGCATAATAGAGGGAAGGGGTGGAAAGGGTGAAGTATGAGGAGAGAGAATCTGGAAGGAGAAGAGAGGGAAGCAGCAAGAGGTGGGGGGGGGGGGATAGTGCAAGGAGGTATTTATTTATTTAAAAACTTTTTAGGCCGTGCTCTTTAGAATCGGTGCGGTTTACAAATAACATTAATTTGTACAATGCAGGCTGAAACATACATTGAACTTTACAAAGAACAGGTAATACATCTTGGGTTTCAACAGGGGTAACTATATACAAGTTGAGAAATTGTATCAACGGATATTGTTATGCAAGACAGATAGGGAGGGTGTGCTGAGTTATGTCATAATGATGGTTGGGAGGGTATGTTGGGTTATTTATTTATTTTATTTATAAACACTTTTATACCGCGTCCTCCCAAGGATCAGATGCGGTTTACAAAGAACATTTGTTGCAAGGCATGACAATAATGCATGTCTAGTCTTAATACATGGAACATTTGGAAGTTTTTTACAGGTAACCTTTTTACAAGTAACATAATAACTATGTACAGGCAGTGCAAATTTTGTTTCAAGTAGTGTGCTTGTCAACTAATCTACACTGGTTTTATTTACAGAGGGAGTAGGGTGACAACTATGTACATCTTGGGAAATTGATAGGTGCGCTATAGGATTGGGCTTGTTTTGAATTAATTGTCCGTTATCCTTTGTCTTTTTGTGTGTCAGTGATAGTGTTAGTCGATGTGCCAAAGTGTTTTTTAAATAGATGCGTTTTTAGTTTTTTACGGAAGTCTCCAATGTCTGTAAGTTGTCTGATGCCCTCTGGAAGTTCATTCCAGAGGGTAGGTGCTGTGTGTGAGAATGCTCTGTCGTTGGTTACTTTATTCGCTTTTGTAAATTCTTTTGGTGTCACTATTTTGTTCGTGTTTTTACTCCTTTGGCTGCGGGTCGGTATTTCTTTGGTGACTAAAGTGTTTAGTGTTGATGGGGTAAGGTTGTTTATTAGTTTAAAGGTAGTTACTAGGATTTTATAGTTTGTCCTGCAGTAGATTGGGAGCCAGTGGAGCTTAGCCAGTATGGGTGTGATGTGTTCCATGGGTCGGGTCTTCAGTATGGTTCTGGCTGCTACATTTTGTGCAAGCTGGAGTCTTGTAAGGTTTTGTTTGGAGATGCCTTGAAAGATTGTGTTTGCGAAGTCAAAGTGGGGTGTAATAATTGCATGAATTATTTTTATGAAGTCTTGTAGGTGAACGAGTGGGCGTAGTTGTTTCAGGGTTTTTAATTTTATAGTGTATTTTTCTAGTTGTGTTTCTGATGTGTGATTCCATACTGAGGTTCTTGTCAAATATCACTCCTAGATACTTGACTTCTGTTTTAGATTTGATTTTGTGGTTCTGCAGTGTGATTGATGCTGGGGGTGTGTATGTTTTGTTCCTTGTGATGTATAGTACTTCTGTTTTTGCGAAGTTAATGTTTAGGTTATGTCATGTCACCTGTATGAGAGTAATGCTAAAGGAAAAGGTGGTGCTTCAGAGCCTTCCTAAATTGTGCGAGGTCAGAAATCGATCAGATAGTGGTAGGGAGGGCATTCCAAAATGTAGGTGTGTAAAACACAAAGGGGTATGTTTACTAAACTGTCTTAATGTTACCGGTGCTAGTTGCAGCGATAATGTGAAAAATGCCATATAAGGAGTGGGCGTTCCAGTGGCAAGGTAGCAAGAATCTGTATCGCGCGATAGTGGGCGCCATGGCACGTTAACGTGCTTTAACCCTAAGTTCATGCCAGCGCAGTGTTAGAAGCAATAAAGATGTAGCCCACTGGTTACTGCAATGACTGTGGAGGCAGAGGTCATGGGTTAGATTCAGCAGTGGTGTTATTTAATAAGTCTGTCTGAGGCATTTCCTTTTAATTTAAATCAGTGCTGCCAGCAAAAAACACCCTCACAGTGCCGTAACCTAAGGTGCCGCATAAGGCGCCCTATAAGGCACTCCATAGGGCACATTATAAAGTGCACTGTCCGCCAAGGCACCTTATAATGTGCCCTATAGGGCGCTTTATTGGGCGCCTTATGAGGCACCTTAGGCTACGGCACTGTGAGGGTGTTTTTGCTGGCAGCACTGATTTAAATGAAAAGGAAATGCCTCAGACAGACTTATTAAATAACACCACTGTGGGATCAAACCCATGACCTCTGCCTCCGCAGTCATTGAGGTAACCAGTGGGCTACATCTCTATAATGTCTAACACACCGCTGGCTGGCTACAGAAAGACTGCAGGTAACCACACAAACTGTCTGCTGTGGTTACCAGGATAGGGTAAACCCACCCATACCCATGATGCACTGCACATGCAGATCAGCAGCCTACAGCTGCTCAAAAGATGGGGTATGCGTCTCTATAGCACCCCGGCCTGGTAGGGGGAAATGACTGTGTGTGTTACAGGCACAGAGTAGCTACAGACCGTGACATTGTGCGGTACCTATGCTCACCCTGAGGGTGAGGTGGGGTGCGCAGCACCAGGTCCGCAGCACCTGGCTTGGCTGAGATAGGCTGTGCTGCAGGTCCCCATCAGTGCTAGTGTGTGATAGGTAGTCCTTGCAGACACACCTAGGATACACCTGTGTCCATCTGTATTTCCCTGTCACATCTAGCCCTTGTGGACTATGATGCACCCAGAATAGTGCATATCCTGTGTGGTTGCCATGGTCACATGTTATAAGAGAAGGGCGTTGGTTGGCCCCAAAAGCAGATTATGTAGCACCACCCAACCCGCTCTCTGTGGGTCAAGGTGGGGGACAGGATCTTCCACCAACAGATCCACATTCTACATCTCTGCAATGGTGGCAGTAGAGGGGACCATCAACCCCAGACATGCTGGGGAATAGGTACCCTACAGGGCAGTCAATGCAGATCTGTACACATCACTTAGGGCACTGGCAGACAAGCAATAGGCCTAGAAAAGCTCAGCTGCTCCCCCATCTCTATCTGACATTCATCAGCAGACGGCACAGTCAGTCTCCACCCGCTGCTCCCTGCAAGGTGTTCCAGCCATACACATGCTAACTGCAGACAGTCTGCTAGCTAGTACATAGTGCATGTTTCTGGAGGAACTGTGTGCATCCACAAATGGGATGTGAGCACACACACCAAGCAGGTATGTCAGTGATTTGGGCCCCAGAAAAGGGAACCCATAGATATCACTTAAGAGAAATACACTATGGGGGAACTTAGCCATGCCATGGTCACTGCTCAGTCAGGGTGAGAATGACCCCCCAGCATGACATGCTGTGGCCACCCTGTCCGTGCAGGTGGTGGTCGGGCACTACAGTATACCAGCCATTGCCCTGTGCAGAAGCATCCTGCCCAGGCCGCCCTGTCCGGGCTATACCCACAGTACCTTGCTCCTCATTATGCACATTGGCAGGCTAACATTGGAAACAGTGCAAGCAGTGTGGGCTCAGTAAGGTGTAGGCAGCCACAAAACACTGGATAGACATACACACACTCCCACACCTATGCCAGCATTGTGCAAATAGAGAGGTTTTTGGCAGCTCTGGCCGCCACACCAGTCCTGGGCACAGTGAGGGCATTGCTATGGGGTGGTAAACACTGTCAGAAGCAAAAACTGAAACACACTCCACAGATAGCAGAAAGGTTGCTATGATAAATCTGTCAACAAATTGTGTTTAACTTAGGATTTGTTATCTGACATTAATCATAGCAACCTTTTGATATATGTGGAACATGTTCCCAAGTTTAGGACAGCATTGCTAAAAGGTATGCAGGTGCTAGTATTGGGAGATGCTGCTCTGCGCAGGGCCCAACAGCCTGACTCTCCATGAGGCTTTGGATAGTGGAGCCTGTGGGTGTGGGTGTTTGTGCCCCAGTTGGCCACTGTTCTAGGGCAGAGGTTCCCAACTCTGGTCCTGGTGGGCCAAACACGGTTCAGGTTTTCATGCGGTCCCTAATGAATATGCATGAGATACATTTGCATACAATGGGGGCGGTGCATACAAATGCAGCACAGGCATATTTATTAGGGACGTAAACAAAAATGAACCCAGTTGGATCAAATAGGAAACACCAAAACACAAAAATATCCAACTCTAAAGAAAGGAAATCCCCCTAATTACCAGAAAAACGTTTTTTGTCGGAGACCTTTGTTAGCAGACCTTTCTCCGACAAAAAAAGTTTTTCTGGTAATTAGGGGGATTTCCTTTCTTTAGAGTTGGATATTTTTTTGTTTTGATATTTATTAGGGACAGCATGAAACCTGAATGGTGTTTGGCCCTCCAGGACTGCAGTTGGGAAACTCTGCTCTAGGGATTGCACATGTTTATGGTGTCTGTGCTCTGTAGAGTAAAATATAGGTGTTTATGGCATGTTTATTTTATCTGCAATAAAGGTTCCGGCTTTATTACCACAGTTTAGTACTGGGTAAAATATAGGGACATGGTTTGCAGGAGCCACAGCTGGGACTTGAACCTGTGACCTTCTGCCCCTGAACACACTGGCTGTGTGTACTGCACCAAACTGTTGCCACAGGGGCAGATCATTCCCTGGGGATACCATGACTGTTCATCAGACAGACCTTGTCTGTTGCAGTGCATGGCACCCACCTAAACGGGGCTTGGCTGTGGGCAGATGCCACTGCCCCCTCCGCCACCAGCACCCCTCCGCCACCATGCTGACATGCCCTTCTGCCGGTGGTGCTGGTGGTGCACAGTCCCAGGCCATCCAGTGTGCCGGTAGGCGGATGCCTATGGTGCGTGATATGGGATAGGGGTGCCTGCATAGACATCCACGCTTCCCCCCCGGCACCACCGCCTGCCGATGTTATGTGCCCTTTGGGGTACTTGCTGGGTACTGTCCCCTGGGACACTGTGGGACACACACTTGTGGCCATGTTTGCCCTTGGTCAGTTGCTGTCTTGCTGGTTTTCCGCTTCTACATTCCTATGTGCCACCTAGGCATCTTCCTAGCCCACCCTGTGCCCCAGCTGCCCCACGGCATGTCCCGCCTACAGCCCCCTGCAGCCTCACCGTAGTGCCCCCTCGTACTTGGACACTATGATGTTGATGCACATGTATCACTACTATCACTTTTCTTGGTTTCCCTGCCTTTGCTGCACATTGCTGACTGAAATGGTCTCTCTCCTCTGCAAATGTGCCTCTAGCGCGAGGCTTTCACTGGCGCTATTTTTCAGACCTTCATTTCATGGCATTAGTGTGCATGGGGCCTCTCCCCGCCCACTCTCCGCCCATTGACCCCTTATCTCCGCCCTCTGGGGAGCCTTACTCTGCCCTCTGGGGAGCCTTACTCCACACTCTGCGCACCTTAACGCCGCCGGAGACGTTCTTGCGCGATATGTGACGTTCTTGCACGGTAATGCGCCATTATCGCCCGATAACATCACGTATCGCACGATAACATTGCAGCTGCACCATTAACGCCGTTTAGTAAACATACCCCAAAGGCTCTGTTCTTTTGTCGCGTTGGAGCATTTTGTTATCTTATTGGAGACAGCAAGTGTGTTAGCAGCGACCAATCTTCTGGATCTATTCTGAGGAGTGGGGTGGACAAGTTCCATGAGGGAGGTGGAGGATAGTTTGTTAAGGGCTTTGAAGGTCAGCAGTGGTACTTGTTAAGCCCCAGCCCTCCGTCTAGAGCTCAGAGGGTTGGGGTTGCCATTATATGCTCCTTGCAGAAGGTGATATAAAACCTTTTGCTCCCGCTATGCCTGCTGGGAGTGGTAGTTCTTTAGCCCTCTGATAAGGAAATAGTTGTGAGACCAGTGGTAAGACAAAATGACAAGAATTTATTCCCCAACAAAAAGATTCAGTGCAGATTAAATCGGGATACTCTTCAGGTGTTTGCTCGAGGATATTTACAGAACTTAAACTGATTGAGCTTCACAGTCTTTGCTCACAAAACGTGCAATGCATATCACATGTAACAGAAAACATAACAGCTTCTTCTCACAAAGAAAAATATCTTCTTTCCCTTTGTTCACACTCAGCTCCCTCATACACATTTAGCAAAGGGATTCTATATCATCTGCCAAACACAGTGTACAGTCCATAGGCACTTCTGCTGAGTCACTCTCATTAAAGTCCTGTTGCATCTCTTCAAACTCTGGAACTAAGGAGTTTAGCTTTAAGCTGTTGTTATATGGCTTAGGATAATTTCCCACTAAGACCTCTGGTGCTTCCTTTGGGCACAGTTCTATATGGTAAGGATTGGAAATACCTGAGGTTGTGGAGATTCCTCTCTGGCTTTGTTCAGCTAGCTTTTTCCAGCTGTAGGGAAACGCTCTCTGATTCCCTGTTTGGAGTTCTTGTCTAGAGCACTGTTCTGGTTCCCAGTCCCAAACTGAGCTTTGCAAACTCCTGGGTTTAGTGCTAGGTTCCCACCTGTGAGCTCCTTGAAGCTTTTTATCTGGCAATGAGGTCTGAAGGTCTCTCTGCTCTCTCCCTCTAGGCAGGTTTCTGACAGCAGTCTGTCCCTTCTCTCCTTCTGCTCTGTCTGCTTCAATTCCAGAACTGCAGCTGGGTTTCCTCAAAGGTCTCCTCCCAGCTCTTCTCCAACCGTTTCTCCAACCACCTCTCCAGTCAATACTCTCACCAACACTCTTATCGGTTCTCTCAGCGAGACTCCAATCACCAACTCCCCCTTGCTTTCTCCTAGCCAGGGTTTATATTCCTGTTCCCTGAGCCTTGGGTCTGCCTTCCTGAACAGGTGTGTGTAATTAGGTTCCAGGCTTGCAGTTACGTCAGAGCTTGGGTGTGTCAGCCTAGCTCCTGTTTCCCTATGCTTGCCTCTCTCTTGCAAACGCTGAAACATGTGTGCAGCCTGACTGTCAGTTTGTTTAAAGGTAAAATCATCCTTTTCTTCTACTTCCATATGTTCAGTATGGGCTTCTTCATCACATACTTTAAAGGTGAGCCTGCAGTGGATAGGAAGCCAGTGGAGGTGTTGCAAAATAGGAGTTATGTGATATTGATATTGAGTTCCTTATCGGTCCTACAGTTCAGTCCTCCACCACTGGGTAGTGCACCACCTCCTGCAACATGGAGACTGGACAAGTCAAACTTGTGACATCACCGGGTATATCCTGCTGGTCTTCTTCCATGATCCCCCAGTGTGTCCAGTCTCCATGCAGCATGAGGACGTAGTGAGCCTAGGTGCTGGGCTCACTTGAGAAGCAGTTTAGGAGCAGTTAGTCAGGATTTGATTTACCTTGCGTTTCTTTTGCCCTTCTTTAGGTGTAATCCTGTAAATTGTATTCATTTTCATTTAATTTCATCTACTTTTACTTTATTTATTTTCACCTAGTCTGCCTTAGTGTAAAGGGGGGTTCTGTCCCTTTTCAAAGTTCACGCTGCCAGCTAGCCTCTCTGCTTGGGATTCTTCGGTCTCTGTGCCCGGTGATGATCTCTCCCCCAGGACTGTACGGGGGTGAGCTCTGTGGAACACCTGCATTTTGGCAGTGTCCATGCGGCAGATTCCCATCGCGGCGGGAGCCTCAGGCCGTTCGAGGTTCTTTAGCCGGTGGGCCGGGGCTCGCAGCGTCTGCTACTTCTGGTGGCGCGAGGCAGCAGCGTGTCTGGACAGCTCTTCACCCCGCAGCTACAGCGGGGTAACTGCTGCATCCCGACGCCACAAGGGAGTCTCTCGAGTCCGCATGGAGGGGCTCTGAGCTCTTGCCGCCTCTGTGGTGTTTGGCGCCAAACGGGCCTGCTTCGGATTGGCGCCATTTTCTCGGCAGGGCTGAGGCCTCCTGGCGGAGAACGGAGCAGCCCCGCGTTTGAGCAGACGACGCTGTTCCATGCGGCTACACCCAGATAAGGACTTCCTTTTGCTGTTACTTTTAATTTTAATTCTAATTTTAATTTCCTTTTAATTTTAATTTCCTTTTAATTTCATGATAGTTTATAGTTCTTTGAATGCAATGTGATTGGTTTGGGTTTTACTTCTTGGGGGGTGCCTTTACCTTTGTCTGCATTCTGGCAGTTAGCGACGTCTGTCAGCAGCAGGTTTCCGTGCTAGGATTTGGCCATTCAGGGTCATCGGCGGCACAACCACCTACAAATTGAGCCCTTTCTGAAATTGTCATTTACATAAGGATGCTATTTCCATGTTTATACGCTTGGAAATTGTGCAGACAGCCTCTAAATGTCGTTATGCCATCTGCAAATTTGATCGCCATGCTTGCTGATCTCTTTTCCAGATCATTTCAGTGCAGTAGATGTTACCAGATGCCAGTTCCAGTGCAGATCCCGAGACATTCCACTATTTACGGGTCTCCTGTTAGAAAACTGGCCATTTAGTCCTATTGTGTTCCTGTTTTTGATCCATTTCCCATTCTATAATAGCACATCATCTCCTTCCTCAGGAGAAGTTCATAAGGGGCTTTGTCAAGTACCTTCTAAAACATCCAGATACATATCATTTGGCTTACTCACATGTTTATTAACCCTTTGAAAAGACAGCTTGGTGCTGCTTTTCAGAACAAGTTCTATCATTTCACTGGCACTGAACTCAGATTCATTGGTCTGTAGTTTCCAAGATCGCCTTTGAAGCTCTCTTAAAAAACAAAACAAAAAAAAAAGACAACACCAATTAGTGTTACATTAGTAACTCTTCAATCTTTAGAGATCATTAATACTAATGTTATGATTGAGCCTGGCTGATATTATGAATGATCACTATTAGACAAAAATTAGCTAGGTTAAGACACTTTGATTTGGTTTTCTGCACTATGTTATCAGAGCGCAGCTTGCCCATTTGGCGGGAACACGGGCCATCTGGGGAAAGGCCCCTGCTGGGGATCGTGAGAAGTGTTGCTGGATGGCACAGTCCGGGGCTTAGTGTTCCAGGGGCCTGGAAGGGTTGATAGCGGCAGTCAGGCCTCCCTGTCTTTGCTATGACGGTCACCTAGGTTCAAGCATCCTGTGTTTTGGGTGACAGAAGTGGGACACCTGGACATGTGGTACTGGATGTTGGATAGGCTCATACTTCTTAGGTGCACTCTCCTTGAGTGCGTCTGCATGTCCGTGTTCTGTCTGTGATCTCATGCTCAGGTGATTGTTGCAGCAATGACAGAGATCGCTTGGGATATCGTGAGCGGGGTTGTCATGGTGTTGCATGGGGTTGCCAATGCAAGACGGGGCCATCCTGAGGAGTTTGGGCCTCAGTCATCAGCTTTCCCTTCGGTGGCCCGGCTGTCCAGGAGGCACCCCTCCAGATCCGCTGGTCCAGTTCTTCTCTGCCTCTTCTCAATGTGGGCAGGGGGGCTGGCAGATCTGGAAATTCACGTTCACTGCACGTTCTACTGTTTTACCTCTGCCTTGGGGTTCTGAGGTCATATATTCCCAATCATTTGTTTGGTGGGGTGCTGCTGTCTGTTGTGCAAGACAAGGTGGTCAACAGTCGGAGGCTGTCGTCTATTCCCCTTACCCCTGAAGGTGCTCACAATTTAAGTTTTTTGTACCTGCGGAGGTGTATGTTGTTAAAGGCTAGCAGGCGCACCTGTGGGACCAGAATCCTCGGTTCTTCCGACCTTCCGTTGAGGTGCGCGTGTGGGGTTTACTCCCTTGGTCGGCTAGCAACTTGCTTCACCCATTGGGCCTTCCCTTTCCTCAAGGCATCGTTGCGTCCCACTTCTTCGTGGGGGCTCGCCGCAGGGCCAGGAGTTATGCTCAGCCGGTTCCAGCCAGGGCTGAGCCCTTGGGGGGAGGCTCCGATCCTAACGATACAGGGAGTGCTGGGATCCGTTCAACCAGGTTCCTTCGGGCCCAGCGTACGTCGTCTTTTGCTGGCCGGTTTAGGTCTTCGGGTCGTGGCGGTGCTCCGAGAAGACCAGTAGGCTGCACAGTGCTTGTCTTGGAGCAAGCGCGGGATATCTGTAGGTTCATATTCAAAGCCGTCCGGTTACATGTCCCTCCATTGTGGAATGCTGTACTAGTAGGCATACTTCATATGCTGGGCTGACAAGTTGGCTTCCGCGCTGCTCGGCATCAGCCAAGGTGACTGCCGGTTTAGGCTGTGGATGTGGAGTCAGCCTGGAGGAGGGGCCTTGCGTTCTCTGGACAATGCCCTGTTCGGTTGTGTGCCTTGTGGCCCTTATGGAGTTGTAAAAAGGAAAAACAAAAAAAGAATAATCAAACAGGAAAGCCTTCCTAATTGTCCCCACTTCTTTTTTATAAGGTTCTGTCCCTTTCTTCCGGGAGCTTGGCCGGAGCGTGGTTAGACTCAGCTACATTTTGGGGATCCTTTATGTACAAGGCGTTTTAGTGTACGCAGCACGCCCAGTGTTCCATCGTCTGACTGGAACGGTACGCGGTACGTCAGCCGTGGCAGGCGTTCGCGGACACGGTAGCGGATCGAGCGCTGTAGGTGCTGTCTGAGATCTCCAGAATGGTGGCCTATTTCGATCGGCAGGGTGGAGTCGGTCGGGTGGTCAGGGTGGCCCGAGCGAAGGGACAGCGTGCGCGGTTGAAGCCTTGGCGGCCTGCGTTTCGGTGGGGACACTGTGGTGGCGAATGTCCTTAGCGGGGTCCGAGTGTTTGCCGGAGGAGTGAGATTGCATCAGGCGGTGTGCGCGCCGCGTGTGCTCAGATGCGGTCAGCCCATATTGGACCTCATGGCGACCTGTCAGTCTGCGGCGACGGGTCGATGTTTAGCAGAGGACATATGAGGCTACTGGATAGCGTCGACGCATTGGTACGGGGCCGTGGCCCGGTCCATTCTATGCCTTTCAGAGGTCATAGTGAAAATGGCCGACTGGGTCTGGTTGCTAAGATATGTGCTCTTCATTAGTCAGTGGGGACCATTACCAGTGTATTCTGCAACATTTGCGTGAGCTTGCATAATCTTTACTTGCAACCAATCGAAATAACTGTCCAAAACCAGTTGATGCAGTCACTACTTAAATTTGCCTCGCTTGACAGTAAAAAAAAAAAAAAAAAAAAAGACATATTTATTTTATACCGATAGGTCACTCACAGCATATTTGGCGATTCCTCGTACTGGTGTTAATCATGCAGATAATTTCTGCTCTAGTTGTGGTGATGTGACTTTTACATCACAAAAATGGCATATGACTGTGGCGGTTCAGAAAGCCTACAATTTATATTTTGGCTGCAGAATAAAAGATCAGGATAAAAGCTAGGCGCCACACATATGCTGCAATACATGTGTAGCAGATCTCAGGCTGTGGATGGATGGGAAAAGACCATCAAAGTCTTTTGCGGTTCCAATGATCTGGAGAGGGCCCATGGATCACGTCGGCGATTGCTACTTCTGCATGGTTCCTCCAATTCCGGAGGGCATATCCAGGTGATGTAAGCGGTTGGCCTACTGGTATTGCGTCGTGGGCGTGGCTACCAGAGTCTCCTTTCTTTTTTGTCACATCATGTAAGACTCCACATCTTCTGAAACAACGCTGGACTCTGGGGCACTTGACACCCTCTTATATGCCCTTGGTGGATCACGCTTGGTTTCTTGCAACTCATTGCTTAGCTGCATTCCACATTCTCAATTAAAAAGACTCCAACTGGTCCAGGACATAGCTGTAGAGCTACTTTGTGTTGCAAAGAATAAAGCCCTTAAGAGGTGTGACAAATAGGGTGTTTGACGCTGGTGGTTTTTTCCATTTCCCTCATTTTGCTTCCCACCTCTGTCTGGATGGACCTCGGTTCCGTTCTCCCTCGTGGAATCTGGCTGTGCCTGTCTAGTTGTCGGTTTGGGACTTACGCAAGAACACTTTGCTTGTAACCTGCGTTCCTTGGACCTTAGGTGAAGGTTCCGTCGCTTTCTGGGAGGTCTCTTCGCTGCCTGTCCCTCCGTGGAGGCGGATTCTGCGGGAGAGCAGCGGTTGCTAACACTTGACACCCTGGTGGGGTCGAGAGCCAGGGGGGAGCTCAAGTGGATTTTTCAGGCGGAGCTCCGGTAGCCTTCTCAGTAGGTCTGTTTCTAGGGCGTTCAGTGTGTTTGCGATGGCGAGTTTGTCTTTCTGAAGCACTAGCGCTGCTTGGGGCAGAGTTCTGTGCTGTTTTCACCAGTGAAGAGGATCCAAGTGGGCTCTCGGTCGTGTATTCCTGGTTGGCTTACCGCCTGTTGACGTGAGGAGCGGGCTAGGGTCGGTGCCTGCTCTGTTCGTTTAGGGGCCGAGCCGACTGGATAGGTCCCTCCCAATGATTACTGCTCTGGTACATCCCAGTGGTGGAGGACTGAACTGTAGGACCGATAAGGAAATGGAAATTACACTTACCTGGTAATTGATGTTCCTTGAGGGAGTACAGTTCAGTCCTCATTCCCGCCCGGGGATGGATGTTTCAGACGCGAGGCGTCAGTTCCGAGTGTGCTTTCAGATCCTAGAGTCGGCAACGGGCTCTGATTGGCAGGTAATCGCGAGAGCAACCTTTTCTGCCTATACTCTTCCTTAGTTCTCCTTCCTTCTAGCTCTCTGTCTTCCGCTGTTTGGTGCGCAGGGGGACAGGGGCACGGAGGTGGGTGTTTTCGGCCTTTCTTTTTGGGGCCCTGTGATTTTAAAGTTGAAGTTTGAGCATAGCTTTGTATTTAGTACTTTAACTGGTTGCTTGTTTGCTCCTTTGAGTCTGCTTTGACAGTAGGTCACTGGGGGATCATGGGAGAAGACCAGCAGGATATACCCGGTGATGTCACAAGTTTGACTTGTCCAGTCTCCATGTTGCAGGAGGAGGTGCACTGCCCAGTGGTGGAGGACTGAACTGTACTCCCTCAAGGAACATCAATTACCAGGTAAGTGTAATTTCCATTTATTAGATATTGAAGGTAGGCATGCATGGGAACAAAAGAGCATATTGTGTATGCCCAAAGGTGCATCCTCCCCAAAAACACACACACACAAAACATAAGAGATGCCATTTTGGGTCAGACCAAGGGTCCATCAAGCCTGGTATCCTGTTTCTAACAGTGGTAAATCCACATTACAAGTACTTGTCAGGTTCCCAAAGGATACATAGATTCCATGCTGCATGTCCCATGGGTAAACAGTGGATTTCCTTGGTCCTCTTTAATAATAGTTTGTCTCTTCCTCCAAGAACGTGTCCAAACCTCTTTTAAATCCAGCTACACTAATGGCTTTTGCTACATCCTCTGGTAACACAGGTACACTAAAAAAATTTTTTTTTAAACTGCCTCTAATGTTTCGATTGATTTTTATGTTTTTTGGTGCGCTGAATCCAAATCTGGTAACCAATTTGCTCCATCACGTACAGATTTTTTGCTACATTGGGTTAGCAGTTTGAGGTGAACGTTTCAGATTGAGTGCGATCGAGATAAAAGTTTCTTGGATGAATTCTTTATACTAATTGTTTAGTAGTTATTCAAATAAGAATAAAGAAAATTGTAACAAGGCAGCACATAAGAATAGAGTAATGTCAACAAAACACACTGTGATTGTAGCAAAATTGTCTGCACTTAAAACAGCCACATACATGTGCACAAACATTGAACATATAAGAGCGAGGTTAGACACAAAGCAAAGCAAAGAAATGTGCAAAAAATGTTGTACAGGTATGTATGTAAGAATAGAAAACGCAAACCGCACCATTGCAATACATGAAGACAAACACCCGATGGAGTGAAAATAAAATTCTAATAAATGAGATCCGACACTGTGGTAATAACTAGCAAATTTTTATTTCAAAGTTTAGTAAAAACACGATATTTGTCAACACAGTTTAGATTTTAAAGTCATTCTTGGGTCAATCAATCTCCTGGTGGGCCCGTTTCTTCTTCCCCCGAATGCTTCTCTTGGTGCGCTGCTTGGCGTATTTTTCATCTGGGGTTTCCCGCAGCAGCAACCAGCAGAAATCAGCCATCATAGTGGTGTTCCATCTTCTTTGGTACCTTCTCTCTGCGTCCTTGATGTCCTGGTGAAACCTTTCACCTTGTTCTTCACTGCACGCCCCCAAGTTTTCAGGAAAGTAGTTCACATGGGAGTGCAAGAAATGGACTTTCAGGCTCATGTTACAGCCTTGTTCTTTGAAGGCATTGAGCATCCTGGCAACAATATCCTTATAGTTCTCATCCCGCCTGTTCCCCAAGAATTTGAGAACAACATCCTTGAAGGAATCCCAGGCTTCTTTTTCCTTCTCAGACATCGTTTCAGCGAATGCTCCATCTGAAATGAGTTTCCTTATATCAGGGCCAACAAACACTCCTTCCTTTAGCTTTGCTTCAGAAAGTCGGGGGAACTTTGAGCAAAGGTACCGAAAGCACTCACCATCTTTTGGAAGGGACTTGATGAATTGCTTAATGAGACCCAACTTAATGTGGAGAGGTGGTAATAGAATTTTATCACGAGGTACCAAGCTCTCATGAAGAACATTTTTCTCACCGGGTCTCAAATACTCCCGAATTGGCCAGTCTTTTTTCCCCCAGTGTAGGTCGCGGGCCCGGCTATCCCACAAGCAAAGGAAGCAGGGATATTTGGTGAAACCGGATTGCTGCCCTAATAGCATGGATAGAATTTTAAAGTCTCCACAAATCATCCACTTATGCTCATCATAACGAATCTTCTGAAGAATCAGGGCCAAATTCTCGTATTTTTCTTGGAGAATAACAGAGTGAGCAATAGGAACTGAAGCGAATGTGTTGCCATTATGAAGAAGAACACCTTTTATGCTGTCTTTTGACGAATCAATGAACAGCCGCCATTCAGCAGGATCATACTTGAGTTTAAACTTTTCCATCACTCCGTATATATCGTTGCAAAATACCAAATCTTCCTCTTTGCTGAAATACTTCAAAAATTGTGTCTCGCGGTTGCGGTACCAATAAAAAGTTGTTCCTGGTGACAATAGATTTTTCTGTTTAAGCCGAGAACCTAGCAGTTGGGCAGCATCTTTTGGGAGTCCTAAATCCCGGACTAAATCATTCAATTCAGCTTGAGAGAAAAGTTCAGGTTTCGGATCTGGTTCAGTTTCAAACTCGGAAGTACTGGACTCATCGGGAAAAGCCATCTGATGAGTCTCATCATGATCAGAACCGTCCACACAAATATGATCCAAAGATTTTGGTGGTTCAGGCACAGGTACTTCGTTGCTATGAGGCATAGGCCTAATTGCTGAGGGAAGGTTGGGGTAACTTATTACGTTCTTATTTTTTAAGTTGTATCCCTTCACAATGCAAGAGCAAAAATAGCAGTCACTGCTGTGGTCTCTTTGTTCACGCCACATCATAGGTATTCCGAAACAAAATGCTTGTTTTTTACCTTTCATCCATAAGCGTAGATCTTCCTCACATGTCTTGCACACTTTGTGAGGAGCCCACGGTTTGTCTTGATCGCCTAACTTCAAACCAAAATAGGCGAAATATACTTTTTTAATAAATGCAGAAATGTTCCTCTGCCGCTTTTTCACGGTATATTCCCCACAAATAAAACAAAAACTGTCCGGAGAGTTGACGCAACCTCTGGCTCTGTGAGCCATCACAAATACACAGCACTGCAAACTACAACTGTAGTGAACCACTTCGGAATAAAGCTGGATTACGACTGAGCAAACAAAAGGTAATAATGAACTTGCAAGAAACTGAAATTTGACAGGAACGTTCATGTCGCAACCACCGTGTTTGAGCGAGCGCGAACGAGGCGAGGCGAACAGGAAAGAACATGCGCCAGCGCGAGTACTGGATTTAGCCCCCTGCCTCCCAATTGTCCTGTTAATGTATAAAATGAATACAAAACACTTTAAAATATCATGAGGGAGTGTTTCTAGTTAGTTAACCATTACAACCTCTATTTTGGGCCAAGAAAATAAACTGCAGTCAGCTAAAAAGAAATTATGTGAACATTCCTTATATGGGTAAAAAATCTAATTTTGCAAGAAAACGTGACGTGATGGAACATTTTGGCTATTTTTCCTGGATTCAGCACCCCAAAATCTATAGGAATCAGTTGCAAAACTGGAGGCAGTTTTTTGGTAGTGTACCTGTGTAATGAATTGCAGAGTCTGATTACGTGTTGAGTGAAGAAATATTTTCTCTGATTAGTCTTAAATCTACTACATTGTAACTTCATTGCATGTCCCCTAGTCTTTTTACCTTTTGAAGGGGTAAACAACTGATCTACATTTACCCATTCTACTCCATTCATTTATTTTATAGACCTCTATCTCCCCTCAGCCATTTCTTTTCCAAGTTGAAGTTCCCTAACCTTTTAAGCCTTTCCTCATAGGGATAACCTTCCATCCCCTTTACCAATTTGGTGGCTCTTCTCTGTACCTCTTCTAATTTTGTGATATCCTTTTTAAGATATGGTGACCAGAATTGCACTCAGTATTCAAGGTGCGGTCACACAATGCAGCAATACAGAGGCATTATAATCTCCTTCGTTTTATTCTCCATTCCTAGCATTCTATTTGCTTTCTTGGCCATCGCTGCACACTGGGCAGAGAGAATTTCAAGCTATTATCCACAATGACGCCTAAATCCTTTTCATGGGTGGTGGTTCCTAATGTGGAACCTTGCATCGTGTATCTAGTTTGGGTTGTTCTTCCCTAAGTGCATAACTTTGCACTTGTCCACATTAATAGTCATCTGCCATTTGGATGCCCAGACTCCCAGTTTATCAAGGTCCTCTTGCAATTTTTTACAATCCTCTTGTGTTTTAAACAACTTTGAATAATTTGTCACCTGCAAATTTGATCACTTCACTCATTATTCCCATTTCCAGGTCATTTATAAATATATTAAAAAGCAGCAGGCCCAGCACAGATCCCTGGGGTATTCCACTATTCACCTTTCTCCATTGGAAAAAAATTGGCCATTTATCCTTACTGTCTGGTTTCTATCTTTCAACTATTTCCTAATCCACCATAGTACATTGCCTCCTATCCCATGGCTTTTTAATTTCCCCAAGAGTCTCTCATTAGGGACTTTGTCAAAGGCTTTCTGAAAATCGAAATACAGTGTATTAATCAGCTCACCTTTTATCCAGCTGGTTATTCACACCTTCAAAAACATATGAAAGATTGATGAGACAAGACTTTCCTTGGTTAAATCCATGTTGGCTTTTTGCCATTTAACCATGACAGTCTATATGTTCAGTAGTTTTGTTTTTTATAATGGTTTCTACCATTTTGCCTAGTACTGATTTCAGGCTCACTGCTCTGTAGTTTCCCGCATTACTCTTGGAATCCTTTTTAACAACTGACATTACATTAGCCACTCTCCAATCTTCAGATACTACAGATGATTTTAATGATAGATCACAGATTACTAATAGTTTTACAATCTTATATTTCAGTTCTTTCAGTATTCTGGGATGTATGCTATCCAGTCCAGGTGATTTGCTGTTCTTTGGTTTATCAATTAGCAGTATTACATCTTCTTGATTAATCAAGATTTATTTCAATTCCTCTGATACATCACCTTAAATATCATTTCTGGCATGGGTGGGTTTCCTACATTTTCTTCAGTAAAGACTGAAACGGAAAATTCCTTCTGGTCCTCTACTATATGGCCTTGTCCTCTCTCAGTGCACCCTTTTATCCTTCCATCATCTAATGGTCCAACTGACTCCCTCACAGGTATTTTGCTATGAATATATTTGAAAACATTTTTATTATAGGCTTTTGCTTCCATGGCAAACTTCTTTTCAAATTTTCTCTTTGCCTGCCTTATCAGTGCCTTGCATTTAACTTCCCAGTATATTTGTTTTTTCCTGTTTTCATCATTTGGCTCTTTTTTTCCATTTTCTGAAAGATTCGCTCTTAGCTATAACAGCCTGTCTGACTTCACCTTTAAGCCATGTTGGCTATCATTTGGCCTTCCTTCTACCCCTTTTTTTTAGGCATGAAAGTGGTCTGGGCTTCCAAGATAGTATTTTTAAGTAATGCCTAGGCCTGATGTAAACTCTTAACAAGCCACCCACCTCCACCCCATACACACTCATAAAGGCACCCCTACCTCTTCACCACACATTCGCACCCAAGCTCTGCACTACTTACACATACCTACACAGCACACACGCACATATGTATTGCAGACCCTCACCGCACTGCCACATCAGACTCAAGACAGGTAAACCACCATATGCATGCAGACACTTGCTATTTGAAGCTATAAGTAGTGTTAACTATCTATTTATTTCTGTCTAAATATGTCTCATACAACCCCTACTTCCATAACTAGAACACTAGGGAGGCTTGGGGGTCTCTCTGATGTAGGGGCTCAGGAGGCTGACTGGATTGCAGGGGTAGAGATAGGGATAGTCTGGGGGGGCTGACTGGAATTCAGGAGGTAGGAGCTGAGGGTGACTAATTTTAAGGGAGGAGTGAGCCTGGGTGATGAAAGGGGAAGGAGGCGCAAGACTAAATGTCAAGAGGATGGGAAGGGAGAGGGATTGCGGGGCTAGTTGACAATAGGATAATGGGGTGGCTTAAAGGGGTTGCCAACTGTGTATTCTTCCAGTGGCCCGCAGGACTGCATTAAGAACCTAATTTACTGAACTTTTTTTGTCCTTTGGATGTAAAATGGAAAGACAGCCTTAGCAAATCTGGCCCTAAAGAAGATATAGTAGACCTTCTCAGACGAGATTCACTCCCCCCCCCCCTGAACTTCAGTGGAGAATGGCAAAAACAGGGGGGGGGAGGGTGCGAGGAGGTCACAGCCATCAGCTCCTAAGATTTTGGTCTGGCTCCTAAATCCAAACAAAATTTGCCATGGCCTATGCTAGCGTTAGTGGACGTATGGCAGGTTAGGCCTGGTAGGAAGAGGGATTATTCATACTATTCTGCTGTACGTGACTCCTTCTGAAGAACTGACTTTTTGCTTGTGGATAAAAAATTATTGCCTAGAGTTACTTACTGTGGAATTGGGGGATGCACGTGGTCTTTCACACACCTGGGTGGGGGAGGGGTTAGCAGTGAAGTCAGTTTTGGAAACTGAACAATTCTCTACTTAATGATTCAGATACATGTTTAAAGATCAAAAGGATATTACTGGCTATTAGGAACTTAATGATTATGGTCGGTGATCCTTGGGGTTAATATGGGACTGCCATAAGGCTGTAATTACAGGTAAGTTCCTAGTGATAGGCAGGACTGTACCAAGCTAGCAATCTGCCCTGTGCGACTGGTGAACCTGGTGCTCCCACCCACCCAGCTGCATGCAGGAACTTGATTTTGTCAGGCTTCCTGGAAAACCCAGTGATGACATCAGTGCCCCTTCCTTACTTGTGCCCTGTGCAGCCGCACCGCTCGCACAGACCCTGGAAATAAAGAATCATTAAAAGAGGGGAAAAAGAAAGTAATAAGGAAGCTCTTAGGATGGTAATTGCCATCATGGAGGAGGAGCATAAAAGGGACAAATTAGGGAAAGAGGGACATGCAGAAGCTGTGTGATGCATGCCAGCAGTTAACAAGAGCTCCACTTAGAGGCAATACATTTTTGGCTGGAAAAGTTGAAACAGCATTTTTTTGAGTTTGGCAACAAATTAAGTTAATTGTTAGCCCATAGACTTGAGAAACTTCAGATGAGAAATTTATATTAGCAAAATCCAGTATAGCAAAGAGGTTAACTTGTGAAATGAAGAAGACATAAGGAATACGATTTTTTTGAATTCTATCAAGAGCTCTACACCTCCAGAGGCCTTGGAATCAGAAATTGATGAATATTTAGAAGGAGTAAAGTTGCCCATATTGGCAGTTGAGGAGGGTGACCTTCTCTCCAGACCCATGAGGAGTTAAGGATTATATCTCTGCTACCCAATAAGGCCCCAGGACTTGATGGGTTTTCTAATAGGTTTTATACAATTTTTGCAAATCATATTACAGAAATCCTCACCTAGACATTTAAATACATTTGTGGAGGAAGCGATTATGCCTAGTTCGATAAGGATGGCAGGGGTTACGATATTTCATAAGGAGGGGAAGGAGCTGGGATTCTGTGGGTCTATTTTGCTATTAGGCACAGATTTAAAAAAACCTTTACCAGGGTTCTGGCCAACCGTCTTAAGACTACCACATCTGTCTAAATTAGTGAATGAAAATCAATTGGGGTTTTCCCAGGTAGCAGGCCTCCGATAATATCTGTGAGGTTCTGAATATTATTTGGAGGGGACAGATATCTCAAGAACCTCTACTCTTACTTGAGTATTTTGGCCCTTTTTGTTTCAGGTTTTGGAAAAAATAGGTTTATAGGGAAACTTTTTGAAATGGGTTCAAATTTTATATAAATCCCCTATAGCATGTCTAAAACTAAATGGTGGTTCCTTATCGTCTCTCCAGTCCAGTCCCGGAATCTCTGGGATATAGGTTCCTCCAGCAGCTTGGAGACTGAACAATGACATTCTTTGATGTCACCAGCATAAATACCCAAGGGACCGCCTCCTTGCTCCAGTTTGTTCAGTCTCCAAGCAGCTGGAGGTTGAGGAGCCTAGGGATTCTAGGCTCATTGGAAGGACAATTAAGTATATGAGGGCATTTGAGGGACCCATCAGGGGTGTTCCCTTGTGCTCCTACTTTTTGTATTGGCTATGGAGTCTTTTTATCACGGAAAATAAGAGACAACCTGAGGGTTAGGGGATGTGTATGGGGGAAAATCCATATAAAATTATTTTATTTGCTTATGACCTCTTATTCTTTATAACTCATCTGGAGGAGACCTTGGTGGAGCTGGTGTTTAGAATGAATGCTTCAAAACGGAAACTCCTCAATGTCCCTGAGGGGCGATATGTAGATTAGTCCATTTAAAGGGAAATTTCTCTCTCAAAAGGGGGTATTAAATACTTGGGATTAATTTGACCCTGAATATAAATAAACTCTTTATAGCTAAATACCTGCAAAATTGGAGGAAGATGGGGCAGAACATTGACCACTGGCGGTCTTTGGGACTGCCGTGGTTTGGTAGAATTGCCAGTGTTAAAATGATGATTCTCCCCCTCTTCTTGTATCTGTTTTGTACTCTCCCAGAAACAGTCCTAAGGAACTTAATGGAAAAAATTCAAACAAAGGCAGTGGCTTTTATATGGAACCACAAGCGTCGCAGAGTAGCATTGCAGGTATTGTTGGGCGGTAGAGAGCAGGGTGGCTTGGCAGTCCCACACGGCTAAGGGCTGCTTTAGAATCGTCAATACATGAAGACAATGAATGGGTGGAATTAGTTCAATGTAAGTGCTTAATGGTGTACCTGTTCTGTACAAATTGTTGTCTGTGAACCGTGCTGATTTTAAAGAGCGCGGTATATAAAAATAATAAAATAAATAAATAAAGAACTAGATGGCCTTCCTCTGGGCTACATGCTCTGGGAGCTGGGCAGCAGAAATAAGTTTAAGCCTATTAAGAACCCCTTCATTGATTTGACCATAAGGATTTGGTCTAAATGGAAAGAAATTTTGGTTGAGACCAAAGAGGTACTTCAGGGTTACACCCTAAGAGGGGGATAGTGACGCCCCCCCCCCCCCCCGGAAGGGTGGCTAGAGTATTTCTGAGGTGGGAGAAAGAAGGGTCCTGTGGGTTGGACAATTTTTGGAAGCTGGAAATTTAGTAAGTTTGAAGACTTGGGGGGAAGATTTAATTGTTAAAAGAAACAGATCAGTTTCACTTTTTTCAAGTTAAGCATTATCTGGCATGGTCTTCCAAGATGGACAGGTCTCATCTGAGATGCCAGACCAAGACAAATCACCAATCTGGGCAGTAGCAGAATGGGATGGTGTTGGCGACGGAGGATCACATTTCTGTGACAACTGCAACTACACTAGAATTACCTGCATGGAAGAAAGGCCTGACAATCTACTTCCTTATCTTGCCACAAAAACCCAATAGATAGTCACAACAAAACAAATTGCATTATAGTGCTGGAAGATGAGACCCCCAGGTTGGAAGGCACTCAACTGGCTACTGGGGAGGAGCTGAAAACTTTTCAGAGTAAAGCCAGCATTTATGATGTGGTTGGATCAAAGCCTTTGGGATGTCTGACTGATGATATAGCTGTGCATGAAATGAGAATCAGAAGCTGCAAAGATGTCTTACATATTGGGACATGGAGCATGTGAAGCATGAACCAAGGGAAGTTGGAGGTGGTCAAGAATTAAATGGAATGTGTACAACTCGATCTATTGAGTTTCAGCAAACTGAAATGAACTGGCATCGGGCACTTTGCATCTGATGATTACTACTACTACTAAACATTTGTATAGGTGTACTCAGCACTGCACAGACACATGTAAAAGATGGTCTTTCTTCATTGGAGCTTACAGTCTAGTCAAGACAGACAACACAGTAGCTGTAGACATGGGATACACGTAGGGGGAATGTTAAGGAAACACAAAGGACATCAGGTGAGTCAAGATCACATGGTCTACTATGCTGTATTTATAATAAAGAAGTAACTTGCAAGGACTGCAGTGACATACAGTGCAATCAGTGAACGCTTAATTTCTATTCTTCTATGAGGAATGCCCATCAACACAACTATAATCCAGGTATATGCCTCAACAGCTGCAGAAAAGGATGAAGTTGATGAGTTCTATGAAAAAGTGCAAGCTGAAATTGACAGAAATGCAAACAGGATATGCTGATAGTTATGAGTGACTGGAATGCAAAAGGTGGCAACAAAGAAGAAGGCAAAGCGGTTGGAAAATAGGACTTGGTAACAGAAATTAAACTGAAGAAAGAATTCTGCCAAGCCAACAATCTATTCATCTCAACACCTTCTTCCAGCAACACAAGCATCAACTGTACACATGGACTTCACCAAATGGATTGTACAAAAATCAAATTGTCTACATCTGTTGAAGTCAACGATGGAAAAGCTCTATAACATCAACAAAGACAAACCTGGAGCTGACTGTGGTACAGATCACCAACTACTGGCATGCAAATTCAAGCTAAAGTTGAAAAAGAGCAAGCCATTCATGAATGTAGCAAAATATGACCTTAGAATAAACCACCGGAATTTAAAACTGTCTGCAAAATCGATTTGCTGCCTTAGATACAAATGACAGAGTTTCAGAAGAGTTATGGGATGACATCAAGAACGTTGTGTTGGAATAAAGTGAGAAGTCTCTATAGAAGGTGAAAAAGCAAAAACCCTGAAAAATGCCCAGAAATACAGAGAAACTAAAGCCAGAGGAGACAGAGAGGCAATTGCAGAACTCAACAGAAATTACCAACGTGCAGCAAGACAAGACAAGGAGAAGTACTACAATAATGCATGCAAGTAAATAGAATCAGAAACTATTTGAGGGAGAACAAGATCGGCTTTCCTAAAGCTACGAGAGTTAAAGAAAAAATTCCAGCCTAGAATTGGAATGCTATAAGATACTCAAGAATCCATGTTGAAGATCAAGGGAAGGTGGAAAGAATATACTGGGTCATTATGCCATAAAAATCAAGTGGACCAACAGCCATTTCAGCCTGTACCTTATGATCAGGAACTATTGATGAAAGAAAAGTTGAAGCAGCATTGAAAGTCTTATCAAAGAACAAAACATCGGGCATTGATGTCATTCCCATTGAAATATTACAGCAATTGGATGCAGTTGTTACTGTACTTACAAGACTCTGCCAGGAAATTTGGAAGACAGCATCATGACCAACTGACTGGAAAAAAATCTGTGTTTATACTAACACTAAAAAAAAAAAAAGGTGATCCAACTGACTATGGAAATTTATCATACAATCGCTCTGATTCCACATACCAGCAAGATTCTACTCAAGATTATTCAGCAGAGACTACAACCATACCTGGAACGAGAACTGCCTGAAGTGCAAGCAGGGTTCAGGAAAGAGCGAGGAATGAGAGACATCATTGTGGATGTGAGATGGATCCTTGAAAAGACAAAAGAATATCAAAAGGATATCTGTGTTTTTATCGACCCACAGAAGGCTTTTGATTGTGTAAACCATGAGAAACTCTGGGCCACATTAAGAAGCATGGGTATACCAGAACATCTGATAGTTATCTTGCACAAACTTTACATTGATCAAGAAGCAACAGTTTGAACGGAACAAGGAGAAACAGAATGGTTTAAAATCAGTGTATGACAAGGCTGCATACTGCATACTTTCCCCCTACCTGTTTAATTTATATGCAAAACAGATCATCAGAGAAGCAGGACTGTATGAAGACAACCTGAGGTGTGAAGATTGGTGGGAGACTCAACAACCTTCGCTATGCTGATGGTACCACATTACTGGCTGAAAGTGAATACAATCTGAAACATTTGCTTCTCAAGATCAAGGAACATAGTCTTAAAATAGACCTGCACCCTAATGTAAAGAAGACAACTGGCAAAATCAATAAGTTCATTGTTAATGGAGAAGAAATTGAAATAGTGAACAACTTTAACCTACTTGGATCAACTATCAATAAAGAAATGACAAGCAGTCAAGAAATCTGACGATGCATTGCTCTTGGCAGAATGGCTATGAAGGACCTAGTCAAGACTCTCAAGAGTGGAGATGTCTGTCTCCATACAAAGATTTGACTTGTCCAAGCCATGGTATTTTCAATAATGTCATATGAATGCGAAAGTTGGACATTGAAAAAGATAGGAAGAAAATCAGTGCCTTTGAATTATAGTGCTGGCGACAAATACTGTGTATCCCAAGGACTACCTGAAGAACAAACCAGTCAGTATTAGAGGAAATCAAAACTAAGCTTTCTTTAGAAGCTCAGATGACAAGACTTTGACTTTCATACTTTGGACAAATCCGAAGAGAGAGATCATTAGAGAAAGACATTGTGCTTGGCAAGGCAGAAGGTCAATGCAGAAGAAGGCCAACAATGAGATGGATCGATACAATAGCAGCAACTATGGGTGCCACTCTATCAACAATGAGCCACCTGACTGAAACCGAACACTGTTTTAGGACAACTATCCAGAGGGTCGCCATACATCGACTCGACAGCACTTAACAACAACAACAACATGATCTTACTGCCATACCCACACTTGTGGAACGCTTTGGTAGGGGGTTAGTAAGAGGTGTAATCTCAAAGCTATATAAAATGGTGGAAAAGAGAAGGGGGTGAAAAACTTTCCTTTCATAGTAGTTGGAAAGAAAATTTGGGGGTCACATGGGATTTAGAAAGATGGGGGTTATATTATGAGCAAGATGTATAAGGGTATTATTGCAAGCAACCCATTAAAACAGAATTACAAAATTCTTTACAGAGGGTACTATACACTGGTAAAAGTGGTGAACAACTATGGGGAGGACTCTGATCAGTGCAGTGATGAGGTACCTTCTTCCATGTGTGGTGGAAGTGTGGGAAGCACAAGGGGTTTTTTTGGAAGAGGTTTTTCAATTGTTTGGAGAAATTTGAGGATTAGCACTTCCTGCTCAGTCCCTAGTGGCCCTGTTGAACTGTGGCCCTCCAGATGTCTCATTGGAGGCGGCACAGTTCTTAATAATGGGATGTATAGCTGCTACATTGGTCCAACCAACAGAGCATGTTACACTCACAAGGGAGAAACAGACCAAGTTCAAGGTGAGTTAACCTTATAAATTTATTGATCACAAAAGTGTCATTCACCTGACTTTGTTTCGGCTTAGCCTTCGTCAGGGGTTAATAGACCTAAAAAGTACATAAATATCGATCATAAAACATAAAAAATAATAATAAATATGGATACAGTCATAAAACACAAATATAATTTGTCATCATGGAATACCTTAAAAGCATTCAGGCGATTATAAATCACTCCAAATAAAATGCCCAAAATATAAAGGTATTAAAGGTGAGAAATGAAGGGTCTTAAAGTATTGCATGGAGCTGCTATAATATTATAAAAGGTGTGGCTATTGGTATGGTTAGAAATGATCTATCACAGGGTTATAGAATCATGTAAACATAATGAAATCATACTTTAAGAAATTATGAATTGATATCCATGTTTCTAAACCATAAGTAAAATAAAAGATACATCTTAATATATGGACATCCCAAAACTTAGGGGTCTGTTTACTAAGCAGCGCTAGCGGCTTCTGTGCAGAAATGGAACCGTGGCCCTGTTTTGTTCAATGGGGCTGCAGCTCTGATTTTGCATGGAAGCCGCTAGTACCGCTTAGTAAACAGACCCCTTAGTAGGTGGAACAAAGTTGCATGTAGAATGGCACACTAATATGTAGAACACCAGTGTAAGAGGGATTAACACACCCTATGAAAGACATAAAATCATATAGTTACTCTAGGATTTAGAGCACATGCAGAAGAGAGGCAAAATTATTTTCAGTTGTCACGGGAACCATCCCGTGTATTCAAAAGTGAACATTAAAAAGTGATATTCCTGATAGGGAATTCACAATCGCATCTTTAAAATGAATCGTTTGAGTACATATATCAGGGTAGGAGAGAGGCTTGGAGAGGAAACAGTCTGTGTCAGCTATACATAAACCACAAAATTTGTCTTATTTACAATAAATGAACACAAGAGAGCATTCCCCAATGGTGAAACGAGTCATCTGGAGTAAAGAGCACATACCTTATTCTGTTGTAATCAATCGTCTTGCAAGTATGCTAGTTCAGACGCCCAGCCACTAAAGCATACCTTCAGTGAGAGAGTAATTAAAAAAAACAGCTGTTTGTTGGAGTGTGCGCTTTAAGAACAAGATTGGTGCAAAAAATAAGAGAACCTAGGCAATTCAATAAACATTTAAAAGTCCCTGGGATGTCAGTTATCAGATAACGCCAGCCCGAAAAAATCTTATATAATAAGGCGCTGAACATTCTAATGCAGCTGAATGCGATATCGATCACCATAAGAGAGATTTTAATTTTAACAAAAAAGCTTAAAACCGAATAGATAGTGATTTGAAATGTGAAGTATGAAAACCAGTACCTTTTAGGTATAAAAGCCATTGAGCACCAGATATTCTAATGCAACTGGATGCAAACAAATCATGCGACAAATCAAAAACCTAAGACTGAAGAGAGAAAATAAATAAATGGTGAAATATGAATGAAAGTCAATGCCATCAGGTTTAAAATGAAACCATCATGGAAAAGTAATATGGATTAAGAACCAGTAGGTAGTAGTCCTATGTTAAAATTAAAATACCTCGTATGTGATCGATCTCACATTCAGCTGCATTAGAATGTTTAGCGCCTTATTATATAAGGTTTCTTCAGGCTGGCGTTATTTCTTACAGTATGATTTTGTTTTGTTTACATGATTTTATAACTCTGTGATCATTTTTAACCATACCAATAGCCACATCTTTTGTAATATTGTAGCAGCTCCATACTTTAAGACCCTTCATTTATCATGTTTAATACCTTTATATTTTGGATATTTTATTTGGAGTAATTTATCTCACCTGAATGCTTTTAAGATACTCCATGATGACAAATTATATTTATGTTTTACGATTGTATCCATATTTTTTTTTTTTTATGATCTTTTATTTATCTTTTACGATCGATTATTTATGTACTTTTTAGGTCTATTAACCTCTGACGAAGGCTAGGCCAAAACACAGCTATGTCGGGTGAATGACACTTCTGTGATCAATAAATTTACATGGTTACCTCACCTTGATCTTGGTTTAGCTGCTTGATTGGCCTTTGCCCAGGCATGGAAGCAAACTGACCTTCCTAAGATGGATGAAGTGAAACAATGGCTGGGTCACTTATTTATTTATTTAACTTTTTTTCTATACCACCTTTCGAGATTTATCAACATCTTTTACGTAAAACAAGGTAGGGTAATAACATTTAATGCTGGAACATTAAATGGCTAACTAGTGGTAGGATAAGAAGGGGATGGGGTCAGTGGGCATCAAAATTATTTAAAACTTGGACAACTGTATATTAGCTAATTTTTGACTAATTGGGGGTTATGTGTCAGAACCTAAGTATTCCATGAAGAGGTAGGTTTTTAAGGCCTGAGAGTCAAAAGACATTTAAACGGTTTACAGCCCAGTAAACTGTGTAAATGCCTTAAATGGGGCTATTCAACGGCACTTACCTGAATGAGGATCCAGTTAGCATCGGGGCGTGTTGTGTTCCTGAGTGGAGCGTAGGCGGAAATTGCTGCTAACCTGGTAGTGGTGATATTGTGCTGCTACCTGGTTATGCTGTGCAGCTGTGTCTTCTGTTGCCACGGCATTGAATATCCAGGGTTAGGTTTCAGCAGGCAGGGCTGTGCCCAAATCAATATTGGGCCCTTAGTTTTTAGTGTGTGTGTGTGTTTGGAAATCAACTATATCTTCTATTGCTCTTAGGTTAGCTGGGAATGAGTTCCATAGTGATGGACTATAAATTGATAAAGTTCTTAGGCAGGTTGCTTGGGAGCTTTTTGTCCTATGGGTTGGTATGGTGAGGAGGTTTTGGTATTGTCTAATTCTAGTCTGTAGATTTCCGAATGAGAGAGTATAGGCAGTCTGCAGTTTGGTTTAGTATAGTATATATCAGGCATGTCCAACTTTGAACAGGCCATGATCTACTTTTTCCGGCCAAAAGTGCCAGTGATCTTCCACCATGAAAATTAAGTTTCAAATTAGTTTCAAATTTAAATTTTAACCCAATAAAGTTGGAGGATTCCCCCTCACATTTTTAATGAACCTTCTGTCATTTACTTGGATGTGATCAGCTGTTAAGCAAATTAAGCAAAAACAAAACAGACGAAGATCCAGTAAGAACTGCGAGGGGAAATGGAAAGTACATTTTTTCTTAAAGCTTTATTGAGTAATAACTCTTTAACTGTCTTAATAACTTTCTTTAACTTTTTTTATTGAGTAATTTGTGTTAAATTTAGGTTGAGTATTGATCCAGGCTGATCTTGCACAATCTTTAATATTTTGCTCTTGCTCATTAGTGAGACGTCTGAGCTTGCATTTCATGCACCAGCTTTTTGAAGTTGGGTGAATATTGCGTGAGTGCCAGTCTCAGGGAATCCTGGAGATATTTATCTGTCATGTTGGAACGTTGTGTACTCTGTCATTTTCAGATGGGAAAATGCAAATTCACACAAATAAGTTGAACCGAAACAGGAATGTACAGCTTCACTGCATCTTCTCAAGTTGGGAAATTTGTCTCTAGGCACTAGCTTCCAAAAGGATTCTTGCTCAGCACGGGTCTTGAGAAAAAAGTCATTTTAAGGGTTAATATTTTGTTTTCAAGAGATGGCTTGTTCAATGAGTATTTTTTACTGATAGCAGCTGCAGTTTCTTTAATGTCCACGTCTACTTTGAATGGGTATTACAAGTACTCCACAACTGTTCCAATTTTTTGGAAGTCACAGAATCTATTTTCGAATTCCTGGATAACAGAACAGATTTCTGTCACATACTTCTCGTTCTGAAAAACAAAATTTGGATATTGTCCCAGATGGTCCTACGTATAAGGAAAATGATCAAAAGTTTTGCTTGCAAGGTCAGTCATCATTAGCTCAAATTTTGCTCTTGTAGGATGAAACTGTACTCATCTCGCCAATGCATTTGTTTTTACCTTGTAGTTCAAGGTTCATATCACTTAGTTTGCCTGTAAAGTCAGCGAGAAATGCCAGATCACATAACCACTCCTCATCTTCCAACTCTGCTTGGTCATCTCCCCTCTCCTTCAAAAACGTATTTCATTCAGAAAATCACAAAATCTTTGCAGAAATTTGTGCCTACTTAGCCACCTTACATCTGTGTGCAAATTTGATTTCCGCTGCCCCTTCATCAAGAGTAAGATTGAAAAGCCATCTTTGAAGTGATCTTCCATGAACTGAATTTACAATTTTGAAAGTGACGTCCATGACAGTCTTTGTATTGAGTCTCTTGCTTGCCAAAACTTGTTGGTGAATGATGCAGTGGTAAGAAAGGAAATCTGGGAAGTCATCATGCTGTCTACAGAGGGCTATAAAACCGTTAACCTCACCTGTCATTGCTCTTGCTCCATCAGTAGTGATGGAAACAAGTCTATGCAATGGAAGATTACACTTTGTCACAAAAGAATGAAAAGAACTGAATATTTCCTGACCGGTAGTTCTCCCTTTTTAAAGAAATCATTCCAAATAGTTCTTCTATTCGCTTAATCTCTATTTGTCTACAAGGAATGCCTATCAACACAACTATAAGTCAAGTATATGCACCAAAAACAGCTGCAGAAGAGAATGAAATTGAAGAGTTCTATGAACAAGTACAAGCTGAAATTGACAGAACATGCAAACAGGATATATCCTGATAGTCATGGGTGACTGGAACGCAAAAGTTGGCAACAAAGAAGAAGGCAAAGTAGTTGGAAAATATGGACTTGGCAACAGAAATGGAGCTGGAGAAAGACTGATTGTTGGTCTTGCAGAATTCTATCTATTCATCTCAAACACCTTCTTCCAGCAACACAAGCAGCGACTGTACACATGGACTTCACCCAATGGACTGTATAAAAATCAAATTGACTACATCTGTGGAAATCAACGATGGAAAAGCTCTGTAACATCAACAAAGACAAAACCTGGAGCTGACTGTGGTACAGATCATCAACTACTAGTATACAAACTCAAGCTATAGTTGAAAAAGAGCAAACCACTCATGAATGCAGCAAAATATGACCTTGAGAATATACCACTGGAATTTAAAGACTGCCTGCAAAATCGATTTGTTGCTTTAGATACAAATGACAGAGCTCCAGAAGAGTTATGGAATGACATTAAGAAGGTTGTGTTGGAAGAAAGCGAGAAGTCTCTACAAAAGGTGAAAAAGCAAAAATGACCAAAATGGATGACTGAAGAAACTCAGAAAATTGCCCAGAAACTCAGAGAAGCAAAAGCCAGAGGAGAAAGAAAGACAATCACAGAACTCAACAGATTTCCAACGTGCAGCAAGACAGGACAAGGAAAAGTACTACAATGATACATGCAAGGAAATAGAAGCAGAAATTATTAGAGGAAGAACAAGATCGGCTTTCCTAAAGCTACGAGAGTTAAAGAAAAAATTCCAGCCTCGAATTGGAATGTTACAAGATGCTCAAGGTTCTATGTTGAATGATGCTGAGAAGATCAAGAAAAGGTGGAAGGAATATACAGAGTTTTTATATGATAAAGATCAAGTGGACCAACAGCCGTTTCAACCTGTACCTTATCATCAGGAACCATTGGTGATGAAAGAAGAAGTTGAAGCAGCATTGAAAGCCTTACCAAAGAAAAAAGCACCAGGCATTGATAGCATTCCCATAGAAGTATTACAGCAATCTGATGCAGCTGTTACCGTACTTACAAGGCTCTGCCAAGAAATATGGAAGTCAACATCATGACCAACTGACTGGAAAAGATCTGTGTTTATACCAATACTAAAAAAGGTGATCCAACTGACTGTGGAAATTATCGCACAATCGCTCTGATACCACATGCCAGCAAGATTCTACTGAAGATTATTCAAAAGAGACTACAACCATACCTGGAACAAGAACTACCTGAAGTGCAAGCAGGGTTCAGGAAAGGGAGAGGAATGAGAGACATCATTGCGGATGTGAGATGGATCCTTTGAAAAGATTAAAGAATACCAAAAGGATATCTATTTCTGCTTTATTGACTATAGCAAGGCTTTTGACTGTGTAAACCATGAGAAACTCTGGGCCACATTAAGAAGCATGGGTATACCAGAACACCTGATCGTTCTCTTGCACGATCTGTACATTGATCAAGAAGCAACAGTTCGAATGGAACAAGGAGAAACAGAATGGTTTAAAATAAGCAAAGGTGTAAGACAAGGCTGCATACTTTCCCCCTACCTGTTTAATTTATATGCAGAACAAATCATCAGAGAAGCAGGATTGTATGAAGACAACAGAGGTGTGAAGATTGGTGGAAGACTCATCAACAACCTTCGCTATGCTGATGATACCACATTACTGGTTGAAAGTGAAGATGATCTGAAACATCTGCTTCTCACAATCAGAGAACATAGTCTCAAAATGGGCCTGCACCTTAATGTAAAGAAGACAAAGATCATGACAACTGGCATAATCAACAGGTTCATCGTTGAAGGAGAAGAAATTGAAATCGTGAACAACTTTAACCTACTTGGATCAACTATGAATAAAGAAGCAACAAGCAGTCAAGAAATCAGATGACGCATTGCTCTTGGCAGAGTGGCTATGAAAGACCTAGATAAGATTCTCAAGAGCAGAGATGTCTCTCTCCATACAGAGATTCAACTTGTTCAAGCCATGGTATTTTCAATAACATATGGATGTGAAAGCTGGACAGTGAAAAAGATAGACAGGAAGAAAATTGATGCTTTTGAATTATGGTGCTGGCGGTGAATACTGTGTATACTATGGACTGCACGAAGAACAAACCAGTCAGTACTAGAGGAGATCAAACCTAAGCTTTCTTTAGAAGCTCAGATGACAAGACTTCAACTTTCATACTTTGGACACATCATGCGAAGAGAGAGATCATTAGAGAAAGACATTATGCTTGGCAAGATAGGTCAACGCAAAAGAGGAAGGCCAGCAATGAGATGGATCAATACAATAACAGCAGCTACGGATACCAGTCTGTCAACAATGAGCCGCCTGACTGAAGACCGAACACAATTTAGGATAGCTATCCAGAAGGTCGCCTTGAGTCGACTCCGACTCGATGGCACTTAACAACAACAACAGTTCTTTAATACTGAAGTCTTCAAAAACCATCCGGATAAAGACTAGTGACTGGGCTATGTCTTTTATTTATTTATTTTATTTATTTAAATCGCTTATATACCGCGCTTTTCAACATCAGTGCGGTTTACAAAGAACATGAGTTATTTTACGGTGGGGGTTAACACCGTATTACATATAACAGGTAGCTCAACTTGGGTAATAGTATTAACTATTTACATTTGTAATTACAGTATGTAATACATACATTTATGTATGTAGATTCATCCAGTTGGAGTGAAAAAGCAACACAATTTGAAACATCCTCCAACAATTGTTCAGTTGTGTCTCCACACATCTTTTCTATTCACCGCACGATGGTGTTTTTTGACAATTGTACATCTTGAATAACAGCTATGATCTCTTTCTTATTTTTAAATCCTTCAAAAAGATTCTCAGCTGCTTCAAGACAACAATCTTTTACAAATTCCCCTTCAGTGAAAGGTTTGCATTTCTTTGCAATCAGGTTGCTGACCTTTAAGGATGCTATGGTTGCATTGACCGAATGTGACCTTGGCTGAGTAGCCAGTTTTGATTTAAGTCCTTTGAGCTTCAGTTTATGAATTTCACTTTTGGGTGGAAATTCAGAATCAAACTTATTGCTTGCTATGCAGAGCTTTATAATGATGTTCCAGATTACCCTTTTTGGGCAAGGATACTGGGGCGTTACAAATTAGACAACAACACTTGTCTTTCACCATGATGAAGAAGTAGTCCATTTCCCATTCATCATGAAAGTGGTAGGTTTTGCTCTTCTTTGGAACACTCATCTTCGTTATACTGGGGTGGCCGGATGTAAGAAGGCCAAATCTGCTGTTAGTATAAACACTGGCCGAATCGGGTCCAAAACTGTCACTGTCTCAAGTATTAAAGATCAACAGGAACTGAAGACCTCTGGATGACGTGCAGTACAAGGACTGGAGATGCCAAAACCACCATGCAGTTCTAAAAGTAAAAATAAGAATCCATCATACTGGCACCAATAATCAAATACTACCAAACAATCATCAAAAAACCTCAAACACCTGTCCAACAAACCAGATAAAATCAAATACCGTGAAACAAGTTCAAATACCACCGCACATGATTTAATAAATTCTGCACACAGTGTAGAATCAATGCAAAGGCCAAGGCGAAATAAAATTGCAGTGTAGAATTAATGCAAAGACTAGGCAAAATAAAATTGCAGAGGCAAGCAAACGTCACAGTGGTTTGAACCAATTCGAAGGCAAGGCCATAGGCAAGTTAGAACAAAATTGGAAAATCCCGCCAAAATCACCAAATTCTTGACACTTTGTTGTGTCTGCCCAAAAGCGTTTAATGAAAGCGAACTATAATGCGACCAACAACCAGCACATGACACAACTAATACAGTAAGTGTATTCAGGCAAAGCCCAGGCGAATGGATATTGCCTGGTATATAACACACTTCTAAGGGGTGTTGGGGCGGGGGCAAGCATGGGCGATTCTGAGAGACAGGAGACCAGGTATGACGCCGGGCCTATAGCTTCTCGTCACGGGGCAAGGGTGGCAGCCCCCTGGGGGTACCCACAAACTATTGGCACGAAAACAACAAGCACCCCCAATACACCCGCAGGCAAGATTCCCGCAGGCAGGGAAAAAAGACAGGCAAAGGATCATCAGCGGCGGCAAGCCCTCGGCAGACTACCTGTCAGCACGAGCTCTCTCCTAGTGACAGGGCAAGCTGCTGGAGAGATGGAGCCAAGTGGGGCTGGCGATCTACCTCTGACCCCTCCGCGATCTACAGGTAGATCGTGATCTACCTGTTGGACATGCCTGGTATATATCATAGGTAAATTAACTGCCCTTTAGACATTAAAGGATTGATGCTTTCTCTAAAACCTGGAGTACTTAATCTTAGTGGTTGGAATGCCAGGTGAAACTATAAAGTTAATTTGTACATGCGCCTGGGAAGTGTTGTTGTGATCCTATGATTATGTACATTGCAAGGTGGATGGGGGGGGGGAGGGATTGGGCAGTTCTGATTTGTAATAAGATCCACGTTGGATGACGTGATAATTTGAGGTTGTTACTATTAAAAAGATGAATGACGATTAAGGGGAATAAAAAAGTGGAGTTCATCAGAAAGTTTACAAAGCTGTCTTCATCTCCAACAGTTAGTATTTTAGTAGCCAAGTGAATGTTGTCAAATTGACTAGCATCCTGCATCCAGTTCTGTTACAAGCAAACTAGAACTTCTCTGGCCAGTAAAGTGAAGCCTCATCATATCAGTCACTGCAACTATTGTGGCTTTCCTGAAGTCTACTTCACTGGACACCATATAGTGAGCAGCCACTTGGACTCACTTCATACCTTCGCTTTGTGCTGCTTTTTGGATCAGTATGCAGCCAGAGACCGTGCTCACTGTCGAGTTCTGCTGGCCACCCTGTCTTTACAATATTAGCAACTCGCAAATTTCTTTTATAACTGATCTGCTTCTGGATAGTGGGCACATTTGTAAATTGAGTAGTTCCAAGGTTAGGAGTCACCCACTTTTGTATCTGAAACAATCCTGCTTCTCTACAGAAGAAGCATTGTTTTTCACCTGTAACAGGTGTATTCTATAGAAAGCAAGCTTGATAAGGCACACTGGAGAGATTGTGTGCCTTATCCTACCCAAGATTTGCATTCCTCCTTCAGCTATGAACTTAGTGAGAGAATGAGAGTACTATATGCAGGAAAGGCTGTGCATATTCAGAGCTTACACTTAGTTCTGAGCTCTGGGAGAGCTTTTTGTTCTGGTGCTATGTGATGATGTAACAGTAACATAGTATATGATGGCAGATAAAGACCAGCACGGTCCATCTAGTCTACCCAGCAAGGTGGCAAGAGTAGGTGCTCCTGCCGCTTCATGCAGGTCACCCCCCCCCCCATGCCTTTGTTTAGGGGTATACCCACCGCTCCATGCAGGTCACCTCTACTTGTTGAGAAAATCGGAGACAGCTAAGTTTATTTTGATTTTATACTGTTTCTATAAAGGGATCCACTGTGTCTGTCCCGTGCCATTTTGAATTCTGTCACTGTGTTTGCCCCCCCCCCCCCCACTTCCATCTGGAGGGCATTCCAAGCATCCACCACCCTTTCAGTGAAAAAGTATTTCCTGACATTGCCTTTCAGTTTACCCCCTTGCAGCTTCATGATATGCCCTCTAGTATCCACTTGTGTACCTGATCAGTCCTGTTGTCTACAGACAACATCCGTTAGAACTAAGCAACATTGCTTTGTTGGACATTGCAAGGATCTCTGATGATTTTAGCAGCAACTCTACAAAACAGCTTGACAATAAACCACAACAAAACAGAAGCTCTACTAATAACCAGAAACACCACCTACACCCCCCCCCCATCACCAATCTAACTCAACAATATCACAATACCCAGAAAATCAGAAATAAGCTACCTCGGAATCACCCTCGACAGAGAGCTCAACCTACAGTCCCAGATCAGCAAAACCATCAAACGCATACTTCAAGATGAGAATCATCAGATGCCTCAAGCCAATCCTCTCCCAAGAGCACCTCAGAACAGTCTTCCAAGCCATCATCACACCGATCCTGGACTACTGTAACCAAATTTACCTTGGTCTCCCAAAACACACACTTCGACCCTTACAGTTGGCGCAAAACACAGCTGCGCGAATAATAACAGGATTCACAAGACATGACCACATCACCCCCATTATGAACCTCCTACATTGGCTTCCAATATTTAGAGTCTCGTGTCCGATACAAAACCATACTGAACTTTTTCAAAATCAAACAGGACATCTCAACGGACAGTCTGCAGGCTATCATCAGCTTTGACTCCAGCCTCAGACCCAAAAGAAGAGGTACCATGAACACCATCACAACCCCCAAAAGAATTCACCAAAATGAGGCTAACCACTTCAAAAAGAGCTATATCCCTGGCAGCACCCACCATTTGGAACTTCTGACAGCTTAAGATCAATGATCAATATTAAGGACTTCCGAAAATCACTCAAAACAACGCTCTACACAGAACATTACGGAGACATTACATGACTCTAACATTTACGCAGTATACCCTCCATGCTCGGCGACAACCCCCCCACTCCTTGTACAGTATATAACCCACTGTAAATAGCTCACTCCCACTGTTCCCTCTAAGCTGTGCGCGCGCACACACCTCGCCGAGCGAGCGCACATACTTTACAACAGAGCGCACAAAAATTACGGTTCTGATTCTGATAGAAAACAACACAGACGTCTTAAAATTTAAAAGTTGTGATTGAAATTACTAGAAATTTTCTGCTTCATTTAGTAATCGTCTGTTTTCATTTAATTTGATTAAAATCAATGTGGTGTACATACTGTATTCTGACGTGTAGTCAAATTTTAAAGTATATAACGCCGAGTGTTATGTGGCGCACAAAAATTTAACCTTCCTTCAAAAGCTGCACAGCTGATATTTTATGCGCACACAGCCTACAGAAAATTAGAGGGAACATTGCTCACTCCTGTATATATAGCACCCCAAATCAAGATGTACCTACCCACACACCCACAAACACTACCTTCACCACCACTGCATGCCGACACTCCCACACCATCCCAACTGATTGGTTTGCAGTGTAAACTGCTTTGATTCAAGGATAAAGTGGGATATAAATACTTATAAAAATAAAATAAAAATAACTCTTCTCTCTGTCTCTTTTTTTTTCTTGCAAGGCTCTTTACTAGCCTCTTCCTCTTTTGTTTTTGTTCACTCTTTCCTTTCCTAATGCACTTCAAGAATGCTGAAAGTGTCTGAGCAAAAAATATATATCAAAAACTCCAAACAAGGCAGACATATAAAAAAAAAGTGTCTGAGCAGCATAAGCTGAAACCCATGTGAGCCCATAGCTTAAAGGAAACTTACTTTAACATATAATTGAGTTCTTAGTGATTTTTTTGCCAGCAAACTGAGCAGATCTGAGTGGCAGAGCAGTCATAAACATGCAGCCCATATGGCTGCTTTATTTTTATTAATAATTTTTGTTTAGAATGCAGCAATATATTCAGCAGTGCATAAGTAAATTACACCCTTATGCCTTCTCTTTTCCAAAGATTTCAAGTCTTAAGTTGGAACTTAAGGAGGTTAAACAATTTGCTACAAGTTTCATAATATAATGGTTCTCAACCCACCCTCTAAAGCAGGGGTTCTCAAGACCCAATCCTTGGGACACACCAAGCCAGGCCAGATTTTCAGGATAACCACTGTGAATATGCAAATATCTCTCATTGTGCTTTACCTGAAAACCTGACTGGCTAGGTGTATCCCGAGGGCTGGGTTGAGAACCAAGAACCCTGGCTCTAGAGTTGAGATACAACCAGTCAATCTGGATGAAAGATGTTCATACAATGCACTGCCTCAGCATACTGATTCAAATCTCTCTCATGCATATTCATTCTCGATTATCCTGAAACCAGACTGAGTTGAGAACTACTGGCATAAAAATTGAGTGGAAGGCAACAAAAGGAACAGGTAAATGGAGCTCACGCTGAGGAGAAAGATGTTACCAGTGGTGTGCAATAGGGACCTGTCCTTGTTCTGATTCTTTTTGACATTTTTGTAAGTGATATTGTGGAAGAGCTATCAGGTAAGGTTTGCCTCTTTGCGGCTCATACCAAAAGCTGCAATAGAGTAGACACCTGGGAAGGTGTAGATCGCACAAGGAGGGATCTAGCAAAGCTTGAAGAATGGTCGAGAATTTGTCAGCTGAGATTTAATGCTAAAAAATGCAGGGTCATTCATTTGGACTGCAAAAATCAAATGGAGCGGTACAGTATAGGGGCAAAGTGCTTCTATCCACGAAAGAAGAGCGGAACCTGGGAATGATTGTTTCTGATGGTCTTAAAGTGATTTAATAGGTAGAAAAGGCAACTGCAAGAGCCAGAAGGATGCTTGGGTGCATAGGGAGAGGATTGGCCGGCAGGAAGAAGGAGGTGATCGTGCCTCTGTAGAAGTCTTTGGTGAGACCTAATTTAGAGTATTGTGTGCAATTCTGGAAACTCCACCTTCAAAAGGGTATAAACAGAATGGAGTCGGCGCAGAGTGTGGCTACCAAAATGATCAGTGGGCTTTGCCATAAGGCATATGGGGACAGGCTTAAAGATTTCAATATGTATACTTTTGAAGAAAGACACAGGAGAGGGGAGATATGATAGAGGCGTTTAAATACCTCTGTGGCACAATTGCCTCTTTCAGTTGAAAGAAAGCTCTTCAAAGAGGGAGCATAAGATGAAGGTGAAAGGAGATAGACTCGGGAGTAATTTGCGGAAATATTTCTTTACGGAAAGAGTGGCAGATGTTTAGAATAGTCTCCAACTGAAGGCAGTAGAGACAAAAACTATCTGAATTCAAGAAAGCATCCAGGAGAAACACAGATCTCTAAAGGAAAAAAGGGACTGTAGAGCTTAGTGGTTGCTATGGAATGGCAGGCTGGATAGGCCATATGGTCTTTATCTGCCGCCATGTTTCTGTGAGATTGTAGCCTTGATTTTCCATTGTCACAGCCCTCTGCTATAACTATTACATTGGTCATCCTTTTAAGACATTTCACTGGATAAATACTTCAGAAATGCCTTTGTTTTATGTGATTTGAAGTATTTAACATGGAGAGGTGGTTTATTAGGCGATACATTGGCTTTAGGTATCTCTGCTATTCTGTTTCCTCAATGCAGGCCATGAAACCACCTGGATCTCAGGGATCCCAGAGCACCTACTCTGATCTGCTCTCTGTCATTGAGGAGATGGGTAAAGAGATCCGACCCACCTATGCTGGCAGCAAAAGCGCCATGGAGAGACTGAAAAGAGGTAAAGGAACTTTGTTTGTTTTTTCTTTAGCACAAACTTTCCTTCCATTGATTGATTTATATTTAATGTAACAAGTCAGAACAGCAGTTCAGACTGTATTGGTAAAGGGATGGATCAGTTTTATGGTCGAGTTGTGGATGCTTTTGGCAGTAGCATTCATCGTCCCATGAAGTGCGGCATGAGTGTCTACTATTGCACACAGTGACACCTAGTAGCTATACTCAGAATGCATACATACTAGGCTATTGAAGGAGTCAGAGGTCCATCTATACTGCTGCTACCATTTATTTTATTTATTTATTTATACATTTTTCTATACCGCCTCTTCCAGAGATCAGAGGCGGTTAACAAATAACAAAACGTTAATAATAGCAAGCTATTATTACACTGGTCAACATTGAAATCGTTACTGACTTTAAAAGGCCCTAATCTGTAGTATCTTGGTGAGCTGAACACGAATATAACATTAAAAATTTTTTATTGGCTCTCATTTTGAAGATATTGCATGTAGTTCATTTTTGACGTTTCACTGTGTAAATTTATCCAGTAGGACATCAATAACATCCCAAATAAGCCTTGAATGATGTAATATTGCATCACATTGCATAATACCAGCATGCACACATCATCCAGAGTTGATTGCATCATTTTCTGATGCAATTCAATACTACTGCCAGACGGCTGCTGAAGCCATCTGACGTCAGCAGTGTACTATACGCAGTCGGAAAGGAAAGTAATCTGGTATTCTGTTCCAATATTGAAAGCCTCATGAATGCCTTAAAAATCACTCATGACCCACAAGACTGGAGACTATAGACTCTTCAAAATGGAGTCTGAAGGCTGTGCTTTTGAACAATGGAACCGTCTTCCATCTATTCCATTAGCGCATGCCGTCCACATGAAAGAGACATACGATAACTTAAAGCATCTACTGACTTCCACTCCTTTCACACTCAGTTTAAGTTACTTACTCTAGTTCACAGGGCTCTTCACAATAGTACTCCACAATACCTGGCAGACCTTATTACATTCCACACCCCAGACACACTCCCCGCTCCTTCCACCTTAACCACCTTAATCTCCCTTCCACCTCCCTCGCGCACCTTCAATCCACCCGCTCCTCTGCTTTCTTTTTCATCGGCCCCGCACTCTGGAATTCACTCCCCACCTCCCTCCGGTTAGAACTCCATCACACCACCTTCAAGCAAGACCTAAAAACCCACCTCTTTTCCTTGGCCTATGATCTTCCCTCCCCTCTTGTCTGATCCTGTCCCCTACGTATAGTCCTGTATCCTTTCTCTCGTTTTATTATATCAACAATTGTAACTTCCTTTCCTCCTTTCTGGCCCTGTGCCTGTTTCTAATTGTTTGTGAATTGTAAACCGCTCTGATTGATAAAGTAGGGCGGTATATCAAATAAATAAACATAAACATACAGCTGGCACCTCTGTGGTGACTTGAAGGTAGTTGCGCTTTTAATGGGACTGCAGCAGGGATATATAAAATACATGTGTTTCTTATGTGAGTGGGATAGCTGAGCAAGGGATTGGCACTACTTGTGGAAGGAATGGAATCGCAGACAAAATGTAACAGTTGGAGAGAAGAATATCCAGCACCCAGCTCTGGTTGAGGCTCACAAAATCCTGCTACCACCCCTTCACATCAAACTAGGTTTGATGAAAAACTTCGTGAAAGCCATGGACCGCACTTCGCCAGCTTTCCCATACCTGCATGAAAAATTCCCTCGACTCAGCGAAGCAAAGATTAAAGAGGGAGTTTTTGTGGGTCCTCAGATTCGAGAGCTCTTCAAAGATGACCGGTTCAACAACTTGCTGCAGGGTGATGCGAAACAAGCATGGAATGCTTTTCGCCTAGTGTCAACAAACTTTCTCGGGAATGTTAGGGCAGAAAACTACAAGGAACTAGTAGAAGACATGCTGATGCAGTATCAGAAACTTGGCTGCAATATGTCTCTAAAGATCCATTTCCTTGATTCCCATCTCTATTTCTTTCCTGACAACTGTGGTATAGTTAGTGATGAACAGGGCGAACGTTTTCACCAGGATATCGCAACGATGGAGCAAAGATACCAGGGAAAATGGTCCACTACAATGCCGGCTGACTACTGCTGGACACTCCCCAGAGAAGTTCCCGAACAGCTGTACAAGAGACGGGTGAAAAAATCTAAGAAGTAGTCTATGACTTGGTTTTTTAAAGGTATTTACTATTGACATGCATTTTGTGATGTAAACATTAATTCTTGTAGATTACAAAAAAACTAGAGCCAACTTTGCAATTTCACTGTCATATTCATGTTCAGCATATAAAAATTGATAAGAAATTACTTTTTATTTCAGTAACATGACTTTTGAAAAAATTTGTTGACCAGTGTTATTTTTACAAAGAACAATTGAAGGACATCTTAACTATTTAACTCTTAGCATGGAACAGATGGGACTAGTGGCAAGCAATGCCGCATCCTATAACTAATTACATTCAATTACATCAGATAACTATTTACAGATGTGGCATCAAATGTATCCGTAAGTTGGGTGATCTAGATGGCAAAATAGCTGTGTAAGAAGTGTGGGTGTGTGCTTTGTCTAGGTAGGATCAGAATATGGTTGTTGGTCAGTGCTGGCCAGTGAATTCTGAACATCATCATGTTGAATCAGGTTGTAATAGTGCTGAGTAAATAGTTTTTTAGTTCCTTTCTAAATGATTGAAGGTCTTTAATTTCTCTTAGTTCAACTGGGAGGCTGTTCCACAAAGTGGGTGCGTAGAACGAGAAAGCCATGTTGCTTGTCTTCTGCCTCGTCTTTCGAATGGTATCCGGAACTAGCAACATGTGTAGGTTCACTCTTCTTCTTGACCTGCTTTCCTGTGGGGTATTGACAAGCGTAGCCGGGAAGGACGGTGCTATATTATTAAAGATCTTGAACGTAGTAACTAGTGATTTATAGGTAATTCTACATGAGACCGGAAGCCAGTGCAGAGCGTAGAGAATAGGAGATATGTGGTCTGTTACTTTTGCCTTGTAAATGATCCTTGCTCTGACATTTTGGGCTAATTGTAGTGTGTAGGTTTTTCTTAGAAGTTCCTTGAAGAATACCATTGCAGTAATCTAGATGAGGTGTTATTATGGTTTGGGCCACAGTTCTGAAATCTGTGCTATTATCGGTCGTAGCTTTTGGATTGTCCTTATTTTAAAGTATATCGTTTTAACAGTTTGTTTTATGTATTGAGTAAGGCTGAACGTCCTGTCAAGCGTGACTCCTAGAAATTTTACCTCTGCCTTAACTGGTAGGGGGATGTTTCCAATGTTAATTTCTGTCGGAGGGGTGAAGTTCGTATTTCTTGTTACCAATAGTACTTCCGTCGTTTTGAAATTAATATTCATGTTCATTGCTTTAAGCCACAATTCCGCTTCAGTTAGGCAACGTGATATATTGTCATATTCAGGGATGGATACATCGAACGATGAGTATAACATAATGTCGTCTGCATACATGTGATAATTTATCTTGTGGCGTTGAAAAATGGTAGAGATAGGTTGGAGGTACAGATTAAACAGTAGTGCTGAGAGGGCGGAGCCTTGCGGGATGCCCTGTTTTGTGGAAAAGGCAACGATGCAACTTGGTCTACGTACATATTGGGTCCAGTTAGTGAAATAGGATTTAAACCAATCAAGGGTTTTATCCTTAATGCCTGCCTAGTTGGGAGAGTCTGGAGATGAGCATGGCATGGTTTACATTGTCGAATGCCAAAGAAATATCAAGGAAAATGAGAATGAAGCTCGCTTGCTATTATCGATACCCCTGATGATAGTGTCAAATAGTGCTAATAAGAGGGTTTCCACACTGTGATATGGGCGGAATCCGTATTGTTGCTCATCTAACGGTGCTGATGAGTCTATATAGTCCTGCAGTTGTATCTGTACAACCTTCTCAATAATCTTGGCAAGGAACGGAATGCTTGCAATGGGGCGGTATGGAGGGGGTCATTGCTGTCTAGAGTTTTATTCTTTAGCAAAAGTCGTATTGCTGATCTTTTGAGGTCTTCTGTTATGAATCCTTGATGTAGCGATTGGTTTGTTATGTTCTTCAAATCTGGGGAAGTTCTGCTTTTGTTGTCTTTATCCATGCCACTGGGCAGGGATCTATCAGTGAGGTTGTGGTATTAAGTTTGGAGATTGTCTGGAGCAGTTGTTTGTTTGTGATAGGGTTAAAGGCACTCCTTTCAAGGTGGTTGTTATCTGGATGAGATGGGATGGTTGGTGTGAAATGGCAGTTTTGTTTGAGTTTGTTTGCAAAATGGTCAGCTAGTGCTTGGGGGTTAATAGGGATCCTGTGTGTATTGTTAGTTGGGAATTTGGTCAGAGATTTAACCATGACAAGACTAGATGGAAAGAAGAGGTTAATAGAAAGAATGGAGAAAAGCCTGGGTAGCTGGTTTTGCCCTGAGAAGGCTTTAGTCCAGTAGAGGCTGCTTCTGATTGTGTTGGAAGCCCAAAGGGAGGAAATTCATGGGCCAAAAAGAAAGATGTCTTCTTACTGACTTTAACCTGTGTTGCTTTCTCTCTCTGGTTTGTTTGTGTCTTTCAGTTTATAAAATTAAGCCCACTGTAGCAAGTAATGGTAATATTGTTGTGTGTTGGTCTCCCTGCAGGAATTATCCATGCCCGGGCACTTGTGCGAGAGTGTCTGGCTGAGACAGAGCGCAATGCACGTACATAGCATCACCTCTTGCCTCATGGATGGCTTTTTTTCTGGGATACTTGATGCCCAAAGGACCTTCCCACCAATCAGCATCTTGGGAGTGTTTCCTGCCTTCCGCAAACCTTACCATAAATCAACATCATGGATGGAGACTTTGTATCTAGAGTCCTACCCTTCAATCAGCATCATGGAGACTTTCCTGCTCCCCACCTGCTTAACTCCAGGATCTCATTCATCCCTATTCTTCCTTCTCCCTGTATAGAATTATAAGGCCGTTGGTCTGACTCTTTTCACAATGTCTTTTAAGAAAAATGACTTTTTTATAAATAAAATTTAAGTTTTGAATTCAAGATTCATATTTCTTATTGTATGGACTGCTTTTGCTAACATTTTGTTGGAATGACCCAGCAGAAATAATTGTGCACTGCCCAGACATGCCTGCCATGCTGGATGATGTATCATTTAATGTATGTGTAAACGTGATCACATCAAGTCTTTATTCTTTATTCTGTCTACACAATGGGAATTAATTGGATTGGAGACCAGAAGCTTGTGGCAACATTTCTTCAGAATTAACTGCTGACTGAAATCTACTCAGTCTTAGCCACAGAAGTGGATAACTTCCTACTGCTGCACATAGAGCAAGGCTTCCCAAACTGGTTCTGGAGATCTACAGTCAATTGGACTTTCAGGATATCCACAATGAATATGCATGAACTGCTTCTATGCAGATTTATTTCATGCATATTCATTGTGAATATCCTGAAAATCTGACTGGCTGCAGGATCCCCAGGACAAGTTTGGGAAGCCCTGCCCTACAGTAAACAAAGTGTGCAGCACCTTGTTGGAATGACTTTGAATTGAATTTTCAAACCAAAAAGGACACCATTAACTTGTGGTCTTGTTTAAAGCTTTCAGAATTATTTCATATAATAGTTTTTAACCCAGGTCTCCCAGCATCTCCAGGTATGAGTATGAACACAAGAGGAGTTATATACTACCGAGCAGAGCTAATTTTGTGAATATCTCTGGTTTAATGCTTTGGTGTATGTATGTACCTATAGATATAGAGCAGGACCCAATTTGGAAGCCTTACTAAAGAGAAAAGTTGAAGACTTGCCATTCTGTATAGTTTCTGCAATGTAGCTAAAAGGTGTACACACAAGTATTTTACTCCCAGTACAAAACCTGAGACTTTATAGGTTTTGTTTTGTTTGTTTGTTTTTTTTTGTTTTTTTTTCGGGGGGGGGTTTGGTATATTGAATGTTGGATATTTTTTCAAGTTTGTCTAATTTGGTGGCTTTAAACAAAACACCAGCTCCTGCCAGCTCAGACAGGGAGCCTGGCCTGCGTGAACACTTTCTCATCTATCTTCCCCTTTCTGCTTTGGGAGCTGCCACATAGTTTTGGCAGCCAGACAAAATTCATTTTTCATCTGCAGTATGTCAGTAGAGGGAAATTAAAAAAAATGTCACCACAACAGTACCAAGAGCAACATTTTGTGCCGTAAACATAACAAACTATTTCTAGAAGCAAAAACAGAAAAATACTCTTGGTAAACACGAGCGAGGCTTCTAGCTATTACTCTTCCCTGGGCCTTTCGGTGAACGGATTATTTTCTGGCATAATGCTCCTGGGTTTGCAATGTTTTGGACAGTTGTGCAATGCTTGTTCGTGCTAGTTTGATTCAGGCTGACGACGGTAAAACGGATAAATCTAGTACAAATTTCGTTATATTGTTCTATGTTGATGAGAAAAGAAGGTGCAAAAGCAGGAAGGGTGAGAATGAACTAGGTAGAAATAGAAACAGATCAAGAAGCAGAGAATGAGAAGAAACGGCACAATGGGTAAAGGCGGTAGAATGAAATAGAGAAATATGTATGTGAAATCGGATTATAAAAATAAGGAAGCGAAAGACATTTTAGAAGAAGATGATGCTGAGAGAGACCTGAGAGAATGTGAGATGTGTGTCCCTGACTCTTCCCCCTCCCGCGGGTAGCAGAAGTGGCCTGATGCCGCTGCTGCTGCCTAATTAGGTGATAGAAAGGAGACAACCGGGGGTGCAAGGAAAGTGGCCGAGCCCCCGCATCCTTCCTGGGGCCGGGGGCTTTCTATAAAAAGATCGCGGGTAAGCCTCTGCTTGCAGCAGGCAGCGCTGTGCCCTCCTCTTCCTTCCTCTTTCCCCTTTCCTCGCTCCCTTCGCGTGAGAGGGCAGCTAAGGGGATTTCCCATCCCAGACCCCCCACTCGCCGAGACGGGGGGGAGGGGCGCGGATAGACGGGGAGCCCGGAACCGCCCACTGCTGAGCGAATGACCCACCGGCTCCGGTAGCACCTTCCGATCTGCTGGCCGCGGGGCTGGGGCTTGCTTCATGCTCTCTCTGTCTCTGTAAATGGCCACCTGGGCGATCTCCCCTCCGGCAGCCAGAGGGCTCATCATGCATGCCGCACGCATAGCTGTGCACTGAACCCGATCTGCATGCGGTTAGGCGAGCACTCCCTCGGCAGGACACTTTCAGGATTCTTCTCCTCCTTCGGCCCCTAGCTTTGATCTCTAGGTTGAGATCCAGCATTCCAAACAATTGTTTTTGTTTTAAATATTGTTGTTTGTTTGTTTGTTTGTTTGTTTTCTTTGACCTCTCTTTTGCCTCGGCCTTGGGTTAAGCTTCAGCACTTCTCGGCGGATTCAGCTGGGATCTGGAAAGTGATGGAGAGGAGCGCGCTGCATCTGTTACCAGGGCCAGGTGAGAGACGCTGCAGGGGAATTCAGACTTGCAATGTGTGAGAGACAGATCAGTAATGAGGGATGGGCAGGGTGCTGTGCGCCGTGCAAGGCAATCTGGACCCGCAAGAGACAGCGAGGAATCGATCCGGGGCAAAATGAGATGCTGCTGGAAGGAGGGCAGCTTCACAGAGGGAAGTTTGGCTTGATAAAAAGATGTTGTGGAGACAGGAAGAGCACATCAAGTCAAGGTTAGTGCATGTTAGGGGAATTCAGATCTACAATGAGGAAGAGGAGACAAACCAGGCAGCCACTTCTGAGAAATATCGGGGAATAACCGATAAGAAAGAAGGGAAGACGGAAGATGGTCAAGCCTGGGGGCTGGAGAGGAATTCGCTCTGATCTGTAAGGAGCCACCCCTGAAAGGGAGAAGGACTGCTAGAGTGCCCAGTGTCGGGGATGTAGGAATATTTACCTTTCTAATCAGGGACAGATGAGAGGGAAAGGGACACCTTTTGGGTGATTTCTATGGTAGAAAGCAGAAGAATGGCTGTATTTATTTTGTTACATATACACCAGAGTGGCAGATGTGGAGAATGCAGAAGTATTCAGATCTATAGATGGGGATGGTGAGAGAGAGGGAGGAGGTCAGTGGGGAAGTGGTGGGTCTGGATTGCAGAGTATAGAGATATATGTAAATGGAGAGAGGGGAGGGGGGGTCAGTAGGAAAGTGACAGATCTGAGAAATGTAGAGTTTTTGAGACACGGGGGAATTGGTGGCAAGTCTGGGGTATATGCAGATATTTAAGTCTGTAAAGAGAGAGGTGAGGGGGTCGGTGGAAGAGTAACAGATGAGGGGGATGTAGAGGTACAGAGATCTATTAAGGGAGATAGTTGGGAGAGAGAGCGGGGATGGGGGAGAGTGGCAGATCTGGAGAATATACCGTTACTGATATTTGTAAAGAAAGACGGGCGAGGGGGTTCATTAGGAGAGTGGCAGGTCTGGGGGAAGTAGAGATATTTGAAATCTATACAGAGAAGCAGATGGGAAAGAGGAAGAGGGTCAGTAGGAGAGTGGCAGGTCTATGAGATGTAGAGATATGAGATCTATAAATGGAGGCAAGTAAGGGGGTCAGTGGGAGAGTAGCAGATTTGTGGGATGTAAAGATATTGAGCTCTATAAAGGAAGACAGATGGGAAAGAGGGAGGGATCAATGGGAGAGTGTCAGGTCTGGGGAAAGACGAGGAACTGAGTTCTGTAAAGAGAGGCAGGTGAGGGGGTCGGTGGGAGAACGTCAGGTCCGGGAGATGTAGAGGTACAGGAATCTTTAAAGAAGGACAGGTCAAGGTATCAGTGAGTGGCAGGTCTTGGGGATATAGAGGTATTGGAATCTGTAAAGAGAGATGGCAGAGGGTCTGTGGGAAAGTGGCAGGTTTGGAGACAAAGAGATACTAAGATCTGAAAAGAGGGACAGGTGAGGGGGTCAGTGGAAGAGTGGAAGTCTGGGGATGTAGAGGAATTGGTTAGAGACAATGTGTTGGTCCTTCTAGTGTGGAAAATTTTGGCTGATAATATGGCTGTCATGGTAAGACGGTGGGATCAGAAGAGAGGGAGATAGAGAATATGATAGAGACATTCAGCTACTTCAAAGTATAAATAATTCACAAGAAGCAAATCAGTTTTAATGGAAAGTAAGTTCTAGAAGGTACTACAAGGCGTTATGGTATGTGGCTGAAAGGGGGCAGGCTCAGATGTACGGTTTGGTTAATCATATTTTTACAGACAAGGTGGGGGATGTTTACAATAGTCTTCTAGTGGTGATGATACAGACCCAAACAGTAACCAAGACCACACAGGATAATTTCAGGGAAACGGCCTGCAGAATAGCAAAAGGAGTAGAAATGGGCAGCCTTGATGGGCGTTGTGGTCTCTATATACTCATATAGTCTCTGCTGTGATGAAAAATGGCAAGATTTGGTAAGACAGAGGGAAACTCAAACAAGGTAGTGAGGGGCAGACTAGAAACTGATGATTATAGCAATTCTGTCAAATAAGAAAAATGTTTTTGAAAATCCCTAATCCTTATCAAACCACTGAACTTAATACGCGTATAGATAATGAGGACGTGATTGACAGATTTGAAGTAGAAATGAAGCATGGAAGAGAGACAGTAAAGATGAGAAACAAGCGGGAAGAGAAGCAAACTGAAAGAGATTATAGAGAGACAAAAGGAAAAGGAGAGCATGTGAGGGGAAGAGAAAGAGAGCTGGAAGCAGTATTTTGGAAAGGAATAATGGCCTTGGGTATCAGGATAGCGTGGGTGGAATTGGTGGGGGCAAGGAAGGGGGTAGATAGTTGACGTGTCTTACTCTTATCACATATAGGCAAAGCAGAGGCCTGCAGTCCCTTGAGTCCCTCCCTGTTTTCCCCCCTCCAGCTTGCTTTTCTGAGCAGCCCGTTGGCATGGAAACAAACATCGACTGATGTATTTTTAAACAAGGTCAAACCTATTCCTTAGGTTTAGTACCATGCTCCTGGTCCTCCCCATTACTAGCAGAGAGTAGCTGCAGATGCTATTGATTTCAGACTGGACTGAGCTGGGAAGGAGTACAGACATGTTCCCCAGTCACAGCTTTCCCTAAGAGATGGAGGAGACGGCCTCCAATAAGTATAGGACAAAGAGGGCACTGGGGATGAGAGAAATGAAGATGGTCAAAGACCAGGTTTTGGGATGTCACCTGTATGGGTGCCATCACAAGGGGGCACCACCACATGGACACCCTCTTCCCCCTTGTGCCTTTCCACGTCATGTGGTTGGGGAGGATGAGAGGGAAGAGAGTGGAGGGGGGGGGCAGAGAGAGAGGGCTACAGAGCAGGGGGAGGAATAAAAAGCCTGCACTGCTATAGAAGGAGAGAGTGTTATGCAGGAGCTGACACAGCTGAAGGGGAGGGGGGGGGGCACCAATTTCAGTTTTCATACTGGATGCTGGTTAATGTCCAGGTGCCCTGAAGACAGCATCTCCCAGCATGAAACGAGGAGCTCTGAGGATAAGAAGGATGGTGACAGCCCCGACCAAGTGGAAGAAAGAGAGAACTCTTGGTTTTAGAGGGTCAGTGAGAGTCATCTTTCAGTGTGAGAGAGAGTCCTCCGTTTTAAAGGCATAGTGACAGTCCCCTTTCAGTGTGAAACAGCTCTCGGTTTTACAGGGATAGTGACCATCCCCTTGCAGTGTGAGAAAGAGGGGGTTCTTTGTTTTTAGAGGGTTAGTGATAGTCCCCTTTCAATGTGAGAAGGAGGGAGCTCTCGGTTTTGGAGATTAGTGACAGTCCCTTTTCAGTGTGAGAAAGAGGGGGCTCTCTGGGTTTTAGAGGGTTAGTGAGTGTCCCCTTTCAGTGTGAGGAGGGAGCTCTCAGTTTTAGAGGGTTACATACTGCGTACGCCTTGTACTGCTATATAAATGATTAGTAGTAGTAGGGTTAGTGACAGTCCTCTTTCAATGTGAGAAGGAAGGAGCTCTTTGTTCTAGAGGGTTACACGCTGCATACACCTTGTAGCACTTTACAAATGATTAGTAGTAGGGTTAGTGACAGTCCTCTTTCAGTGTGAAAAAGAGAGAGTTAGAGGGTTAGCGAGTGTCCTCTCAGTGTGAGAGAGTTCTCCGTTTTAGAGGGTTTGTGACAGTCCTCTTTTAGTGTGAGAAAGAGAGAGCTCTTGGTTTTAGAGGGATAGCGACTGTCCCCTTTTAGTGTGAGAAAGAGGGCGTTCTCTATCTTAGAAGGTTAGCGAGTGTCCCCTTTCAGTGTGAGAGAGAGGGGGCTCTGGAGTTTGGATAGAAACAAATTGCTCTTCCTAGTGTGGGACTGGGGCAGGGCCAGTGTTAGGAGGATGCAAACAGGGTGATTGCCCTGAGCCCCAATGCTACAGGAGGATTCTAGCCTGTCTGAAGTTAAAGAAGATATGGCCTGCTGGTGGGTTTTGGAGTCGTCTCCCAAATTCTTGCCCAGGGCCCCATCATGTATAACTCTAGCCCTGGACCAAGGGAATTGTGACAGAAGGATGGAGACAGCTCTTTCCTTCTGTGGGACAGAGGGAGCTTTGAAGGTTGGAGGGAGAAAGCAGCCCCTTGCTAGTATGTGATAAAGGAGCTCTGAGAAAAACTAATACCACATCCCTCCGTGTACAACAGAGATATTGCAGGGCTCATACATGACAAGGTTGCTCTCTGATATTCATTTCTTTTTTTCTGTTTTAGTGGTCTGCTGATGGTTCACAAAATAAAGAAAAAAAAGGGTAAAGGACAAAGCAGGGGTCCTGGAGGCCTCTCTGCCTAGAACTGACAATGTTGATCAAAGAATATCGCATCCCTCTTCCAATGAGCCTGGAGGAATACCAAGTAGCTCAGCTCTATATGATCCAGGTAACTCCATTGTGCTATTACAGAATATGGCTAAGTTTTATTGGCAGAGCATTGCACACGTGAAAGAGAGAGAGAAAAATAACATTAAATAAATATGTTGACTGAATCTTCTCTTACATCAGGGAAGAAGGCTCCTTGAGAATATGGTTGGACTCCATTTGTGGAGCTGTATGTGTGTGAGAGAGAACGTTAGCCTGGAATTCTAGGATTCCACCTCCTCAGTCCTAGAGAGAAGATCCTTTCAGAACATGTAGGCTTATATATTGTTATGATGATGCATTATTTATTTGTGTTTTTAAATGATTGCTGTAATTTATCATAAGATGCATATGTTTATTGCTGTAACTCACCTGGTGCATAACTAAGCTCCACTGGCAGTGCTCTATGTAAGAGTGAGATGGAACCCTAGGACTGAATGAACATGGAGAACCTTTCTTCTCTTGACAGAAAAAAAGCCGTGAGGAGTCTAGTGGTGAGGGCAGCGGAGTTGAAATTTTGGCAAATCGTCCATACACCAATGGGCCTGGTGGTTCTGGCCAGTATACTCACAAAATCTACCATGTTGGTTCCCACATTCCCAGTTGGTTCCGGGCTCTGCTCCCAAAAGCTGCTCTGCAAGTGGAAGAGGAATCGTGGAATGCTTACCCCTACACCAGGACAAGGTAAAGGTGAAGGGGCATCAGGTGGCTGCATCATGATCTGTGGTAATCTGTGATGACCGACATTTCACATGCGTTGCTATAGTGCAATGACTTTGGTTCACTGACTTCAACGTTCACCTTATCAAACATTGAATGATGGCATATAAGCTAGTTATGTTGCATTCATAAAGTAATTCTTTCTATATCCAAAGAACGTGATCAGAACAAATCCCTGAACCAGCACTTGTCAATTTGAAGCACAATAAATCTGAATATTTAATAATACCATTAACTTCTAGGAAGCCATCCAGCAGAAATCTTGCAAAGTTTGCTGAAGTGACTGGGCTTGTCTCTATAGTTAGCATGTTCCATACTAACTGCTCTTGTTTGTCTCTAGTTTCAGAAGCGCTCTGCTGTAGAGCCGTAGAACAGAGCAAGCTTTCTGAAACTCATGTTAGGAATAACACACTTGCTTCAGGAGGTCCTTTAGGTCACTATGTTTAGTATTGCTTGCAGCTTGTTGTGAATGAGAGCTCAGAAAATCACAATTATATTCCTGGGGGAATTCCGCACAGCTACACAATGCAGAATTTCCAAACTATTTCGTAGAATTGCGCATGGGGACCAGGAAGCAGAAGCGGCAGCGTGGCTGGAAGACAAAGGAGGTTGCCATAGTCGAGTGAGTGTTTAAGCCTCCCTGCCCTCCCCAGGGCTGATCACACAGCAAGAGGAGGAAAGTGGTTGCCTATCAGGATGTGTCCTCCTGTTCTTCAGCCCTGGGCCTGACTGCTGAATTAAACTATGCGGGACACGGTACAGCCATATGGTTCAAATCGGCAGTCAGACCCCGATGGCGAAGAAGGATGTAGACCCCTCTTGTCACATGATCAGAATGAGCGAGGAAGGAGATGGGGTGGGGGTGGGGAGTTGGACTAGAAAGGCTGGGATTGGGGAGAGGAGTCTACAGCAGCTATGGATACCAGGATGGAGAGAGCTAGAGGGTCAACTAAGGACAGTGAGAGAGAACAAGCTGGGGGGGGGGGGGGGACAGAAAAAGGGCTGAGAGTCTTGCCAGGGGGTATGGAAAGAGAGAAATGAGGGAAAGCAGATAGAAGGAGAGAGAGCTTGGGGAGAGAGAGTCTGGGAATCTTCATGGAAGGTGGAGAGAAAATACAGGGAGAGGGGGAGCAAGAGAGAGCTGTAGATCTTGCTGGTGGTAAGGAAAGAGGAAGCTGGGGGATGTCAACTCTGGAGAGGGAGCAGAGAAAACAGGGTTTGAAACCTGGGGAGGAATCAAGTTGAAGTTGGAAGAGAAAGAGAGCTGAGGAAGATGGAGCCTCTGAAATAAGAAAGAGCTGGAGAAGGTCCAGCCCAAGAGGGAGAGAGAAAGTTGGGGTGGGGTATCAAGCCTGGGGCAGGAATGAGTCAAACCTTATGACAGGGAAATTCTGCACAAAGATTCTGTAAAATGTTTACATTTTTTGTGCAGAATTCCCCCAGAAGTATGATAGCAACATTTTAACCATCACACCCTGGATCTAATTTCTCCTCGTCAGGATGACCAGCATTGAGGATGTTGTGGAAGTAACATTCAGCCTCCTAGAGGGGATGGAATCCCAGCCAACAGTGACACCTGCAGGTAGGATTCAGATTGCGCGTATAGTGGGTTTCTGTAGTCCCCATTGTCAGAATGATGACTGAGCTATAGGGGGAAGAGGCAAGGGCATTAAAACTGAGTCAAAAACCTAAAGAGTTGTAAATGAGGCACCGGGGAACCAGCAAAGGCCAGTCAGTTATGCTGTAAGCCCAAAGGAGCAGAGGAAAACTATTGAGCACACAAACAAAATCTGAAAACATAAAAATAAAACCTGTTGCAAACATATTTTTGTCATTTTACTTTACTGCCAGAGTGATACATAAATGAGTTGACAATACCATGACCAGGCCTCCCAGCCCTTTTCATGGAATCCCCCACAGAATTGCTGCAGAAGTATTGGCAGCGGCAGGATTCCTCCTATCTCTCCCTCTGCCTGTCCCATGCTGATCACGGCTTGTTTGGAGGAGTACAGTAGCAGTGTGGCACCTCGGTCTGCGTTCTCCTCCTCTGCCTCCTGGCCCATTGCTAGGCTTTAAATCATGCAGGACAGCTTAGTGCTGTGCAGTTCAAGCCACAACACTCCAGGTCCAGCTTCAAAGGAGGAGGACACAGCCCGAGGTGCTGCATCGCCTTCTATACACCACTCAGAATGGGGGCAAGAGAGAGTGAGTGAGGGGTAGGAAACGCGTCAGATCGAGAATGAGTAAGAGGATATGTCATGTGGATACTCCCAGATTACTAATCAGTTCAGATTCCTCAGCAGATCAGATCCACAAAACTTGCACTGAGCCCCATTTAGTTCGGATTATTCCAGTATCTGTTGCGCAGATGTTCAGGTTCAGAATGCATTTGTTTAACAGAGGTTCTGGGTCCTCAGCACAGCTCATGGCTTTCACCCTTCAAGTTGCCAGGAATACCTGCTGCATGCCAACCCAGCAACTGTCTTAAATCCCTCAGGACCAATCTGGATTGTAGGCAGAGCTCCAACCCTCAAGCAGGACAGAGCCCAACTCAAAAGTGAGCACAATAAATCTAGGAGCAGCACAACAAGCTGCTCAGACATCCCAGATGCAAAGTCTGGAACTGAAATCTCTGAAAAGGAAACACATTTGTTAATGGGCAGAGCACATGCAAAAGGGCACCCTCTGTAGACAAAGATTCGGTCATGTCTTCGGGATCAGGTTGGGCAGGTCTGGGTTCAAGGTCCAACCTGGCAAGCATGGAGTCAGAGGCCAGCTGGGCTGGCAGAGTCCAAATCAGGGTCTGGCTTGGCAGTCATAGGATTTGGATTAGGAGCCAGCATGAAGCTGGGATCGGAATATGGTTCAGTCTCAGCACTCCTTTGGTGCAGGATTTAACCCTTCTTCAGCACTGTGTTGAATGCTCCCTTCCAGTTTTTGAACCACTTCGGTACTGGCTGGAGTAACCACCATAGGGGCATTGTATCTGGCTTGACCTTTGCTGGAGCACACCCCCATGAGCATAAAGCCTGTCATTGAAGTTAATTCCTCCAGATGCAGGTCCTGGAACGCGGCCAGCCAGGTCCTCAACAGGACAGATCAGATTCCTTCATTACAGAGACTGGAGAAGAGCTGGCTTTGGTACACAAAGCTCAGATTAAAACCCAGATAAATATTATCAGTTATGGAGAGGGGGGAGATTTCTGTAGCAGCAGTAGGATTGAAGGAGTCGGCAAGAATGGAGGAGAAGACAGCACAGACTGGGCAGTTCTTTCAAGCATCTAAAATACATTAGCTGCATATCACAATTTCTAAACCAGCCCTCACCCCAAATGCAAACACAGACAAATATCTCACCACTTGTATTCTGTGCTCTAATGCTTTTATAGAGTTGCTGTGGCAGAAATGTTTTATTCTATTTAGTGTTTTTGACATTAAAACACTACAAAAAAAGCAAGCCCTACCAGATCAGAGTAAAGGGACAGCCTTTGAGAGGGGGCAGAGGAGAAGAGAGGCAGATTTAAACATAGAGGGGAGAGTCTGAGCAATAGGTGGATGGAGGAAGACCAGAGACAGAACTACTGCTGCTTCTACTGGAGATAAACATGAGATGGTTTCTCAACTGTGGGAAATATCACATAGGATACTGGGCTTCATACATCATTTAAGTATATGGGGGAGGGTGGAAAGTCTGGGTTTATTATGATAATTTGATTTTTAAAGTGGAGGAAATGGGATGAGTTGTTTGGATTGTGGAACTGTTGTATTTTATTTTATGATTTGTTTGGGTTTTCTTTAATTGTGTATAGGTTTCTTATTTTGCAAACTACTTCAGGACTACAGTATTTGTTTTAAATGGTATATCAAGTTGGAGTTTAATAATAACATATAGATTGCCTTTCCCAGAAATGCTACAAATAAATTTGCAATAATAATAATAAGGCTTCATAAAAACTATTTTTACATTTCAGATGAGGCGTACATCAGGCCAGTTCAAAACTGTGCTTGTAGATGGGAAAGGTGACCATGCACACAAATTCCATCACATGCTGGTGACAAGTACAGAGAATTGTAGGGGAAGGATGGAAGACAAATGTATGTAGTAGATTCTCTCAGAGGCCGATGGAGAAAATTGCGCTAGGCTTTGCACACAGGTTAACTTGGTTTTTAGTGGACAATTTTGTTCACCACCAATGCAAGAACGAGTTTTGCATATGAGTTAACTGTGCACAAAGCTTGAGCAGACAGCACCATACAGCACATTTAAATCCATTTAAATGGATGATAATGAAGCAATTAACTATGCAGCGCAGATGCAGAGAAGTGCGCAGAAGACCAGAAGGCTAAATGCAGCGCTGGTGTTATAGTGCGAGGTCTAAGGAGGCATAAAGGGGAGCTTGGTGTTCCTCAGTTAGCACCAGTGAGGAGTTTATGCCTGTTTCCTCTGTGCATATATGCTTGGATATTATTCTACACACAGCAATTTTGCAGTAATTATGTCTAGAAGAGCAGTGTATCATATGTGCGAATATTATGTGCAACTACCTATGAACTGCTGAACTGTCTATGGCACTTTGGAGTTGCATGCACTTAACAGCCGCTCATATGATGGAATGCTAGTCTGCATGTAAATATTGCAATAAATAATACTGCAAAATTGCTATGTATGGAATAACATCTCATCGATGCAGCTCTATCAGCACAGATCCGTGTGCGCATCTGTCTAGCATGCACACATAGGTCTGCACGTGTTTTCCCAGGTTAGTACACAGTTTTTGCACACAGCCCATTTGCATGCGTTCTGTTTACAGCATTGGGGAGCTACCAGCATTAGACTTGTTTAGTTTAGTTTATTCAGATTTGATATACCACCTCCTGGTTAGAAGCTGGGTGCTCAGCTTTAGTGCATAGCTCTATCGCAAGATATCTGTATTCATTCTTCAATGTATAAAGATGCAAATATACTGCAGCATGATTGGTTGATGAAATCTGCTTTGTGATGTCATATTCTTAAAAGCAGGATTGTGACATCAGTGATCTTTAAAATTTGTTGAACTCCATATCGGAGAATCGTATGTTTACGAGACCATTGCTTTTATATACCGCACTATTTTAAAATAAGCGTGGTTTGCATAGAACATGAACAATCAAACTGTTTTACATAGAACAGGTATTAAATAGGTATTACATAGAACAGGTATTAAACAAGAACAAGTGAATAACTTTGAACAGGAACATCAACTTGGGTAGGTCAGGAGGAGAATGTGTCCAGGAGGGGCGGAATAGAGGCGTGGTTTGCCGTGGAGACATATAAAGCCTATTCAGGAAAGGTCCCTATACGTTTTGGGAGGTCCCAACAGACGTGCCCATTATACCTGCCGGAGACATGGAATAAGGCCGGTACTTTGAAAATATTCTGCTGTGTTTGTATAAAGGTGGTGACTAGTCTGTTCTAAACTGGTGGACTGCAGTATGGAAAAACACCACAAGATGCATTTATGAAGAACAGAAATCAGAGGTGTGGGAATCTTGTAAGCTAAAGAGGCATTAATAACTATCCTGAAAGAAATATTAAGAAGAACAATAGTGATTATTCTGGCCATGCTGACATTTGCTGTTTGTGCTAAAGGAGCTAATCTAGGGGACCCTAACAATTCCTGTGTCCTGAAAAATGGGACTGTTGATGTAGGAATAGTATGTAAATATGGAAAGGATTCTTGTTTGAGTGAGAAACAAAGATCATATTTTTAGTCCTTTAACTCCATGCTATATGTTATTTATAGGTTAAGGGCATCATTTTGGCAGAAGCATGTTTTTTGTGACTGAAGGTGAGAGTGTGTGTGTGTGTGCATGGTTTGAGGAGTGCACGGGAGGATCTGGTGTACTTATCTGCAATTCAGGGGGGCATGAATGCCTTGCCAGTACATGGACCATACGGATGACCTCAGCATCACCAGGTGCCAGTGTGATAGGGCAGAAAAAATCACAAAAGGTTCTCCATAGCTAAATGTCAAAGCAGATCCCTTTCAATAATAAGAGACCCTCAGACTAAGAGCATTCAGTGTTGCAAACAGCCCTAAAACATGCCCAAAAGCACCATCATCAGTTTCTCAAAATGTGCACATTTAGAGATTGATGATGGGTGCTTTTGGGCATGTATTAGTGCTGTTTGCAATGTTGAATGCCCTTATTCTGTAGGTCTCTTATTACTGAAAGTGATATGTTTTGACATTTAGCTACGGAGAATCGTTTGTGAATTTTTCTGGAATATGTTTCATAAGGTACTCTAATAAGATCATATATTGTTGACAGTGTGATAGGGCAGCCATACATCCATTGTGCCAGGCACTGGGAGACATGACTGATGCTGTGCCAACATTCCCCAGATTGTTCCATGAGGCCTACATCCTTCCCCAGTCCAGGATCTATGAGAGCTGCAAGAGTGGTGATATATCTAGAGGCTGGCTACTTGGTATGATAGCACTGGAATCTCCCCTTCCATGCCCACACAGGCCTGACCAGGAGAGCACTGCCACACAGCAGACTGTGGGAAGGCAGGCAGGGTTGCGCCACAGATAGCAGATGTATATAGACCAAAAAAAGCCAGGACATTCTATGGGTAAGGTGTAGCCACATATAGGGAGCTGCTGTGTGAAATGCCAGTACTCAGATATGTGAGAAACAGATGCCATAGCCAGACAGCCATAGTCTTTTGAAGAGCGTAATTATGTCACTCAGCAATACAATGCATCCTTTGGGGAATTGCAAAATTGAATGAGGTTTATGTAAGGTTGGTAAGGGCCCATACTTAGCATTGTAAAGACTATTTTTAGAGATGACCAATGAAAAAATAACTAAGGATGTCGTCTTCTGCCATGTATGTTTTGATGCAAGGTATGTCATGACAAACATATCACTTTCTACTTCCTGTTATTAGACTTTTGAGATAACTTTGCACTGTTCTGGGCATGCAACAGACTAATATATCTAGTCTAGTTTACATCAAAATTTATGTATCATCAGTATTTATGTGTAGTATGAATCAGCACACCACTGTCAGTGAGAGGAGTAGCTTAGGAGATGCATGTTTAACAGAGGAGACATGGCCATTGGAGACGTCCACAGGTATATGGCGGAGAAGGGCAGGATCAGAAACGTCCATCTTTTCAGAATATGGTGAGCGTGGGAACGTCCAAACCATTTGCTGTGTATATTTGTGTCTCATTATAACAGCAGGGCCCATGTTTCTCCATATTTGTTTGCTCATGCCGCGCCGGAAACGCCTGTATCTCCGATTCTGGAACTGTGGGCACGTCTATATCCACAGTTGTGTAATAAGAATGAAATTGGGTCAGTTTTCGATTTGGACGTGTCTGCGGGCCGGACTTGCATGTTATGGAATTGGCCTCCATGTCCACTATCCAAGATAGCCTTACTGATTCCCATCAAATTTCTTAGATATCATTCCCCTCTAATTTAATTGTGAGAAGAGATTCTTTTTGTTGTAAAAATTGGATGAATCCTTTCTAATCTGAACAGTTTTGGGAGCATTTAACTTCTAAGCAGCATGGCTTCCTTGAGCACTATAATAGTACAATAGTTCTTAGGTATTTGGGCACTTGGTCTTTAGTCCATAATGCATTCAAGGTGTGGTCTAAAAGTGAGGGAAAACACTTGCTCTGATATGTCCTTATAACTTGGAAAACTGATTGGTGGATGTGACTTTGCCTTTACGAGTCATATAATGTCATAGCCATGATGGACTCCTCAGGTAAAAGCTTTGATGTGTTGGGTGGCCAACTTTCTTTAGTTAGATTTTAGAGATGATTTTAGAAGCTTTATTAATGATTTCCACATGGCAAATCCAGTATTTACATGTGGAAATGTCGATTTTAGAAAGGGCTAAATTTACGCATGGATGTCTTGCTACATAGAAATTGAAAGATGATGTGTCAGAGGTCTGACTAGGGCAGATCCTGGGTAGCTCCAAAATTTAAATATGCATTCCCCATTTCATGCAATGCATGTGTATGGCCAAAATGGTCCACCTTTGGATTTACAGCTGCATCCTGGTATATATAGAAGAGGATTTTATAAAGGACGTCCAAGTGCAATCTGGGACATCTAAACCAGAGCATCTGGAAATAAAAGCAGGCACTTCCTGGTGTAGACATTCCCGATATGGACATCTGTGAGGCATCTACATGGACACCCCCAAAATAGTATTTCAGAACCTGGACATCTAGGAATAGCCTAATGCTTAGAGTAATGGGTTAGGAACAGGGAAGCCAGGGTTTAAATCCCACTGCTGCTGTCATTGAAATAGTGGAGTACTGAGGATGATGGACTGCTTTCTCCTCTATGCCCTATGGATGTACAAGCATTTTTCCGATGCCCGTTCATGCCAGGAGCAGGTCTAAACTTAAACATGCTGCCTGACGTCCAGGAAGTTTCTGAGATCAGGCGGGAACGTCCAGGTTCCTGGGAATGTCCCGGCCACACCTCCACCACGCCCCCGTTCATATCTGGACGGCCTCACACTGAGGACATCCACAGACCTGGCTTCTAGAATGACGCTGGAGATGGCTCTATGCCTGTTTTTGGATGTTCAAAGCACAAATAGGGCTTCCAAACTGACCCCCATAGGTTTCTGAAGCGTGCTTGGTTCAGCCAACCCTTTAGAGGAAGGATTAAGGGGGCTGTCCTCCCGAATCTTCTGTTGCTTATTTCCTTCCTAAAATCCTAATTGAATTAAGATTGTGGCATCTGTAGTTAGTTGGTGCCATGTAAATGTACAGATTTGCAAAATGGCCGCCATACATGTGTTAGCGCTGGAACTTACACACGTAAGCTGCTGAATTTCTTCTGTTGATTTTTCCCATATGTAGATTTGTAACATGGCTCCTCCAGCTCCACGTATTGGCTTATACACACGCACTCCTGCACCTCCTTATTCGTATTTTAGAGAAGGCTCCACATTTGGCAGAAACTTTTCTAAAATACCACCAGAACTGTGTACATTGTGAGCTCAATGTCTCGATTCCGATCTGCACGTATTATCAAAAATGTGCCCACGCATGTTATTGAGGGAATTTTAGATTGCGGGATATTTTTAGCTTCACAAAAATGTCCCCATTAAGCAGCTCCAGATCTGCCTGTGCCTTGCGATTTGAAACACAGTCGCATGGCAGGAATACTAGTGGAGGACTCTTGTGCAGCAACAAACTGCTCAGTGGGAATGTCGCTCATGGAAATGCAGTAGACTGGAAGAAGCTTGTTTGCAATACTGAGAAGTAAAAAAGATAGTTTCAAATGCAAGGTTATGGTCACTCTGAGGTCAATTTTCAAAGGCATTTCCACACATGAAATGGGGCTTTTGAAAATTGTCCAGCACATAGGCGTGCAAGTGTGTGCTTATCGGGAAAGTGTTCCTGGTGGCAGGGTTGGGACGGAGACGGCACTTTCATACATACTGGTGGACTTTCAAAAGTATGTACCCAAGATTTCATGCTCACACATACGGCAGCTTCTCCTGAGTCCATTTTCAAAGGGAAAAATCCCTTTGAAAATTTGCTGTGACATTAAAAAGCCTGCATGGACTTTGTGCTTCCAGAAGCATTGCCCTTTAGTGTCACCGAGGGCAAGCTGAGTCGGTCTTGGTTCTGTATCTATGGACTTGGGGCCTGATATGCAGCGGAGGCAGCTAGCATGATTACAGTGCCTAGCTATCCCCGCTGAACACAAAACCCGGATATTCAATGTCAGGACCATGTCCGGCCACTGACATTGAATATCTGGGTGCACAGCCCGAAAGCTACTTGGGCAGCGGTGATATTGAGCTGCTGCCTGGTTAGCTCCCGCGGATAAAGATGGGCCATTTTTTGCCATGCCAGTCTTTACCCACGTGTCGCTAATCAGGCAGCGACTCAATATCACCGCTGACTGGTTGGTGATGCGTACCACCTTCAGAGCTCCCCGATGCTAAGCATGTTAGTGCCGCTAAATATCCCACTTTGAAGTATTTACACGGTTTACAGGTCTGTAAACCGTGGAAATGCCTTTGAATATCGGGCCCTTAGAATCCTGCTTTCCTTAGGAAGCAAAACCAAAACTGTTGTAGCCTATACTTGTTGACTGTAACAACCTTATGTAATGGACTATTTGCATCACTTTACCAGCACCTCAGAGTGGTAAGAAATAGTATGACTTATGAATAATCCTTTTAAACCTTACTTTATGATATTTTTATTGCAAGTGCCAGATGCTCTCTTATTTCATGTTGCATGTTTGCATAGCTCCTTTATATGTTTCTGTGGCTTGTTGGATCCATGCAATTCAAGTTCTGCTCCCCTTCTTTATTATCCAGGTACACCTGTCCCTTTGTGGAGAAATTCTCCATAGAAATTGAGACTTATTACCTGCCAGACTCTGGGAACCACCACAATGTCTTCAACCTGACATCAGCTGAAAAGAGACAAAGGATTGTGGGTACGTTTTGGCTTAATTAAAGGCAGGATTGGCAAGCCATCAAGGACAAACGGAACCAGTGCTGGATTTGCCCCATTGTCTTTATAGACTTATACTTCCCTTTCCCCTAAGACGGCGTTTCTCATCCCAAAAACACAAACAAACTGATTGGGTTTTTGGCATAGCAACAATGAATCTGCATGAGTTATATTTGCATACACTGGAGATCCATTCTATACCAGTTTGGTGTAAGAGAAGTTAGACGGCATGTCCTCAGATGGTTACATTTGAGTAACATGGAAAAAAACAAAGGGCAGGGCCGCTTCAACCCCTTATGAGACCCTGGGCAAATGTTTGAGAATGGGCACCCCGTTCGCACCCCCGCTCCCATTCATTGGGCCCCTCCCTAAGGAGCAGAACAGTCAGCGGCCCTTTTCCTCCCCTCTGTTCCCTCAAGCTACTTGCAAGTGAAGGGAACAGTTCTTTATTGAAAAGACTGGAAGCAGGAAGTCATTGGTCTGTTGCATAAAGCGTTTCCCACTTCTCTTGCAAGCGGCCTGAGGGTACAGAAGGGAGGAACAGGGCCACTTTTACCTATGGGCAGCAGGACAGCTAACCCTTGTTATGAAGGGGCTTGGGGCAGCTGCCCCTTTTGCCCATAGGTAAAAGTGGTCCTGCCAAAGGGCATATACTGATCTGCAAAAAAGGAAATTCAAGTTCCTTTGGAGGAAATACAATACTAAGTTAGGTGAGATTTCTTTATTCTGTCCTGCAGATTCTCAACAGGGCTAGCCTTTAGGGTAGACGACATATATAAATGAAATAGATTCTTAGACCTAAAGTATGCGACTGCACTTCATGCATATACATAGGGAAGAGCCACTGATAAGCATTCACATTAAATAAATTGAAACTTGAAACTTGTTCTGACTGAGAGTCATAGTTCAGAATCACCAGGTTGTAGGACCATCTGCCTATGAGTTTATGTGTGCTACCATCATTGAATATATTTTATTGGTTCAGAAATTTTCTTCTGTGTTTTTGAGCTTCCATCTCAATTTGAATTAGCCTCTGTTGGAAGATCCTCCTCTGGTTTCTAGGTCCCCTCCAGCTCTGCACAGCCATTGCTGGGGCCACAGTCTGCAGCTTCTTCTGAAACCTGGCTAATGTGGTCCCAAGTCTGATCACTGCGTGTTGCTTTTGAGCAATGGCTGAGACTCCCTCTCTAAGAGGGGCTGTAAACATTACCTTCACAGTATCTCTTGTCCTGACTGGCTCGAGGAGCAGAAGTTGTGGTCCAGGAATTGAATCCAGATCTTCTCTAGAGCAGTGCACAGACTATGGCACTGAGTTGCCCAGCTATCACTGGCTGTTTTGGAAAGTACAGAGTTCCATTTGCCGTATTGATCCTGGAGAAAACCCCAAAGTTTTGTGGGTACTTCGCACTGGACAAACAATAAAGATCAAATGATCTACACAAGCTTTCAAGACTTCATAAGTGGCACATCTGAAGCAAGGCTCCATATGCTGTGTATCTTTTGAATGATGTAGTAAAAGCTATATATGATATATATATATATATGATATATTTGAAAGAAAATTGGATCATTTCATGACCATATGCGTATATAGGTAGCAAGTGGGATAGGCTGTATGCTAGGAACGGCTGCTCTTCATTTTTTGCTTGTCGTTTTGCTCTCTTGTTGACCACAGACATCATAGATATTGTGCGGGATGTTATCTCACTAAACGAGTATAAGATCGATGAGGATCCCAAGCTGTACCACTCAGTAAAGACCGGCCGGGGACCGCTGAGGGAGGACTGGATTGAAGATTCGGGTCATGAGCTTGTCATGTGTGCATACAAGCTCTGTAAGGTGGAGTTCCGCTACTGGGGCATGCAGTCGAAGATCGAGCAGTTTATCCACGATGTTGGTGAGTAAACTTGCAAACTAGTTTCAAGAGAGCTCTTTTCTCTACTTCTATGATAAGTGCAAATCGTTACACTGCAGGCAGAACTTCCATTAGCTGTGAAATGCTGAAATGATTTTGGGGTTCTTATTTATTTATTTATTTATTTTATTTATTTATTTAACAATTCTTTTATACCGCGCTATTAAAATCAGTGCGGTGTACATAGAACAATAACATACTACAATGCATACAGGCAACATTGAGTTTTACATTGAACAGGGAACTTCAACAATGGGACAACCGGGGGAACTATGTACAGATTAACTTTAATGGTATATACAATAACATCAAGCTCTATTGGATGTTACAATGTGGTTCATTAATAAGACTAGAGAAAAGGTCGACCAACTAGCCCTTTTCAGGTTGAATTGAGGTGGTAGATTTGTTAGTGTCTAGGTTGACTTCTGGGTAGCATTTTGTGAACAGGTGGAATTTCAATGCTTTTCTGAATAGGATTAGGTTTTTGATAGCACGGATTTCATGGGGTAGAGCATTCCAGTTTAAAGGAGCAAATAAGGAGAAGGCCCTGTTGGAGGTGGCCTTAGTGCACTTCGTTACTATCTTTGGGACAATTAAGGTGTTCATTGAAGTGGTTCTCCTTTTTCTGTTTTCCAGGGTGCCATGGATAAGCTTGCTGATTGGCGTAGGGGGGTAGTTATTTAGTGCCTTGAAAGTAAGGACTAAAGACTTATACTGGATTCTGGCATGTAATGGTAACCAATGCAGTTCTTTCATGATGGGTGTTATATGGTCAGATCTTGATGAGCCAGAGAGGACTCTGGCGGCTGTATTCATGGCTAGGCGGAGCGGGTTTAAAGTTGATTGAGGGAGGCCATGTAGGATGATGTTGGCAAAATCCAGGTGTGGGAGGACTAATGCCTGGAAGGTTGTACGGAAGTCTGTGGGATCAAGTAGGGAGCGGAGGTGACGTAGCGATTTGATCTTATAATATACATTTTTTGTGATATTCTTGACATGAGTTGTCATATCCAAGTGTTGATCCAATGTGATGCCGAGGTAACGGATGGTAGCTTTTGATTTCAGCTCTATGTTGTTGACGAGTAGTGATGGAGGCGGTATGAACTTACGGTTCCTTGTGACAAAAAGAACGTCAGTTTTGTTGTGGTTAATCCGGAGGTTTTGTGATAGCAACCATTCGGCTACAGCTTCAAAACATTTGATTATTGGGGAGAATACTGGATGTTCAATTGTGAACGGCATATATAGGAGGATGTCATCTGCGTAAGCGAGACATTGTACATTAAAGGATCTGATTAAGTCACATATCGGCTGCATGTAGATATTAAACATTAGTGCCGATAAGGACGATCCTTGAGGTACACCCTGTGATTGCAGGAATGGTTCAGAGGATGAGTGGCCTGTTTTTACTTGTTGCCACCTGTTAGATAGGTAGGATTTACACCACTCGAGTGCTGTGCTTTGAATCCCCTTGTCTTTCAAACGTTGTAGGAGTATGTCGTGACTCACAGAGTCGAACGCAGCGGAGATGTCCAGGAAGATGAGGACGAAACCCTGTTGTATGTTATTTATTCCTGTTACTAGCACATTGAATAGGGTTGTAAGTACTGTGTCAACTCCATGTGCTTCCCTGAAGCCATGTTGAGATGGATCTAGTGGTGCTTCAGTGTCAATATGATGCTGGATTTGTTGTTGGGCTGCCTTCTCAATGATTTTTGCAAGCTGTGGGATGCTCGAGATAGGTCTGAAGGAATCAACCTTGGATGGGTCCAGTCTATTATTCTTCAGTAGGGGCTTGATGGAAGTGTGTTTTAGGCTCTGCGGGAATGAACCTGTTGAGAAAGACAGGTTCAGTATTCTGCTCAGTATTTGACTGAGGTCATGTCGCATGTCCTTGATCCAGCTGGCTGGACACGGGTCGTTAGGAGCTGTACTGGGGTTGATTGAGGCAATAATGTTTACAACCTCTCTGTTTGATACTGTGGAGAAGTTGTGAAATGGCATTGCATGGGATGTCTCAGGTGAAGTAGAGGCGTTACTGACATTTAAGTCTGTGTTGGTTTTAATCATCTTTGATTGCAGATAATTTGCGTAGTCCTGCGGCTGAGGCATAGGGGGTTGAGCTGAGACCGGTTCACCTGTTATGGACTTTACTATGCTGAACAATGCATGTGGTTTGTTGATGGAGCGTTTTATTAATCCTGAGTGGTAAGTTTTCCTGCTCTGTGATATCTTTGCTCGGTGGGTGGTTAGGTATGAGCTGTATGCTAGCAGCGCCTCGGGGGAGTGAGTTCGTCGCCACTGTCGCTCAAGTTTGCGTAAATGGTGGAGGGATGAACGAAGGTCTGTGGAGAACCATGGAGTATGTTCGCGTTTTCGAATTTTCTTTTCGGTGAGTGATGGGCAGGAGGCAGCTCTCAGGTTTTCATCCCATTTGGATATAAGATCATCTAAGTCCATAGTTGTGTTGGCCATGAGAGGTCTGAGATTCTCCAGGACTATGCTCTGGTTGAGTGGTCTAAAGCGGGTTGAGTGGGATCCAGATGTGTTAGGGGACTTTCGGCTTTTATGAGATGCATTAATGGGTATATTGAAACTGAGAAGACTGTGGTCCGACCAGGGTACTGGTGTTACCGATAGTGCAAGAGTTAGGGGTATTGTGTCGTTGGAGAGAGGTGCGAAAATGAGGTCTAGTTTACCACCCTTAGTGTGGGTGGGTGAATCGACATACTGTTTGTAACCTAGGTCCACCAGGGCGTCAAGGAATGCTGTTGAGTGGCTGTCTTGAAGAGATGGGAGATTAAAGTCACCAATTAGCCAACTTGGTGAGCGTGAGGTGGATGTGGAGCATGCCTGCTCAATTATAGTTGGAAGATCATCTGGTGAGGGGGAGGGTGCCCGATAGAAAAGGTGGATTGTGCAGAGCTCATTGGTTATAGTGAGGGAGTCAAGGTAAGATGAGCTAGAGGAGTTGCACATCTTGAAGTGTAAATCAGCTTTGGCCAGGATGAGGGTTCCGCCTCCTTTTTGACTGGATCTGTGAGATGTGTATATCACAAAACCTGGTGGCAGCATCTGATTCAGTAGTACATTGTCACAGTCAGATAGCCATGTCTCCGTAATCATCAAGATGTCGAGATTATATTGGGGTATCAAGTCGATGGCTGCGGGCCATTTAGATCGTACTGATCTGGCATTTATCAGTGCACATTTTAACAGGCGTTGGTGATGTTGCTTCTCTTGTATCCTTTTGATGGTTTGGAGAGGAATATTGAGTAGATGAGAGTGGGATGTAAAGTTATTTTTTGTTGTAGTGTGGTGGGGGAATTCGGACCATCTCCTTCCGTATGTGCGTAGGATTGGTATGTGATATGTATCATGGTTGCGAGCGTTTGATGTGTAAGGGAGACCAAGGGTAAGGAAGGTCATAAATAAGAGTAGAACTTTGTACATTCTCTTAGGTGTTAGTAATGAGGAAGATAGTTGTAGAAATGTTGGCTACAGTACAGTGTGATGCAGTGTTTGCACTCAGGAAAGATTAATTGCAATAGTGCTGTGAATGCAGGAGGTGATAGCAATAGAGGCGATAGTACATAAGGCAACTGTCGTACACTGGCAACTGTCAAGTAGAAGGTGCTACAGTAGAATTAGAGTAAATACTGGCAACAATAACTACAGGCAACAGTAAATACAGTAAATGAGAGTAGATACTGGCGACAGTATTTACAGGCAACAGTAAATGTAGTAGAATGAGCGTGAATACTGGCAGCAGTAATACAAGCGACAATGGATGCAGTGAATGAGAGAAAATATTGGCAACAGTAAGTAATGGTAACAGTAAGTATAGTAAAATGAGAGTTAATACTGGCAACAGTAAATAATGGCAATAGGTAGCGTTTGGAATAGGAAATATTACAGAGGCTAATACTGTTCAAATAGTGTTGCTAATACTTGCAGCTCCTGATGTGAACAAGGTCGGTTCTTGATGTCGGTGTGACTATGATTGTGGGTGGTGTAGGCCTCGTTTGGTGCTCAATCCTTCCTGGGAGAGCTAGGGTCACAATCATTGGTTGCTGGAGCTCTGGGCTTCAAAAGACTCAGGATTTTAGCGAGGCAGGACAATGAGCTGGTGGTGTTCTAATTTTCCCTGTTCCTAGGAAGCTGAAGGGCTGTTATTCCAATTTTTTCTTAGGTCTCCACCAGGCCTCCGCCTAAGGGCCACGCCAAAGGGCCCTCTGGCGAGGCCCCCAGGCGCGGGCCCGCAGAGGCGCGGGCGCGCCTGATGGCGCGAAGTTTAAGTAGGTCCTGGTGCGTCCCGAATGGGCGAGGAGGTCAGCGTCTTCTGTTCCCCTGCCGGAGGCTCTATCCCCTTGCCGGGGAGAGCTGCAGATGGTGGTGGGGGCAGGGAGGTGCACGCGCCTGATGGCGCGAAGTTTAAGTAGGTCCTGGTGCGCCCCGAATGGGCGAGGAGGTCAGCGTCTTCTGTTCCCCTGCCGGAGGCTCTATCCCCTTGCCGGGGAGAGCTGCAGATGGTGGTGGGGGCAGGGAGGTGCACGCGCCTGATGGCGCGAAGTTTAAGTAGGTCCTGGTCCGCCCCGAATGGGCGAGGAGGTCAGCGTCTTCTGTTCCCCTGCCGGAGGCTCTATCCCCTTGCCGGGGAGAGTTGCAGATGGTTAGAATAGCTTTTGGATTTATAGTGAAATATTTGTAGTTCCTGTCTTCAGAGCACTGCCGCTCTTTCTCTGGGAGCATTAGACATGCTGCCCGGTGCTTGGGAAACAGGAATTTCTGTGACAGAAGCCAAAAATGTGTCAGGAACGGAAACTCCTTTTCTCTGCATTATGTTCCCTAAATTTCCCACGGAAGTCCTGGTGGGTCTCCTGGGCATGGTAAATGTCTGTGTCTTTTCTAAGGGCATCAGATACAGCACTTTTTATGAGAGCATGACTGATTTTTTTTTTTTTTTTACTTAAAAAAATAAAATGAACAAAGAATTCTGTTTGCTCTGCAATGGAGATTAAATCATTTTTACATAGATGTTCCAAGCTACCTCTCAACTCACAGCATTCCTGAAAAATTATGGGCCTCACAGTAGACTTCTCTAAAAGCCATAGGCTTAGTCTCAGACTTTTCTACAGCCAGAGCTGGTTTTAGGAGGGGAGAAACAGGGTATTGGCCTAGGGCCCTAGCACCACATGAGCAAAGCTGAGTGATGCCACTGAAGCAGAGTTTCAGAGTTCCTGGCAGTAGCTTGGTCCCCCATTAATTTATATCCTAAGTCTCAATGTGTCCAAACCCCTCCTTGTATATAGCCATGGATATCACAACCCCCATAAGAGTTTGACCTTCAGATATGTGGGGAAGATGACAGAAGTGAACAGACACACAACCCTAGTACCTGATTTCCTGAACATCCTTGATTTAGCAATCCCATGCATGCCCGTTCACCCTGTTATATGTTATTGTTAAATAACTTATACCCCGTCACATATTTATCATTAAACTAGTGAATCCAAATCAGGCTTCCTTACAGCAGAACATACATTCAACTAGAAAGCTCCGAGCTTTGGATGCCAAGCTCTTATTCCACTTTATTTCAATATTTAACTTTTGTTCTAGTTGTACAGTTATTTTATGGACCTTTATTGTTTTAAAAAGAAAATTAGATATATCCTGCACTCAGTAAGCATGGTTTCCAAAGGCTGTATTGCAGTTAACAGTTCTTACTTAGAATGACAAATGCCATTATTATGTTGGTTTAATGGAAACCCTTATAGAATGGTGTATGAGATGATGTGTGAACTGTTCAGAACCGTGGCTCCTCTCAAAGGAGCAGTTAAATTTCCATGGTAACAGGATGAAAGTTTTCCACAGAGATTTCTCTGCCTTTAAGAGAAAAGGTGGAGGGAGACAAGGCCAAGAACTTGCCTAGAAAGTGTACTAAAGACAAAGGGAGAAAGAAGTCCTCTTTTTCTAAATTTATGCACCGACTCCTAGTTAGGGCTGCCATCTGGCTCCCGATGTGCTCAACAGGCTTGATCCATGCCTGGGTTTACCCCATTGCATGCCGGGACTTTGTTGTACATTAAAGAAATCAGAAATACATATCCCTGCATGCAAGCTTGTTGGGTGCATCTGGAGCCAGTTGGCAACCCTATTCCCAGTCCCTCCAGCAATGTGCTTATAAACTAGCAGAAGCACTGGTGGTTTGTGGTATATAGGGTTCTCAACAGATTCCAGATGTGCCTGACAAACCGGATCCAGTCCTGGGTTTACCCCATAGCATGCAGGGATAAGCAGTTCTGATTTCTCAATTGCACTCCTTAAGAAAAGCAAGACTACATGTCCCTGCATGCTATGCGGTAAACTCAGGACTGGATCAAGCCCCAGAGCACATGGAGGGCAAGTTGGCAACCCTAGTGGCATGGTTTGGGTTGCTCTGCCAGGACCTATGACTCCTTTAGCTCATATGAGGGACATGATCCCAGAGTGCCTTGGAGCGACTGTTCTGCATGACAGTGGCCTTCTGGTAAGTCACAACAAAACAGCTGGAGAACTAGGATCCAGTATGGAGGTTAAAAAATAAAATTAAAAACATTTGTGTGACATGCTGCGTTAGGATGCTGACATGGTTTCCAGAGCTAGCGCGTTACTGAGTTTCCGGAGTGAGACCTTTTGGCCATTTCTGTTTTTAAATGTAGTTCAGTGCAGCATGATATTTGTAGTCCCTGATATTATCCATTGAAATTAATGCTGCAGGTCCCATAATGCATCAGGATGAGCTTGTCAGAAATCCAGGACTGGCTTAAAATCTCACTCCTGGAATTGAGTAACTTGGCAGCTCTGACTTTTCTCTCTTTTCTATAAAAGGCAAAGGAGAGCTGTAGGGCGCTCAGAAAAATACTTTGAGAATGGTTTGATCAGCAGAGCCATGGTGTCTGAAGACTGCTGTCATGTCCTAGACGGGAATGCTCTGCTATATAGAGAATCAATTAGTCCCCCATCTTGCAATGAATAATTCAGAATTTCTTTTTAGGTGATACAGCCATTCTCACTCTTTACTGCTACTCTTGTATTCAGCATCTATGTTCTATTTTTACCTTTGTCCGATTCTGTTCTAGCAGCTTACGCTGACCATCAGACATGGATGCCTCTAAGAACCATCTCTTGCCTGTCTTAAGAAGACAGTGATACCCATTCTTTACCTCTGAAAGCAAATGAGACACAAAGCCTTGCTGAGTGATTCTGCAAAGCTAATTTTAGAATATAAAGAAAGCTGTACCTTCTGTGCTATATTTCAAAATACCCAAGTATCCAAGAGAAACGTTGAATATTCACCATGTACCAAATGCAAATTCAACTGCAAAACTCATTCTTTATGAAACGCTTGAAGTTGCTCCCCTACTGTTTTCCTGATTCTCTAGAACCTGCAGAATGATGTCATAAATGACCTCACAGACAGGGCCGGTGCAAGGATATTAGGTGCCCTAAGCAAAACCTCAGCTTTGTGTATGGTTACCAGATGTCCCCGATTTTCGGGAATGCTCCTCGATTTTAGATCTGTGTCTCCAGTTCCCATGTATTTGGTAGCCTCCTGTTCCTGAATTCAGCAATGGGGACTGAGAAGGTAGAAAAAAATATATTTTTAATTTACCGATTTGAATGTCAGTTTTTAGAATTTACCTCTGCTATGTTTTTATTTTACACAGTACAGGGGAATGTATCACTGTTTCTCTTTCTCTGTCGATCTGTCTGCTTGGAAGTGATATTGTTGTTGTCATGGAATGATGGGGGGGGGCGGCAGGGTAATGACTGCTCTTCCCTTCACCTGAAACTAAGGTGTCCCTTCCACACCACCCCCCCCCCCCCCTCCTTTGGATAAGTGTCCCAGATTTGCCGGCCAAAAATATGGTAACCTTAGCATATTGTGCCCCCTCGCATATTGTGCCCCCTCGCATATTGCCCCCTCGCATATTGTGCCCCCTCGCATATGTGCCCCCTCGCATATTGTGCCCCCTCGCAACCTTAGCATATTGTGCCCCCTCGCAATTAGCTTTTAGACACTTAGCATCCCACCTAAAAAAAATTCATTATTAAACTCAATTGTAATCATCTCAAGAGCATCCCTCTCAGAAAAATGCTATAAAACATGTATATGGACATCACACTTTTAAATTTATAATTGAGGGAGATTTCAAAAAGCCACTCATAAGTGTAAATGGACTATTTGCATATTTAAAAGTACCCACTGGTGTGACTTTGAGTGTGTGGCTGCAGAACTCATGGCTTTTCTTTGACTGTAGCTGTTCGTTGCTGCCCTATAAAAAGCTGTTGCCCTAGGTGATTGCCTGGTTTGCCTAGTAGTTGGGCCAGCCCTGCTCACAGAGCGTGGAAGTTGATCTATAGATGTGATGTCTTCACGAGGTCTTTTTTGATGGAGAACCTCTTTGCCAGGTTTCTTCAAAAAAGGCTGCTGAGCTGAAAAAGCCCAGAGATCTTCAGTCCCAGGATGATTATTTTCAAAGGGATTTAGCTTGGTAACTACTGTAAGTAGCTACCCATCTAGATTCTGCCTGTGTGAAAGCTGTCCCCTCAGAGTGGGCCAAAGTACATTCAAACTTTCATAGTGGGGTCTATTCCACTATTTGTCTGCCTTTCCCGTCCCTGCCAACAGGGAGTTTGTACGGAGAAGCTAGACAGGAGCAAGAAAGGGGTGGCATGGAGCAAGAGACAGGGCGGGCTGTGGGCGGTCTGCAGTCCCAGATGTACAGGGCCAATTCTGATGTCAGCCCTGTATGTCTGGGGCCTGCAGAGTAGATGGGGAACTTATTCCATCTCAGAGGTGGAATAGGTTCCCCTAGACGGGAGGGGATGGCTGGCCTAGGGTGCATCAAAGGGTGGAGGGGCTGCAGGAGATTCTCTGCAGCCCAACCCTGGCCTTGGGAGGCTGGACTGGGGGTCGGGCTGCGGGGAATGAACTAAGTCGGCAGTGGCCGGGGATCACGTCTCCCAAATGGAGCCGCAGTGCCATGGCAACCGGATGCCATGGCATTGCAGCTCCATTCAGGAGCTTTGACTGAGTTAGCTGGGCAGGTGCCTGTACATGCAGGCCAACTGGAATTGGGTCTGGGCCTGCACGTACAGGCTTAGACAGGATTCTGATCCCATGGGGGCTAGATGTGCCCCGTGGGATCAGAATCCCGTCTATCTCTGTGCTTCTGGTTCCGACTGGACACACAAAGGCCGGGACATCCACAATAGAATAGGCCTCCACGTGTGCACTTATAGCCAGATTAAAAAAAAATGTTCCCAAGGGGCATGGCTAGGTCAAGGACAGAAAAAACATGCATCCAATTGAATTTTCAAATCTAAGCAGTGTCTTACCTTCATCACACTCCTATAACATAGTAACATAGTAAATGATGGCAGATAAAGACCAGCATGGTCCATCCAGTCTGCCAAGCAAGATACAGCAAGAGTAGGTGCACCTCTCGCTCTGTGCAGGCCACCCCTCCCCATGTCTTGGTTTAGGGGTGGACCCACCACTCCATGTAGGACACCCATATTTGTTGAGAAGTTAGATGGTTCCGTTTATTTTGTTTTTATCCTGTTGCTGTAAAGCAGGGGTCACCAACCTGCGGCCCGCGGGCCGCATGCGGCCCACGAGGTCCCTTCGTGCGGCTCGCGAGGCTCTACCCCGGTTAACATTACGTGCGGCCCGCCAAGGATTCCCGCCATTGTATCTGCGGCCCGCGGCCTGCTCGGCGGGTTCAACGGCACGTGACCGGTTTCCCAAGAGCAGCGCAGTGTCATCTGTGAAGCCGGACTTTAAGCGTTTGTCTGCTAGCATGAATCATCAGCCATCTCATTAAATTCAATAAAGGTGATCAGCCATTGTTTTCATAATTTTGCGTTTGTTGTTTTTTTTCGCGGGGGCGGGGAGAAGGGGGGTGCGGCCCGCGAGGCTCCCGGTAGTCAGCTGTGCGGCCCGCGACCCTCTGGAGGTTGGTGACCCCAGCTGTAAAGGGATCCACTGTGCTTGTCCCATGCTGTTTTGAATTCCGTCACCATGTTTGCCCCCACCACTTCCATCGGGAGGGCATTCGAAGCATTCAAAAAATATTTCCTGACATTGCCTTTCAATTTTCCACCTTGCAGCTTCATGTTATGCCCTCTAGTTTTGCAGCTTCCCTGTCTTTGGAAGAGGGTTGTGGTAGTAGAAAGTGCAAAGTGTGTGATCACTTTATACCTGCAACCCTGGTAGGTACTTTTCAAAAAGATTTGACACAGAAGACGACTGCTTTCCTTTTAAAGTTTAGCTATAGGATATGCAAATATAAAAACAAACCTGCATACTGGTTACAGCCGGTTGCCTCCTATTAACATAAACTGCATAATCAGTGGACAAAATGTAAATAGACAAGATAAATTATTTCAATCTATGTGCTCAGTAGAGAATGTTTTTGCATGCAGACTAGTATATTTGCATTCCACATGCTCAGCTGGCAGAGCACATCTAGCAGATGACAGGAGCTCTGGCTGGCACTTCTGCTGACCCGTTCTTGTGCATTTTCATGATGCAGGCTTACGGAAGGTCATGCTCCGAGCACACCGTCAGGCCTGGTGCTGGCAGGATGAATGGAGTGATCTCACCATGGAGGATATCCGTCTGCTAGAAGAGGAGACAGCACGCATGCTGGCACAGAAGATGGCAAAGTGCATGGAAGTGGCAGAGTCTGATGTGCCTGTGCCAAGCCCTGAGGGCAGGGAGGAGCCTGGGGACATGGTGGGGAAAAATGGAACAGAGGGGAAAGGAGGGCTGGACACTATGGTGGATGACAACCTGACCAAGCAATGGTCAACATCATCCAGGTCTTCGTATTCCTCTCAACACGGAGGTAAGAGGAAGCACAGGAGAGCATGTCCATGTCTCATTCAGCAGGAGGTGCTGTAGGCAGAAGTGGAAGAGTGCTGGATGTGGGGCAACTTGCCATTCCTTCCATCGCAGCCTCACTGAGCAGGAGGTTCTGCAGGGAAAGGTGTAGAAGTGCTGGATGTTGGGGAGCTGGTGTAAGAGTGCTGGCAGTGTCCTCCAGATGGGTTAGTTCTGCACATACCATGTCAGTAATAAACCTCACTCCTAAGCCCAAGATGTGTAGAGTAGGATCTCAATCTCAGATTTACTGTGAATGCTCACTGTCGTATTTGCATCAGACCAAAGAGATCCTCCTCTTGGAATTCATAAGATGTCGCATGTATAGGCAATCTATCAAGATGTTCTTGGAAAGTCCTCTTAAATCAGGCCTGTGGTACTCAACATGATGGGAAATATTTCTCTGTCTTCCTGCCAGAATGCTGGCGGTGGGGGAAGGATGGTGCAGAACACTGTGTGGTGAAAAGATTACTTGCCAATTTTCAGGGATGGTTCCCATTTTCAACCCAATGTCCTTAGCTCTGGCATTTTCAGCAATTTCCTGTCCCTGATTTGAGCTATAGGCGCAGAGGTATTGTGCAGGATTTCTCTCCCTGCTCCCAGCACAGTACAGCCTGTCCTGGCCTCTTGATCCATTCTCCAACTTCAACAGGCCGATGCAGAAAGCCAGCGCTAGACCCGCGCTGGATTGATTGTTTAACGTTCCTGACATTTTAACGTGCGATGCAGGAAAGTTAGAATATGCAAATACCCACCGTGGAAACCCTGGCATGCAAATGAGCCACCTCAGTGTTAAACTGGGAGAGCAAGCCAAACACATGTGTACAAGAGGTTTGTGCTAGTTTGGCTTGCTCTCGCCAAACACCAGTGGCTAATTTTGCATTTTTTTCCTGATTTCACTTCGGCTTTATCTTCTTTTTTGTCGGCACGGCCCAACACTGTTTTGATGGCATCGGGGGCTTTGCTCGATGCCTGATCATCTGGGGAGAAGATGATCTAGGCATTGGGGAAAGCACCCAGTGCCATCAAGATACTGTCGGGGGGCAGTGTTAGAGGTTTACTTCTACTCAGACCCTGCAGTTAAAATTTTGTTGCTATGGCTGTTTGCGAAATCCTCTCTGCCTGTCTCTGCATCAGGCGTAGCCATGATTTGCAAACCAGCCCAGCAGATTTAAATAATTAGTATTCATTTAAATAACGTGGCGTTAATTGGTCGCTAGTTTTTCCACCGGCATTTAAGTCTATCTCCTGCATGCGAAAGATGGTAAATGTGGTGCTATGGGCTCGTGAAGCCCACGCTAGCTTTCTGAAATGGCCTGCAAGTCAGGGGCAGGGACAGCGCACAGGAGGGCATTGGCTTCCTGGTACTAAGAGTCACATGGCCCCCCATAGATCTCATGGCACAGGAAACTGCAGTGATATTAAGTGCCATTCCGCTTGCTGAAGTGTGGTAAGGAGGCTTGAGAGGAAAAAGCTGCAGTGTTGGCCAGGACCACTAGCACCTAGTGGCTCTATAAGTCGCCAAACACCTGTTTGCCAAAAGCTGGTCAAGGCTGAGATCATGCAGTCCACCCTCTCTGCCCCAAAAAATGATAGTGGCAGGGAAGAGGAAGAGGAAAAAACCCTCAGCTCCTGTTTCCAGCAAGGCTTAAATAGCCCCACTGCTGCTAATTCTGCTGCCTCTCTGCTTCTCCTTGGGGGCTTAACAGCTCATCAGGACCCCCAGGGGAAGCCACCTGAGCTCCCTTTTGGAACTGAGGGTGGCTTCTTAAAGGGACAGGAACCTCCACTTCCACCAGTGTTAAGCACTTTTAGCCAGGTCATACTGGGGATTAGGAATGCTTCATCCCCCCCCCCCCCCCTGTCTTTCGGACTGTATGCTTAGAAATCAGATTGTTGCTGCCAGGGGATGGATAGGCTGATTTTTTTGCTGCAGCTTTGGGAAAGACTGTCTCCCTCCCCTGTTTGCCAAGCCTGAAAATTCCCAGATTGGAAGAACAAGTGCCCCAAATTTGTCCCCCCCCCCACCAAAAATATGTAACCTTATGTGAGGGGATGGTGTTGGAGTGATGACTGTTAAGGGTGTGGTATAGGTTTGATTTAAAAGCACTAGTAGAAAAGAGATGTGATGTAGGAGAGCCAAATGTGGGCTGAGGAATGGTGCGGTGCTGACTTGGGAGGGGGGGGGGGGGTAGTGGAATAGTATATTTATTTATTTATTTAACAGTTGCTTATATACCGCTACCTTCCACAGATCAGGTGCGGTTTACAATGAACAAGGAATGAACAGATTTACAAGTCTGTTTTACATGGAACATTTGTTAACTAGGTACAATGTAGCTGTTTTACATGGAACATTGGTTAACTTGGTACAATTTTGCAATATACATTAATCATGAATGACTAAATATGGTAAAACTTGTTAAATAACAAACGAACTTATTTACATATTTTGATTTATTACATATATCTATATACAAGATTTACAAGTAGTTATTTATTCGATTTTAATTGTAATTGTAGTTTGCTAGGAGAATTAGAGTTGGTGTACCCTAGGTTGTTATTAGGTGTATAGAAATAAAGACGGTGGGAGAGGAGGAAACAATGTACATGGTGTGTGGGAGGAATGGCATGTGAGCGCTGGTTGTGGGTGTATGGTACAGGAGAGCAGTGGGTATAGGAACACTGCTGTAAGGGAGATGGTGTGTTAATGCTGGTTGTTGGGTTATGATACAGGAGAGCAGCGGGTATAGGAACAGTGCTGTAAGGGAGATGGTGTGTTAATGCTGGCTGTTTGGGGTATGGTACAGGAGAGCAGCAGGTACAGGAACACTGCAGTAAGGGAGATGGTGTGTGAGCGCTGGTTGTGGGGGTATGGTACAGGAGAGCAGCAGGTACAGGAACACTGCTGTAAGGGAGATGGCATGTGAGCGCTGGTTTTGGGGGTATGGTACAGGAGAGCAGTGGGTATAGGAACACTGCTGTAAGGGAGATAGTGTGTTAATGCTGGTTGTGGGGGTATGGTACAGGAGAGCAGTGGGTATAGGAACACTGCTGTAAGGTAGATGGCGTGTGAGTGCTGGCTGTGGGGGTATGGTACAGGAGAGCAGCGGGTATAGGAACACTGCTGTAAAGGAGATGGTGTGTGAGCGCTGGCTGTGGGGGTATGGTATAGGAGAGCAGCAGGTATAGGAACAGTGCTGTAAGGGAGATGGCGTGTGAGCGCTGGTTGTGGGGGTATGGTATAGGAGAGCTGCAGGTATAGGAACAGTGCTGTAAGGGAGATGGCGTGTGAGTGCTGGCTGTGGGGGTATGGTATAGGAGAGCAGCGGGTATAGGAACACTGCTGTAAGGGAGATGGTGTGTGAGTGCTGCTTGTGGGGGTATGATACAGGAGAGCAGCAGGTATAGGAACACTGCTGTAAGGGAGATGGTGTGTTAATGCTGATTGTGGGGGTATGGTACAGGAGAGCAGCGGGTATAGGAACAGTGCTGTAAGGGAGATGGCGTGTGAGCGCTGGTTGTGGGGGTATGGTACAGGAGAGCAGCAGGTAAAGGAACACTGCTGTAAGGGAGATGGCATGTGAGCGCTGGCTATGGGGGTATGGTACAGGAGAGCAGAGGGTATAGGAACACTGCTGTAAGGGAGATGGTGTGTTAATGCTGGTTGTGGGGGTATAGTACAGGAGAGCAGTGGGTATAGGAACAGTGCTGTAAGGGAGATGGTGTGTGAGCGCTGGTTGTGGGGGTATGGTATAGGAGAGCAGTGGGTATAGGAACACTGCTGTAAGGGAGATGGTGTGTGAGCGCTGGTTGTGGGGGTATGGTATAGGAGAGCAGCAGGTATAGGAACACTGCTGTAAGGGAGATGGCGTGTGAGCGCTGGTTGTTGGGGTATGGTACAGGAGAGCAGCGGGTATAGGAACAGTGCTGTAAGGGAGATGGCGTGTGAGTGCTGGCTGTGGGGGTATGGTATAGGAGAGCAGCGGGTATAGGAACACTGCTGTAAGGGAGATGGCGTGTGAGCGCTGGTTGTGGGGGTATGATACAGGAGAGCAGCGGGTATAGGAACACTGCTGTAAGGGAGATGGTGTGTTAATGCTGGTTGTGGGGGTATGGTACAGGAGAGCAGTGGGTATAGGAACACTGCTATAAGGGAGATGGTGTGTTAATGCTGGTTGTTGAGGTATGGTACAGGAGAGCAGCGGGTATAGGAACAGTGCTGTAAGGGAGATGACGTGTGAGCGCTGGCTGTGGGGGTATGGTATAGGAGAGCAGCGGGTATAGGAACAGTGCTGTAAGGGAGATGGCGTGTGAGCACTGGTTGTGGGGGTATGGTACAGGAGAGCAGCAGGTAAAGGAACACTGCTGTAAGGGAGATAGCATGTGAGCGCTGGCTGTGGGGGTATGGTACAGGAGTGCAGCGGGTATAGGAACACTGCTGTAAGGGAGATGGTGTGTTAATGCTGGCTGTGGGGGTATGATACAGGAGAGCAGCGGATATAGGAACACTGCTGTAAGGGAGATGGTGTGTTAATGCTGGTTGGGTTATGGTACAGGAGAGCAGCAGGTATAGGAACAGTGCTGTAAGGGAGATGGCGTGTGAGCGCTGGTTGTGGGGGTATGTTACAGGAGAGCAGCGGGTATAGGAACACTGCTGTAAGGGAGATGGTGTGTTAATGCTGGTTGTTGGGGTATGGTACAGGAGAGCAGCGAGTATAGAAATAGTGCTGTAAGGGAGATGGCGTGTGAGCGCTGGCTGTGGGGGTATGGTACAAGAGAGCAGCAGATATAGGAACACTGCTGTAAAGGAGATGGTGTGTGAGCGCTGGTTGAGGGGGTATGGTATAGGAGAGAAGCAGGTATAGGAACAGTGCTGTAAGGGAGATGGCGTGTGAGCGCTGACTGTGGGGGTATGGTATAGGAGAGCAGTGGGTATAGGAACAGTGCTGTAATGGAGATGGTGTGTTAAGGCTAGTTGTGGGGGTATGGTATAGGAGAGCAGCGGGTATAGGAACAGTGCTGTAAGGGAGATGGTGTGTTAATGCTGGTTGTGGGGGTATGGTACAGGAGAGCAGCGGGTATAGGAACAGTGCTGTAAGGGAGATGGTGTGTTAATGCTGGTTGTGGGGGTATGGTATAAGAGAGCAGCGGGTATAGGAACAGTGCTGTAAGGGAGATGGTGTGTTAATGCTGGTTGTGTGGTATGGTACAGGAGAGCAGCGGGTATAGGAGCACTGCTGTAAAGGAGATGGTGTGTGAGCGCTGGTTGTGGGGGTATGGTGCAGGAGAGCAGCGGGTATAGGAACACTGCTGTAAAGGAGATGGTGTGTGAGCGCTGGTTGTGGGGGTATGGTACAGGAGAGCTGCGTGTATAGGAATACTGGTGTAAGAGAGATGGCGTGTGATCGCTGGTTGTGGGGGTATGGTACAGGAGAGCAATGGGTATAAGAACACTGCTGTAAAGGAGATGGTGTATGAGCGCTGTTTGTGGGGGTATGGTACAGAGCTGCGGGTATAGGAACACTGGTGTAAGAGAGAGGGCGTGTGAGCACTGGTTGTGGGGGTATGGTACAGGAGAGCAGCGGGTATAGGAACAGTGCTGTAAGGGAGATGGTGTGTGAGCGCTGGTTGTGGGGGTATGGTACAGGAGAGCAGCGGGTATAGGAACACTGGTGTAAGAGAGATGGCATGTGAGCGCTGGTTGTGGGGTATGGTACAGGAGAGCAGCGGGTATAGGAAAAGTGCTGTAAGGGAGATGGCATGTGAGCACTGGTTGTGGGGGTATGGTACAGGAGAGCAGCAGGTATAGGAACACTGCTGTAAAGGAGATGGCCTGTGAGCACTGGTTGTGGGGGTATGGTACAGGAGAGCAGCGGGTATAGGAACAGTGCTGTAAGGGAGATGGTGTGTGAGCGCTGGTTGTGGGGGTATGGTACAGGAGAGCAGCAGGTATAGGAACAGTGCTGTAAGGGAGATGGCGTGTGAGCACTGGTTGTGGGGGTATGGTACAGGAGAGCAGCAGGTAAAGGAACACTGCTGTAAGGGAGATAGCATGTGAGCGCTGGCTGTGGGGGTATGGTACAGGAGTGCAGCGGGTATAGGAACACTGCTGTAAGGGAGATGGTGTGTTAATGCTGGCTGTGGGGGTATGGTACAGGAGAGCAGCGGATATAGGAACACTGCTGTAAGGGAGATGGTGTGTTAATGCTGGTTGGGTTATGGTACAGGAGAGCAGCAGGTATAGGAACAGTGCTGTAAGGGAGATGGCGTGTGAGCGCTGGTTGTGGGGGTATGTTACAGGAGAGCAGCGGGTATAGGAACACTGCTGTAAGGGAGATGGTGTGTTAATGCTGGTTGTTGGGGTATGGTACAGGAGAGCAGCGGGTATAGGAATAGTGCTGTAAGGGAGATGGCGTGTGAGCGCTGGCTGTGGGGGTATGGTACAAGAGAGCAGCAGATATAGGAACACTGCTGTAAAGGAGATAGTGTGTGAGCGCTGGTTGTGGGGGTATGGTATAGGAGAGAAGCAGGTATAGGAACAGTGCTGTAAGGGAGATGGCGTGTGAGCGCTGGCTGTGGGGGTATGGTATAGGAGAGCAGTGGGTATAGGAACAGTGCTGTAATGGAGATGGTGTGTTAAGGCTAGTTGTGGGGGTATGGTATAGGAGAGCAGCGGGTATAGGAACAGTGCTGTAAGGGAGATGGTGTGTTAATGCTGGTTGTGGGGGTATGGTACAGGAGAGCAGCGGGTATAGGATCAGTGCTGTAAGGGAGATGGTGTGTTAATGCTGGTTGTGGGGGTATGGTATAAGAGAGCAGCGGGTATAGGAACAGTGCTGTAAGGGAGATGGTGTGTTAATGCTGGTTGTGGGGTATGGTACAGGAGAGCAGCGGGTATAGGAGCACTGCTGTAAAGGAGATGGTGTGTGAGCACTGGTTGTGGGGGTATGGTGCAGGAGAGCAGCGGGTATAGGAACACTGCTGTAAAGGAGATGGTGTGTGAGCGCTGGTTGTGGGGGTATGGTACAGGAGAGCTGCGTGTATAGGAATACTGGTGTAAGAGAGATGGCGTGTGATCGCTGGTTGTGGGGGTATGGTACAGGAGAGCAATGGGTATAAGAACACTGCTGTAAAGGAGATGGTGTATGAGCGCTGTTTGTGGGGGTATGGTACAGGAGAGCTGCGGGTATAGGAACACTGGTGTAAGAGAGAGGGCGTGTGAGCACTGGTTGTGGGGGTATGGTACAGGAGAGCAGCGGGTATAGGAACAGTGCTGTAAGGGAGATGGTGTGTGAGCGCTGGTTGTGTGGGTATGGTACAGGAGAGCAGCGGGTATAGGAACACTGGTGTAAGAGAGATGGCATGTGAGCGCTGGTTGTGGGGTATGGTACAGGAGAGCAGCGGGTATAGGAACAGTGCTGTAAGGGAGATGGCATGTGAGCACTGGTTGTGGGGGTATGGTACAGGAGAGCAGCGGGTATAGGAACACTGCTGTTAAGGAGATGGCCTGTGAGCACTGGTTGTGGGGGTATGGTACAGGAGAGCAGCGCGTATAGGAACACTGCTGTAAAGGAGATGGCCTGTGAGCGCTGGTTGTGGGGGTATGGTACAGGAGAGCAGCGGGTATAGGAACACTGCTGTAAAGGAGATGGCCTGTGAGCACTGGTTGTGGGGTATGGTACAGGAGAGCAGCGGGTATAGGAACAGTGCTGTAAGGGAGATGGTGTGTGAGCGCTGGTTGTGGGGTATGGTACAGGAGAGCAACGGGTATAGGAACACTGCTGTAAAGGAGATGGCATGTGAGCACTGGTTGTGGGGGTATGGTACAGGAGAGCTGCGGGTATAGGAACACTGGTGTAAGAGAGATGGCGTGTGAGCACTGGTTGTGGGGGTATGGTACAGGAGAGCAGCGGGTATAGGAACAGTGCTGTAAGGGAGATGGCATGTGAGCACTGGTTGTGGGGGTATGGTACAGGAGAGCAGCGGGTATAGGAACACTGCTGTAAGGGAGATGGTATGTGAGCACTAACGTCAGAGGACGTAACTGAGTTGTTATCAGGGAGGTAAATGGCCTGAGTGTTGGTGAGTGTATCATTTCTCTTTCTCTGCTTTGCAGCTGGTGTCTCTCCTCAGAGTTTATCTGAATGGAGGATGCAAAATATTGCCAGAGACTCAGAGAACAGCTCTGATGAGGAATTCTTTGATGCTCACGGTATGAACATTTTACCTTTTACTTCCCAAGAGAAAAGTTCTTATCTCTCACTGCTGTCATTTTAGACTATGACTGATGGCTCATCTCACGTTTAGCTAACTCTATCGGTATAATAATTGTCATGTATTTCCAAAGTAATAATACAGAAGGGAGGGGGCTCATAGTCAAAGGGTTTGTCAAGCTAACTTTTGAGGTTAACAAGACAAAATTCAAGATTTTATTATTCCCGATCCCTGCTCCTTGTCTGAATTTTGTCTGGGCACAAAATTTAGCCGGATGTAGAGCCAGTACTGTGGTGCTGGTTTACTTTGTCCTGGCCATGCTGATATTCGGCATTGTCCAAACAAAATTTCCAAGCTAAGTCACACTGCACAAAGAGCAGGACTAAAGTTATCCAGATAACTTAACCAGGTATATTCAGTGGGAAACTTATCCAGATAAGTTCTGTTGAACATCAGCATAAACTTATCAGGGTAACTTTATCTGGATAACTTTCTGGTTCATTGCCTGACTGAATATTGACCTCAAACTGATTAAAAAGGGAAAACATTAATTCACCAAAAAGTAATAATAACAATACAATTAAATTAAAGGACAGTAACAAGGACAATTTCAAGATTCTGCAGATGATCAGTATTTGCCCCTGGTCAGATTATGTTTCAGGCGTGACAGGATGCGACATATTGTGCCACTGCAGCTGCTTTTTCTCCTGTTTTCCTGCCTTTTGAAATCTTGTTTCATTTCTGTTCATTTTTTTAAAAGAAAATGAAAGAAAAACAAAAACAATTTCATTAGTTTTCATCTTCAAAAAACTCCTAGCATCACCGCAAAGAAAGTAAGATCCTTACGGGGCCTTCTATTCCATCCAACTCTTCTTTTCTTGTGTAGCACCGGTGCTGCAAGTAACAAATGGTGCTGGGGATGAAGACGGGCACCATTGCTAATTTCTGCTAGAACCAGGCTGGAAGAAATTAACAATGGTGCCACCTTTGGTTTGCCAGCACCATTTGTAATTGCAGCGCTGGCAAGGAAACAGGGAAATGCTCTTGCCCCACAAAGATGTCTTCATAGAACTGGAGGCTGGAGGGATCAAAGGAAGATCCCATTAGTTTTTTTTTTAATAAACAAAAAGAAATTAAACAAAATGAGAAAAAGAGGAAAAACCCCTTCCGATGAAAATGTTTCTGTATACTGTTATTAAACAGAGGTCTTCCTGCTTATTTTTTCTAGGGAGTCTGATTTGCTATCTCAGTTTTGGCAAATTTGCATCTTTTGTTATCTTTGTGTTTTGCACATTATAGGGCTGGTGTAATATTAGGCACACTAGGCAGGCGCCTAGGGCGGAAGCTTCTGAGGAGCAGCAAAAAGCAGCTGCAGTCAAAGCAAAACACTAGTAAAACACTAGGTTCTGAGAGCCACATGAGCTCAAAGAGCCATCAGCATATTTAATATTTAATTGTTGATGTCAGTTGTGCATTCTTACAAGCTCATTCTGTGAGCGGTGGCATTGAGATGCTGGGGTAATCATCATGAGTTTAATGATCAAATTCTCAGAAGGGAGGACCCAGGGGCTTGAAAGCTGAAGGTTTGTCTAGAACGATCTTCAATTGTACAAACAACGTTTACATTGAAACAGGCAATTTTGTACATTAAGTAAGGAACGGGAGGGGGGTGCTTAACTTCGGTTAAGTATGTACAGGTTGACAAACTATACAGATGTTCTTTTAATGTTTGGTCCTTGATGCTGTTTAGTTATTGGGAGGGGTGGGACTGAAATGAAGGGGTTTTGTCTGTATGTTTCTGTTTCTAATCTGTGATCCCTTATTCTGTACTGGGTGAGGGTCTCTCTATACTCTGTATGTGTGACTGTGGTGAGGGATGCTGTTAGTGTGTATTTCCTGATCGTGTAGCCAGTCTAGTCCCGGACTTCAGGGTTGTCCATCTCATACAGCAGCTTGGAGACTGAGAAACTCCTCCTTTTCTGATGTCACTGGTATATCCATCTGGGAGCCTCCTCCTGCCCTCAGTTCTTCAGTCTCCAAGCAGCTGGATGGATGGGTGAGCCTGGAAGACCGGGCTCACTATAGAAACTCTTCAGAGTTAGTTTTGAAGTGATAGTTAGAGTAGCCTTGGCCATTTTCAGCAGAGCCCTTCTGTTTGTTGGAGAGGACTGTGTCTTTCAGTTTACAGAGCTGTCCTCCCATCTTGGCCTGCGTCCCCTGCCCCCTAACCAGGTCGGGGCCTCTGTTGGTGGGCCAGGGTGCTTTGCCCGAGGCAGCTCCGGTTCTTTGATTCTGATCAACTGAAACCGGGGCTGCGCAGGTTTTCTGCCGGCGTTTTCAGAAGTATTGCCTGAGCCGCTCTGAGCAGTTTCCCTGCGGGTGGGCGGGCGGGCAGCCCCCCCCCCCCCCCCGTGTCGGCGATCCTCAGCCAGTTTGTTTCTATCGGGCTGGTTTCCTTACCTCAGTGTCTCCTGCGGGTGCGTGAGAGCTTGTTCAGCGGCACTGTCCAGGGGCTGTTGCGATTTGCCGACAAAGGTAAGGGGGCCGTTTTCTTCCCCGCGGAGCTTGTCTCGCGGAGGTTATTTTGGCGCGCTAAAGCTGTCGGTTCGGCCTAGGCCTCAGCCTCGTGCCGGCGGCGCGCACAGAGCAGCGTGGGAGAGAGTCTGTTTTGGCGGGATTTGCTTTTTCCTTTTTTTCCCCCGCGTTCTCAGGGGCCCCACAGTTTTTGCGATTTCTTACGTGCCTTTATGCTTTTTCTCAAGCTTCTTTTTCAGTTGATTTTCCAGTTTATTTTTCAGTTTTATTTTTGAGTTTTCTCCCGTTGCGATTCAGGACCGCCCTCTTTTTGCTTTGGCTGGTTCTTTGGGCGCCCGTTCTGGGGGGGTGTGTTTTAGCCATGTCTCCCAAGCCGACCTGCATGGTTTGTGGGGCCAAGCAGTGCACAGACTCGGGCTTGTGCCATGCCTGCGTTAGAGATGCCTCTGGGCTGCCACCGCAGGAGTCTCAATTAGAGTGTCAGAGTCCTGAGAGGGGGCTCTTGGCAGAGTTAGGACTCGAGAGGGCCGTGGAGGAGCCGCTGCCAGGTCCATCCTCCCGACCAGATTCTGTGCATTCCCCAGGTCCCGGGGCTTTAGGGCTCAATTCCATTTTTTCCAGAGAGTTTGTTACTCTACTCCAGCAGGTTTTTCTTCGGGACAGTCCGCCTGTGTCTGTCCCCACTACTCTGCTCTCAGGAAAGCGACGGGCTGCGCCTTTGCAGGGAGATCAGACTCCTCCAGAGCCTAAGAGGGCCCGAGAGGAGGTGGAGCCAGGGGACCAGTCTGTGATCTCGGAGGGGCCACGTTCGGAGGACGAGGACTTGGCGTTGGAGGAAGAATTGGAAGAAGGGGAGCTGTCTGAAAAGGAAGACCAAGCCAGAGTGGTCCGGGTGTTCCGCAGGGAGGAGCTACCGGCGCTCTTGGTGGAGACGTTGAAGGTGCTCAATATGCCGGTGCCTGGTTCAGCGGCTGACGCCTCCCTCGAGGACCCCTTGCTTCAGGTGTTTAGGAAGGAGCAGAGAGCTTTTCCTGTTCACCGGTGTTTCATGAGATGATTCAGGAGGAGTGGAGCCTTCCTGAAGCCCCTCTGAAGGGAGCTCGAGTGATGTCCCGGCTGTATCCCTTGCCTGACCAAGACAGGGAGCTGTTCAAGTCGCCCAAGGTGGACGCTGCGGTCTCGGCAGTTACGAAGAAGACCACCATTCCCGTCGAGGGGAGTGCAGCCCTCAAGGACGGTCAGGATCGCAAATTGGATGGCCTTTTGCGGCAGGTGTTTGATGTGAATGCTCTCTCCCTACAAGCGGCCATCTGCGGGGCTTGGGTGGCCAGAGCATGTCTCCGATGGGCTCAGCGGCTGCCCGGTAACACAGACGAGCGGTCGGAAGACGCGGCCCGGTTGGAATCGGGTGCGGCTTATTTGGCGGACATACACTACGATCTTATGCGTGGACTCTCCAAGAGCATGGCGTCGGCAGTCGCAGCGCGCCGTTACCTTTGGTTACGTAACTGGGCGGCCGACTCCTCATCCAAGGCTAGGCTTAGTAAGCTTCCTTTCAAGGGTCGCCTCCTGTTTGGGGAGGATCTTGAGAAGTTAGTTAAGGAATTGGGAGAGTCCAAAGGGGGTAGGTTGCCCGAGGACAAACCTAAACCGTCTCGAGTGTCCGCTTCGGGTAGGGGACAACTACGGGATTCCCGACGTTATCGCTTCCAGAGATTCCCCACGGGACAGAGGGGCCGTTTTCCCTCTAGGAACCAAGGTTTTCGGGGGTTTCGAGGAGCAGGAAGGGGGTTTGGTCCTTCCTCAGCCTCGGGCCTTTCCAACCGAAAGCCGCAATGAGATCAGGGGGGCCCAGGCGCCCCTCCCCGCCGTAGGGGGGCGTTTGCAGGATTTTTATTCTGCCTGGGCCCAAATTACAACAGATCAGTGGGTACTAGAGGTCATCCGCGAGGGCTATGCACTGGAGCTGCTTCGTCCGGTGCGCGACGCCTTCGTCCTGTCTCCGGGCAGGTCCGAGGCGAAATCACGGGCTCTGCGGGAGACAGTGCAAAGGCTGTTGGATCTCAAGGCCATAGTACCCGTGCCCCCAAACGAGTGCGGCTCCGGTCGATACTCCATATACTTCGTAGTGGCGAAGAAGGGTGGAGGGCTTCGGCCTATCCTAGATCTCAAGAGAGTGAATCGGTGCCTGCGGGTCTCGTCCTTTCACATGGAGACTCTGCGATCGGTGATAGTAGCAGTTCAAAAGGGGGAGTTCCTCACGTCCCTCGACCTCTCCGAGGCTTACTTGCACATTCCCATACGGAAGGATCATCACCAGTTTCTCAGGTTTGCGGTTCCTTTCGGCCATTTCCAATTTCGAGCTCTGCCCTTCGGGCTGGCCACTGCGCCGCGCGTCTTCACAAAAGTGATGGTGGTTGTGGCGGCGGCCTTGAGGAAGGAAGGTATACTCGTCCATCCTTATCTGGACGACTGGCTGATTCGGGCAAAGTCGAGGTCAGAGAGCGAAGTAGCGACAGCCAGGGTGGTGTCCCTTCTGGAAAGTCTCGGTTGGATAATCAACCCGGCGAAAGGTCGGATGGTGCCCACTCAATGTTTGGAGTACCTAGGAGCGCGCTTCGATACAGTCAGGGGGAACGTCTTCCTGACGGAGCACAGGGCTCGGGGACTTCGTCTCCTCTTGCGGAGTTTTTTGCGCCGCGACAGACCGTCGGCCTGGCACTACCTCCAACTTTTGGGCACCATGGCGGCAGCGATAGAGACGGTGCCCTGGGCAAGGGCGCATATGCGACCGTTGCAAAGGGCGTTGCTCCGCCGTTGGTCTCATCAGAACGATCCCCTATCTCGACGGCTGCCGTGTTCCGAGGAAACGCGTCACGCGCTGAAGTGGTGGTTGGCTCCGCGCTCCCTGCAGAACGGGAAAAGCCTGGAGACGCCAGAGTGGATTCCCGTGATGACAGACGCCAGTCTCCTGGGCTGGGGAGCCCATTGTCTGGGGATCTTTGCGCAGGGGGCGTGGTCGGATCAAGAGAGAGCGTGGCCGATCAATCGTTTGGAGTTGCGGGCGATCGCCTTGGCGCTAATGCAGTTTCGCAGCCTTCTGGCAGGAAAGGCGGTCCGAGTGTTTTCCGACAATGCGACGGCAGTGGCCTATGTCAACAAGCAAGGAGGAACCACGAGCGCCGCGCTCGAATACGAGGCCGAAACACTATGCGAGTGGGCCGAAGCGAATCTGCTGGACCTCTCGGCAGCCCACGTGGCGGGAGTAGACAACGTGGAAGCCGATTTCCTCAGCAGGGTGAAGGTGGACCCGGGCGAATGGGTCTTGCACCCACAGGTGTTCGAGATGCTGGTGCGCCGCTGGGGCAGTCCGGTATTAGACCTCATGGCGACGTTCAACTCGGCGAAGGTGTGTCGGTTCTTCAGCAGACGCAGAGAACGAATGTCCGAGGGCTTGGATGCCCTCATTCAACCCTGGCCAGCGGATCACCTTCTCTACGTTTTCCCGCCGTGGGCGTTGATCGGCCGGGTGGTCCAACGGATAGAGCGCTACAGGGGACAGGTGATTCTGATTGCGCCGGACTGGCCTCGACGGCCTTGGTACGGAGATCTCATGCGTCTACTGGTGGCGAAACCCTGGCGTCTGCCTCTTCGAGAGGACCTGTTGTCGCAGGGTCCGCTGCTAATGCCTCACGTGGCTCGGTTCTCGCTTACGGCTTGGCTCTTGAAAGGGCTCGGCTGAAGGCCCGTGGTTACTCCGGACAAGTGATTTCCACCTTATTGAAGGCGCGCAGGGGATCTACGTCCCTGGCCTATGTGCGCATCTGGAGGATTTTCGAAGGCTGGTGTGCAGAGCGCAATTGGGAGCCATTGAGATCTACCATCCCGCAGATCCTGCAGTTCCTACAGGACGGGTTTGACAAGGGCTTGGCGGCCGGGTCGTTACGCGTGCAGGTCGCTGCCCTGGCGTGCTATAGAGGGAAGATTGGAGGTCAGACGCTCGGGGTCCAGACGGATGTCAAACGTTTCCTACGCGCTGTATCGTTGCTGCGGCCGCCTTTTCGTCGAGTCGTACCTAGCTGGAATCTTCCGTTTGTGTTGGACGCCTTGGCGCGCAAACCTTTTGAACCCATGTCGCGGGCTTCCCTTAAGGATGTCACCCTGAAGGTTGTATTTCTGGTCGCGATTTGCTCGGCCCGCCGAGTTTCGGAGTTGCAGGCGCTATGCTGTCGGGAGCCATATCTCCAATTTCGTTCGACGAAGGTGGTTTTGCGGCCGGTACCGGCGTTTCTCCCAAAGGTCCTTTCGGTGTTTCATTTGAATCAGGAGATTTCTTTGCCGGTTTTCAGAGGGTCCGCAGATGGTACGACGGAGCGGAACCTGCATCTTCTCGATGTCCGTCGGGCGTTGAAACGGTATCTCCGGCGGACGGCGGATTTCCGCAAGTCCGATAGACTTTTTGTGCTTTTTGCGGGACCGCGGAAGGGAGAAGCGGCGTCGAAGGCTTCTATTTCTCGGTGGCTAAGGGAGGCTATTGCGTCGGCCTATATTTCCGGCGGTAAATCGGTGCCGGAGGGGCTTAGGGCTCACTCCACTAGAGCGCAGGCGACTTCCTGGGCGGAGTTCCGGCTCGTGCCTCCAGTGGATATCTGCAAGGCGGCAACGTGGTCGTCTTTGAATTCCTTTGTCAAACACTATCGGTTGGATATTCAGGCATCGGAGGACACCTCTTTTGGGTCAGCGGTTGTGCAAGCTGGCTTGATGGGTCCCTCCCGTGGTTAGGTTCCTTCACTGCTCTGGTACTAACCCTGAAGTCCGGGACTAGACTGGCTACACGATCAGGAAGAGGAAATTAGACTTACCTGCTAATTGTAGTTCCTGGAGTGGAGACAGTCTAGTCCCGTATCCCCCCCCTAGTAGAGTTTATGCTGTGGCTGGACAGTCGGCGTTCCAGGTATTCAAGGTAAGTGATGATTTTATTGCGGGGCATAGAAACCCGTATGGCTGGGGTGCCCCGATACCTTACAAAAAAAACAAACAAACAAAAAAACAAAAACAAATGGCTTACGTTACGAAAAGCCCTGGGGTTTTCCCTTCGTGCTACCGGGCTTGGCCGGGGGGTTGGCTCTGTGGATGGAAAGTTTTAGTCCGTATTGTTTAATGTGCTTTTTAGTGTTATGTTTTTACTGGTTGCTCCGGTGAGTCTGCTTTGTCAATAGGGAACTGAGGGCAGGAGGAGGCTCCCAGATGGATATACCAGTGACATCAGAAAAGGAGGAGTTTCTCAGTCTCCAAGCTGCTGTATGAGATGGACAACCCTGAAGTCCGGGACTAGACTGTCTCCACTCCAGGAACTACAATTAGCAGGTAAGTCTAATTTCCTCTTTCTCTGTATAGTTCTGTAAAAGCCCAGCTTGTTGTGTTTTCTCAATAGTAGGTGTAGTAGCAGTCTTCTAGGCAGGGCCGTCTCTATCATATCTCCCCTCTCTCACCTTTCCTCCGAAGTATACATAGTGAGATCTTTAAGTCTGTCCCCGTATGCCTTATGATGAAGATCACTAACAATTTTGGTAGCCACCCTCTGCACCAACTCCAACCTGTTTATATCCTTTTGAAGGTGCGGTCTCCAGAATTGCACACAATACTCCAAATGAGGTCGCACTAAAGACTTATATAGAGGCACTATCACTTCCTTTCTTCTGCTGGCCATTCCTCTCCCTATGCACCCAAGCATCCTTCTGGCTTTGCCTTTGCCTTTTCTACCTGTTTAGCCATCTTAAGATTATCAGAAACAATCACTCCCTGGCAGGACCGGCCCAAGGATTTCTGCCACCCTAGGCAAAAGCCCCAGCCATGCCGCTCCCCTCTGTGCTGAGCCATGCTGCCTCCCCCCCTGTGCTGAGCCGTGCCATCGCCGCCCCCTGCTGCCCTGTTTCCGACAGCGAGATGGGGGGGGCACTCGGCTTGGCGGGATGCCATGTGCTTCAGCACACATGGCTTGCCACTTCTGACCCCCTCTTCAATAGAACTTCAGGGGGTCAGAAGCAGCAGGCCATGTGTGCTGAAGCACAAGGCCTGCTGTGGGCCACTGCTGCTGAGCTTAGCCCATCCCCTCTGATCCCACTGCCGTTATCAGCGGCAGCGTGTGGGGGTAGTGGTGCTGCTCAGAGCGCAGGAGGGGGCAGCAGGCCATGTGTGCTGAAGCACATGGCCTGTCGCCCACAGAGGTCTGATGCCCTAGCCGGCCCTGTGCCCAGCCCCCCAGGTAAGTGAAAGCCCCCAGGTAGGTGATACATTAAATACCTTTATGGAAATGGGTAACAGGGGTAACAACATATGGAAAGCAGTGTGTATTAATGCTCGTAGCATGGGAAATAAGATTCCTGAAGTTGAAGCTTTGGTGGGAGTGGCTGACTTGGATTTAGTGGCAGTTACAGAAACATGGAGTGGTGGAGTAGCCTAGTGGTTAGAGCAACTGCCTAGTACCCAGAAGATCAAGGGTTCGATTCCCACTGGCACTCCTTGCGACTTCGGGCAAGTCACTTTACCCTCCATTGCCTCGGAAGAAAAGGCTGGCAATCTACTTCCAGTCAGGGCCGGCCCGTCCATTGAGCAAGAATGTTTTTTGCACAGGGCCCCGCGTTTCAGGGGGCCCCGCGCAAAGAACATTCTGCTTTTTTTTTTTTTAAATTACATTAAAAAAAAAAACCTGTCTCTGGCTGCTGCCGCTGCCGCGTCCGTCGCCGCAGCGGCAGAATGGAGTGTCCCGCGGGGCCCCCTCTCCTCGTTGAGCCCTCTGCAAGGGCTTTCAGATTCGCGAAGGGAGAGTGCTCCCTCGCGTCTCTGTAAAGCCCGCAGGGGCTAATGGGAAATTTCCCATCAGCCCCTCGCGTCTAAAGGGGCAGCTGGGAAATTTCCCATTAGCCCCTGCCGGCTTTACAGAGACGCGAGGGAGCACTCTCCCTTCGCGAATCTGAAAGCCCTTGCAGAGGGCTCAACGAGGAGAGGGGGCCCCGCGGGACACTCCATTCTGCCGCTGCTGCGACGGACGCGGCAGCGGCAGCAGCTAGAGCCAGGTTGTTTTTTTTTTTAAATTTGCCAGAAGGGAAGGGAAGGGAAGAGGGGGGGGGGGGTTAAGACTGGTAATGGGCTGGGGGTCTGATGGAGGCTGTCTGGAAATGGGGTGATAGGGGGTTAGGACTGGAAATGTGCTGGGGGGGTTAGGACTGGAAATGTGCTAGGGGGGGTTAGGACTGGAAATGTGCTAGGGGGGGGTTAGGACTGGAAATGGGCTAGGGGGGGGTTAGGACTGCTAATGGGCTGGGGCTGATGGAGGCTGACTGGAAATGGGGTGAGGGGGGGGTTAGGACTGGAAATGGGCTAGGGGGGGTTAGGACTGGAAATGGGCTGGGGGGGTGGTTAAGACTGGTAATGGGCTGTGGGCTGATGGGGGCTGTCTGGAAATAGGGTGATGGGGGGTTAGGATTGCTAATAGGCTATGGGGGGGTTAGGACTGCTAATGGGCTATGGGGGCGCTAGGACAGGAAATGGGCTGATGGGGAGGGGTTAGGACTTGAGGTGGGCTGATGTGGTTAGGACTGGTAATGGGCTGTGGGCTGATGGGGGGGTTAGGACTGGCAATGGGCTATGGGGGGCTGACTGGAAATGGGCTGATGGGGTTAAGACTGGAAGTGGGCTGATGGGGGGGTTAGGACTGGTAATGGGTTATAGGGGGGCTTAAACTGAAAATGGGTTGATGGGGGTATAGGACTGGTAATGGGTTGGGGGATTGCTATGACTGGAAATGGACTGAGTGGACGGGGAGGCTTGAACTGCAAATAGCTGATGGGGAGGGAGCTTGGAATGGAAATGGGCTGTGAGGGAAGGGAGCTAGGACTGAAAATGGGCTGATGGAGCAGCTAGGATAGGACTGGAAATGGGCTGTTGGGGGGAGCTAAGATTGGAAATGGGCTGTGGTGGGGGCTTGAATTGAAATGGACTCATGGAGGGGCTAGAACTGGAAGTAGGCTCATGGGGGGGCTTGGATTGGAATTGGGCTGAGTGGAGGGGAGCTAGGATTTGACATGGGCTGATGGTGGGGCTAGGAAATGACTAGAAATGGGCTGATGGGGGGCTAGGATTGGAAATGAGCTGATGAAGGGACTCAGACTGAAAATGGATGGGGGAGCTACGCCTGGACATGGGCTGATGGGGGGCTAGGACTGGAAATGGGCTGATGCAGGGACTAGAAGGGAATGGATGCTGGGTGAGACTGGAACTAGAAGGGAGCTGATGTTGGGGGAGGATTAGAATGGGATGGGGCTGGGAGAGTAAAATGGAGAGGGGAAAAATATTTTGTGTGGGAGGGATGAAAAATCTACAATTGGCCGGGTATTGGGAGAGTAAGTGGGGATTGAGGATGGAGGGGTAAAATTTGTGTGGATGAAATAAGAATGAGGAAAGAGCAAAAGGAGAAAGATTAGTATGTTAAAGCAGATGTAGAGAGAGAGGATGGAAAGAAAACTAGAAGAGAGAAGAAAGGACAAATGGACAGCAGACAATGGAGAGTTAGCGGAAAACATGAAGAAACCAGAAGAAAGTGGCTGGAGCAATTGCAACTGAAAAAAAATGCACAAAAGGTAGGAAAGATATCTCTTTATTTTGAATTTGTTAACTGGAATATGAAAGCTCTGGGAAATGTGCATCATTAACGTCTGCGCTTTGTTTGGTACAAGAGGAAATTGATTTATAGTTTTATTTCTACAGTGTTGTTGTACATTCCAAGTTTGGCTTTTGGGGTTCCCAGTTTAATTATTGCCTTCCTGTTTCTAAATTGCGATTCCTTGTTTGGTGATGGTCTATGTTCTGCATGTGTAACTGAGCTGAGGTATTCTGTTTATGTAATTCCTATTTGACATTGCCACTTGTTCTCTTTCCCCAGTATTCTCTGAAATGTACTGGTTTAATATTTGCAGTGTTTCCTTTTGATAGGTAGGGTCTGGTGCTTTGTGAGTCCTGGTAATGCTGTCAGGATACAGCGGGTTTGCTATGGGTTCTAAATGGGCAGCGTTTGTAGTAGTTCCTAATGTGCCTGGCGGTTGGCACTGGATTATAGTAATGTAGAAATCTTTTAGTCTTTCTTTATCCATACACTCATTAAGAGACAAGTTTACTAAAAGTTAGTGAATGGTAACATTATGCAAATATTTATGCAAATAAGACCACTTATGCAAATGAGGCCCCGCACCGAGTCTCCGCACATGGCCCCGCACCCCCCTTGGGCCGCCCCTGCTTCCAGTGATACATTGCCAAGAAAACCCAGAGGTAGCTGGGTTGCTATGAGTCAACACTGACTCGATGGCACTAAAAAAACAAAAAACAGAAACATGGTTCACAGAAAACCATGACTGGGATGTAACTATACCTGGCTATACTTTATTCAGAAAGGACAGGGTAGGAAGAAGGGGAGGAGGAGTGGCACTATATGTACAAACTACTATTAAAGCTTTGGAATTACAGAGCTTAAAAGGGAGAGAGGAGGCATTGTGGGTTAAACTAGAAAGAGGGAAAGAGAAATCTATTTGCATTGGTGTGATATACAGACCTCCCTCACAAGAGGAAGAGGTGGATAGAGAGTTAATTGAAGACATACGCAGCATTGCTAGGAAAGGGGAAATGCTACTGATAGGAGATTTCAATATGCCAGATGTTGATTGGCACATTCCTGCTGCAGTATCATCTAGAAGTAAGGAGATCCTGGATTCTCTACAGGGAGAACTATTCAGGCAATTGGTAACAGACCCCACACGTGAAGGGGCCATACTGGACTTGGTGCTTACCAATGGTGAAAGTGTTTCTGATGTTGTAGTGGGAGATCATTTTGCATCCAGTGATCACCAGATGGTGTGGTTCAGTATTAGGACTAGGGCTGTTAGAATCCATTCCAAGGTGAGGATCTTAGACTTTAGGAAGACTAACTTTGCGAAAATGGGCCAATACCTCAGGGAGTCGTTAGTGGGATGGGAACAGCTGGGGGATGTAGAAAAACATTGGGCAAAACTGAAAGGGGGTATTTTAAAGGCAACCAACCTTTTTGTTAAAATGGTAAATAAAGGCAAAAGGAACAGGAGACTGCTATGGTTTTCGAAGGAAGTAGCTGAAAAAGTGAAGAAAAAGAGGGAGGCCTTCATGAAATACAAGAGATCACAGAGAGAGGAAGACAGGCATCTGTATTTGGAAAAACTTAGAGAAGCTAGCAAAGTAGTCAAGAAGGCAAAGATTCAAAAGGAGGAGGAAATAGCCAATGCAATAAAATGGGGGGATAAGACATTTTTCAGATATATTAGTGAGAAGAGGAAGGGCAAAAGTGGTATTGTCAGACTCAAGGGTGCAGGGGGGGGGAATATGTAGAAGTTGATAAGGATAAAGCGGAATTGCTTAACAAATATTTTTGTTCTGTGTTCACAGATGAAGAACCAGGAGCAGGACCTCAGAAAACACCCACAAATAAGAACAGAAGCGAGGGACATCTTGAACAATTTTCAGAAGACTGTGTTCATGAGAAACTAGCTCAACTTAAAGTAGACAAAGCGATGGGACCGGATGGGATACACCCTAGAATACTGAGGGAACTTGGGGACGTTCTAGCAACTCCACTGACTGACCTTTTCAATGCCTCATTGGAGTCGGGAGTGGTGCCAATGGACTGGAGAGAGGCTCATGTGGTGCCTTTACACAAAAGCGGAAGTAAGGATGTGGTTGAAAACTACAGGCCGGTTAGTTTAACTTCGGTGGTGAGTAAATTATTGGAAACGCTGCTGAAAGAGAAAATAGTGAGGTTTCTGGAGTCCAGCGGATTACAGGATCCGAGGCAGCATGGATTCACCAGAGGCAGGTCTTGTCAGACAAATCTGATTGATTTCTTTGACTGGGTGACCAGGGAGTTGGACCGAGGGAGAGCTCTAGATGTGGTGTATTTAGATTTCAGTAAAGCCTTTGACACTGTTCCTCACAGGCGACTTATAAACAAACTGAGCACCCTAGGGATGGACCCTAAAGTTACTGCTTGGGTTAGAAATTGGTTGGGTGGGAGGCGACAAAGAGTACAAGAAAATGGAGCTCACTCTGAGGAGAAGGATGTTACCAGTGGTGTGCCCCAGGGATCTGTCCTTGGTCCGATTCTTTTTAACATCTTTGTTAGTGATATAGCGGAAGGGCTGTCGGGTAAGGTTTGCCTCTTTGCAGATAATGACCAAAATCTGCAATAGAGTAGACACCCAGGAAGGTGTAGATAACATGAGGAGGGATCTAGCTAAGCTTGAAGAATGGTCTAGAATTTGGCAGCTGGGATTTAATGTTAAAAAATGTAAGGTCATGCATTTGGGCTGCAGCAATCCAAGGGAGCAATACAGTATAGGAGGTGAAGTACTTTTGTCCACTAAAGAAGAGCGGGACCTAGGCGTGGTTGTATCTGATGATCTTAAAGTAGCTAAACAGGTAGAAAAGGCGACGGCAAAAGCTAGAAGGATGCTTGGGTGCATACGGAGAGGAATGGCTAGCAGAAAAAAGGAGGTGATAATGCCTCTGTATAAGTCTTTGGTGCGACCTTATTTGGAGTATGGTGTGCAATTCTGGAGACCGCACCTTCAAAAGGATGTGAACAGGATGGAGTCAGTGCAGAGGGTTGCTACTAAAATGATTAATGGGCTTCATTATAAAGCATATGAGGACAGACTTAAGGATCTTAATATGTACACCTTAGAGGAAAGGCAGGATAGAGGTGATATGATTGAGATGTTTAAATACCTCCGTGGCATAAATGTTCAGGGAGAGAGCCTCTTTCAATTGAAAGCAAGTTCTGCTACGAGGGGACATGGGATGAGGGTGAAGGGAGATAGATTCAGGAGTGATATGCGGAAATATTTCTTTACAGAAAGAGTAGTGGATCCATGGAATAGTCTCCCAGTGGAGGTGGTAGAGATGAGGACAGTAACTGAATTCAAAAAAGCATGGGACCAACACAGAGGATCTCTAAAGGTAAAAAGTGGACTGTTGTAGTTGTTGTTATGGAAGGACAGACTAGATAGGCCATGTGGTCTTTTTCTGTCATCATGTTTCTATGTTTCTATGTTTCTTTCATGGACAGAAGTATTTCACTCCCTGTACTGTACAGCTCCCTTGGATTTTTGTAACCCAAATGCACGACCCTGCATTTTTTAGCATTACGAGGTGTGATCAAAAAGTATCGAATGCACACATCACATCTTGACCAGCAGTTCTTGGCCAAACACTAAATTGAGCAAGTCCATACTCACTTGGCCTCGCACCCTGTAACTTTTTTTTGTTTCCAAATCTCAAATTACCATTAAAAGGAAAGAGATTTGATGACTTTGAGACCATTAAGAGAAATTCGACATAGCAGCTCCACAGCATAACGAATGAGGCATTTCAAAATTGTTCCAGCAGTGGCAGGAACACTAGAGGAAATTTTTTTATTGGAAGGGGACTGCTTTGAAGGAGACTGAGTGTAATAACTGTCAGTGTTATACTTCTTGTGTTATTGTACAAGTCTTGATACTTTTTGATTGCACCTCGTAAATCTGAGCTACCAAATTCTCGACCTTTCTTCAAGCTTAGCTAGATCCCTCCTCATGTTATCTACTTCTTCCTTGGTGTCTTCTCTATTGCCGATTTTGGTATCATCTGCAAAGAGACAAACTTTACCCGACAGCCCTTCCGCAATATCTCTAACAAAGATGTTAAAAAGAATTGGACCATTGACAGATCCCCGCAGTATACCACTGGTAACCTCCTTCCCCTCAGAATGAGCTCCATTTACTTGTACCCTTTGTCACCTCCCACTCAACCAATTTCTAGCCCAATCAGTAACTTTAGGGTCCATCCCTAGGGTGCTCAGTTTGTTTATAAGTTGCCTGCAAGGAACAGTGTCAAAGACGTTACTGAAATCTAAGTACACCACATCTAGGGCTCTCCCTCGGTCCAACTTTCTGGTTGCCCAATCAAAGAAATTAATTAGATTTGTCTGACAAGACCTGCCTCTAGTAAAACCTGCTGCCTCGGATTCTGCAATCCATTGGACTCCAGAAACCTCACTATTCTCTCTTTTAGTAGCCTTTCCAATAATTTACTCACCACAGAGGTCAGACTAACCTGCCTGTTGTTCTCAACCTCGCCCTTACTTCTGCTGTTATGTTAAAGGACCACATGCGCCTTTCTCCAGTCCTCTGGGATCACTCGACTCTAAAGAAGCATTGAAAAGGTCAGACAATGAAGCCACAATGTCTTCAACTTCCTTCAATACTCTTCGATATATCCCATCCGGCCTCATCGCTTTGTCTAATTTTAGTTTAGCTAGTTCCTCATGAGCACAATCTTCTGAAAATCGTTCAAGATCTCCTTCACTTCTTTTTCTATTTGTGGGCATTTTCTGAGGTCCTGCCCCTGGGCCTTCATCTGTGAACACAGAACAAAAATATTTGTTAAGCAATTCTGATTTATCCTCATCAGCTTCTGCATATTCCTACCCATTATCCTTGAGTATGACAATATCACTTTTGCCCTTCCTCCTCTCACTAACATATCTGAAAAATGTCTTGTCCTCCCATTTTACTGCGTTGGCTATCTTTTCTTCTATTTGTATCTTTGCTTTCCTGACTGCTTCTGCTCCGTGTCCATTATTTGGATTGTTTCTGTGGGCAAAGAAACTGATTGCAGAACTGGAGGATTTCCATTGGGATTCCTACAGTTCATGATAGACTCCAGGTAGTTATATTGCATAGAGAGGACTCTTGGAGTGTGTTCTGTAGTGTTGTTATTGCCAACATAAACCCTTCAGATGCACGTAATTGCAGGCCATGGTACGTATATATTATAATGTATGTTTGTCCTTCTGTTCATTTATGGAGACTGTGACATTTTGTTGGAGGAGGTTTTGTCTTCTCTGGAAAATCGTAAGCTATATTTTTCCAAGTCTCTACTTATTTATTTACATTCTCTTATATACCGCGCTATTCTGCATCAGTGCAGTTTACATTGAACAAACTGAAATTACATTGAACAGGGCATTATAACTTGGAGATAACTATTTTACAGGGAACATGGGCTATGGAGGGTTAAGTGGCTTGCCCAAGACCACAAGGAGCACCTGTGGGACTAGAAACCCCAGTCCTTCCGGCCCAAGGTTGCTGTCCTCTAGTGGGATTTGAACCCCCGACCTTCCGGCCTGAAGTACCTTGCCCCAACCACTAGGCCACTCCTCCACTCCTGCACTTGTAGAGCTCGGGATTTGCCATAGGTCCCTGGTAGCTGTAGATTCTCTTGCAGATCTTCTAGGGTAGGGGACAGAATGACCAGATCATCTGCATATAATAGACCTTTGATTTCTGAGTCATTTAATTTTAGTCCTGGGCGTGAGTATTTCTTCAGTACTGTGGGGAGATCATTGGTGTAGAAGATGTTGAAGAAGGAGAGGATCAGGCTACATCCTTATCTCACCCTCCTTCTTGACAGAAGCTCTTTGTCTGCATGTTGTATCTTTAACCTTACACTTGATGGATGAATACATTCATTTCAATATATCATCAGTCTTTTTCTTCCAGTTCCAAGTGAGGCCAGGGTGCGAAAGAGAATTAAAGGTTTTTGCGAAATTGATCAAATATACAAATGTTCTTCCAAAAAATACTGTCCCAGTGTCACTGTGTGAGATTGACGGCTCGTCTCCTGAAGAGTCATCCATGTTTTGCTCTTTTTCTTTGTAGAGGATTTTTCTGACAGTGATGATGTTTTCGCCAAAGAAATGACCAAGTGGAATTCCAATGATTTTATTGACACCTATGAGAGGTTTGGGGATGCTGAAGAAACTCCAGGTAACTAATAGCTGTTGCTGGGAGAGAGTTTTTTTTCCAGGGTCTTCTTTTGCCACAGGCTGATTGGGGTCATCTCTTAGCATCCCACCTTGTCTCAGGCTTTGAGGAGAGGATCTTATCTCAGTCCTCTGTCCTGCTGGATTTAGAGACAGGAGAAGCTATTTACGTCTAGGAGGGAGATAAACGAATCTTGGATTTCTGACATCTCTATTCTGATGTGTTATGGACAGGGATAGTACAAGGATATGAGGCGCCCTAGGTAAACCTCATTCCCAGTGCCAACCCCCTCACATTACCACTGCTGTCACCCCTCTCTGGGATGTGCTGCAGCAGCAAGACTTTTAAAACAGCACCCAAGGGCCAAAGGGAAGAGGTAACTCTGGTGCTGCGGGGCCGTTTTAAAAGTATTGCCACTGCTGTATGTTCTGCAGAAGGGTGGCAGTGGTGACAATCGGCACCCTCTGATCATCGGCACTCCAGGTGACTGACTAGTTCACCCAGTGGTTGCACCGGCCCTGTTTATGGCGCCTGTAGCACTGATTTCAGTGGGTGGAATCGGGGACTAGAAATACCACTCTGTTTTGGGATATAAATTCAAAAATAGGCTTAGCTAAAGTCTCCCTCTGGCACTAGATAATTTGGCAGCATGGGGCAGGGTCTGTGAGCACAGTCTGACCTCATCCCTGCACTCGCTGCAGTCCAGTATCATTATTGGAGCAGAGCCCTTGAAGTCTGAGATAGAAGGGAAGAAAGGGAGCTGCAGCAGTGGGAGGGAATGGCTGATGGGGTCCTAGGGACAGGATTGGAAAGCATGGAGGGACAGTGCCCCTTCCCTCCCAAAGGCTTACTGCTGATGCTGAATTAGCTCCCCTCCCCTCCCCCACTGCTCCTACAACCTCACTATTCCTTGCCCCCTCCCACCCACCCCGAGACAGGGAAGCTATACCTTTATGTGGGAATGAGGTTGATGGGATATTATCCATTACTGCCTATCCAAAAATCCATCATTGTCTCTTTCTGGGAGGAGCCCTGTACTGGAAGATCCTCTGTCCCAGCCCTGTGCCTCTCAGAGATGGAGTGCTCTTTTAGTAACCAATGGAGCTCTTATGTATTCAGTGTAATGTGTACATGTTTGCATTAATCACTAGGTGGTGGTCATGTGTATTGCACCTGACAACATGTTGCATGTGTTCCATCTGCTGTGTGGCCAAAACTCTGTGCTAAATTTTTAGCACTGATTTATTGCTAATAGATGAAAAATAGTTTACTTCCAATGTAATAACATAATGATATGCACTGCATTTGGTAGTTAAAAATCAACACAAAAATTTGGTAAAATGGTAGCTAATTCTTTGCTTTCCTACCACTTTAACATCAGAGCTGCTATGTTACTTAGTTTCAGGATGGAGATTTTGGGCCACTCATGGATTTCCGACAACCCTTTGTTGTTGTGTGTTGAGTTAATGCCAACTTCTGACCCTTCCCCAATCTACTTGGCAAGGGGCAACTGGAAGTAGATTGTCAGGCCTTTCTTCCACACAGTGTGTCTAGCACTTGGTATTCTAAGGCGGTCTCACATCCAAGTCCCAACCCTACTTAGCTTCCAAGATCAGGCTTATTCAGGGTGCAATGGTTGTAGTCTCTGGCAACCCTATTCTATTGCATTACCGGACCTTTAGTACCGATTCGATGGGTAGAATCAGGGGCTACAGATGCCATACTGCTTTGGGATCTGAGTTCAAAACCTAGAACTTGCCACAAAGTCTGCTTTCTGGAACTGGGTAATTTGGCAGCTCTGGTGTAAGTGAAGTTCACTGAAAAATTGGAAGCTCGGTATTCTAAGGAGACCAAGTTCTGCATTCACGAAGACTAAGCTTGGGGTCCTTGCATCGAAGACCCAACCATACAGCATAAAACCCCCTACCCTAGCCTCCCTGCCCCCTAAACCCTCCCAGCTCTAGTACACTTTCAGTCTGCTTGCCAACCCGCTGAGCCCCATTTCTCACTCTGAGCTCCTGTGAATCAACCCGTCATATCCCACCTTTGTCTACTCTCAATCCCTCTAAACTCCTGCGAATAAGCCCATGGTATCCCACCTCTCATTCTAAGCTCCTCTGAAAAACCCGTCATATCTCACCATATCTCTCTCACTCTGTGATCTCCTGTGAATAAACCCATGATATCCCAACTTTGACTCTTCTCTCTCATTCTGAGTTCCTATGAATAAACACACCATCTCTCTCTCTTCTCTTTCACTCAGCTCCTGTGAATAAACCCATCATATCCCACCTCTGTCTCTCTCTCACTCTGAGCTCTCGTGAATAAACCCATCATATCCCACCTCTGTCTCTCTCTCACTCTGAGCTCTCGTGAATAAACCTGTCATATCCTACCTCTGTCTCTCAGCCATTTTGCCAGTGATACAATCTAAAAACTCAAAATCACCAAATAAAGAGAACTGGTTCCCTCTTACATTTTTTTGTCGGACAAGCCGATGGGGGAGAGCGTAAATCTCACCCACATACTACGGCCATGTCCATTTTAATCAATAAAGATTCTAAAAAGCACCGTGTAAAGTACTTATCTGAAACGTTGAATGTGGCAGCAGATCATTTAGTCCTGTTCCAAATACATTTACTGCTAAATGATCTGCTGCCACATTCGACTTTTCAGATAAGTACATTCCATAGTGGTTTTTAGAACCTTTATTGATTAAAATGGACATGGCTGTAGTATGTGGGTGAGATTTATGCTCTCCCCCATTGGCTTGTCCAACAAAATAAAAATTGAAGAGGGAACCAGTTCTCTTTATTTGGTGATTTCAAGTTTTTGGATTTGAATTGGTCACTGTTGGGGTTTCTTTTTTGGAGTGATACAATCTGGCAGTGAAGATGGGATGTATCGGTTCAGCTTACTTGTGATTAGAAGGAGCAAAAAAACCTGAAATCACAAGGAAAGTCAAGCAGATCAGTTTCCTCATGAATGCAAGTCGAATAATATCTATGCTACAACTCAGCTCCACTGACATTACCCCGGGGCGGGTGTGATTTTCACTATAACATAGTAAGGAGGCTTTTCTTTCCTGGAACAAATGAATAATTCCAGATTTTTTGAGATGGTAATACTGAAGATTTTGACTCATCTAACCTGGTATCGTGAGACTTCAATGGCAAGCATCTGTCCTTGAATAACATCACAGATAAAACTGGAAAGAAAGCTGCTCTGCTGAGAGTTGTGCGATCAGCTACGTACATGATCATACACTCACTCCAGCGTCATCCACAGACAGGGTCAGCCTTAGAAAGTGGGGGAGAAGCCCCAAAGCTCATCTTTAGATTCAGGCAGTTGTACTGTGGCATGGGGTCTCCGGGTGATTGCCCTGGTTGTTTTGCCCATAAAGAAATCGTCTTATGAGAATGTGGCTGTGCTGAAAATACATTTCTCACCCAGGCTCTCTCAGATCATAGCAGCGTTTTCAGTTGAACATCGTCTTCAGAAAGTGTTTTAATTACACGTGTTGACCTTTACATTCTCTATTTCTGTGGAAAACACTGTCATTCTCCCAGTGCTTTCAGTCCATAACCTCAGGGTCATCTTCAACTTCTTTCTTCTTCACTATAGAAACCAAAAACTGCTAAAATGTGTTGCTTCTTTCTCTATAACATCATGAATGATAAGCAGTGGTAGTAGTAGTATCATTTCCCTTCTGAAAACACTACCAAAACCCTTATCCACGCTCATCCTCTCCCATTTACACTACTGCAACTTGCTTGTCACAGATCTCTGAGTGAAGCATCTCTCTCCACTATAATATATCGTCCAGCAATACCACTACAGCAATAGAACCCAAACACTGCACGGGCTACCCATCCACTTCCATCCACAGTTAACGTTTCTCTCGCTCGCCTACAGGCTCTTCACTGCCTCTTATTTGTCCTTATTCCCCCCGAACTCTGCTCATTGGGAAAGCCTCTCTGATTTATGTGCTTCCCCTCCACTGCCCCAGTTCCTGACTCCGCACTTTCCACCTTGCTGCGCCCTGGACTAGATTTCCTGATTTGGTGTATCATGCGCCCTCTCTTGTCCAGTCTAAGCACCCACCCTTTGAAGCTGCTTTTAAATCTCAGCTTTTGCTTCTCCTGATCATAGTCTTGTTGGTTTTAATCTTTCTGTTAATAAATAAATTCCTTACTGTGGCTTTTGTCTTGTACTTTGTTGTGACTAGATTGTAAGCTCTACAGGGAAGGAACTGTCTCTTATGAATAGTGTGCAATGCGGCATACATGTACTAGCACTATAGAAATGATAAGCAGTACTCGTGGTAAGTTCAGTTGTGAGATTGTCTTTTCTGTGGAGCCCAAGATGAAGTCTACAGTGTTACGTCCTGGCTGAGACTGACTTGATCATGGTCATTCTCCATGGACAAGCAGAATGCGTCAGCCACACCTGGTGACGTCCTCCGGGCGGCGCCATAGATACAGAAGTGCTCTCCAGAGCTCAGAAAGGTGAACCTTTCTGAGCATGCACAGGTAGACTCCTCCTCACCGGCCCGCCTCCAGCCCGGCCAGTCTTTGTTCTTCCACCTTGCCAGCAAGACGGATCCAGCTCTCCAACTTCAATCAAGATTATCAGGCTAAAATGCCCAAACCGGGCTTTAAAAAATGCCCCCTCTGCAACAGAAAGATGAACAGCACGGACGCACATGACCTGTGTGTTCGATGCTTGGGAGCTAGGCACAAAGTGGAGGACTGCTCCCATTGTGCCAAGATGTCTCCACGAGCCAGAAAATACAGAGGCCATGCCCTAAAGGACTACCTGGCAGCATCCATTGAACCTTAAGAAGGTAACCAGCTGTCCTCCAAAGAGCCAACGCTTCCTTCTGCCCGGACTCCGGCACGGGATGCGCCCGATAGGGCCTCCATCCCCAGCTGGGCTGCTGTAACGTCTACGGCTCCTGCGGCGAATCCTGCCACTTCTACAGGCTCCTCCAGCATCCGGGACCCTCCAGACTCTGCAGCTCTCCGTCGCTCTCCCTCGGCCTCCACAAAGCATGATTGTGCGAGCCGCCATCATGGTGCCGCCAACTTTGCTGCCAGCTCCGCCCCTTGCCTCATTCTGTGGAGCCCAAGATGAAGTCTACAGTGTTACCTCCTGGCTGAGACTGACTTGATCACAGTCACTCACCAAAGGGCCATGCTAGCTAAGGCCTTGTCACAACTCCCAAAGGAAATCCACAGAGTTCAAAGTTACTGCTGATCAAATAGCCTGACAACCCTGAAAGGACCTAAGACAAACGCCATGTCATGCTTTTACTGGGGTGAACCCTGTACGCCTGCCACTTCCAGTTATTTAAATGATGCTACCCAGCACTGTATAAAAACACATAAGAGACTGCCTCTTCTCCCCTGAACTTACAATATAGTCAAGAGTCTGAAGACAGAGAAGGCAAAGAATATGTGGGTTAAGATAAATAAGGCCATGATGACTGAGGAAATCAAGATTCAAGGCCTAAAAGCAGTTGCTAAAAATGGATCCATGGCACATAATCCACAAACCGAATAACGGAGTACAACTACAACAAAATCAAGCCACGCATCACTCTGAACTCTAGCTAAGAGAAAGTAAGACATGCAGAGGGTAGGACCCTAAGATGAAACGTACATTTCTAAAGACAAACTTTACTTCTATGGAAATTTCAGTTAGCTCCTTTCTATACAGAAACCATCTAACAGGAACTTAGGGATGATAATAAAACAGTAAATTAGAAAAAAGATTTAAAACAGGTATCGCTTATCTTAGAATCCTTAACAAACCCAAACTGGGTTCTAAGAAAGATCTACAATAGATTAGTACTAATTCAAAGGCATTGAGGCTGGTTTTCCAAAGATTCCTCTGGGCACCTTTCGAAGCAACAACCTGTACAGGTGCATTATCACCTTGTTTTTCTCCTGGTTGTTCCTCTCTCTCTGCAGTCCAGCATTCCTCTGGCTTTGGCCATCACTTTCTCACATTGTTTTGCTATCAGACATTATTGTCCCAAGGTCTTTATTTGGTCCATGCACATCAACCCCCCTCCCCCCTCCCCCCATCCCCCATCACATATACCTCAAATGCATCACTCTGCATTTTTGTGCATTAAAGTTGAACTAGCAAGGATTCAATCTGTCTTTCAGTTTGTGTAGATATTGCTTTTGTTGTCGGCTGCCTCTGGGGTTTCCTCTCCATTGCATATCTTCATGTCGTTCGGAAAAAGGCAAACATTTCCTTCTAACCCTTTGGAAATATTACTCACAAGGATATTGAAAAGATTTGGCCCCAGGACTAATCCCTGAGGCACTCCACTACTTACTTTTCTTTCTGCAGAGTGAATTTCATATCCTGTAATGTATCTTATTTGGCTTCATGGTTTGTCTGCTTTCAGTATGGCAAGTTGCTAATAAATGCTCTCTTCTGTGAATGGCAAGGTATCTCTCCACTCCCATATGACCATAAAGATGAAAACCAATTAGTGAATCAGGGCTTAAAAAGTCTCAGGCTCCAGTTACATAAGAACATAAGAAATGCCATACAGGGTCAGACCAAGGTCCATCAAGCCCAGTATCCTGTTTCCAAAAGTAGCAATCTAGATCATAAGTACCTAGCAGTTTCCCCAAAAGACACAGGTTCCACAATGCTTGTATTGGGTCAAGCAGTGATATCCCGGGTCCCTTTTAATAATGGTTTATGGATCTTTCCTCCAGGAACTTGTCCAAACCTTTTTTAAACCCAGCTACACTAACAGCTTTTACTACATCCTCCGGTAACAAGTTCCAGAGTTTGATTACACATTGCGTGAAATAATATTTTCTCTTATTAGTCTTAAATAGGTTATCCTGTAGCTTCATTGCATGTCCCCTAGTCTTTCTAGATTCTGATGATGTAAACTATCGATCTTCATTTACCCGTTCCATTCCATTCATTAATTTATAGACCTCTATCATATCTCCCCTCAGCCGTCTCTTTTCCAGATTTAAGAGCCCTAACCTTTTTAGTCTCTCTTCATAGGGGTATCCTTCCATCCCCTTTACCATTTTGGTGGCTCTTCTCTGTACTTTTTCTAATAATGCTATATCCTTTTTAAGATACGGTGACCAGAATTGCACACAATATTCAAGGTGCGGTTTTTATGGCTTGGAGCTATTCTAGACATGACAGATAGCTGTCTTGAGGACCTAGCCCTTAGATAGATGTGGCCTGCAGATCCAAACTGGGGAAAGGCATCACCATTACTGTCACCATCCGCCCAGAGTGAGGCGAGGAACCTCCTCTCCTGCTGCCATCAGCCTGGACTGGGTAGAGAGAGTGCTGCTTCTACTGCTATCCAACCAGGAAGAGAGTAGAAGTACCGTCATTTCTGCTGCCATCAGCCTGGACTGGGTAGAGAGAGTGCTGCTTCTACTGCTATCCAACCAGGAAGAGAGTAGATGTGCTGTTACTTCTGCTGCCATCAGCCTGGACTGGGTAGAGAGAGTGCTGCTTCTACTGCTATGCAACCATGAAGAGAGTAGAGGTACCATCACTTCTACTGCCATCAGCCTGGACTGGGTAGAGAGAGTGCTGCTTCTACTGCTATCCAACCAGGAAGAGAGTAGAGGTTCCACCACTCCTGCTGCCAACGCTTGAAAACACACAAAACATAAACCCAGAGCTCTGAGGAAAAGGAGCGATGCAGCTGCTTCCTTATTCATTAGAGGCCCATATTCAAAATTCCTCCTTCCTCCCTCTCTCTGCTAATATTTTTTGGGAGCAAACTGTAACCTGCACAAAATGCACCCAGTTACAAAGAGGCAGTGCTAGGGGGATCCCTGGGGTGAAATTTACTTTGACCAGTCAGCGCTGATATTCTGTGCTAACTAAGGAAAGTTACCCAAATAACTATGATCAGCCAAACAGGTGATCAGAGAAGTTTATTCACTTAACTTTCTACTGAATGTTCAGCCGGAACCCATTTGGACTGAATATTTGTGTGAAGTTAATCAGACTGAGTTGTTCAGCTAGCTTTATGTGGCAACTGCCATCTAAATATTGACCTCTTGCTCTCTTTATTTGGGAAAAAGAGACCGATCCCTATTAGTCAAAATTAGGAAACCAATTACCAAAGATTCTGAATGGCATACATTCCTTTTTTTGAAGTATGGAAATGAATATAGAAGTAGCTTTGAGATAATTATTACCTGCAATCTATTAGTGATAGAACTGATACCACATCCACATCCTCATCCTCCTGGAATGGTCAAGTCAATTGAGTAGTACAGACAGCCGAGGGCTTGCTGAAGATGAGGAGAGCAGATTAATGAACAGTCTAATTCATGTGCTTCTTAATTGTGTGGTGTAATACCATACATCACAAAGGTCCAGTGGGAATGCTATGACTTACTATCACTTATATTCTTGCAAAGCTGCAATGATCTAAAACAGACAGGAGAGCCTCCTAGTGAGAAGCTATCATCCAAGGCACTGGAAAAGCTTGAAAGGGATGGTTTGAAGAAAATCACTGCTCTAGACCAAAGTGGATACCCATCATTATCATATATTCCCTCTGCTCACTCATTCTGAGTTTCTAAATAAACCAGTTATCCCATCTCTGCCTCTCTTCACTCGCTCTGAGCTCCTGAATAAACTGGTGTCCTACCTCTGCCTTCCCTCACTCACTCTGAGACCCTCAATAAACTCATGGCATCCTTCCTCTCCCTCCCCTCACTCACTCAGGGCTCCTGAATAAACCCGTGGTATTCCACCTCTGCCTCTCCTCCCTCCCTCTGACTATATGTGGATAAACCCGTGATATTCCACCCCTGCCTCTCCTCCCTCACTCTGGCTATATGTGGATAAACCCGTGGTGTTCCACCCCTGTCTCTCCTCCCTCACTCTGACTATATGTGGATAAACCCGTGGTATTCTACCCCTGCCTCACCTCCCTCACTCGGACTATATGTGGATAAACCCGTGGTATTCTACCCCTGCCTCACCTCCCTCACTCTGACTATATGTGGATAAACCCGTGGTATTCCACCTCTGCCTCTCCTCCCTCACTCTGACTATATGTGGATAAACCCGTGGTATTCTACCCCTGCCTCACCTCCCTCACTCTGACTATATGTGGATAAACCCGTGGTATTCCACCTCTGCCTCTCCTCCCTCACTCTGACTATATGTAGATAAACCCGTGGTGTTCCACCTCTGCCTCTCCTCCCTCACTCTGACTATATGTGGATAAACCCGTGGTGTTCCACCCCTGCCTCTCCTCCCTCACTGACTATATGTGGATAAACCCGTGGTGTTCCACCCCTGCCTCTCCTCCCTCACTGACTATATGTGGATAAACCCGTGGTATTCCACCTCTGCCTCTCCTCCCTCCCTCTGACTATATGTGGATAAACCCGTGGTATTCCACCTCTGCCTCTCCTCCCTCCCTCTGACTATATGTGGATAAACCCGTGGTGTTCCACGCCTGCCTCTCCTCCCTCACTGACTATATGTGGATAAACCTGTGGTGTTCCACCCCTGTCTCTCCTCCCTCACTCTGACTATATGTGGATAAACCCATGATATTCCACCCCTGCCTCTCCTCCCTCACTCTAACTATATGTAGATAAACCCATGGTATTCCACCTCTGCCTCTACTCCCTCACTGACTATATGTGGATAAACCCATGGTATTCTACCCCTGCCTCTCCTCCCTCACTGACTATATGTGGATAAACCCGTGGTATTCCACCCCTGCCTCTCCTCCCTCACTTACTATATGTGGATAAACCCGTGGTATTCCACCTCTGCCTCTCCTCCCTCACTCAGACTATATGTGGATAAACCCGTGGTATTCCACCCCTGCCTCTCCTCCCTCACTGACTATATGTGGATAAACCCGTGGTATTCCACCTCTGCCTCTCCTCCCTCATTCTGACTATATGTGGATAAACCCGTGGTATTCCACCCCTGCCTCTCCTCCCTCACTTACTATATGTGGATAAACCCGTGGTATTCCACCTCTGCCTCTCCTCCCTCCCTCTGACTATATGTGGATAAACCCGTGGTGTTCCACCTCTGCCTCTCCTCCCTCCCTCTGACTATATGTGGATAAACCCGTGGTATTCCACCTCTGCCTCTCCTCCCTCACTCTGTGACTATATGTGGATAAACCCGTGGTATTCCACCCCTGCCAATCCTCCCTCACTCTTTGACTATATGTGGATAAACCCGTAGTATTCCACCTCTGCCTCTCCTCACTCACTCTGACTATATGTGGATAAACCCGTGGTATTCCACCCCTGCCTCTCCTCCCTCACTCTGGCTATATGTGGATAAACCCGTGGTATTCCACCTCTGCCTCTCCTCCCTCACTCTGACTATATGTGGATAATCCCGTGGTATTCCACCCCTGCCTCTCCTCCCTCACTCTGGCTATATGTGGATAAACCCGTGGTATTCTACCCCTGCCTCACCTCCCTCACTCTGACTATATGTGGATAAACCCGTGGTATTCCACCTCTGCCTCTCCTCCCTCACTCTGACTATATGTGGATAAACCCGTGGTATTCTACCCCTGCCTCACCTCCCTCACTCTGACTATATGTGGATAAACCTGTGGTGTTCCACCTCTGCCTCTCCTCCCTCCCTCTGACTATATGTGGATAAACCCGTGGTATTCTACCCCTGCCTCACCTCCCTCACTCTGACTATATGTGGATAAACCCGTGGTATTCCACCTCTGCCTCTCCTCCCTCACTCTGACTATATGTAGATAAACCCGTGGTGTTCCACCTCTGCCTCTCCTCCCTCACTCTGACTATATGTGGATAAACCCGTGGTATTCCACCTCTGCCTCTCCTCCCTCACTCTGACTATATGTGGATAAACCCGTGGTATTCCACCTCTGCCTCTCCTCCCTCACTCTGACTATATGTGGATAAACCCGTGGTATTCTACCCCTGCCTCTCCTCCCTCCCTCTGACTATATGTGGATAAACCCGTGGTATTCCACCCCTGCCTCTCCTCCCTCCCTCTGACTATATGTGGATAAACCTGTGGTGTTCCACCTCTGCCTCTCCTTCCTCCCTCTGACTATATGTGGATAAACCTGTGGTATCCTACCACTGTTCGTTCACTTTGTGCCATGGCACGGTTTGGATAATATCCCGCAATGTCCGGCGGTGACTGTATGTCCTTGTATTGCTTTTTAGGAGATGGCGCTGAGGCTGCAAGCAGTTTTAGTCATGATGAATTAGAACCAGCAACGTCCCCTGAGGTATTTCTCACCTTTTGTACCTCTCTGTTTCTCTCACTGTCTTTCTCTCTCGTTCCCTTTCCCGATAGTTGGCGCTATTAAGAAAACACAACATAAAGCGGGGAGGGGGAAATTTTCATGGAACCTGCAAAGACTATAGGCGCAAGCCTTCTATATAATTTTCAAAGGGAAGCTACGCCATGGGCAGATAGGGCCTGTGGACGCTGCGCCTGCTTTTCTGTAGGCAGCTTTTTACTGGAAAATATCACGAGGAGATCTGAAAATCTAATTTTCGCACTTTGGTTTCCAACCTCAACCTAAATACACCCCTAACACCAACTCCCCTCTATCTAGCTAGCAATGCACATGCTATGGACGCTTGTACATGCTTTTAGCCAAACTGGAGGTGTGCAGATTTCAGACAGGTGTATTTACAAAGGAAAATCACTGCCTCTTAAGAGAACAGTCTTCAAAACCTTCTAGGCAAGTAAATAGCAGTTACACATCTAGATTAGCCATCTGTAAATTGCTCTCCCTCAATGCAGCTAAAACTACACAGATAACGTACATACCTTTCATTATATTTAGAGGAATTGTACCTACAGGTATATTTAGGATGGGGGAGGGAAATAACACACATAAATTGCACATAAGAGGTGCCATGATGGGACAGACCAGTGGTCCTTCGAGCCCAGTATCCTGTCTCTGACTGTGGCCGACCTGAGTCATTGGGAGGTCTACCAGAAGATCACCTCCCTTTTATTTCCCTTCTCAGATGTAGGAAGCGGGGGTCACTGTGACTGCCTAGCCAATAAGTATTAATGGGCCTGCCTTTCAGAAATATGTCCAACCTTTTTCAAACCAGCTGTGTTATTAACTTTGATCATATTCTCCACCAAGAAATTTATGTGTTATTTTCCATGAAAAATCTACCCACAGAAAAAAACAGATCAAAATGTGGCAGCTACTTTGGACCCACGACTAGTTGCAATGTAAAAGAACATGCATTATTTTTTGCTTTGAAAATTGAGGCAAAGTGCATGCGTAATAAATTATCTGAAGACGTCCCAAACTGCACAGTTTGAAAATTGCTCCCATAATTTACATTGGGCCCGATGTTCAAAGGCATTTACACGGTTTACAGACCTGTAAAATGTGTAAATATCGCTTATAAGGATATTCAGCGGCACTAACATGGTTAGTGCCGCTGAATATCCGCGGGTTCTGCTGCTACACGCCCCAGTGCTAACCATGTGCTATTGAGGCGTGTCGTGGGCATTCCAGGACAGCGTGGAGGTGGCACCTGCTGCTAACCGGGCAGTGGCGATATTGAACTGCAGCCCGGTTAGCAACCCATGAGCAAAGATAGGCAAGGGAAAAGCTTTACCCTTGGGAGCTAAGCGGGCAGCAGACCCAGATATTCATTGCCAGTAGCCAGATATTAAATATCTGGCGTTAAGGTCCAGCAGTGATGGCTGCATACTTCAGAAGCACTCGCTGCCGCCACTGAATATCGGGCCTATCATGTCAAAAATGTTCACTTTCCTTCTGACCATCTCTCTTCCTCTTATGCTCTGTATCCCTTGTGTCTTGTCATTCTCTCTCTACCCCCTCTGCTCCCGTCTTTCACTGTTCTGTCTCTGCTCCTGTCTTTTCCCTGTCTCCCTCATTCTTATTCTCTGCTCCTCTCTCTGTCTCTCTGCATATCTCCCTGTCTCTCTCACGCTGCCTTTCTGCTTCTCTCTTTGTTTTCTGTCCGATGCTAGCAGGCTGGCTCTGTGGAGTGTACCAGTGAAGTGTGTAAGATCCACGTCCTCTTCCTTGTCCTGCACAGTGGAAACATCTTAGACTTGGGAGGAGGTGACCTGGCATCCAAACAAGCTGACGTGCAGACTCTGTCATCCGCCTTTGATGCCGTCATGCGAGTGCACTTCCCAGAAGCGCTAGGACACATCGCACTGCGCCTCGTGCCCTGCCCTCCCATCTGTGCTGAGGCCTACGCACTCGTCTCCAAGTACGAGAGTCACTTTTCTCCCTTTTTAGCCCAGTCTACATTTGGAAGAGAGCAGCCACCAGTTCTGCCTATAATCACATGTGTCAGAGAGGGCAGCTGCAGGGTACCTGTACAATCAAGTGGGCTCATGTTGCAGTCACCCACATGTGCATCGTCTGTAACACTGCAGGGAAACAAAATGGCTCCCTCCATCGCAGCTGAATTAGATCTTGAAGGGCTGCTTAATAGCGCAAAATATTGTCCATTTGATTGGCACATATACAATTATGCTGTATGGTGCAACAAAAGTGTATAGTAGTATTCCTTAAGGGAGGCCAGATGCTGCTTTAAAGCAACACAGCAGCATAACTTTTACCTTAGATAATTCTGTTGGCAGAAAGAAAACAATGTATACAATGCCTCTTTTATGTTCAGATTTCTGTCTCGGCCCTTCAGATAGGATGATGCTTCTGAGCACTACTCCTCCTTTGAAATAAATCTTAGCAAAATGGGGGCTGTTGTGCACTTTCCTTCTGCCATCATCACTGGTATATAGAAAGTCACACTTTAGATAGTACGTGAAAATCGGAAATGAAATGTCAAGGTTGTAATGCACACAATTCCGGCACTATATTAGAAAAAGCTGTTCTAAACATGGAGCCTGTTCTAAAATAGTGCAGGAATGTGCGTGCCTTCGCCGGAGGAGCCAGTTTGGAAAGGTATACTCAGGAAAAATCAGTGGGAGAAACTTGGCAACTTCTGCATGTAAGTTCCGGCAAACCTACATGTATAAATGCCACCAATTAACTACAGATTCCACTATCCGATGGGGATGAAGGAGGATAAGCCCCTTAATCTCTCCTGTAAAGGGCTGGCTGAAATGAACACTTTGCAAAAACCAAACAGGGTTGCCCCTTTTCTCTGTTTCTTTTTTCCATCTCCTTGGAGCCCTTAGCAGCTCTGGTTCGTGACAGCTATTGGATTAGCTCATGCCTTTCTCAGAGTTCAGGGTGAGTTGCATTCAGGTACAGTAGGGACTAGGGAATTGGATTTAGCTTATGCCTGTTCTCTGAAGGTCAATGTGAGTTACATTCAGTACAGTAGGGGATAGAGAACTGGATTTAGCTTATGCCTTTTCTCTGAAGGTCCAGGTGAGTTACATTCAGTACAGTAGGTATTTCTCATCCCTGGAGAGCACCTGAGGCAATAGAGGGTTAAGTGACTTGCCTAAGATCACAAGGAGCAGTGGTGGGATTTGAATCCTGGCTTCCCTGGTTCTCCGCTCACTACTCTGAGTGGCAGGCGACCAGGGCACTGAAGCCATCAGGGCCAAGGCGTGATCTCAAGACCTGGGGAACTTTCAACTCCTCCACTGCCTCGTAATCAGATTGGGAGACCGAGGATGATGAATCTCCGGACACCCGCCGCCACCGGGATGTACCCTCGGCCCCTTCTCCCCAGGAGATACAGCGCCAGCCCCCTCCCGAGGACATGGCCTTCCTTGACTTCATGAGGGATATGGCGAAGGCCCTCGCCTTCACCACAGAATCGGAGGAGGACCCTTGTTCAGAGGACCTTGAGATCCTCCAGTACGAGGCTCCGCCAAAGGAGGCACTCATGGTGCCTGTTCTCCTCATTCTGGAAGAGCAGCTTCTCTGCATGTGGGAGACACCATCCTCCATGCCCATCATAAGCAGATGGCTGGACTCAATGTACTGAGTCCGCTGAAGCCCTGACTTCCAAAAAGCCCAGCTTCCTCATAACTCTATGGTTGTGGAGTCTACCATGCACAGGGGCATGGCCCACTTAAGCCTAAGACCCCCAAGCCCCAGACCATACCACAGGCGCAACCTGAAGAGGGTTTTTGACTCCTTGGGCTTAGTCACTCTTCCCACAGGAGGCACAGCCCTGCAGCATGGGGGGGGAGGGGGGGGTCATCTGGTACATTATGTCCACAGGTGGCCGGACATCACCACCGATTCCTGGGCCCTTCAGGTGGTTGGGGAGGGTTACCTTGTCCACCTCCAACAGATGCCCCCACCATTCTTCCTGGGAGAGCCCCCCCAAGGACTCCCCTTCACCGGGCTCTGCTCCAGCAGGAACTTGTAGACCTTCTAACAAGCAAGGCAGTGGAACCTATCCCCATCCACCTCAGGGGCAGAGGATTCTACTCCCACTATTTCCTGGTCCCCAAAAGGACCAAAGGGTTTCATTCCATTCTAGACATGTGGGATCTCAACAGGTTCCTGGTAAGGGAGAAGTTCAAGATGCTCTCCCTTGGAACACTGCTGCCATACCTCCAACAGGGAGACTGGCTATGCTCCTTGGATTTAAAGGATGTGGACATGCACATCCTTATTCACCCCATTCACAGGCAGTGCCTCCACTTTATGATAGGCGGAAGTCATTACCAGTACAAAGTGCTCCCCTTTGGGCTAGCCGCTGCCTCACAGATATTCTCCAAGTGCCTGGCGGTCATTGCAGCCCACCTCAGGTTCCAGGGGATCTTTGTCTTCCCCTGTCTGGATGACTGGTTGGTAAAGGGCAGCACTGCCACTGAAGTACAACAAGCAACAGGCTGCACAATCCTTGTCCTAGGGCACTTGGGGTTCATAGTCAACTACCCAAAGTCTTATCTCCAGCCAGCTCAAAACCTGGAGTTCATAGTGGTGCAGCTGGACATGGTCCAGGCCAGGGCTTTTCTTTCAAGGGACAGGGCCCTGCACCTCTAGGTGCTTGCAGAGGGCATCCAGCACTGCCGCTCAGCGTCTTCTCAACACATGCTCCACCTACTGAGACATATGGCATCCAAGGTGCATGTCATCCTGGATGCCCACTTGCGGATGTAAATGGCCCAGTGGTTACTTCGCTCTCAGTGGTCACAGGCTACAGGGCACCTACAGGATAGGGTGATCATTACCAGTCCCCTGGCCGACTCTCTTAGATGGTGGCAACACTTCCTGCACCTGCTGGCAGGGATGCCTTTCCAGACCCCCACACCACAGAGGAGCCTCACAACAGATGCCTTGAAATTGGAGTGGGGAGCCCATTACGATGACCTCTCCACTCAGGGCAGATGGTTGCTGGCGTAGAGCCTCCAGCACATCAACCTCCTGGAGCTCCAGGCTGTTGCCTTAGCACTCTGGGCTTTTCTCCACCACCTGTGGGACTAGCCAGTACTGATCCAGACTGACAATCAGGTGACAATGTTCTACATAAACATGCAAGGGGGCAGGGGTCGTCCCTCCTTTGCAAGAAAGCGGTGAGCACCTGCATTGATGCCAGCAACAACAGGATGCTCCTGTGAGCAGTATATCTCCCGGGCCAGGACAATCCCCTGGTGGATCGGATCAGTTGGGGCCTCTAGCTACATGAGTGGAAGCTGGACCCCAGAGTTGCCCACTGGTTATTCTGGTGCTGGGGGCTTCTACAAATGGATCTCTTTGTCAGCCCAGCCCATGCCCAGCTGCCCCATTTCTTTTCTCGACAGCTGCACCCAGCCAGGGTGGTAGTGGATGCCTTCCTGATCTGATGGGTGAAGGGCCTCCTTTACACCTTCCCGCCCATGCCCCTGATCACCAAGACTCTCTTCAAGGTCCAAAAAACCAGGGCCGTAGTGATCCTGATAGCTCCATGGTGGGACAGGCAGCCATGGTTTCTCCCTGCTTCTCCGCCTGTCCATGGTGCCTCTAGTTCCCTGGGGTGCAACCCAGGCCTACTAACACAAGAGGAGGGCTCTCTCCTGCACCCCAACCTGGGGTCTTTGATGATCACAGCCTGGCTGCTGAGTGGGTAGCCCTGGCTCCTTTCAGCTTCTCTATAGAGGTGGAGGAGGTGCTTCTGACCTCCTGTAAGACCTTCACCCACTGGGAGTATGCCTTCAAGTGGCAGAGGTTCTCCTTCTGGTGCGTGGAGAGGTGGATCAACCCCTTCTCTTGCTCTGTCCAGCTGGTGCTGCAGTATCTGCTTCACCTATCTCAGATAGGCTTAAAGACTAACTCCATTAGGGTGCACCTCAGCGTGCTGGCGGCACAACACCATCTAATTGAGGGAAAAACCCTCTCCACTCAGCTGTTAGTGGCTCACTTCCTGAGAGGTCACTGGCTCCCACTGCAAAGCAGAATACAATACAAAATTCTCCTAATGATATACAAAACCCTCAATCACCAATCATCCCCCTACCTTCAAACCCTCATTGCCCCACTACAGACAAATGGACTATGAAGATCCTCCACAAGGAGCACTCTAGCCACCCCTCAAGCAATAACAAAAAGCACCCAGCAAGCATGTGCAGATCCTTTGAGCTCTATGCTCCCTCATCCTGGAACTCCCTCCCCGACTCCATGACAAACACCAAAGATCTCCCCACCTTCTGCAAACTCCTCAAAACCCACCTATTCACCTTTCACTACCTACCCCCCACCCCCCCACCCAAACCTCCCGCACTAGGAAGAACATTCTGTACATAGTTAAAGGCAGCAAGCCCCTGCCTAGACTTATGACAATTTTTTGTTCCTTAATCTTTTCTGTATAAAGTTACGTTCAATGTAAGTGTTGTTTAACTTGTTCGAAGTTCTATGTAAACTGCTTTGACCTCTGTGAAAAGTGGTATAAAAGTTCAGCCAAATAAATAAAATAAATATTTATTTATTTAAAAGATTTTTTTATACCACTGTATCCTTCAATCAGAGCAGTTTACATTAGTCAGTAACTTATGCAGACGACAAGGGAGATAATCACAGTATTAACTGCTACATTAAACATAGTTGATAACATAGTAACATATTTGTGAAGCTCATAAAACTTGTATAAAGGGGAACTATATATAATGCATAGGACAGACAAAGGAGGGTGATAACTGGGCTTAGATTGGTTAGGAATGTAGTGTGTTACATTGGCCTTTATAGTAGTCTGCTGATGTGGTGTGAGGTCATTGTTTATGTATAGTTTATGTGATGTGACCAAAGTATTCAGCATAGAGGTATGTCTTTAGCTTTTTGCGGAAGTCCTTGATGGATATCATATAAAAGAGTGGATGCATTTATGGAGTGGTTGAAGAGCTCTTGGCTTTTTTCTCCATTTTCATGTAGGTGGCCCGGGTATAAAAAAGAAAAAGTATATTTGTGGGATTGGGTTATCCCTCTTCTCCTGGGGGCTGGGAAGGAGGTTTGATGGAAGAGGGAAGAAATTCAATCTTATACCAGATTATGTTTATATTATATTGAATGTTCAATTTGTTGTTCCATATCGTCCTGCTAGATCAGTCCATACAAGTGGGTTGTGTTCCCCTATCAGCAGATCGGTGGAGACAAAGAAACAATGAAAAGCCCAAGTTTCAATGACATCAATCCCATGCCTCTATCTGCCTCAGCCATCAGAGGTCTCTTCAGTATTTCTTTGGCTCCAGCAGATGGTGGATGGATTTTCTACATTCTGAAGAATCTGAATAATTGAAAGGAAAATATTGATTTAAATGCTCATGAATGACCACCTTGAGTGTGACTCTCTCACTTGAGCATGACATGGGAAGCTCCCCTAGACGGCAGTCTTTTCTGTAACCATAGGAGGAGGGAAATTGGTTCAACTTCTCTTATCCTGTTAACAGCCTGTTGAGCAACCAGAAAACTGAAAGGATCTGGAAGAGTTCAGCAGCCTCACACAACTTCAGTGCCCTCTCCCTCCTCCTCTGGCCCCTCTGCTCTCTCCCGAAGATTGCAGAAGGCTCGCAGAGGAATCTGCCTGCCAGCCTACTTAAATGTAGTGCCTGCAAAGCCAGAGAAACAGTTTCAGGGGAGCAGAGCTGAGCCCAGCATGGATTCTCTGCCTGGGACTCTCAGTGGGGAGAGTACCAAGGCTTGATCTCATCATTGTCCTTGTTGGAGGCTCTCGACTCCATATGTCTGGGGCACAATTTGAGGTGGACCACTGGCATTGGTACTGTGTGAGGGTTTCCAGCCATTTTATGCATGCGTTAGTATCATTTTTATTATTGTGTGCCTAGTGGTCACGTGGTCTGTGTGTGCGTTCCGCTCGAATGGCTCCAACACACGTGCCTACTCTAATGCCTGTAACGCATGTGTTGTAATAGCGTTACAGACACTAGGGTAGGAATGGGCCACTATGGCCTTAGCGTGCACTTTTGTGATACTTGCCTTAACTCTCTGTGTCTTCTTCCAGGAAACATTGTTTGGCCTGTGGCAGGCAAGGTGCCTCATCTCCAGCTTCTGGACTCCGCTCTTCTTGCTTGGCAGTTTCTGAGTCATCTGTTGAGGGATTGCTCCCCCTCTCTGCACCAGAGGATATGGTTAGTCCAGCCTTGCCTGCTATAAGGCAGGAAGTGGTGGATGGTGCTGTGGGTAAGGATAACTAGCCGACTGAAAGTTCCAGCAACCGTGCTATGCGCTGCTCCCTAACCTCTAGGGGATTGACAATGACTATGTTCCCTGGTGTAAGGGGGCCATTTCTACGAGGAGAGCTTCCAAAGTTTGGATTGTCCTCCGCAGAATTCTTTTCCTTTTTACCACAGGCCTGTTCATTCTGGTACTGCAATTCAGATCCTGTGGCCTCTGGGTTCTCCGGAGCACAGTCTCGTGAGGAGCAAGCTAAGAGTGAAAGCCCTGTTTGATTGCCTATGGCTAAGCATCCGCGGCAAAAGGCGCCCCCCTGGAGATAGGGATCAGCTGATATCTGTCCAAGATTTGCACTGTGGCTTGGATTCAGATGTCTGATGTTGATGAAGAAGTACTGTACTCCCCTCTTCAGAGGATTATGAGGAAACCAATGTTATCTGCTTGTTCCTGGGAAGAGGAATTGGAGATGTTGATTCCCAGGGTCTTATCCACTTTGAGCTTGGCAGATTTTCCAAGTATGGAGCAGGAACCGAAGATGCATCCACTCCTGCAAGGGATGCGGAAGGGGTGTGGAAATCCACTACTGTCTTCCCATTCCCGGAGGTGCTTAAGGGCCTGTTCCAGTTGGAGTGGGATTCCCCTGACTCCTAGCCTAAGGACCTAAGTGTGTATAAGGAGATGCACGTTCTCCTGGAGAAGTAGTGCATTGTGTGGTTTGAAATATCCAAGTCATGGTGGTTACCAGGTGGACCACCATTCCTGTAGAAGGTGGATTAGCTTAAAAGGATACTCTGGTCCGAAAGGTGGATTGTGATGAAGAACCAGTTCACTGCGGTGGATGCTATTCTTCTGTTGGCGGTTTGTGCAGGCCTGATGTCTCAAGCTCTGCTCCAATGGATTCAGTCTCTTCCGCTGGATGATGCTACCCCTCTTTTGGAGTCGGCTATGGCCTTCCTTTCTGATGCCATGTGCAACCTGGTATTTATAGCGACCATGGATTGTGCCTTGTCGACTGTGGCATGGCATTGGTTTGGCTCTGACATGGGGCAGCGGTCTCATCTTCCAAAGCCCGATTGCCCATCTGGCCTTAGAGGGTTGCTTCTGTTGGGTCAATTTGGAGAAGCTGGTGAAGGACCTGGGCGAGACAAAATTGATCTGCCTTTCCAAGGGGCTTGTCAAGCGGACAGGGGTTCCTTTTCCTTCAGCTTCCGTCCACTCCTCACAGGAGCTCATTGGACTCCCGGGGGCCTCGGACTCCTGTCACTACTGGCTTGCAAAGTCTTTCTTCCCCTCTGCTTATGGACTTTGAGCTCATTCTCGGTCCCTTCATGGAGTGCTTTGGCCCAGGGGCCCAGTCCCTTCCAGAGGAGGACCCTCACAGGCTATGCAAAGAGGTTTTGGGAACCCTTTCCCTGGTTCCTTCGGTTGGGGGCAGGCTTCATGTTTTCTTTCAGGAAAGGGTCCAGGTCAAAAAGAATTGCTGAGTGCTAGTCCTTATTCAGTATGGCTATGTCCTAGAATGCAAAGAGCCAATCCCAGCCATTTTTGTCTTCTCCCCTTGTGGGTCTGCAAACAGCAAGGCTGCTGTGCAGATCATCTTGGACAAGTTTCCTCTCCTGAAGACAGTAGTACCCATTCGCCTGGATGATCGGTGCAAGGGCAGGTATTCCATCTGTTTCATGATGCTGATATCCCGGCCCATTCTGGATGTCAAGGCTAGGTCCAGGTCTGTTCAGGAGCTCTCTTCCAGAGGAGACTGGTTAATGGCTCTGCCACCTCTGCAAAATTAGGGATGAACCAGTGGTAATAGCCAGTCAGTCCAAGGAAGGCACAAATCTCTTTCTTTGACTTCGGGATGGGACCTGGGCAGTGGCATCCACCTTCTGTAGTTGAGGTCGTATCTGCCCATTCCCGATTAACTATCCCAGGTACTGAATATCTCAACCTCCCAGAAAACATTTCTTAGGTTTGACCATCAACCCAGCCTCCTGCAGGCTGGTCAACATGGCTTGTACTTGGGGTAGATGGGTGATCCAGCATCTGCTGTAGATGACGATGTCATCAAGGTCTAGAGCTGAATACATCTTGTGCGTTCACAGTAGGAGGTCGACTAGGCATTGAAACATGCAGGAGCACATGTAATCCAAAGGGCAGTACTCTAAACTAGAAAAGACCTTGTGGTGTCAAAAAAAGCAGTCTTCTTCTTGGCAGCTGGAGTCAAGGGCACCTGCCAGTATCCCTTGGTCAGATCCAAGGTTTATATAAGGCGTGCTCCACTGAGTTGCTCGATTAGCTCATCTACTCTGGGCATGGAATACGCTTCCAGTTTAGAAGCTGCATTGACCTCTGGAAATCAGTGCAGAATCTGATGCTTCTATCGGGTTTAGGAACTAAGATAATGGGTGACGACCAGTCACTCAGAGACTCTTTTATAACTCCTAGGTTAAGTATCTCTTCCATCTCCTTGGTGATAGCTTGTCTGCAGGCCTCTGGAATCTGGTATGGTTGTTGCCAGTTAACAACTCCAGAGTCAGTAATGATATCATGACAAATGAGGTGGGTTCATCCCGGGTAAGTGGAGAACACCTTTAGGTTCTGATAGCTCAAACCTTCTAAATCTCTTCTCTGGGCAGCAGAGAGCAGGTCTCCAATCGAGACTTGAGCTGGATCTGATGGTGCTGAAATTTCCGGCCCAAGATCATCTCTCGGTACCACCATAGCTGTCACTGGAGTCCATTTTTTCATTAGATTAATATGGTAAATTTTGGCTGTCTTCTGTTTATCTGACTGGGCAATCTTGTAGTTAGCAGGCCCAACTTTCTCTTCCACCTCATAGGGCCCCTGTCATTTACAGAGTAACTTGCTCTCATTTGAAAGGCGCGGTGCACAGCTGCCCAATTGTAGCTCCTGGCCTGTTCAGCTTGGGCTTTTTCTAGACTGCGTATAATGTACTCCACCAAATTATGCAGGGTTACATAAGAACATAAGATATGCCATACTGGGTCAGACCAAGGTCCATCAAGTCCAGTATCCTGTTTCCAACAGTGGCCAATCTAGGTCATACGTACCTAGCAGTTTCCCCAAAAGACACAGGTTCCACAATGCTTGTACTGGGTCAAGCATTGATATCCTGGGTCCCTTTTAATAATGGTTTATGGACCTTTCCTCCAGGAACTTGTCCAAACCTTTTTAAACCCAGCTACACTAACAGCCTTTACTACATCCTCCAGTAACAAATTCCAGAGTTTGATTACACGTTGAGTGAAAAAATATTTTCTTTTATTAGTCTTAAATAGTTTACCTTGTAGCTTCATTGCATGTCCCCTAGTCTTTCTATATTCTGATAACGTAAACAATCGATCTACTTTTACCCGTTCCACTCCGTTCATGAATTTATAGACTTCTATCATATCTCCCCTCAGCCGTCTCTTTTCCAGGTTAAAGAGCCCTAACCGTTTTAGCCTTTCTTCATAGGAGTATCCTTCCATCCCCTTTACCATTTTGGTGGCTCTTCTCTGAACCTTTTCTAATAACGTTATATCCTTTTTAAGATACGGTGACCAGAATTGCACACAATATTCAAGGTGCGGTCTCACCATGGAACGATATAGAGGCATTATAATATCTTTTGTTTTATTTTCCATTCCTTTCCTTATGATACCTAGCATTCTATTTGCTTTCTTGACCGCCGCTGCACACTGGGCCGAGGGTTTTAACATGTTATCCACAATGACGCCTAAATCTTTTTCCTGGGTGGTGGTTCCTAATGTGGAACCTTGCATCATGTAACCATAGTTTGGGTTGTTCTTCCCTAGGTGCATAACTTTGCACTTGTCCACATTAAATTTCATCTGCCATTTTGATGCCCAGTCTTCCAATTTATCAAGATCCTCTTGCAATTTTCCACAATCCTCTTGGATTTTAACAACTTTAAATAGTTATGTGTCATCTGCAAATTTGATAACCTCACTCGTTATTCCACTTTCCAGGTCATTTATGAATATGTCAAAAAGCAGCGGACCCAGCACAGATCCCTGGGGTACACCACTATTCACCTTTCTCCATTGGGAAAATTGGCCATTTAGCCCTACCCTCTGCTTTCTATCTTTTAACCAGTTCCTGATCCACAATAGTACACTGCCTCCTATCCCATGACTTTTTAGTTTTGCCAAATGTCTCTGATGGGGGACCCTTTCAAAGGCTTTCTGAAAGTCCAGATACACTATATCAACCGACTCACCTTTGTCCACGTGTTTATTCACACCTTCAAAAAAACATAACAGTTTAGTAAGACAAGATCTTCCTTGTCTAAAGCCATGTTGGCTGTCTCCCATTAGGCCATGACTATCTACATGCTGAGTAATTTTATTCTTTATGATGGTTTCTACCATTTTTCCCGGTACTGACGTCAGGCTCACCGGTCTGTAGTTTCCTGGATCCCCCCTGGAATCCTTTTTAAAAATTGGCGTTACATTGGCGATCCTCCAATCTTCAGGTATTACAGATGATTTTAATGAAAATTCACAGATTACTAATAGCAGGTCTGCAATCTCATATTTCAGTTCTTTCACACCCTTGGATATATACCATCCGGCCCAGGTGATTTGCTACTCTTCAGTTTATCTAATAGTTGTAATACATCTTCCCGATGTATCGATATTTCCTTCAATTCTTCCGCACCTTTAAATACCACTTCAGTCATGGGTAACATCCCTACATCTTCCTCAGTAAAGACCAAAGCAAAGAATTCATTCAGTCTCTCCACTATCACCTTGTCACCTCTTAGTGCTCCTTTAACCCCCTCTATCATCTAATGGACCAACTGACTCTGTCACAGGTTTTTTGCTATGAATGTACTTGAAAAAGTCTTTATTTCACGTTTTTGCTTCTGCAGCAAGCTTCTTCTCAAATTCTCGCTTTGCCTGCCTTATCAATGCCTTGCATTTGACTTGCCAGTGCTTATGCTGTTTCCAGGTTTTGTCATTTGGCTCTTTTTTCCATTCCTGAAAGATGCTTTTTTTGCAACAACAGCCTCTCTGACCTCACCTTTCAACCATGCTGGCAGTTTTTTTGGACTTCCTTCCACTTTTCTTTAAGCGTGGAATACAGCTGGTCTGGGCTTCCATGATAGTAATTTTCAACAACACCCAAGCTTGATGTAGGTCTTTAACCTTTGCAACTGCTCCTTTTAGTTTTTCTTAACTATTTTCCTCATTTTATCATAGTCTCCCTTTTGAAAGTTAAAAGGTAGTACTGTGGATTTCCTTACTATCCCTCCTCCACTAATTAAATCAAATGCGATCATGCTGTGATCACTATTGCCAAGTAGCCCCAACACCCTTATCTCTTGCACTAAATCTGGTGTTCCACTAAGGACTAGGTGTAATATGACTTCCCCTCTGGTCGGTTCATGAACCAGCTGCTCCAAGAAGCAGTCATTTATTTCATCTAGGAATTTTATCTCCCTAGCATGTCCTGTCGTGACACTGACCCAGTCGATACCGGGGTAATTGAAATCACCCATTATTATTACTGCACTGAAACTTTTGTTAGCTTCCTTGATTTCTTTGAGCATTTCATCATCCATTTGTTCATTCTGGCCAGGCGGTCAATAGTACACCCCCACTGCCATCACCTTCCCCGTTTTACATGGAATTTCAATCCATAGAGATTCTACAGCAAATTTTGTTTCCTGCAAAACTTTAATCCTTTCTGACTCAATGCCCTCTCTAACATAGAGCACAACTCCTCCACCAATTTGATCAGCTCTATCATTACGATATAGTTTGTACCCAGGTATCACAGTGTCCCACTGGTTGTCCTCCTTCCACCATGTCTCTGATATTCCAATGATATCTAACCTCTCATTTAGTGCTATATATTCTAACTCTCCCATCTTATTGTTTAGACTTCTAGCATTTGCATACAAGCATTTTAGAGACTGTATTTTATTCATATTAATTTGGCTATTGGTAGACATTGGTAATTTGGGATCTTTAAGGTCTGTCTGCGCCATACTCAAGGGTATTTGGGCTACTTTACTCTTTTTTGGAACCTCTCTTCTTTTGATAGTATCCTTCAAGGATACATTCTTCTGAACCATCTGCTCTTGGGCGACTGTCAGCTTTCCCCTATTATCTAGTTTAAAAGCTGCTCTATCTCCTTTTTAAAGGTTAATGCCAGCAGCCTGGTTCCATCCCGGTTAAGGTGAAGCCCATCCCTTCAGAAGAGCCCCTCCTTTCCCCAGAATGTTCCCCATTTCCTAACAAATCGAAAACCCTCATCTCTGCACCATTGTCTCATCCACGCATTGAGACTCCGGAGCTCTGCCTGCCTTTTGGGTCCTGCGCGTTGAACGGGAAGCATTTCAGAGAACGCTACCCTGGAAGTTCTGGATTTAAACTTCCTACCTAAAAGCCTAAATTTAGCCTCCAGAACCTCTCTACTACATTTTCCTATGTCATTGGTACCGACATGTACTAAGACAGCAGACTCTTCCCCAGCACTGTCTAAGTCCTTATCTAGGTGGCGCGTGAGGTCCGCTACCTTCGCACCAGGGTTCTTCCTAGGTTTCCCTTATCACATCTAATTTGCCTCTTGGCCATCTTTGGAAGAGCAGCTCAAAAGGCAAAAACCCCATGGAACTCTTGAGGTACCTTACGGATGATAAACATCAAATAGGGTAGGAGCATGTAACAATTTTTTCCATCCTCTTGCACAAACATTTTTAGCATCTGTTTCAGAGTTTTATTGAATCACTCAACGAGGCCATTTATCTGTGAGTGATATAATGATGTTCGCAGCAGCTTGACCTTCACCAAGGCACACACTTGCTTCATCACTTTGGATACAAAGGGTGTTCCTTGATTGGTGAGGATCTCATTGGGTATTCCCACCCACGAGAATACTTCCCAGAGGGCACTCGTGATCGTAGTAGTTTTCATATTCCTTAGAGCAATAGCCTCTGGGTATCAGGTAGTATAGTCCAGTGTGACTAAAATATACTTGTTGCCTTGGATGGTTCACTCCAAGGGTTCTACCCAGATCCATGGCAATTCTTTCAAATGGAGTTTCAATGATAGGCATAGGCATTAGAGGGGCAGGTCGGACTCTGGCAGGGTTATGAAGCTGGCAGATGGGACATAACTGGCAATATAACTGTACCTGTTTATGGAACCTGGGCCAGAAAAATTGGGCTAAAACATACTCTAGTGTTTTCTCCACCCCCAGGTGTCCCCCTAATAAATGGCTATGGGTCAATGAAACACCTGCTGATGATAGGGCCGGGGAAATATCAGTTGTTCTACCTCTTCCCCTTTTAGAGCACCCTTGACCACTCTGTATAATAAATCTCCCTTTAGCACAAAGGGAAAAGTTCTTGCAAGGAACTTTCCATTACCTACTGGAATCCCATCCACCTCCAAAGCCCACTCTCGGGCATGTTTAAGGGAATCATCTTTTTGCTGGGCCCTCCTGAATCTCCCTCGGTCTTCCCTCAGCCCCCACTCTGGGAAGGAGACAATTGTATTTGGGTCACTACTGCTGAGCCCTGAACTATCCCCAGGTTTCTTCCCTAGGCTCTCCCTTCCCAGATCCTTCCCCCTTAGCTGCTCCCAGATTCTGTTGGTAGTGTAGCTTTTCCCGGCGATGCCAACTCTGGGACTTAGCAGAATATGGGATCCTTGACATATAGATCCAGGTCTTCCAGGGGGAAAATCTCTGGGAAATCTTCCTGGTCCGATTTAATGGAGTCATCAGTTAGCTGGGCCCATATCGCTCTGAAGTTTGAGTAGTCTCAGCCGATTACCACTGGATACGGGAGCCAGGGCAGCAACACAACCTTGAATGTGGCTTGCCCTGCTGGAGAAACCTGTGCCGTTGGTCTCCATATACCCAAGTCAGTGTTATCTTCTTTGCGTAGTCAATTTGAAATCGGATTACGGTTTTCCAGCAAATGAGGGTTCGCACATTCCTGGATTCTATCAAGGTCTGGAGGTGGGTTCCCCTGAGCTCCACTGCAGTCACAAAGTTCTGTGCCCTGGGGTGGAGAGTATACACAAAAGTGCAGATGTGAAGGGTGGTTAGGCTGGCATTCCTGGGTTCTTCTGTACTCACGGGACATTCCCAAGCAAAGTGTCCGCAGGCTCCACACCTAAACAGGTAAAGGGGTCATGACTGGATCTATGCCTTCGCCTAGGAGGACTTTGGGAATCAGAACATGGGAGTAAACATCCATTCCGGCTTCCCCTTCTGTTCTCCTGGGCTGACAGGTGACTCTTCCCCTTCTCACTGTCCACTTCAGTCACCAGCTGGGCTTCATGATATCCCTCAGCTATTTCCAGTGCATTCTCCAGTGTGAGCTTGAAATGCTGATGTACCCTACTGTTTCATCGGGGTAGTCAAGCCTTCCAAAAACTGCTCAGATAGCACAATTTTGGCTATCTCCGGACCACTTCCATGCAAGCTCCTTCAATTGGCAGAGGAATCTCTGGGGGCTCTCTTTCACCTGGAACCCCTCCTTTCTGAATCGCTGGCACTAGGCCTCTGGGGTATAGTCAGCCTGTTCCAATATGGCAGCCTTGACGGCTGCATATGTAGCTCGCCCATCAGGATTGGCATCCTGGAATGCAGCCTAACTGCTACCCATCAGCGAATTCCCCATGCGGGCAGTTCATTCAAAGTTCATCAAAAAGTAATCAGATTCGTCTTCTGACGTCATTTTCAGTAGCACTTGCACTAGAGGGTGGAGTTGCAGTCCCTGTAAGGCTTGAGTCAACTGAACCACGGGACTCCTCTGTAACGCCCTTTGCACCTGAATAAGGTCTTGTTGCTGCTGATGATAGTGCTGTTGTTGCTGTTGCCCTTCTAGCAGGGCTTAGTGAGACTGCTGCTGACATTGTGTCTGTTGCTGTTGACCTTCTGCCAGAACCTAAAGGAGACATTCTATATGCAACACCACTACAGTTTCCTCTTCTGAAGTGGAGTTAACCCTGCAGTATTCCAGCTCCAACAAACATTTAGCAGCCTCTAGCACTGACTGTCCAGCACTGACTATACCTTCTTCAAGCTCCCTAACTAGAGTGAAACTAACTCTTTTAGCCCATACAAACAAACAAAACAAAAAATTCCTGTAGAGGCCCAGCCCTGGAGGGACATGGATTTGTCCTCAGTCAGGTGGTTGGAGGAAATCCCCAAGCTGCCACCATATGTGGTATTGTGGCGTATGACAGGAAAGGGTTTTCTTTAAAACATAGGCCAAAATAGCAGTTCAGGGAAAACCAAAATCAGTTTTTTATTCTGTCCCAGCTAGTTAAACATCTACAAAGCTAAACCCAGAACAGACAGCACTTCAGGGAAAACAAAAGCAGCTTTACTTCTGTCTCAGCTTGTTAAACCTCCACAAGCTGGTTCTCTTGGCCCTTCTTCCAGCCCAAGTTAAAGTTCCTACCTCAGAACTCCTTTACTCTGCTTGCTTTGGAAGAACTCCCAGCTCCATGGGCCTCTCTCTCTCCTGCAGTCTGCAGGGTTCTTAATCTCTCCCTGTGAGCAGGCTGGCCTGTCCACTAGGCAAGCTACGTAGTCGCCTAGGGTGGCTGGCCAAGGTGAGCGGTGGCGGCACACATGACTGGCCGTGCCGCCTCTCCCTGTTGTCGCAGATTCCATCGCAGGGTGGGAGGAAGGCGGCAATGGCAGTATTTCAAAAGCAGTGACTTTTTGTTGCTGCGGGAAATAAAGCAGAAGCAAAAAGCCGCCGCCTTTTGAAATACTGCTGCAGCTGCTGCCTCCCCCAAGACAGAATTGGCAATGGCAGCTGGGGGGGGGGGGGGGGGCAGTGACATGTCTTGGCAGGGGCAAACCCTTGGGCCTGCCCTGTCTGTGAGCCATGCCCTCTTAGCCCTGAACTCTGGGCTGCACACTCTCTTAAAGGGAATTGTTGATAATCTTTTTAGTGCGGGATGGGCAACATTCTATAGACCCCATCACAGGCTAATATTCTAGTTTGATGTTGTGCACCGCAGGGGTCTGAATCAGGAGTTATGAAACATTTTTAATGTATTCTTCCTTTTTATGAAGGTCTTATCTATTTATTTTTTATCTCCCATTTTTTGGGGGACATTCCATTTGAGTTTTTGTTATGATGCATGCATCTATATTTTTTGGTAAGTTTTGTATGCATGAATTTTTTAGTTGATATCATTTGAAAGGCCATTTTTGAGTTTTATGTGCCTGGGTACCCCCCCCCCCCCTTATTTTTACAAATAAGAGTTTTAAGGTATTTATTTATTTGTTTGACTTTGTTTTGAGCAGGAAGCCTCATTTTGGTGCTGCTGTCATTGAGCCGGTTTTGGCGGTAATGCCATTTTAAAAAGTAGCCTGCTGCTCAGTCAGACTTCCTTTAGTGTTGTGGACAAGTTTTTGATCGTAACTGGGTAGGTTTATTAGGAATTTATTGCCTTGTTTAGATGTTTTGTGTCAGATGTTAGGATTGTCTGCCCATGATGAGTGACTTTTTGGAGAATGGGGTGAGAGCGAATATGCTTGACAAAGTGAGTGGAGGAGTGGCCTAGTGGTTGGGGCAAGGTACTTCAGGCCGGAAGGTCAGGGGTTCAAATCCCACTAGAGGACAGCAACCTTGGGCCGGAAGGACTGGGGTTTCTCGTCCCACAGGTTCTCCTTGTGGTCTTGGGCAAGCCACTTAACCCTCCATAGCCCATGTTCCCTGTAAAATAGTTATCTCCAAGTTATAATGCCCTGTTCAATGTAATTTCAGTTTGTTCAATGTAAACCGCACTGATGCAGAATAGCGTGGTATATAAGAGAATGTAAATAAATAAAATAAATAAATATGCAAGTTACTCCTGCCTTCTGTGGGAGCGTTTAGAGATGTGTGGAATGAAAGAGTAGCCTAATGGTTAGAGCATTGGGTGATCAATTAGGGAAAAAGCCAGTTGTTGCATTCCCAGTCCTTAGAGTTCCTGAGAGCACGTTTCGATACTTGAGTGTGCAGTCTTCCTGCCAGAGGAGAAAGTCAAAGGCTGATGGCTTGCTTAGTGCTGTTCTGTTCGCAGCAGGTTCCCAGAGTCCAGGTTGATCTTCAACTCTTTGGACTGATGGCGGTGACAATCGAGATGGTGCCATGGGCATATGCTCATATGTGGTTGCGCTAATGGTCCTTACTGACTCAGTGGTCCCTCTTCTCAGTGGTTCAAGCTCAAGCTCCCGCTCCCAATGATGGTGATGGCCAGACTGCAGTGGTGGCAGCAGCCCAGTCTTCTGAGGAAGGACAATTGCTCATGGATCCTTCTGATGATGGATGCCAGTCTCTCGGGCTGGAGAGCCTGTTGTCAAAGCCAAATGGCCCAGGGCCATTGTAACCTTAGGAAGGCGCTGTGCTCTATCAACTGCCTTGAGGTGAGGGTCATTAGGATGGCTCTGGCCCCAGTTTGAGGGACAGATGGTTCGAGTGTTCTCAGACAACACCACGGTGATGGTTTATGTCAATTGGCAAGGCAGCATGAGGAGTGCCAGGGTATCCCTGGAGATGGCTCTCTCATTTGCCTGGGTGGTGAAGAACCTCCTAGTTTGTTGGCTCTGCACATTGCCAGGATGGATACTATGGAAATGGATTTTCTCAGCTGGCACTTTCTGATTCCAGGAGAGTGGGAGTTGAGTCAGAAGGTGTTTCAGTTTTTTCTGCGCCACTGGGGATGCCCCAAGAGGATCTGATGGCGACCTGCTCCAATGCCAAAGTGTGCCGCTTCTTCAGTTGATGCATGAGATGGGGTCCAAGGGCATCAGCGCCTGGCTCAACCTTGACCAAGTCAACACCTGTTGTATGTGTTTCTTCTGTGGCCACTGGTGGGGCATTTGATTCGGCATATGGAGCACCACCCGAGAAAGATTATCCCTGCGATGCCAGGCTGGCTGAGGAGAGCATGATTCGGAGATCTGATGCAGCTCCTGAAAGTGCCACCTCTTCATTTGCCTCTGTCTCGGGGCCTATTGTGTCAGGGACTGCTGACCCAGGAGGACCCGGCTCCCTTCTCACTTATGACTTGGCTCCTGCAAGGAGATGGTTGGCGTGTGTGGACTACTCTCCAGAGGTGGTTTTTCACTCTATTCAGAGCCTAGAGGAGGTCTACCAACCTGGCATAAGTGCGGGTCTGGTTACTTGAGTGCTGGTGTGGTGCATGGTAGCTGGCTCCTGAGGCGGCCAAGATGTCATCTCTGTTAGCCTTTTCTGCAGGACAGTCTGGAGAAGGGCCTTTTCTCTTAGTTCCCTGAAGGTTCAGGTGGCAGCTTTGGCCTGTTTTAGAGGTCCATTGCCTGGTAAGTCTCTAGCCTTACACCCAGATGTTTTGAGCCTTCTTCAGGAGATTCGGCATCTGCATTCTCCCCTCCAGTTTGTGGTCCTTTCCTATGATCTGTGTCTGGTGTTCAGGGCCCTGATAATCAGAGCATTTTGAGCCATTGAAGCACACTACTCTGAAGGATTTGACACTCAAGACGATCTTCTTGATTGCGATTTGTTCTTCAAGGAGGATTCTGAGCTGCTGGCTCTGTCTTGCCAAGACCCTTATCTACTGTATCTTTTTCTAAGGAGGCCGTTTCTATTCAGCCTGTGCCTTCCTTCTTCCCTGAAGTGATTTCTCCCTTTCAAGTGAACCAGGCACTTTGCCCTCCTTCTGTAAGGAGCAGTGTCAAGGGAATGGTAAGGATCTTCACCTTGTAGATGCCCAGAGTGTGCCTCTCCGGTTCTTGCAGGGTATGGATTCTTTTTCTAAGTTAGATCTTCTTTTTGTGCTGTTTGATGGACCACATTGGTGTTCTGGGTTAAAGAGGCCATTGCCTCAGTGGATCTGTTGCGGAACTGGCCTCTTTCAGAGGGTTTGTGCACCTATTCTACCCAAGTGCAAGCACCCTTGTGGGTGAAGCAGAGCTCAGTAGCCCCTGCAGACATTTGTCGGGTGTCAATGTGGGTATAATTTTCCACTTTTGTCAAGCATTTCCTCTTGAATGTCCATGCTCGGGTGGAAATGGTCTTTGGCTTTAAGGTTTTGTGAGCTGCTGTGTCTTCTTCCTGCCCAGTGGAGGCGTAGATTTGGTACATCCCCACATGTCTGGTCTGGTCTAGCAGGACGATACGGAAGGTGATATTTTGCTTACTAGATAATGTCCTTTCCTTGGGTCAGACTAGACCAGTCCAGGACCTACCCCCAAGAACTGTGTTTGCTCTGTTCTTCTGCAGTGGTACCCTTGGGTCCACTATAATTTATATTCTTGGTTCTGCAAGTCCATCTTCTACGGACAACCTTATTTATTTATTTATTTTATTTATTTACATTCTCTTATATACCGCGCTATTCTGCATCAGTGCGGTTTACATTGAACAAACTGAAATTATATTGAACAGGGTATTATAACTTGGAGATAACTATTTTACAGGGAACATGGGCTATGGAGGGTTAAGTGGCTTGCCCAAGACCACAAGGAGCACCTGTGGGACTAGAAACCCCAGTCCTTCCGGCCCAAGGTTGCTGTCCTCTAGTGGGATTTGAACCCCCGACCTTCCGGCCTGAAGTACCTTGCCCCAACCACTAGGCTACTCCTCCACTCCTGTTAACATACAGGAAAATATAAACCTTCTGTTTATGTTTTCCTGTACAAAGTTCTCTACTGTTCAATTACTCATTGTTGCCCACGTTGAGGTTGTGTGAGGCCTGCCTTATTCTCCCATATGCTTTGAGACGAATACTGAAGAGACCTCTGGTGGCTGAGGTGGATAGAGGCATGGGAGTGATGTAATTGAAACCTGGACTTTTCATTGGTTCCTTTCTCCACCAGTCTACTGGTAGGGGAACACAACCCATTTATCCGGACTGGTCTAGCAAGACTCAAGGAAAGGACATTATTTGGTAAGTAAAACGTCACCTTATTTCATTAAAGATTAAGTTTAAAAAAAAAACTTTGTGTCAGGGAACAGCTTTACATCCCAACATGAACAATTGCAGTCATGCACGTATTTTCCCTCCATGAAATGGCCACTCCCTGACCACCCCTAACATGCCCCTTTGCAATTTCTGTGTAATAAAGACATCCATGGGTGCATTTAGGCCTTTCTAAAACCACCATTGTCATGTGTAAATACCTGATTTTACGTGTGGAAACTGTGATTAAAGCTTCTAAAATAACCCTCCTAATGTGTCAGCACAGCACAAATGGCTAAAGGGGGGATTTGGAAGGGGAGAATTTTAAAACCTGATGTGATCATACTTTGAACTTACAGCCAAGAACCAGCTGCAATAGTAATTTGGTGATTCTTGTAATATTGCCTCTTGCCATCCTACAGATGGTATTTCTTGCTTAACTGGAAACTTTCTATCAGCTCTGTTTCACTTTCTTCTGTCATTTCCTCCGTCTATCCTTTTGCTTCATCTCTGTACCCTTTTATCTTTCTTTCTCCATTTTCCTCCATCACTGTATCCATATTTCTTGCCTTTTCTTTCCCACTTTCTCTGTCTCCCTCCCTCTCTCTCTCTTTTGTTCATCCTCTATACCCGTTTTCCTCTCTGTCTTTCAGTTTGAGCCCATACAGTTATGACAGTGACAACCTATTCAGTAGCCAAGACCACATTCCACTGGCCGCACTACCTCTCCTCGCCACGTCTTCCACGCACTACCAGAACACTGTCTCTACAGTGATGGCGCGCATCAACCAGGCTCACAGCAACTTCCTGAAATCCAGGGAGGGGACTGGCTTCTGCGGACAAGTGAGTAACCACACACCATGAAAGGGAGGTGCATGGGGGAAGGTGTAATGGTGTAGAAGCTGTTGCTGTGGGAGAAGGGCTTTTGCGGAAGCACTGGATGTTGGGGAGAATGGTGGGGTGGGGTAGAAGTGTGACTCTGAGGGGCGAATGATATAAGAGCATTTGCTTTGCTGGGGGGGGGGGGGGAAGGGGGAATGATGTAAGGGTGCTGACTGTGGGAAAAGGTCCAGGAGTATTTACTTGTGGAAATACTGTCTTTCCAATGCTGCAGGTTGTTCTAATTGGAGATTGTGTTGGAGGGATTCTGGCTTTTGATGTTCTGTGTCATAGTGGGCCCACAGTCTGCGGAAGCAGAGGTAGCAGCCGCCGTGGGAGCTTGGTGAGTCTCAGAAAAGGTGGAAGGATGAATGTCAGCAGAGATATCACTTTAAAGAAATCAGCTGAAGGCTAACAAAGTGTACTGCAGAGCTTAAGATAGAACAAGAAAGAAGGGCAATTGTAGTGTCACACTGAGGGCCAGAGCAAGGATATGAGACGCCCCAGGTGAACCTCATTCCTCCCACTCCCTTGCTTCTGCTTCCAGCCCCGCTGCTGCCACTTCTTCCCCCACGCACACAGGACGTCTGCGTCGAAGAAGGTGAAAGCACCAACATCATGCAGCACTGGAGGCTGCTTTAAAGTCATTGCTGGTGCTGCAGGTACCAGAGAGGGGTGGCAGTGGCAGCAATGGACCGCCCTGGAAATGTTGGTGTTCTAAGCGATTGCCTAGTTCACCTAATATCTAGTGCCAGCCCTGGTCACACTGGACAGAGAGAAAGGGAGTGATCAGCACAAAGGAAAGGAAGATACTCAGGTTACAGATCAGATGCACAGCAGAAACTTAGAGAAAGGTAGCCTGGTTAGTCTGTAGCAGCAGAAATGAAGAAGAAGCTGATATCACTAGTGATTAACATGTTATAAGCTTCAAAGATGGCACTTAATCTTTTGCAGCCCGCCTGAGTGGAAATAAAATTCTGCTGTTGTTTCTCCACACCTTGTTGACATCAGAAGGCTTATTCCTCAAGTTTTCATCTATGATGTTATGGAGGAAGCTTCTAGATAGCGGCTTGGTTCACATGTGCATAATTATCATCTCTGATGGGCAGTAGTGAAGGTCAATAGTATCTTGGTCCTGCAAGTTTCTCATAGTAACATAGAGGCCAATTCTGATCTGGGCATCACCCGCCTGTCCACCTACTCCCTGCCCTGACTCCTCCCTTGGCCCACCCCCTCCCACCCACAAACAGAGCTCCCCGCACATCTTGCCTATGCGCGCGGAGAGCTCTGACGGCAGGATCGCCACCACAGCGTTTAGCGGGTCTGGACGTCCGGATCAGATGTCCAGATCCGCTAAATGCGGCTTCAAATCTGCCCATAGTAAATGCTGGCAGATAAAGGCCAGTATGGTCTATCCAGTCTGCCCAGCAAAGAAGTGAGGGTGGTACTCGCCACTCCATGCACATTACCCCCTGCTATGCTTTTGGTTAGGGTTGTGTCCTCCCCTCTGTTTGTTAAAGTGTAAAATTTAGTTAAGTTTGCTTTGATTCCATCCTGTTGCTATATAAAGATCTTTTATGTCTGTTCCACGCCTCTTTGGATTCCGTCCCTGTTTTTGCCCCACCACCTCCATCAAGAGGGCATTCCAAGCAACCACTACCCTTTCCATGAACAAGTATTTCTTGATGTTGCTTTTAAGTTTACCTCCTTGCAGCTGCATTTCATGCCCTCTAATTCTACAACTTCCCCTTCTTTGAAAAAGATTTGTTTATTCATTGCTACCCTTTAAGTATTTAGATGTCTGTACGCGTATCATATCTCCCTTATCCCTCCTCTTCTTTAGGATATACATATTAGGTCTTCAAGTCTCTTCTCATATGTCACCTTCCTCTGAACTGTTTCTAGTCTTTTTAATATCCTTTGTGAGGTATGATTTTCAAAACTGAACACAATACTCCAAGTGAGGCCTCACCAATGATTTCTACAGTGACATTAATACCTCCTGCTTTCTGCTGGTTACTCCTCTCTGTATGCAGCCCAGCATCCGTCTGGCTTTGGCTACCCCCTTGTCACATTAGTTTGCCACCTTGAGATCCTCAGACACTATCACGCCAAGGTCCCTCTCCTGGTCCATGCACACCAGCTTCTTGCGCCCTATCATACACAGCCCCTTTGGATTTCTGCATCCCAAGTGCATCATCGCTTTAAATCTTGACTGCCAAGCATTAGAATGTTCTTTTCTAATTTTTGTAAAACTTTCCTCCCTCTGAGGAGTCCACTCTGTTGCAAATCTTCATGTCCTCTGCAAAAAGGCAAACCTTTTCTTTCAGTCCTTCCCTAGTATCACTCACAAAGACACTGAATAGCACCAGTACGAGTCCCAGCACAGATCCCTGAAGCACTCTCAGTAAGTGGTACTTTATTTCAATGTGTTTAGTATGAGCATTCACCTTCTCTGCATCACTTTTATGCATCCCTGGTTGCTTTGCAGGATAGAAATGGGTGCGTGGATATGTACTTGATGAGACACGTTTCCTCCTGGCATGCCTGGCTGCTGCAGTGTACTGCACTTCCAGCAATAAGAGAGCCGCTGTTATTTGCTTTTTGCTGATCCAGTAAATGGCCCCACTGCCAAATCATAAAAGCTGCCCAATGCTAGACTTATGGTCTGTGTCCATGTAGCTGATTAGTTTGGGCTTTTCATTTGCTAGCGAGTTGAACTTCTCGCGGATGATTGTTTTTCATATTGCTTCACTCACTTTCCTGCACCTCCTTCGTGCTGTGATAATGCTGCGAACTTCCTGCATAGGATTCTGACTGCTGCTGCAGTATCTGGTCGCGTTCTTGTTGCTATATGCAACAGCTTGCCAATTGCTTGTTGATATTGCTTATTATCTAGTTTTTCCTGATTTTGGTTTTCTTACTGAGCAGGAAACTTCCATCTCTGGTGGATCTGGTCAGTATGAAGGACCCAGGAATGGTGAGCAGGTTGTAGTCCACAAACAGATTTTCCATGGGACATGGCACCTCAGGGTGCCATGATCTTCTCCTGTAGCAGCCATCTTCTCTTCGGGTTGAGCCCTGTGGTGCTGGCAGCCACTAGGTCCTGGTGGCACAAAACTCAGAGCCTGGGGAGGAGTACTGAATACTGGTGAAACCCAGCAAGAAGAATGGGAGCAAAAGCACAGGGCACTCATCGAGATGACTCAGCACAAGCTCTAGGCTAGATCCCAGCAGAGAGCTAACAGTGGACCAAGAAGGTTTCCACAGAGCAGAATCAGGATCAGGAACACAGAAAAAATGCAGCAAAGAATCCAAAACACAGGGCAACACTAAAAAACTGCAGAATAAGTCCTGGCAAGGAGGCCAAACAAAGAGTCAGTCTCAGAGATGCTAAGAGTGGCCCATCCCAAAGAGTGAGATTTAACTCTCCAATGAGTGAAACACAAGGCCAATGAATAAGGTTTTTCTCACGGCACATTTGTGGTATAAATTTGGAAAGATCTGCCGGTTGTATTGCTTTGCAAATGAAAAGAGAACCAGAAATGATCATATTTATTCTATGGTTTTATTTTAGTTTGTCATTTTTCATTCACTCCCTCCAGGACAGAGCTATGACACTTCTCTGTAGAACTCACCATATGAAAAAAAGATCTGACAGTAACAAGATAAACATTCTTCAGTACCAGGGGTATTGTGAAGTAATACAAAACCCTACAAAAGATGGTCTGGATAGAACAAATCTACCATTCCATCACAGCAACAATGAGGACCTACCACTGCAAATACATCGGTACCACCTGTAGAGAAAATTAAACCAGCCGGATTACCACACAGCTGCTTGCTGCTAACAGAATACCTGGCCTTAGTCACACATTTTAAACATAGCTAGAAACATAGAAACACAATGGCAGAAAAAGACCATATGGCTTTCCTAGTTTGCCCTTCCATATCAACTGCTATAGTCCCTTTTTTTCCTTTAGAGGTTTTCTGTGTTTGTCCCATGCTTTCTTGAATTCAGATCATGTCCTCCACCGGGAGACTGTTCCACGCATCTACCACTCTTTCCGTAAAAAAATAGGTACACATATTACTCCTGAGTCTGTCCCCTTTCACCTTCATCCTGTGCCTCCTCATTGCAGAGCTTTCTTTCAGTTGAAAGAGACTCTCCTCCTGTGCAGTTATGCCACGGAGGTATTTAAACTTCTCTATCATATCTCCTCTATCCCACCTTTCCTCTAAAGTATATATATTGACATCTTTAAGTCTGCCCCATATGCCTTATAATGAAGACCACGGACCATTTTAGTAGCCACCCTCTGCACTGACTCCATCCTGTTTATATCCTTTTCAAGGTGTGGTCTCCAGAACTGCACACAGTAATACAAATGCGCTCTACTACTGCTATTACTATTAATCATTTATATAGCGCTACAAGGCTTACGCAGCTCTGTAGAAAACAGTCCCTGCTCGTAGAGCTTACAATCTAGTTAAGACAGACAGCACAATACAAGAGAAATAAGGCGTTCAATAGGGAGAGGAGACCCAAGGGGATCAAGAGATTAGGATCCAAAAGCGGCCTCAAAGAGGTAAACCTTTAGCATAGATGTGAAGAGGGAGAGAGATGAGACTTGATGTAAAGGTACAGGAAGTTTGTTCCAGGCATAAGGAGCAGCAAGGTGAAAAGACTGAAGTCTGGAATTGACAGTGGAAGAAAAGCACATAGAGGGAAGAAAGCCAGAGGAGGAGCGGAGTTCACGAGGAGGGGTGTAGGGAGAGAGGAAAGGTAATGAGGGGCAGTAGTGTGAATGCATTTATAGGTCAGAAGGAGAAGTTTGAAATGGATATGGAAATGGAAGGGGAGCCAGTGAAGTGATTTGAGAAGAGGGTTATATGAGTGTAGCGTGGCTGGTGGGAAGATTAGCCGCGCAGCAGAGTTCTGAATACATTGAAGAGGAGAGAGATGACTGAGGGAAACCAGCAAGGAGGAGGTTGCAATAGTCAAGATCGGTGGTAACTGAAGAGTGGACAAGAGTTTTAGCAGTGTGTTCAGAGAGGAAGGGATGAATTTTGTTAATGTTATAGAGAAAGAATCAAGAGGTTTTAGCAATCTGTTGAATATGTGTGGAGAAGGAAAGGGAGGAGTCAAAGATGACCCCAAGGTTACGGGCTGAGGAAACAGAAAGAAGAAGAGTATTGTCAACAGTGATAGAGAAAGGAGGAAGCCGGGAAGAGGGTTAAGGGAGAAAGGGGTTAAGGGGGAAAGATCAGAAGTTTGGTTTTAGCCATGCTCAATTTCAGATAGCATGCTCACCAAAGTCTTCTTTATTCTGCTAGCCATTCCTCTCCCTATGCACCCAAGCATCCTTCTGGCTTTCATCGTCATCTTTTCTACCTGTTTAGCCACTTTAAGATCATCAGACACAATCACGCCCAGGTCCCACTCTTCTTTTGTGGACAGAAGTACTCCACTCCTTATACTGTACCACTCCTTTGGATTTTTGCAGTCCAAATGCACGACTCTGCCTTTTTTAGCATTAAATCTCAGCTGCCAAATTCTCGACCATTTTTCAAGCTTCACTAGGTCCATCCTCATGTTATATACTCCTTCATGGGTGTCTACTCTATTGCAGATTTTGGTATCATCCACAAAGAGACAAACTCATTGCTGGCAATTTCAATCTACACCTTGACTCTCCTTCTGCCTCTAGGGACCGCACCTTTGTGTCATTTCTTCAGGATCTTGCTCTCTTTCAACATGTTGCTTTTCCTACCCACTCCCTTGATCTTCTCCTTTCTCCAGCTTCTTTCCCTTTCCTCATACAGTCTCTCCATGCCACTCCCCTCCCTTGGACTGATCATTATTGTCTGCCCTTTCTCTGCATTCCTTCTCCATCTACCTCAGTGTTCCCTTCCCAGGTAGCCCATCCACCTCTGCCCCCTACGCAGCATTTCTTGCGTCGTATTACCTCTCTTACTATTCAAACCTTCCCACCCGCAGGGATCTCTTACCTCCAGACTTCTCTTCGCTCTCCCCAAATTCACAAGTCACCACTTGGTCCTCATGTCTCTCTACTGCTCTTGACCGCTTGGCCCCCCTCGTCCCTTATCTCACCGCCCCTCACAATCCTGGTTTCATTATGGTCTTCGTCTCCTCCGTACCCAACTTCATCATGCAGAACACCTGTGGTGAAAGTCTCCCTCCTCAACCACCTTATCTCATTTCAAAGCAGCTCACGCGCACTACCGGTCTCAGGTCCATGGAGCAAAATAAACCTACTTTTCCACAGCTATTTCCTCGGCACCTAATCAGACCTGTCACTTATACACAGTCCTTAAATCCCTTACGTCCCTCTGACTAGACTCTTGTCCTGCGCCTCCCTTGTCATCCCCCTCTCCCTCCCATCTCACTGCTTTCTTTAGTAAAAAGATTCTGGATCTCAGAGCATCGTTGCCTCACTGCCCTCCACCCATCTCTTCTCCTCCTCCTCTCTCCCTGCCGCCTGTCTCTCAGCTTTCACATACCTGGGCCTCCTTCCATTCAATCACTACCTCTGAGCTCATGAATCTGATATCTTCTTCTAATAAGACATTCTGTGTACTTGATCCTTTTCCCTCCTCGTGGCTCCTTACCCCAACACTTGTTCCTATCCCCTATGCCCTCACCATGATTAACACCAGTCTTTCCACCAGGATCTTTCCTCACTCTTGGACGCATACTTGTGTCCGTCCCATCCTTAAGAAACCCTCACTTGACCCTCCAGCTTTCCGCCCACTATCGACCTGTCTCCAACCTCTCTTTTCTTTCTAGGAGAAAGCGGTTTTTGCACAATTGTCCCATCACCTTGTTTCCACCCATTTTCTTCACCCCAGCCAGTCAGGTTTTTGGTCCGGTCAGTGTGGAGACTGTTCTCATAGCTTTTCTCAATGAACTTCACGTGGCTCATGATTATGGTGATTTCTCGGTGGCGGTGTCTTTGGATCTTTCTGCAGCTTTTGACCTTGTCGACCACTCTCTTCTCTCTCGTCTACGCGAGGCTGGCCTTTGCAGCATTGTTCATTGTTGGTTTCACTCTTACCTTTATTCCCGCTCTTACGCCGTTGTTTCATCATCTGCCCCAGCCATCACTTCTGACTCCTTTCCACTGCATTGTGGTGTCCCTCAAGGTTCTGTTCTAGCATCCCTTCTTTTCAATATCTTTCTGGAACCACTGGCAACAGTTCAGGATTTTGGCTTTCTACTATGCTGACGATCTGGTCCTCCTTCACCGTACTTCTCCGCTCCATCCTGATGTTACCCCCCTAAACTCCTGTCTTTCTGCTGTTGCTGACTGGCTTACCACCAATTGTCTTCACCTGAACTTGACTAAAACACTTGCTATCTGGTTTACGTTTGGTAGTCCTTCTCCTCTGGTTGCCCCATCCTTTGCTGACTCACCTATTCCACTGGTTTCCTGTTTCCGCTATTTGGAGTTTCTTTTTGACTCTGATCTCAATTTCCCGGCTCACATCTCTCATGTTTCCAAGACCGCTTTCTTCTTTTTTGCCAAATTCGTGCCATTCACCCGTTCCTCACCTCACAGGCTCTCACCACTCTTCTTCTTTCTCTGGTCATGTCACGTGTTGACTTCTGTAATTCAGTTCTGGCTGGTCTTCCACACTCACAAATCTATCGCTTGCAACGCATGCAGCACACGGCTGCGCTCCTCATCTTTCACTCTTCCCACCAGGATCACATCACCCCCCTTTTTGCTTCACCTCCACTGGCTTCCCGTCGAATTTTGTATCAGTTATAAGATTCTTACACTGGTCCATCATGTCATGCACACTCACTCACCACAATACCTGGTGGACCTTATTCAATCCCATACACCCAGCCGCTCACTCCGGTCACTGCATATCAATCATCTTCACCTCCCTTCCCCCTCTCGTGCCCACCTGCAAGCCACCCGCTCTTCCGCTTTCTTCTTTATCAGTCCTGCACTTTGGAACTCCCTCCCCACCTCTCTCAGACTCAAACAGCACTATACCACTTTCAAAAGAAATCTGAAAACCCATCTTTTCTCCATTGCTTTTGACCTCCCTTCTCCTTTTCTGTGAATTTACCTTTTTCCTCCTCTTTCTCACTCCCTTTCCTCTTAGTCTTGTGTGTTACGTGTCTCGAGTGCTTTCCTGTCACATTGTAATCTCCTTTCCTTTTCTGGCCTATTGGCTTTCTGTTGTATTTTACTTTGTAAACCGTTATGTTATTACTTGAATGGCAGTATATCAAACTAATAAACATAAACATAAACCTTACCCAACAGCCCTTCCGCAATATCACTAACAAAGAAGTTAAAAAGAATCAGACCAAGGACCTCCTTCTCCTCAGAGTGAGCGCCATTATCTGTACCCTTTGTCGCCTCCCACTCAACCAATTTCTAACCCAGTCAGTCAATTTAGGGAAGACCCCAATCTCCAGGAACAAGCAGGAATGAGTCTTCACATATGGGGTTCGTCGGCGCCGATGGAGCCCGCACGGGAATGCTCCCCAGCATCCAATCAGAAGGCTTTTGGGAGCATCCCTCGCGCCTGCGCGGTAGCTTCCCGCCCTTCCCACTGCCTCTCCCCAGTTTTCGTTTTTCCGCGGAGCCGACAGGACGTAACTCCTGTCACCGCAGAAACTTTTTTCTTCTTTTCTCCTTTTTTGTTCCTGTGGTCGCGGTTTTTCCCCCGCTGATTCTGGCACCGCTGGTGCCCCCTTTTTTTTTTTTTTTTCCTTTATTTCCTTCGAGGAGCTTCCTCCTCGTGTTATTCTGAGGCCTACCGGGCTTTCCAGTATGGAGCCTTCTTCCCCTAAGAAGTGCCCACACTGTGGAGACGTTGTCTTCTGCTCCGACTCCAATGCCTGGTGTCTCTCCTGTTGGGGCCCTGACCCCTTCTCCCCCGGTTCCCCGGGCTTCAGCATTGGGAGAAGACCCTCCCTGTTTCGAGTGTCCCTCGATGACGTCTTTCCCTCTGAGGAGCGGTCGTCGGCGTACTCTCCTCGCCAGGATCAGGTAACCCAACAACAGTCTGTTAAGACTAACCGAGACTTGAGGGGTGAGTCTCATGCACCGCATGACGACGGCTCCGGCCTTCCCCTCCAGTCCCTTACACCCCGGAGGGAGTCTTCGGGCTCCAGAGCCTCCACGGGGTTTCGGGTTGTTCCTGAGGTTCGCTCCTCACAGAACATTCTCGAGCCATGCCCGAGGGTGGCACCCGCTTCGAGTGGTGCAGATCCCTCGGCATCGGCGCCGGCGTCGAGTGTTCCACTCTTCACCAGGGACTGTCGACTGGTGTCCTCGGTGCCTTCGGGGCCGATCGACCCGACCCAGTCTGGCTCTACGGCATCCCAGCCCTGTGCGGGGCGGTACCCGCTTTCGGCGGTGCCGATTCCCCGGTGTCGGTGTCGAGCGTTCCGCTCGTCACCGGGGATCGTCGGACCAACCTGACCCGGTATGGCGTGCCCACACCCCTGCCATGCGTGGAGGTGGTGACCGCTTCGAGCGGGACCAAGTCCTCGGCCTGGGCGTCGGAGTCGGTGGCCCCACTCCCCGCCGGGGATTGGCACCGGGTGCCCTCGGCTCCGCCAAGGCCGATCGACTCGCCCCCGGCTTCCGCGGGGGCGGTACTGGCCTTGAGAGGCTCCGCCCCTCCCGCGGCAGTCTCGGGAACAAGGGCACCGTTCTTCGCCAGGGGTCGCCTCCGGGCTCCGCCTGCGGAGCCGATCGATCTATCCCAGTCGGACGGGTCGGCACCCCGACCTTGCGCGGGGCCGGGGCCTCCCCCGGACGTCACCGACCTCCCGGCATCTGTGTGGGCGTCGAGTGTTCCACTCGTCACTATTTGCCCGCGGGACCCGGGACCTTCGGTCGAGTCGACCCACAGAAGCGCCGCAGCCGCGGATCCGGGGCGGTGCGTCTCGCCCCCCGCCGGGGCTCGTCGGCAGGTTACCTGGGTACCCTCGAGGCCGCGTAGTGCGCCCCGTCAGGGTTTCCCGCTCAATAAAACAGGCGCGGGAAGAGCCCAGGCGTCTAGAAGGGCCTCTCTCCCGACATCGGAGCCGAATCCGGGTGTTTCCCTCTTCGCCGAGTTTCGGCCTAGGAAGCCCTCGTTGCCCTCGGCACCGATTGTCGCGGCCCCGACTCCACTCTCGGGAGTGGCAGCACCGGCGTGGCCGCCGACTCCGGGGCCCCCTAAGGAGGCGTCGCTCGGTTCGATGCCCAGCCTCGAATCGATCTCCAGTCTGGAAAGCGTGGCCCCAACGCGTTTCGGATCCGACCCTGGTCTCTTCCGACGGCGCAGTGCTGCGCTCGCCTGCTCTCCAGCGGCCTCGGCACCACTCCAGCCGCCCTTGCGGATTGCCCCGGAGTCAGGACCGAGGCCGAGTCCCGCAGGCCCGTCGGGGACGTCGCTCCCTTCGATGCCCCGCTTGGAATCGATCTCGGGCTCTGACGATGCAGTACCAACTGCCTCGAATTTGGACTGTCAGTACCCTCCTCTGTTTAGAGCGATTCCTTCCGTGCACCAGCACGGGGGGTCCCCTGGTGTTCCAGTGGGCCCCTACACCTCGGCCTCTCCCGGGATAGCTCCTCTGGGAGAGCCGTCTTTTCAGGACTTCCTCCTTGACATGGCGGACTTGCTCGCCATTCCTATCCCAGGCCCTTCACTAAATCCGGGTCCTGCGGAACAGGCAGCCATAATGCTTCCTTTACATCCCTCCCTGCGGGATCTCCTGCTCGGGATTTGGCGCTCGCCCTTACAGGTACCGGCACCGCCTACGGCCATGCATGCCCTGTATCGGGTGCCCCCCTCTCCAGGTTTCCAGACGCACCAGCTTCCCCATCGTTCCATTGTGGTGGAATCGGCCCTGAGGAAGGTCGGTAGCAAGAAGAAGCACTCTTCCTGCCCCCCGAATCATGCGGCTAAAGCTCTGGACAACTTTGGGCGGCAAACCTTCCAAACGTCCATGTTGGCCTCCAGGATTCTCTCATATATTTTCTATATGAGCCTGGCGCTTCGGGAGGTCACCGAGAGGTTATCCCTCTTGTCTCCCTTTGTGTCGGCCCCTCGGGCCCCTGACTATTCCTTGCTTCTTTACCATTGCAGGAATATCTCTTTGTTTCTTTCTCGTGCTGCCGTGGACTCTTTCGAGTCAGTTGGCAGGTCCTCTGCTGTCGCCATAGGGGCGCGTCGTACAGCCTGGTTGCAGGCTTCCGACTTGTGCAGCTGGGCGCAACATAATCTGGGTAATTCCCCGTGCACCGGGGAGAACCTTTTTAATGGCGAGGCCTTGCGTCAGGTTGCTCAGTGCACCGCCGACCTGTTTGGTGCTGGCCGCCCGTGGCCCTCCCCCTCTCCCGGGGGTAGGAGATGTCCTTCCCGACCCTCCTTTCCGAAGAAGAGGAAGTGTCATCCCTCTGCCCACCTGCCGGGTGCGACAATGCCGGGGACATCTCACGCCGGTCGGCGGTGCCTGAGCTCGCACCAGGCTGCCCTTGCCAAGCAGCCGTAGGCTCCGGTATGCGGCAGTTTGCGCTTAACTCCTCTTACCGGAAGTTATTGTCCAGTTCTACACTGCGGTTCTTTTCAGTCTGACAAGTGGCTCGGCCGCTTGATTGGAGGTTGGGGCCCCCTCCCCCGGCGGGGGGGGGGATCCTTCCCACACTAGGTTAGCCTGGCTCCTCAGGGCCATGCTAGTCTTCTTCGGACTTAACCTCGGGTACGTCCCTCGACTCCCCTCTGCCGGGTTCTCCCGGATTGAGGGGATCGCGCACCGAATCTCCTTCTCCCAGTGTAGGCCTTGGCCGCTACTCTCCGAGCATGGGCCTCACTAATCCTCGACAGGGCCGGACCACCCCCGCCCTTGGGTCGGTGCCTCCGCTCTTGCAAAGAAACCCCTGGGTCTGTCAGGTTACGGTGGACAGGAGTTCCACTGACCCAGGTCGATCCCCGGCTCCGCTCCATGCATTCTTCGGAGTGGCGGAGGGCATTGACCCTACCCCCGAAGGGTGTTTTTATATATGCCGGAGATGACCCCCACGGTCACACCGTGGCTGTAGGTTTTTCTATCCTCCTGCCTTCCCTGTGGTACGGAGGACACGTTTTCGGCGTGGCTGTCAGGCGGACGCCTCAGGGGCCTACGTACTCCTGATGTGCTCCTTCCCAACTGATCTGACGGTCACGCAACCATACTGCTACTCTCGCCGATCGGCCTGCCCCACACACATCGGCCCATCACTTGGATGGTCCTTTCCCTTGCCACCTTCCTGGTGGGCTCCCTCCTGTGGATCGAGGGCCGGTCCGAGTTGACAGTATCGTTCTCCCGTGTGCATACTGGGTTAGTAACCTGGGTGGGCGTTCCCGGGCCCACCTATAGCCCGATATACATCTATACCTGTCATTGGATATATATCGGGACAGGTGGGCGCTTTTGGGAAATATTATAGCGCCCTGTGTCTTACCGACTTTCTCCCAATTGTCGGTAATGACGTTCTGTTTTTTCTTACAGGGTCCGGCCGGCCCGCTTGCCTGCATCCTGCGGCTCGGGTGCTCGGACCGGTTATGCTTAAACTTGCTGTGCAGGCAACAGCCCCTTTTATTTTATTTATTTATTTATTTAACTGCATTTATATACCGCTTTTCACCGGGTCAAAGCGGTGTAACATATAACATAAGGGGGGGGGGATTTTTTTTTTAGGGTGGGGCCATCACCAAGGGGCAACAATTAATGATTTGGGTAGACATAGACATGTATGCTTCTGCTGAATCTAGGTATTAGATCATGCGGATAGGGTGGTATTTCTGTTCAGAGATGTTCACGGAATAGGATTGTCTTCAGCTGTTTCTTAAATGATGTGATGTCAGCGTTGTTCCTGATGTGGTTTGGTAGAGAGTTCCAGATGGATGGAGCATAAGTTCGAAGGCTCTGTTGCAGGTCCGTTGTGTGTATTTGGTTCTTTTGTGGGGGACGACGATAGAGTTATTGGAGGAATGTCTGGTTGATCTGTTGTGGGATGGGCGAGGCAGTAGGGGGTGGAGTGAGGTGTTCCGTGTTTGGTGGATAGTCTTGTGGATGAGTAGGATAGCTTTGTACTTGATTCTTGCTTGTATTGGAAGGAAGTGGAGGTCTCTTAGGATTGGGGTGATGTGATCCCTTTTTTTTGCATTCTGAATAATCCTTGCTGTAGTATTTAAGGCAGTTCGGAGGGGGTTGGTGTGTGAGGCAGGAAGTCCATGGTAGATTATGTTGCAGAAATCCAGATGGGGGAGTGTCACAGCTTGCATTACTGTCCTGAAGTCATGAGGTTCTAGGAGGGGTCGGAGGCGTTGTTGATTTGTTGTTTAAAGGTGAGAGCTTGGTCAATGATGACCCCTAGATATCTTATTTGGGGCTGGATTTGGATTTGCGTGGTTCCCTTGTTGAGGTGGGTAGGTGGTTTGAAGTCCGGTTCTTTTGTCAATATAAGGGTTTCGGTTTTCTTTATGTTGATGGATAGATTGTTCTCCTGTAGCCAGTTGGCCACGTCGGTGAAGCAGGCTGATAGCTGGTCGTTTTTTGGGTTGGTGGTTGTAATCGGTGCGTAGAGCATTATGTCGTCTGCGTATATGTGGAAGTTGATGTTGTGGGTGCGTATGATTGAGCATGGTTTACGCCTCCTTGTCTGGAGGTTTTCGAACCCAATGTCTTCCTATCCCTGGCCGGCTAGGGTAGGCAGTGTACCCCTCGATATCCCGGGGTACACTCCTGTTCTTCTCCGGGCTGGGTTCTCCCAGATCGGTCAGTCTTCTGCTTAGTCCTCCGGATTGGGGACTCTGCTCCTACGGGAGTTCTCAGCTTCTCTTAGAGCTCCTCGTGAAGACCTGCAGTCTTTCCGGTGCCGGTTGACACCTGCGTCTCCAGCCCGCCTGGACTGGGGAACTTCGTCCTCTCTGCGATGAAGTTCCCTTGAAGACTGCGCTACTGCACCTACAGTACCCGTCGCAGCTCTGCCTTCTACAATCCAGTAGGTAAGCTCTAGATTGTGCTAGATCATTAACGGTTTAATGATGTCAAAGTGGTTTTGAAGACTCCACCTGTAGTCTTAGGTTGCTGTGCCTTTGGCGACTCTTCTCAACTCCTACCCTCCATCCCTCAGGGGATGCCGGGGATCCAGGTTGGGCGATGCCGCCCTGTCCAGGGGCGCGCATTCTGGGATCTCCTCTGGCACCCTCAGCTAGGGAGTCCCCATATGTGAAGACTCATTCCTGCTTGTTCCTGGAGATAGCACAGTTACTTACCTGTAACAGGTGATCTCCGGAACAGCAGGAATTAGTCTTCACAACCCACCCGCCTCCCCTAGGAGTTGTAACTCTCTCTCTCTCTCTCTTCCTTCCTCTCCTCTCCTTCTGTCTCAGCTATGAAACGCAACTGGGGAGAGGCAGTTGGAGGGGCGGGAAGCTACCGCGCAGGCGCGAGGGATGCTCCCAAAAGCCTTCTGATTGGATGCTGGGGAGCATTCCCGTGCGGGCTCCGTCGGCGCCGACGAACCCCATATGTGAAGACTAATTCCTGCTGTTCCGGAGATCACCTGTTACAGGTAAGTAACTGTGCTTACTTTTGCTTGCATTTTTTTTAAGTTGCCACTTGTCATTGAGGAGAGGTGATTGATGCTGCCGCCACGGACCCAGGAGAAGACAGTGGCAGTGGCTGAGCCCAGCACCGGCACCGCAGCCAAATGCCTCCGACTCCAGCCAGACGTTTCTAACTCCTGCTGTGGCACCTGGCACCTAGAACAGCCATGGACCCCACGCATATCCTTCCAGGCATGGCAATGGGATCATGTGATGTGCTGCTGAGTGGGCAAGCAACGCTGATGCTTTGCTCTAGGGGCCGTTCCCTACCAGGCTGAGTATCATCAGCAGTGCAGTTGATCAACAGCGTGCCGCTCTCCACTGCTAGTGCTGTTGAAGGTTTATGGGCAAATATTGGATCAGATTGGTACAGGACAAGCCACAAAACTGAATAAAAAAGATAAGGAGAAGTTGCAACCAGCGGAGTCAAAAGATGGCGGACAGGGCTTCTGAGGATGTGCAGTGAGCCACTGATCACAGCTACTATAGTGGGTGCACTTAAAGAAACACTTGTCAAAGTCTCAGGCCAGATAGAACTAATCACCCATTCTATGTCAGAATTTGCTGCTAGAATAGAGGATCATGTGGCTGATTTGGAAGGTGATACGGGTAGCATGTGGAGCCAACCACAGGATTTACAGGCAGTAGTGGAGCCTAATCCCTGGGCCTCAGAGTGTGAGGTGTGGGGATGGATGGGTTATCTCTATGAGGATGTCTGTGGTGTGTGAGAACGGAGAGGGTGTAATGTGAGGAGGTCTATGATATGTCAGATGAATGAGGGGAGGTATTGAGGGGGTATCTGAGATTTGGGGGAAGGGGTGTGTGAGATTTGGGGTTATATGGGGAGGGAGTTTCTTGTGGAAATGGAGGGGTATTTATGTGAGGGTGTCTGATGTGTGAGAAAAATGGGAGGATTGTGGGGGATGTCTGAGATTGGGGTAAGGGGTGTCTAGGTGGGAATGTCTACGGTTGGTTATGTTATGGGGAGTGGGATTTCTAGTGAGGATGATGGGGTCTCTAAGGTTTGTTATAGATGTTAGGGGCTTTCTTACAGGGATGAAGGGGTATCTATAAAGTTGGTTATAGATGAGAGAGGCGATTGGTTGTGGGGCAGGGGGCTGTGTCTATGATGTATGGGATGGATGAGGGGAGGGGATTTTTGGAGTGTCTGAGGTTCAGGGATGGAGGAGTATCTGTGTGATATTGGGGGAGGGAGTGTCTGTGAGATGTGGGCAGATGAGGGGGGATTGTTAGTGGGGATGGAGGGGTTGGTGGTGCTGCCTCTAAATGCAATGGTGGTAGATTTATTTTATTTATTCATAGGACTTACTAAACTGCTCTTGGAGTGGAGGAGTGGCCTAGTGATTGGGGCAAGGTACTTCAGGCCGGAAGGTCGGGGGTTCAAATCCCACTAGAGGACAGCAACCTTGGGCCGGAAGGACTGGGGTTTCTAGTCCCACAGGTGCTCCTTGTGGTCTTGGGCAAGCCACTTAACCCTCCATAGTCCATGTTCCCTGTAAAATAGTTATCTCCAAGTTATAATGCCCTGTTCAATGTAATTTCAGTTTGTTCAATGTAAACCGCACTGATGCAGAATAGCGCGGTATATAAGAGAATGTAAATAAATAAATAAAGATGCCCAAAGGGTACTTTATCTTTGCAATGAAATGTAGGGATGGAGGTGGTTGTCTGTGTCGCGATGGGGGGGTGGGGTCTGTGAGGGTGAAGGAATGGATAGGATGTGTCTGGGGTGTCTACCCGTGTGAAGGAGTTGGAATTATTTGTATGATTTGAGGATGAATGAGGGTGTCTGTGAGATCTGAAGATGTATAAGGGTATATATGGGGATGTGGTTCTGAGGATATTTGTGAGAATGGAAGAGGTGCCTATGTGCGGTATATCTCTCAGGTTAGAGATTCCAGTGTAGCCATGGGGGGATAGGGTGAGTTTGTGACTCTAGCCTAGTTGCCCAAAAATTGATTTCCTGGCATAAAAGTAACAGGAAAATATTGCACTGTGGTTCTCAGAATATGTATCTAATGGTCAAGCAGGTAGGGAAGGTGATAACAAAAACAGAAGGATGCTTATGTGCAAAGGGATAGGAATGGCCAGCAGGAACAAGGAAGTGATAGAGGCCCTGTATAAGTCTCTGGTAAGACTGCATTTGGAGTACTGTGTGCAATTCTGGAAACTGCACTTTTAAAAGGATATAAACAGCATGAAGATGATCAATGTTCTTTGTCCTAAAGCATAAAGATCTCAGTATGTACACTCTGGAAGAAAGGCGCACAAGAGGAGATATGACAGAGGCATCCAAATGAAAGGTGGGACGAGGAGCAAAAGATGAGGGTGAACGGGGATAGACTCAGGAGTACTCCTATGGAAATATGTCTTTATGGAAACGGTGGTGGATACATTGGAGTAGCCTCTCAGCAGAGGTGGCAGAGCGAGGACTTTATCTGAATTCAAGGAAGCCTGGGACAAGCACAGAGCATTTCTAAGGGAGAGGAGGGATTGTAGAGTGTATTTGGTATGAATGGGCAGACTGGATAGGCTGTATGTTCTCTTTCTCCTGTCATTTTTTGTTTCTACGTTAAATGAATGCAAAGGCAAGGACAAAGATTAGCATTCAAAAAAATAAGATCATCACATAGAGGAGCAAAAGAGAAAATATCTGGTAAAGCTAAAGGAGCTGGGGAAATGTATTTATTTAACCAGTTTTCTATACCGCCTTATCATTCAATCAAAGCGATTTACATTATGTAATTGCTACAAACAGGGCTCATATTCTCTTGTCCCCAAAGGGTTCATAATCTATGTGTACCTGAGGCAACGGAGGGTTAAGTAGCTTGCCCAAGGCCACAAGGAGTGCCTATAGGACTAGAAAACCCAGTCCCTCTAGCCTGAGATTGCTGTCCCCAGGTGGGACTTGAGCCCCTGGCCCTCTGGCATGAGGTATTATGTCCTAACCATTAGGCTACTCTTCCTCCTATTAGGGCAGCAAAAGCATGAGTGGAAGAAAAGACAGCTAAAATGTAAAGCAAAGTAACAAGACTTTGCTTGATGAGCATCTCCTGATCCAAGACTAGATCAAATTGACATTAGATAGAGCCTGCAATAGCAGCTCCAGGTCGCTGCACACTACTACCTTGTGAGTGTTGGCCCACAGCTCTTGGGTCTTACGTTCTGTTTGCTGCTGGGAAGAAATGGCACACTGGTTCCCTAAAACTCTTTCTCTGCCCCCCCTCCATAGCTGACCTCTGAGCAGCTCAAACCCTGTTCTCTCCCCCCCCCCCCCCATCCTCTTGCACCAGTGATGCAGACAGTTTGAGTCTGGATTCCATTCACCTTATTCGCAAACATGCACACATCACTGAAGTGCCCTGCTGCACATGGGGATTTAGGGAAGGGAAGGGGGGAGTAAGGAAAGGAAGGGAAACTACTGATTCTTTGGTGGGGATAGATTAAGGAAAGAAAGAGGATGGCCAGAGTGGGAAACAGAGCAAGGAACTAGATAGGAGATAATGGGGACTCAGTAAACTGAGTAGGAATCTGGAAATGACAGCCCCTAGTAACTGATAGATATGAGGGAGGGTGTGGGGTGGGAGTAAGAGAATAGGGAAAGAAGGTTGGGTGAATGATCTAGAAGCCTAGAGAGAGGGTGTAAAAAGGGATGGATCCCTGAAAGGGGGAGGAAGGGTAGAAATGTGGCTGGGGAGATGGTGAGTGACTGAAGAATGAGCTGGGGGCCAGGGAGGGAATTAATGGCAGGGAAGGGGCTAGGACTGGTAAAAGGAGGAGAGTGAGGCAGTGAGTATAGAGAAATAGGAAACTAGGAAGTGGGTGGAAAGGTGGACAGGGTATTGGAACAGGGGGAGGAAAGATACAGCAGGGGCAATGGGAGTGCTAGAGAAGGGGTATGAATGGGAGATGGAAAACTGGTAGATAAATCAGAGGTAAAAAGTGGGAGACTAAAAGACTGGAAGATGAAATAAAAGGATAGCGAAGGGTAAAATCTATTTATGAGTGAATAGAGAGGCAGAGGAGAGGGGGGAGGGGGGAATAGATAGAAAGAAAAGATCAGCACCAGATATGAAGAGAAGTCAGGAGGAGAGAAAAAGAATTGGAAAAGAGAGACAGAAACCATCTCAGCTAGAAAAATAAAATGGCCAGACAACAAAGGTAGAACAAATAATTTTATTGCCAATTTAGTGATTGGAATATGTTTGTAATTAACGTGCTGTCTTTATATGCAGCTCTGCTGTTGCAATGCACACACTGCCTGGCTTCTTGGGGTTTCAATTTAATTTTGTCTATGTAGTTCTATTTTTAGTTTGTGGTCCCTTATTCTCTGCTTGCTGAGAGTTTATCTATGTTCTAAATATGTGACTGAGACCAGGTATTCTGTTAGCAATTACTTTTTATATAAGGATTTGTAGTAATCTGGCTTGTTCAGTTTTCCTAGTAGGTGTATGGATTTTCTAGGGCTCACAGCAATATTTAAGGGGCTGCCCTTTTCTAGGGAGGCTCCTTGTTGTGGGTGATTTGGAAGTTAGTGCTGCTGTGGAATGGTAGATTTGCTCTACAGTATAGATCCTATGCTATGATTCTCACCTTTTCTTTTTGTTTTCTTTGTGGTCAACAGCAGGGTTCTGGTGGGGTTACTGGAATACAGATGGTCTTTAAGAATTGCAGTTTTGCATTCCTGATGCTGCACAGATGTTAGTTCAGATCCAAGGAAATCTCAGACTTTAAGGGAACATCTCAGTTTAATTTCATCTTGTGGCCTGAAGGCTTCACTGTTAGTAATTTCTGGGCTTTTCCAGCTCTGGCACAGTCGAATCCAGCCTGTGTACCATGATTTGAATTCTCAGCTTCCAGTATATTTTTTCTCATTACATATTTTCCTTTTTTACATTAGACTGGTCATAGCACTGATCAAATCAGTTTGTTTGTCATTACTCTTATGCAAATATTTATGCAAATGAGGCCTTGTGGATATGCAAATACTTATGCTAATGAGACCACACAATGAATCTCTGCATGACTCTGCATCACCCTTGAGCTGCCCTGGGCATCAGCTGTGGGACTGGTGGGGTGCAGAGGTGGAGGGTAGATGATGAACATGCGGGGCAGGGGGTGTGGAGGTGGAGGGTAGATGGACATGGGAAGGGGCAGTGGGACAGATGATGGACACCAGGGGCAGGGGAAAGATGCCTAATGGGGGGGGGGGGAGCAGGGGTGACAGATGCTGGCCATGGGAAGAGAGGGGAGAGAGGACAGATGATGGCCGTAGGGGTGACAGATGCTGGTCATGGGAAGAGAGGGGAGAGAGGACAGATGATGGCCGTAGGGGAGGCAGATGCTGGCCATGGGAAGAGAGGGGAGAGAGGACAGATGATGGCCGTAGGGGAGGCAGATGCTGACCATGGGAAGAGAGGGGAGAGAGGACAGATGATGGCCGTAGGGGTGACAGATGCTGGTCATGGGAAGAGAGGGGAGAGAGGACAGATGATGGCCGTAGTGGTGACAGATGCTGGTCATGGGAAGAGAGGGGAGAGAGGACAGATGATGGCCGTAGGGGTGATAGATGCTGGTCATGGGAAGAGAGGGGAGAGAGTACAGATGATGGCCGTAGGGTGACAGATGCTGGCCATGGGAAGAGAGGGGAGAGAGGACAGATGCTGGCCGTAGGGGAGGCAGATGCTGGCCATGGGAAGAGAGGGGAGAGAGGACAGATGATGGCCGTAGGGGTGACAGATGCTGGTCATGGGAAGAGAGGGGAGAGAGGACAGATGATGGCCGTAGGGGTGACAGATGCTGGTCATGGGAAGAGAGGGGAGAGAGGACAGATGATGGCCGTAGGGGTGACAGATGCTGGCCATGGGAAGAGAGGGGAGAGAGGACAGATGATGGCCGTAGGGGTGATAGATGCTGGTCATGGGAAGAGAGGGGGAGAGAGGACAGATGATGGCCGTAGGGGTGACAGATGCTGGCCATGGGAAGAGAGGGGAGAGAGGACAGATGCTGGCCGTAGGGGAGGCAGATGCTGGCCATGGGAAGAGAGGGGAGAGAGGACAGATGATGGCCGTAGGGGTGACAGATGCTGGCCATGGGGAAGAGAGGGGAGAGAGGACAGATGATGGCCGTAGGGGTGACAGATGCTGGCCATGGGAAGAGAGGGGAGAGAGGACAGATGATGGCCGTAGGGGTAGGCAGATGCTGGTCATGGGATGAGGGGACACAGAGGAAAAGGGCAGATACTAGGCAGGATGGGTATAGAGGAGAAAGGGCAGATGCAGGACATGGGGTGGAGATGAGGAGGAAGGGTAAATGCTGGATACTGGGGGTGGAGGAAGAGAGGAAAGATGTTGGACATTTGGCGGGGGAAGGAGAGGAGAGGTGCTGGAAACAGGAGGAGGAAGAAAGGAAAGATGGTGGACTGGGGGAAGAGAAAGAGGAGAGACATCCTAGAGGAGGGAGACGGGGAGGAAGTGGTTAAATGCTGGACATGGTATGTGGAGAGATGCTGGACACAGGAATGGAGAGAAAGGGGAATATATTGGACACAGGGCAGGAATAAGGAGGGGGAACGATGGGGTGGGGTGATAAAAATAGGCTGAAGCACTGGATGAAGGGAGGGGAAAGGGGGAGAGGCTGGAGATGGTGAAGGGGAGAGTTAGCTGGGTGGAATAAAAGGCTGGGGAAGGAGAGAACTGTGTTAAGGGTTGAAAAGTGGTAGATTTATTTATTTAGACAGTTTTGTATCCCGCTTTTTCCTTCAATCAAAGCGGTCAATACAGTACAAGGTTATACAAAGGAAAGGGAAACATAAACCACTTTATAATTGCATCAAAGTGATGGAACAAGGGGGTACATAGCACAGGGAAGCACAACACATACATTACAATAAATTTAACTACAAACACATACCAGCAGACAGAACTAAATTAGCACAGCCGTTTCCTCGGTCCCGCACGGTCCAATGCCAAAGGGCCCTCTGGCGAGGCCCTCAGGTGCCGGCCCGCAAGGCACGGGTGCACTCCCGCATCGGCGGTTAAATGCCGTTGTAGGGCACATTTGATTGGTGGTCTCAGGAGGCAATCCCTCTGCTGCTGATTGACTGCTTCTGGTCTCAGGCGCACTCCCGCATCGATAGATGCAGTATTAAGAGGGGATTAAAGACTGGATGGTAAGGAGGAGGAACAAAATCTGAATTGATAGAGAGATAGAGAAAAAAATTGGAAAAAGCTGAAAGGAAAAGATAACTGCCAGAGATGTAAAGAAGTGAAGAAGACAAGACAGGACAGGAGAGAAGTGGCAGATGAGCAAATTAATAGAAGACAGAGGAAAACAGAAGATAGAGACTGAGATTAACGCGATTAGAGAATAAAGTGACCAATCGTCAAAGGTAGAAAAATTAATTTTATTTTTAATTTACTGACTGGAATATGTCAGTTTTGGGGTTTACATGCTCTCTTTATATTTTGATCATTACAGGGGCAAATGCATCTCTTGCTAGTTCCCTGATGTTGTACTGCATACCGTGGTGTAGCCAAGGGGGGTCTTGATGGGCCGTGTCCCTCCACTCTGACATAGGCCCACCCCAATCAGTGGCAGAAGAATAGCCAAATGAGAGGGTAACTGAAGGCAGTGTCAATATTTCTAGTGCTTGGTTAATCCCAGGCCCAAGGCCGGCACCAGAGTGGGTTCAAGGTGTTGGCACCCTAGGCAGATCTTAAGCCTTATGCGCCCCCCTGGCTGTCAGAATCTATTGTTCAGCTTTGAATGCCCTGCTCTTTGCTACCCCCACCCCCCAAAAGCTGCCATCCAAAGTGATGGCCTAGTTTGCCTAGTGGTTGGGCTGGTCCTTCGTAGGCCCCACAGACTCTGCTGTGCCACTGATGCAGAGTCTGGCTTCTTTGGGTTTCAGTTTAATTTTTGTCTACATCTGTCTATTTTTAGTTTGTGGTAATTAGATCCTCACGAAATAAGGAATAATCTATCTTCTGAGTATGTGACCAAACCGAGGTATTCTGTTAGCATGGAGTTTCTATGTAGGGATCGGTAGTAATGTTTAATGATAACCACTTGTTTCTGTTTAATACCTGTTCTATGTAAATTCGGTTCTATGTAAAATCTGTTTTATTGTTCACGTTCTATGTAAACCGCGCTGATTTTGAAATAGTGCGGTATATAAAAGCGAATGAATAAATAAATAACACAGGTACACTACCAAAAAACTGCCTCCAGTTTTGCAACTGATTCCTATAGATTTTGGGGTGCTGAATCCAGGAAAAATAGCCAAAATGTTCCATCACGTCACGTTTTCTTGCAAAATTAGATTTCTTACCCATATAAGGAATGTTCACATAATTTCTTTTTAGCCGACTGCAGTTTATTTTCTTGGCCCAAAATAGAGGTTGTAATGGCTAACTAACTAGAAACACTCCCTCATGATATTTTAGAGTGTTTTGTATTCATTTTATACATTAACAGGACAATTGGGAGGCGGGGGGCTAAATCCAGTACTCGCGCTGGCGCATGTTCTTTCCTGTTCGCCTCGCCTCGTTCGCTCGCTCGCTCGCTCAAACACGGTGGTTGCGACATGAACGTTCCTGTCAAATTTCAGTTTCTTGCAAGTTCATTATTACCTTTTGTTTGCTCAGTCATAATCCAGCTTTATTCCGAAGTGGTTCACTACAGTTGTAGTTTGCAGTGCTGTGTATTTGTGATGGCTCACAGAGCCAGAGGTTGCGTCAACTCTCCGGACAGTTTTTGTTTTATTTGTGGGGAATATACCGTGAAAAAGCGGCAGAGGAACATTTCTGCATTTATTAAAAAAGTATATTTCGCCTATTTCGGTTTGAAGTTAGGCGATCAAGACAAACCGTGGGCTCCTCACAAAGTGTGCAAGACATGTGAGGAAGATCTACGCTTATGGATGAAAGGTAAAAAACAAGCATTTCGTTTCGGAATACCTATGATGTGGCGTGAACAAAGAGACCACAGCAGTGACTGCTATTTTTGCTCTTGCATTGTGAAGGGATACAACTTAAAAAATAAGAACGTAATAAGTTACCCCAACCTTCCCTCAGCAATTAGGCCTATGCCTCATAGCAACGAAGTACCTGTGCCTGAACCACCAAAATCTTTGGATCATATTTGTGTGGACGGTTCTGATCATGATGAGACTCATCAGATGGCTTTTCCCGATGAGTCCAGTACTTCCGAGTTTGAAACTGAACCAGATCCGAAACCTGAACTTTTCTCTCAAGCTGAATTGAATGATTTAGTCCGGGATTTAGGACTCCCAAAAGATGCTGCCCAACTGCTAGGTTCTCGGCTTAAACAGAAAAATCTATTGTCACCAGGAACAACTTTTTATTGGTACCGCAACCGCGAGACACAATTTTTGAAGTATTTCAGCAAAGAGGAAGATTTGGTATTTTGCAACGATATATACGGAGTGATGGAAAAGTTTAAACTCAAGTATGATCCTGCTGAATGGCGGCTGTTCATTGATTCGTCAAAAGACAGCATAAAAGGTGTTCTTCTTCATAATGGCAACACATTCGCTTCAGTTCCTATTGCTCACTCTGTTATTCTCCAAGAAAAATACGAGAATTTGACCCTGATTCTTCAGAAGATTCGTTATGATGAGCATAAGTGGATGATTTGTGGAGACTTTAAAATTCTATCCATGCTATTAGGGCAGCAATCCGGTTTCACCAAATATCCCTGCTTCCTTTGCTTGTGGGATAGCCGGGCCCGCGACCTACACTGGGGGAAAAAAGACTGGCCAATTCGGGAGTATTTGAGACCCGGTGAGAAAAATGTTCTTCATGAGAGCTTGGTACCTCGTGATAAAATTCTATTACCACCTCTCCACATTAAGTTGGGTCTCATTAAGCAATTCATCAAGTCCCTTCCAAAAGATGGTGAGTGCTTTCGGTACCTTTGCTCAAAGTTCCCCTGACTTTCTGAAGCAAAGCTAAAGGAAGGAGTGTTTGTTGGCCCTGATATAAGGAAACTCATTTCAGATGGAGCATTCGCTGAAACGATGTCTGAGAAGGAAAAAGAAGCCTGGGATTCCTTTAAGGATGTTGTTCTCAAATTCTTGGGGAACAGGCGGGATGAGAACTATAAGGATATTGTTGCCAGGATGCTCAATGCCTTCAAAGAACAAGGCTGTAACATGAGCCTGAAAGTCCATTTCTTGCACTCCCATGTGAACTACTTTCCCGAAAACTTGGGGGCGTACAGTGAAGAACAAGGTGAAAGGTTTCACCAGGACATCAAGGACGCAGAGAGAAGGTACCAAGGAAGATGGAACACCACTATGATGGCTGATTTCTGCTGGTTGCTGCTGCGGGAAACCCCAGATGAAAAATACGCCAAGCAGCACACCAAGAGAAGCATTCGGGGGAAGAAGAAACGGGCCCACCAGGAGATTGATTGACCCAAGAATGACTTTAAAATCTAAACTGTGTTGACAAATATCGTGTTTTTACTAAACTTTGAAATTAAAATTTGCTAGTTATTACCACAGTGTCGGATCTCATTTATTAGAATTTTATTTTCACACCATCGGGTGTTTGTCTTCATGTATTGTAATGGTGCGGTTTGCGTTTTCTATTCTTACATACATACCTGTACAACATTTTTTGCACATTTCTTTGCTTTGCTTTGTGTCTAACCTCGCTCTTATATGCTCAATGTTTGTGCACATGTATGTGGCTGTTTTAAGTGCAGACAATTTTGCTACCATCACAGTGTGTTTTGTTGACATTACTCTATTCTTATGTGCTGCCTTGTTACAATTTTCTTTATTCTTATTTGAATAACTACTAAACAATTAGTATAAAGAATTCATCCAAGAAACTTTTATCTCGATCGCACTCAATCTGAAACGTTCACCTCAAACTGCTAACCCAATGTAGCAAAAAATCTGTACGTGATGGAGCAAATTGGTTACCAGATTTGGATTCAGCGCACCAAAAAACGTAAAAATCAATCGAAACATTAGAGGCAGTTTAAAAAAAAAATTTTTTAGTGTACCTGTGTAATCCATCCGGTTTATTCTAGGCCCATTGCAATATTTACAGTGCTGCTCTTTTTTGGATAGGTCTCTTGTGTGAGTTTTGGATGTTAATGCTGTTATAGTATGGTAGATTTTCTCTGTAGGTCCTAGGTCATTTTTGCAAGGTTTTTGTATGTCCAGTACTGGTGAGGATTTATATTGCAGTTAACTGAGATGACACCAGAATCGGAAATTATTTTTGGTATGTTGAGTTCCCGTGGGAAATTTCTTAGTTCTGCTCTGCACCCATTGTTGGAAGAAGGGTTTCTTTGAATGCAAAATATATATTCAAAAAGAAAATGAGAGAACCTCAGCATAGTTTAAAATGCCAAAATAAAATTAATTATAATAATTTTATTTTGATGTTATAAACTGTGCCATGGTTCTTGCTTTTTGAGTTTGCTCCTTGGTATGTGATCACCTTGCATCTCCGTGTCTTTTGCAGAATATTTATCTACATTAAAAACCACGCCGGTCCAGTATGTCGTGTCAGGATTCGCTATGTTTTATATTAGATTCCCAGGCTGGATAATTAAACTGCTACAATTTTTGCTGCATATACACATCATTGCAAAGGCTTGCTTTTTTAAAATTATATAACCTGGAAACGTATTGCTTTCTTTATTCTTGGGGCAACCACCTGATTGGTGTCCTGAGTGAGGGGACCTCCTGTTCTCTGGCTAGAGCTCTAAGAAGGCCCCTCCATTTTGGCTGCCAGAGGAGGGGGGGTAGTGGCATCAACTTTTCTCTCACCTCAGGCAGCAGATTGTCTTGAGCCCCCCCTGCAGGGCTGTATATTGGTTCTTTACTTCGAGGGCTGGAAGAGTTGGATTGACGATTCTGCAGGCTCTGGTGACACATGTCCAACTCTCTTCATTCTGTGGCCTCCCATCTTTACCTCTGTTAGAGAGCTTGGATTCTTCAAGAAGCATCTCATCAATGTACTTCTCACTGTCTCGAATGCTTCTCAGCCTCACCACCTCTTCTCTGTGCTCCTACACTTATTTCATGAGGGCTTCAGCTTATAGGCATCTTGCATGTGGAACCAGTCCCTCGACTGGCATCGAGCTGTCTGTCTGGACAGAGGCAGAAGCTGTAACGGGGGCAACTGCATTGTTAATATGATTTTACCCAGCCGTTGTTCAGTTGGTGGCGCTCTGGTACCTGTTGAAGTAAATGAAAGAGACTGGACATATATGCAGATGAGTCTCTGGTCCTCTGCCGCTGGGACAAATGCAGGGGCAATGGTAGCTCTTGCCTGGCTGACTCCCGGTGACCTCTGGAGTCCTCTGCTGGGACGGATATGCAGATGGGTCTTTCGGTCCCCTCATCTCTCACCAAGTACAGAACAAATTACCACAAACTGACAATAGAAATATGTAGGCAAAAATTAAACTGAAATCCCAAGAAGCCAAACTCTGCATGCAGTGCAGCACCAGAGAAATAGAAACGGCAATGCATCCCATCCCCCCCCCCCCCCCACACACACACACACACTATTGCGTCACATATTAAAATAGCAGATGATATAATTTCCAAAAACTGATATATTCCAATCATTAACCCTTTCAAGGCTGTTGTTGCCATATGGCAGCCTTCAAATTTTCCCTGGATTCTATATTTCCAAAAAATCTGCACACTGTGTGCGAAATATGATGTGTATCTGTGCTTGACATCTGAAAAAAACTTATTTAAACTATCACACCCAGCAGTAAATGAAACTGATGCCAAGACTGTTTTTAATTTTCAGCCATTCGGGACCATAGTTGCCATATGGCAACAGTAAATATTGTTTCTTAGAAATAAATTTTTTTCAAAAAACTTTATATTCTGCATCATTTAGCTCAAATCTTAATAAAAAAATACTGAAAAAAAATTCAGTTACAAAACAATTATGTGGACACAAAAGGGCTAAATTTAAAAAAAATTCTACCTTTGTTGTTTGACCATTTTATTTTTCTAATCGTGTTGATCCCAGTCTCTGAATTGTGCTTCTCTAACTTCTCTCTAGGGTCTCCAGTCCATTTGCCCAGTTCTCTCTTCTTCTGTATTCTGCATTTCCTCCTTTATCTCTGAGATTGATCCTTTCCTTTCAGCTTTCTTCCATTTATTTTTCTGTCTCTCTATCCACTCATATTTCGCTCCTTAAAATCCAGTTTTCGGTCTTCTTTTTACTGCATTTACATCAACTTTCTATCTTTTTCTCTCACCCTGACCCTTCTATTCCTCATTGCCTTATCCTACAGCCTCCCCTCCCCCCCCCCCGTAACTCCTCTTCCTTCTCCGCTCTTCCCAGCCTTCTGTCTCACTCTCTCACTCTCCTTCCAGCAGCTCCTCTTACGCTCTCCCCCCTTCATTCGGTATCTTTTCTCTCTCTCCCCTTCTCTGTGGTTATCTCCCAGCTGTCTTCCTAATTACTCCCATGACCTCCTATGTGTCCTTACACTCCCCCCCCCCCCTATGTTCAGAATCTCCCCTCTATATTTCTACTCCATCTTCCCCATGTCCAGAATCCACTTATGTGTCCCTATCCCCCCACCTATGCCCAACAATTCCCCTCTGTGTGTCCTTACTCCTCCCTGCAGCCAGCATCTACCCTATCCTCCCCTCCATGTGTTTAGCTGAATATCCACGACTAGTGGCCCGACACATCCTGATGCTGAGCGTTTAACATTAGGCCCTAGGTTCTTATTTTCCAGATCTATAAGCCTATGTGATTGCTCCATGTAGAAGTCTTTGTTGAGATCTCCATAGGAAAGCTGTTTCTATATCTAGGTGTCATGAGTGTTGTAATCAAAAATTCATAAGTGCAGGGACACTCAATGACATCAGCATCTACCTGCTAGCCATGCCCATATGTGTAACGACACCAACCTCTGCACCCACAGTCTTTAATTATGATTAGATGCAATAACTCTTAGCATTCTAACGTAGTGATAAAGACCAGCATGGTCCATCTAATCTGCCCCATAAGGTGTCTAGAGTTGTAGAGCTGCACCTGCCGCGCTGTGCAGTTATTCCCCCTCTAGGCCTTTGCTTAAGGTTGTACCTGCTGCTTCAGGCACACTACTCCTCCCTATTTATGAAGTTATTGGCATTTGCTTTGATTCCATCCTCTTGCTATGCAGTGATCTTCTGTGTCTGTCCCAGGCCTTTTTGAATTCCGTCACTATTTTTGCTCTCACCACCTCCTTTGGGAGGGAATTCCAGGTATCCACCATCCTTTCCGTGAAAAAGCATTTCCTGACGTCGCTTTTAAGTTTACCTCCTTACTGTTGTATTTCATGTCCTTTAGTTCTACAGCTTCCCCGTTTCTGAAAAAAAATTGTTTGTTCATTAATACCCTTTAAGTATTTAAAGGTCTGCATCATATCCCCCCTGTCTCTCCTCTCCTCCATATTTAGGTCTTCAAATCTTCAAATCTTTTCTCAAATGCCTTCTGGTACGCGCCCCATATCATCTAAGTCGCCTTCCTCTGAACCATCTAAAGTCTTTTTATATCCTTTCTAAAGTACAGTCTCCAAAACTGAAAACAATACTCCAGTGACCTCTTAAGGGGCACTAAGACCTCCTTAGCCCTGCTGGCTCTTCCTCTCTGTATACAGCCTAACATCCTAATGGTTTTGGCCACTGCCTTGTCACACTGCTTTGCCAGTTTGAGATCCACTGCTTCAGGGAGTCAAAGCCATGAGGTTAATATCTCAGAGGTGCAGTCTTGATTGGCTGCCGCAAAGGTTGAAGGCTATGTTACTATGGCTTGTTGACCTTTGACAACATTTTTTGGCATCTGGTGCTACCACTGAGTATGTGTGCAGCTTTTCTCCAGGGTGTATGCTGCATGTAGACCTAAGTAGAATTAGTAAGTGAAACTGGAAGCACAGTCCCTCTGTTTTAGAGAAGAGGCTGCACCAATAACATCGACAAAACCTTAGGGGGCTGGCAGCGAATGATGGCAGAGGTTAACAGAGACAAACAGGCAGATTGGAAGATAGGAGGCACTGAAAGGACAATCATAGACGAACCACTACACCGAATCTCGCAGCAAGATCCCATAATTTAGAGATCAGAAAACTGGACAAATTCTAAATGCAGAAGCAAGCATTGGAGAATAGAAATGGCAGCAGAAGGCATTTGGCAGAGGCAGAGAAAGAAGACGGCAAAGGACTCCAAGCCAGGTCAAACTGTTGTGATCCTGGTAGGCAAAGAGAGCAGTAATTGTATGAAAGGCAGGGAGGCATGAGAATGGGTGCCACATGCATCTGAACAGTAAGCCCTTGATTTGCTCATACCGTTGTGGTCAATATTATTAGGACCCTTGCAGTTCAACCCCTTAATGTCCAATATCTCAAAAAAAAAAAAAAGTTGGCGAGTGAAATGGCTTTGGACTATATAGGCACACATATTTGCCATATAAAAGAATAAAATAAAACAAGACCAATTAAAAAGGGAAATAGTAGGAAATAGTATAAAAACTGGAACATGGCCAGGACATGATTATTGGCACCCTTATAAACAATTCAAATCAGTTTGAACAGAAGAACCACATTTCCACTGCAGTAAAATTAGACGTATCTGTGATTGTCAGTACTCACATGACAAGAAAGCTAATACAATGCTAGGAATCATAAGGAAAGGAATGGAGAACAAAACCAACTTTGAAAAACAACTTTGTGTGGCCTATACTTGGGGGGAAAAGCTTGCGAGATTTATTGGTCCATCCCTTTCCTTTTTCTCAAAAAGCTTTGGAATGGATTGGCCATTTTCCCTGCGATCATTGTGTATATTGTTCGGCATCTTTGAGTGGTGAGACCTGGATGGATCCGACTACAAATAGAATTTGGATAGCTTGACATTTTAACACATGTGATTCTGCGTTCGTGGTTTATTTACTCGTGTGTCCTTGCGGTCTAAAATATGTGGGTTGTACTTCCCGGCCCATCAAGAAGCGACTAACAGAGCTTGCATCAAGGTTTCGTACTTGGACCCTTTCAGCCCCGATAGTCTCACATGCAGTGCAATGCACCCTGGAGTTTACTAACTTTTCTTGGCGTGTGATTGATTACATACCGTCTTTTGTTTCTGGGGCCAATCGTCTTGCCCGCCTATATAAGTGCGAGCAACAATGGAGTTTTTGGTTCAATACTGTTATACCAGGGGGCTTGAATTTGCAACAGGATTGGTATAATTTGTTGTGAGTAATTAAATGTCTCTTCCTTTCTTTTTGACCTTTTTTGACCATTCTTCAGCCGGCAGTTTGGTGTCAGTATGATTGTTGCTCTCACCTCCTGGCCGGCTAAGCAGTAACTCCAAATCCGGAAATGACGTCAGACGCCATGGCTTTAAAGATCTCACTTTTTCCCTAGCTTTTCATGCGCACATTGGTAGATATTAACCTGAAGCAGGGTTTTTTTGAAGTTTGTCAACCCTAAATGCAGGACTGTGTTGTTTTCCACCTTCACTGATGAACTGTGTTGAAGCGCTGTGGTTTCAGTTAAGTACTTTCTTCATGTAAAGATTTTTGGCAGTTTATAGGTTTTACTGCATTTTGAATAAAAGAACGCAAACCTTCAGTTAAGAAGTTATTGCCTGGGGTTCTTTGTCCAACAAAAATATTTATTTTTGTTGTTGGGGATTTGTTTGATCACTTGAAGAGAGGAGCCTCTGTTCTTGTTTTGATTACAAAGATAGAATCTGACACTAGAATATAATTCAACCTGCTCTGCATAGAATGGGCCCGGGATATGTGCATATATTCTAAGAACATAAGATATGCCATACTGGGTCAGACCAAGGTCCATCAAGCCCAGTATCCTGTTTCCAACTGTGGCCAATCTACGTCATACGTGCCTAGCAGTTTCCCCAAAAGACACAGGTTCGACAATGCTTGTACTGGGTCAAGCATTGATATCCTGGGTCCCTTCTTAATAATGATTTATGGACCTTTCCTCCAGGAACTTGTCCAAATCTTTTTTAAACCCAGCTACACTAACAGCCTTTACTACATCCTCCAGTAACAAATTCCAGAGTTTGATTACACGTTGAGTGGAAAAATATTTTCTTTTATTAGTCTTAAATAGTTTACTCTGTAGCTTCGTTGCATGTCCCCTAGTCTTTCTATATTCTGATAACATAAACAATCGATCTACATTTACCCGTTCCACACCGTTCATTAATTTATAGACTTCTATCATATCTCCCCTCAGCCGTCTCTTTTCCAGGTTAAAGAGCCCTAACCTTTTTAGCCTTTCTTCATAGGAGTATCCTTCCATCCCCTTTACCATTTTGGTGGCTCTTCTCTGAACCTTTTCTAATAACGTTATATCCTTTTTAAGATATGGCAACCCGAATTGCACACAATATTCAAGGTGCAGTCTCACCATGGAACGATATAGAGGCATTATAATATCTTTTATTTTATTTTCCATTCCTTTCCTTATGATACCTAGCATTCTATTTGCTCTCTTGGCCACCGCTGCACACTGGGCTGAGGATTTTAACATGTTATCCACAATGACGCCTAAATCTTTTTCCTGGGTCGTGACTCCTAATGTGGAACCTTGCATCGTGTAACCATAGTTTGGGTTGTTCTTCCCTAGGTGCATAACTTTGCACTTGTCCGCATTAAATTTCATCTGCCATTTTGATGCCCAGTCTTCCAATTTATCAAGATCCTCTTGCAATTTTCCACAATCCCCTTGGGGTTTTTTTTTTTAAATTTTTTATTTATGCAATTTTCAAAAAATAACAAGAAGGTTACAACACCAATCCTGAAGTAATAGAAAGGCAACAGAAATAAATACCTACAGCCGGGAATCAATGAAAGAAAAAAATCATAACATACAACAAAATTGCCTATTTCACTCTAGCCCACAATGGGGGGAAATTCCATAGAAATTATACACAATACAAGAAGAAATATGCATGCAGCCTAAACCTGGAGACTAAACTATGAGTCAGAGGGAATTTCCAGACGCTTGGCACCAATAAAAGCCAACAACTGGGAGGGCTCAAAGAAAATATAAGAAAAGGTCTGGAATTTCACCAAACACTTACATGGGTGTTTAAGAAAAAACAGCCCCCCCAGTTGTAATACCCCTGGTCGAAGCAACAGAAACTCTCTACGTCTCTTTTGCGTTTCTCTTGATAGGTCTGGATAGATACGCACTGAAAGACCTCGAAACGAAAGTTTCCGCTTCTGAAAAAACAATTTCAATAACCATTCTTTATCGGATAGTAAAGCAAAGGTAATTAACAGTGTAGCAGGAACCTGTGACTCTAAACCAGAATTTTCAATAATATCTGTAAGATTTAATACATCACTCTGGCTCTGGTTTACCCCTGACACACTAGGAGCCGAAACCCGTTTAGCAGTGGGCAGATAGTAAATTTTTACCAGGGGGGGAACCAGGTCAGGGGAAACCCCAAGTATTTCAACTAAATATTTAACAAACATATCTCGGGGAGAGATAGAAGACACCTTGGGGAAGTTTATAATTCTTAAATTGTTCACACGAGTCAAGTTATCTAAATGCTCCATCTTCATCTGTAATGACATTACACTTTTCCTATGGCCATCCGAGTATTCTTCCAAGCTTTCAACTTTGCTAGAAACAACAGTATGCTCCATTTGGAGCATAGAAACCTTTCCTTCCAACTCAGTCAGTAAAACTGCAGAAGAGTCTACCTTATTAGCCAACTGGGAAACTTGTGGTAGCAGGGCCTCTCCAAGAGAAACAATCGCATTCCAGATAGTTTCCAAGGTAAAGTTCTGTGGCTTCTTTAGTGTAAAAACTTCACCTGAGCAAGGAGGGGGCACAACAGGCTCCATTGATGCACAAGGTCGGTCACCACTCGAAGAGAGAGACAGCTGCTCCAACTGTGTCTCTCCCGACACCGCCGTAGGTCTTCATGAGCCCAGATCTCCAGAGGGCTCCGCTCCCAACCTGACCCTCGTGAGGACTTCCCCACCCCCTCCACAGAGGGAGGAGAAGCCAGCTCCAGGAACCCAGAAGGCAAGGGCTGAGTACGAGTCGACGGAGGTGCAGGACTCAATACGGGGGAGACAGATGAAAGCGACGCAGACACCGGGCACTCCGTCTCCGGTGAGTCAGCAAGTCGCATAGCTCCTCCCGTTTGCTCCGAAGCCCTGATGGTGCGCACGAGGAAAGGATCCAAAGGACCAGATAAAGGTAAATTCGGCGTGGAGGTACCAACGGGCTGTGAGGGCAACGGCCCCGTCTTCCCCTTGCGCTTCCTCCCCATTCACAAACGCCACCCTACAGCGCAGGCTGCTGCCGTAGCCATCTTGGAAACGCCCCCTATCATCTTCCAATTTATCAAGATCCTCTTGCAATTTTTCACAATCCTCTTGGGTTTTTAACAATTTAAATAGTTTTGTGTCATCTGCAAATTTGATAACCTCACTTGTTATTCCACTTTCCAGGTCATTTATGAATATATCAAAAAGCAGCGGACCAAGCACAGATCCCTGCGGTACCCCACTATCCACCTTTCTCCATTGGGAAAATTGGCCATTTAGCCCTACCCTCTGCTTTCTATCTTTTAACCAGTTCCTGATCCACAATAGTACACTGCCTCCTATCTCATGACTCTAGTTTTGCCAAACGTCTCTGATGAGGGACCTTGTCAAAGTATTTCTGAAAGTCCAGATACGCTATATCAACCAACTCACCTTTATCCACCTGTTTATTCACACCTTCAAAAAAACATAACAGATTAGTAAGACAAGATCTGCCTTGTCTAAAGCCATGTTGGCTGTCTCCCATTAGGCCATGACTATCTTCATGCTGAGTAATTTTATTCTTTATGATGGTTTCTACCATTTTTCCCGGTACTGACGTCAAGCTCACTGGTCTGTAGTTTCCTGGATCACCCCTGGAACCCTTTTTAAAAATTGGTGTTACATTGGCGATCCTCCAATCTTCAGGTATTAGAGATTATTTTAATGATAGTTCACAGATTACTAATAGCAGGTCTGCAATCTCATATTTCAGTTCTTTCAACACCCTTGAATGTATACCATCCGGCCCAGGTGATTTGCTACTCTTCAGTTTATCTAATAGTTGTAATACATCTTCCCGATGTATCGATATTTTCTTCAATTCTTCCGCACCTTTAAATACCACTTCAGTCATGGGTAACATCCAAACATCTTCCTCAGTAAAGACCGAAGCAAAGAATTCATTCAGTCTCTCCGCTATCGCCTTGTCGCCTCTTAGTGCCCCTTTATCCCCTCTATCATCTAATGGACCAACTGACTCTCTCACAGGTTTTTTGCTATGAATGTACTTGAAAAAGTCTTTATTTCACATTTTTGCTTCCGCAGCAAGCTTCTTCTCAAATTCTCGCTTTGCCTGCCTTATCAATGCCTTGCATTTGACTTGCCAGTGCTTGTGCTGTTTTCAAGTTTTGTCGTTTGGCTCTTTTTTCCATTTCCTGAAGGATGCTTTTTTGGCAACAACAGCCTCTCTGACCTCACCTTTAAACCATGCTGGCAGTTTTTTGGACTTCCTTCCACTTTTCTTAAAGAGTGCAATACAACTGGTCTGGGCTTCCAAGATAGTATTTTTCAACAACACCCAAGCTTGATGTAAGTCTTTAACCTTTGCAACTTCTCCCTTTAGTTTTTTCTTAACTATTTTCCTCATTTTATCATAGTCTCCCTTTCAAAAGTTAAAAGGTAGTACTGTGGATTTCCTTACTATCCCTCCTCCACTAATTAAATCAAATATGATCATGCTATGATCACTATTGCCAAGTGGCCCCAACACCCTTATCTCTTGCACTAGATCTGACATTCCACTAAGGACTAGGTCCAACATGGCTTCCCCTCTGGTCGGTTCATGAACCAGCTGCTCCAAGAAGCAGTCATTTATTTCATCTAGGAACTTTATCTCCCTAGCATGTCCTGTCGTGACACTGACCCAGTCGATACTGGGGTAATTGAAATCACCCATTATTATTACTGCACTGCAACGTTTGTTAGCTTCCTTGATTTCTTTGAGCATTTCATCATCCATTTGTTCATTCTGGCCAGGCAGTCGATAGTACACCCCCACTGCCATCGCCTTCCCCTTTTTACATGGAATTTCAATCCATAGAGATTCTACAGCAAATTTTGTTTCCTGCAAAACTTTAATCCTTTCTGACTCAATGCCCTCTCTAACATAGAGCGCAACCCCTCCACCAATTTGATCAGCTCTATCATTACGATATAGTTTGTACCCAGGTATCACAGTGTCCCACTGGTTGTCCTCCTTCCACCATGTCTCTGAGATTCCAATCATATCTAACCTCTCATTTAGTGCTATATATTCTAACTCTCCCATCTTATTGTTTAGACTTCTAGCATTTGCATACAAGCATTTTAGAGACTGTATTTTATTCATATTAATTTGGCTATTGGTAGACATGGGTAATTTGGGATCTTTAAGCTCTCTCTGCTCCATACTCGAGGGCATTTGGGCTACTTTACTCTGTTTTGGAACCTCTCTGCTTTTGGTAGTATCCTTCAAGGATACATTCTTCCAAACCATGTGCTCTTGTGCGACTGTCGGCTTTCCCCTGCTATCTAGTTTAAAAGCTGCTCTATCTCCTTTTTAAAGGTTAATGCCAGCAGCCTGGTTCCATCCCGGTTAAGGTGAAACCCATTCCTTCGGAAGAGCCCCTCCTTTCCCCAGAATGTTCCCCATTTCCTAACAAATCCAAACCCCTCATCTCTGTACCATTGTCTCATCCACGCATTGAGACTCCGGAGCTCTGCCTGTCTTTTGGTTCCTGCGCTTGGAACGGGAGGCATTTTGGAGGACGCTACCCTGGAAGTTCTGGATTTCAACTTCCTACCTAAAAGCCTACATTTAGCCTCCAGAACCTCCCTACCACATTTTCCTATGTCATTGGTACCGACATGTACCAAGACAGCAGACTCCTCCCCAGCACTATCTAAGACCTTATCTAGGTGGCGCGTGAGGTCCTCTACCTTCGCACCAGGCAGGCATGTTACCAGGCGATCCTCACGTCCACCAGCCACCCAGCTATCTACATGCCTAATGATCGAATCACCAACTATGACGGCTGTCCTAACCCTTCCCTCATGGGCACATGGCCCTGGAGAAACTTCCTCGGTGCGAGAGGGTTTTACATCACCTGGAGGACAGGTCGTAGTTACAGGATCACTTCCTGCCACACCAGGGTGATGCTCTGCTGTCATGTGACCTCTCTCCTCCATGGCAACAGGGATGCTGCCAGACTGGAGGTGGGACTTCAGGACTATATCCCTGTAGGTCTCGTCTATGTACCTCTCTGTCTTCTTTATGTTTTTCAAGTCTGCTACTCTAGCCTCTAGAGAATGGACTCGTTCCCTGAGAGCAAAGAGCTCCTTGCACCTAGTGCACACGTAAGACCTCTCACCAACTGGGAGAAAATCATACATGTGACACTCAATGCAAAAGACTGGAAAGTCCCCATCTCACTGCTGGACTGCTGTCTGCATCTTAATTTTAAGCTTGTGTTTAGATCTTTTAAGTTCTTTACTTACTAAGGGTTGCTATGGATATTTATACTAATAAAACTGTACCTAATACGTTTAATATACCTTGCTCACCTGAAGCTTAATTAATCTCAGGTCCTTAGTGTATGACTGATTTGAGTAACGAGCTTCACTTGAGAGCACCTCCTGCCTTTTAAGATGTGTAAGGGTGGCTGATTAGCTCCAGCCACCCTTTGTCATTTCAGTGTACCAGCAGTGGCAGTCGGCACAGTACCAGTCCTTGAGGAGCTTTCTTTTGATAGTCCAGCCTTCACCAATGCTTACCAAGCATTATCCAAATTGCGCACACAGAAAACAGCATCCCTCACAGAAAACATTAAACCAAAGGGGTAGAGCCAACGATATTGTGCCCCAGTGTTCTGTAGCACAGAGGTCACTTCTTTGAAGTCTCAACACTGCTTCAGTATAATAGCAGACAGATCTCCATATATTTCAATCTTATGCCCATCCAGTGCCATCAGTCTGTCTCCATGGCAAGGCTAAGATTTTCTCTTTCAATGGATATCAAAGCAAGCACCCTACAATATAACGTGGAAGATTAGTTTTGAGCAACCCAATGCACTATTTCAAATAAGATCTTTGTTTGCGCCGCTGCTGCCCCCTCTCCTTGCAGTATAGCAGTGACAATGCATTGCGCTGTGTCTTCAGCATCCGCGTAGGCCTCCATCTTGGGAACATGCCAAATGCGCAGATTACAACACCATGTACGATTCTCAATGCCCTCGACTTTTGCTTGCAAAGCTTCCTAATTACTAGCCACATTATCCAGCCTGCGGGACGTGGCAGCAACTTCTTCCTTGTGGCTCTTGGTCTTCTGCTCTAATTCATCCATGCACTCCATGAGATCCGTGACATCCTTACTGACCTCCACTGCCAGTTCTCAGAGTTCTTGCACCAGTATTCCAAAATCAGCTTTCAATTCGCCACAGAGTTTCTCCAGTAGTTTGCCCATAACTTGAACGGTTAAAGGATCATCCACACTTCAGCGCTCCAAATCACTCCCTGCCTCGGAGGCCACATCACTATCCACCTCCACAGCACCCTCCGGCTCAGAATATGGGGCCTTGATGGGAAACCTGCTGCTAGCCTTTAGCAATGCTTTAATGTCCACGGTTCAGGACTTTGTGGCCATAGCAATATCATGCACCACACTTGCCATTGTTACCAAGACTCAGTAGGCAAGAAAGACAGGATAAATGCTAAACGGAAAGGTTTTGCTATTGCCGTTGCTCAGAGCTCCACAATCAGGCTGCCATTTGCTGGGCTGATGTCACTTCCTCCACCCGAAATATTTAATAAACTGTATATGCATACAAATTTATAAACAAATTGACATAAAATAATGGGACTGATGAATGACTGTGTGCTGTCAAACGTTTGGGCCTCTGATAGTCCCATTAAATTCTAATTGGAAGGCTTTTGAATATTTGTTATAGCATTGCTGATCCTTCTGGCTGTAAGGGATACATGAGCCTTTGTAAAATAGTCATTAAGATCATTATCAAATTTCTCACCACATGAATCCCTACATTTGATTGTCTTACTGCCTGGTGGCAAGTTGGTAAGCATCCAGGTGTTGTTCTTCTGGAGAGAGCTTCTTTCTTCCTCTGCCACTGTTTTTCATTGGCCAGCTTGTCAGTATCTTCCCAGAAAAATGGTTCCAATAATTCATAAATTTGAGTGCCATCTATAACAGCCTGCAGGCTGATATGCCCCTCCTCATGCTGTTGACAACAGAACTGTAGGCTCTCTGCGTGTTCTTCCTGTTAAGTAGTGTTAGGACATGCTAAGGCGTCGTTCATCTTTGTTGTCATTGGTTACTCTGCAGTTTTGTCTTCATCCAATTTGTTTGTAATACTCACAAGCATTGTCCCTTTTACACTTGATAGCGTCATGAGATTTGGTAAAAGTGTCTTATCAAAGTATATGCTATGGTTTACTGCTTTGAGAGAAACATAGAAAAATGATGACAGAAAAAGACCGCATGGCCTATCTAGTCTGTCCTTCCATATCAACAACTACAATATTCTCCTTTTTTCCTTTAGAGATCCTCTGTGTTTGTCCCATGCTTTTTTGAATTCAGATACTGTCCTCATCTCTACCACCAACACTGGGAGACTATTCCACTTTCTGTAAAGAAATATTTCCACATATCACTCCTGAATCTATCCCCTTTCACCCTCATCCCATGTCCCCTAGTAGCAGAACTTGCTTTAAATCGAAAGAGGCTCTGCCCCTGTGCATTTACGCCAGAGATGTATTTAAACGTCACAATCATTTTACCTCTATCCCGCCTTTCCTCTAAGGTGTACATATTAAGATCCTTAAGTCTGTCCTCATATGCTCTATAATGAAGACCACTGACCATTTTAGTAGCCACCCTCTGTACTGACTCCATCCTGTTTATATCCTTTTGAAGGTGTGGTCTCCAGAATTGTACACAATACTCCAAATGAGGTCGCACCAAAGACTTATACAGAGGAATTATCACCTCCTTTTTTCTGCTAGCCATTCCTCTCCATATGCAGCCCAACATCCTTCTAGTTTTTGCTGTTGCCTTTTCTACCTATTTAGCTACTTTAAGATCATCAGACATGACCATGCCTAGGTCCCGCACTTCTTTAGTGGACAAAAGTACTTCACCCCCTATACTATATTGCTCCCTTGGATTGCTGCAGCCCAAATGCATGACCTTGCATTTTTTAATATTAAATCCCAGCTGCCAAATTCTAGACCATTCTTCAAGCTTAGCTAGATCCCTCCTCATGTTATCTACACCTTCCTGGGTGTCTACTCTATTGCAGATTTTGGTATCATCCGCAAAGAGGCAAACCTTACCCGGCAGCCCTTCTGCTATATCACTAACAAAGATGTTAAAAAGAATCAGACCAAGGACAGATCCCTGGGGCACACCACTGGTAACATCCTTCTCCTCAGAGTGAGCTCCATTTACCTGTACTGTTTGTCGCCTCCCACTCAACCAATTTCTAACCCAAGCAGTAACTTTAGTGTCCATCCCTAGGGTGCTCAGTTTGTTTATAAGTCGCCTGTGAGGAACGGTGTCAAAGGCTTTACTGAAATCTAAGTACACCACATCAAGGGCTCTCTCTCGGTCCAACTCCCTGGTCACCCAATCAAAGAAATCAATCAGATTTGTCTAAGAAGACCTGCCTCTGGTGAATCCATGCTGCCTCAGATCCTGTAATCCGCTGGACTCCAGAAACCTCACTATTTTCTCTTTCAGCAGCGTTTCCAATAATTTACTCACCACCGAAGTTAAACTAACTGGCCTGTAGTTTTCAACCACATTCTTCCGCTTTTGTGTAAAGGCACCACATGAGCCTCTCTCCAGTCCTTTGGCACCACTCCCGACTCCAACGAGGCATTGAAAAGGTCAGTCAGTGGAGCGTCTAGAACGTCACCAAGTTCCCTCAGCATTCTAGGGTGCATCCCATCCGGTCTCATTGCTTTGAACTTTGAGTTTAGCTAGTTTCTCACGAGCACAGTCTTCTGAAAATTGTTCAAGATGCCCCTCGCTTCTGTTCCTGTTTGTAGGTGTTTTCTGAGAGAGCATGTATCATTTATTGTTCAGGCTTTGTTGTTTGAAATATGCTTGCACCTTCTTATTTTTCACTATTCTCTTCCATTATCAGGAAGGACGATTGTGCTTTTGTCGGTTGTCACTGCCATTGGCTCCTTGAGTTTCTCCAGTGTTCAACTGTTGTTTTACGAGGTGATTCCTGGTAAATCTGGAGTAGTGTTCTATGAAGATTTCAAAATACTTGTTCTCAGCAAGGATCACACACATCCCTATGAATCAGCTGCAGTAGATGGCTTGTGTGCTTTGGCTAGCTTTAGAGAAGACTACATGCATTGCTTTGACTTGCATGCAGCACCTTCATTTCATTACCATGTTGTCAGAAGGTCCTTTACTGCATCTGGGTGTGCTGTTTTTGGATCTACGTCTGGTGAGGGGGTGAGTAGCTGCTTAAGTTTCCTCATCTATGATTAATCTGCCTGTATTCCATCAGCTAGGATCTCTGCCTCCTTCTGAATCGCGAATATATTTCTGCCAAAGTGCAATGTGAGGTTATTGCTGAATAGGCGCTTCACGGGGAGCAGGTCTTCCACTATGTCTGGTCCTACAGGACATTTTTCAGAGGGATATTGTCTTTTTCCAGTGGTTATGGTACAATTCAGGTAGCCCTGTCTGAACCTCTTTATAGCTGTGCCTTCCTGTCTGCAGGGAAAAGTTTGTCTTTTATATTGTAGTCAAATGCTGTGAAAAATTCCTTACCACTTGTTATGTGGCTTGTTGTCCCAAGTCAATACAGCAGCCTGATTGGTCGCCCTTTGAAACAGCCACTCCACAGCTTTTCAATGTATTTCCCTGCAGTTTCATTGGTGAATGCTTTGACTCTTGTTACCATCTTGCGTTGCTTAGCTCTCTCTTTGGCTGTTCAATCTTCTTACAGTGAAAACAACACTCTCAGAGTTCTGCTTCCCCTTTGGTAGCTTTCCTCCAATCTTAAGGAACACCTCCAGCCTCCCAGTGTCTCGGTCTGCTTTTGTCGCTTTCCTGTGGATGTCTTCATCAGTCAAACTCTACCATGAGTTCAGATTCTAGTCTGCCTTAGACACCATAGGCGTCAAAGAAGTTGCATAGGACTAAATCTGCAATGTGGTTTCCATAAGCAGTTTGGTGGCTGTCCTGATTTCCTTGTCCCTTTATTCTGGGCTTTGGGTAGGCTCCTCTGTGCTGATCATATCCTATAGATTGTCTCCACAGAGGAGTATTTCCACTTAATCTTTCACACCTGGTAGTTACAATTGTCCAGCTGTTTTCTGAAAGAGACAATTGGCTTCTTTCTCATTCCTCAGGATCGGGTCACAGCAGGTGTTTGTTCATGTGGGCCCATAACCTGGTAGCAGAGTTATCACTGAAGAAATCAAGAGTCTTAAGATGAAGGGCCTATCTAGCAAACTTTACTATGGAGCTTGAGATAAAAGAAGCAAGTGCATAATAGGAACATTACACTATATGGAGTTGAGGGGGATGAATCATCACAAGAAAAGGAAAATAATCAGGTTACAAGCCAGGTACACAAAAGTGATTAAAATATCTCAGGTTGCTAGGCAACTCACCCCCTTCTTTCTAGGGCTCATAAGCTCCACAGATAGTAATTAACCCTTTCCTATCTGCGTGAGAATGATCTGCTGTCACTTTTCGAATAGAGCAAGGCTGAGCTTATGTGGTTTTTGGAGGTAGAGACAGAAGAACATCTTTTGAGTTGGGGGGGCCAAACAAGCCAACTTTCACCCCTGCCTCCTAAGCTCCTTAGTTGCTGATGCTATGTGGGTCAAAGAGTTGGTCAGGCCATGGTCCCAGTATCCCAACCTGTTGCCTATGCTTGGAGACACTGAAATCACAGACACCTCTCTGTGGAAGGCACTGTTCTTGCAGTTTGTCAGTTCAGCTCCTGCCACCTTTATTCTGTGATGGAGAGGTCTGGGATATTTGTCTGAGGCAGTCCTGCATATTTACATGGTGGGCCTGATGTATCCAGGAAAACCATTGGTAAATTCAGTTTGGACTCAGAGTGCACCACTGCCAGCTTCCTCCTGCCGCCATGGATGGGGAAGACAGACCTTGTGTATTTGATATTTCAGAACTAGAAGTAAGGAAACACCGAACCCAGCTAAAGCACAAAAACATTAGCAGGTCAAAGGTCACAACAACAAGGAATGAGCAAAACAGTGAGCCATTAGATGGCATCCATATGAGTTAACATCTGTAACATCTCCCTTTTTTTCTTTTGAGTTTATGCACATCTCTTTATTGCAAATGGTCTACAGATCAAGTCATTGAGGTGGCTTTGAGAGCCGACCACTACTAGTGTATACAGGGATTTTCTGCACATGCAGCCTCCGATTCCTCTGTGGTGTCGGTGGGCTTAGCAATATAGCAGGAATAATTGGTGCTGTATTTCTGACAGGTTGAGATTCTCATCACTGCCATTCCTTGTAGCACCTGTACTCTCCTTGCTTGGGAATGTACTGGAGCAGGAAGTATTGCATGGTTTTTCAGCCAAGCTGTGCATGTGCTCGCCTTGTGAAACTGGCTGCTCAGCAACTCGCAGGTCCACATGATTGTGGTGATAGAGTTCCTTCAACGTTCACTAGATATCAGCAAGGTGCGATCTTCTGCACACAGGTACCCAACCTCTAATGATCTGTACAATCGCCCGATGGTGCTTTCATGTGGACTGAGTCTCCAATATTCAGCTAAGGCAAATCTCTTGCAGATATGTCATTTATAGATTTAACACTTTGCTTCTTGTGTCAGAGATTTTCTGATACACTTTGTATTACACAGGACTCAAAGGTCTTGCTGGCTATTAGTGGAGATGTCTTCAGTTTTCTTGACCTCGGGTGCTGCATTGGGCTGCTATCCATTCCCTTTATTGTTGTGTTTCTCCAACGCAGATAGCTTTCCATGGGTCTTCACCATCTTTTTTTTGCTTTCTTGCACAGGCTCTTCACTATCTTTATACCAGATTCAGCTCTGCCATTAGCTTGTGGGTGCCTTGGCGATGTAGTAACATATGCAAGCCTCCTGCTCAGCAGACAACATTTAAATTGCATGCAAATAAATTGAGGGCCATTATCTGAGATCACTTGATCAGTTTGGCCATAGCATGCAAACTGTATTTAGTAGCACTCGATTGTGCAGCAATTTCCCATATGTTGCACAATGTTCTTTCTCTCGCTTATGTGCATTACCATGATACTTACATGCGGCAGATTTAGTTGCAGGTGAGATATTCTACTGTTTCTTGTTGCAGTAGCTTTGCATACTTCGCTAATGCTAGGCTGTTGCACTAACGCTGTCAGTGTGCCTTATCCTGCTCTATAGTTCTCATTGGTAAGTCTGTGTGTTCTGCAATACAACATGTTTAAATGGCGGTATTCAGAGTTAAGTCACATTCTCTTAAAAGATGATGACATGTGCCCTCCTGAATAAGTTAATCTTTCAATGGACCTTACTTACATGTTGCTGTTTTCTCTCTCAAATGCCTTCCTCTTGTTTGCAGCTGCCAAACATGAATCTTTCATATCTTATATTTTTGGTGGGTTTTCCTGTCTCTGTGAGTTTTAAGTTGTGCTTATAAATATTACAGCATTCAGCACCCATTACTCTTCTCAGTGTAGCTGCCTGCATTTCAGCTGGCATCTTGTGCAAGCCTGTTGCCAGACAGTAGTGCACAAACTCTGCTCTGAAATTATCCTATTTGCCACGTAAATCACCACTATCCTTAATGCCCTTTGTGGGTGGAATGCTGTTAGCAGTTGCCATGATGCTGTATTGCTTTTGTGTTTCTATGTCAAGGGAGAGCACATGCAATCTTAGGCCAATCATTATTACTGTAAGTCATGCTGTGTACTCATAGTTCTGCAGCCCATCTTATTCTGGAAACCCTGTCATAAGCAGGAAAACAGCACAGGTTCAGAATCTTCTGACACCGTATTTCAGAGGTAGAAATAAAGTCACACTGAACACACACTGGAGCATAGGAACCATGTTGTATTATATCAGAAGGTCAAAGGTGCCATTAACAAGAAGGTACGAAAACAGTGAGATATAACAATAACTGAGCCACAAGAAGGCATCAGTGTAAGTTAACATCTGTAATACTTGGGTTTGGGGTGGTATTTTGAGTGGTCAGGTTCAAAGATGAGTATATAGTCACAATGAGGCTGGAAGAGACCTGGAAGGGGTACTGTCCTCATGTATTTCTCATGCTTATTTGTAGAACGCAGATCTCCTGTGCCCTGGGATCCATATAGGGAAGGATACTTCAGCAGATGGGGCCGAGATAACTGGAGATCTTAGACGGAACAGCCCTGAGCCACCAGGGACCAGCTGTGGTATGATGGAGGTGGGGCTCCAGTTGTCGCAGAAGCGTGGTGACTTCTCTGTGCAGGAAGCCGAGACCGGCAGGCAGCACCAAACATTCCTGTGCAGGTAATATAAAAGAATGGTCAAAAACTAAAGAGTTGCAATATGAATCTAAATGCGGAATTTCTGTCCCCAAAGCACAGTGTGAATTTAGGAAAGTGCACAGCTATTCGCCATGTTGCTCGGGCCAGCCCAACCATTAGATAAACTAGATGATCGCCTAGGGTGGCAGGTTCTGGGACAGAAAAGGGCAGAGCGTTCAAAGCTAAACAATAGACCCTGACAGCTGGGGGGAGGGGGAAGTGCGTAATGCTTAAGGTTGGCCTAAGGTGCCAACACCTTGAACCAGCTCTGGGGCCGGCCCTACATACTGCTCATTGCCCTCTTGCAATCATAAAGTGAAGTACTGAGTACCAGAACACATTTGAGAAATAGAAGAATGTTTGCAACTACTTTTAAACACTGAAATAAGTCCTGGGAAGCTGATGACGAGAGAATGACCAACCTGCTAAGTTATACTTTGAGTCACAGTTTTGACCAAAAATGTTAAAACAAAGAAATATTTCTGTGCTTCTATGATGAGTAATCTAAGGAAATACTTCTTTATAGAAAGGGTAGTGGATGTGTGGAGCAGCCTCCCAGTGGGCACATGAATAGTATCAGAATTCAGGAAAGCATGGGACAAGCTCCAAGGATGCCTAAGGGAGAAAGGGTTGTAGAGACTGCGTAGTCGGTTTGGATAGGTAAACCAGATAAGCTGTTTGGTCTTTATCCGCCATCATTTTCCATGTTCTGTGTTTCTTATTCCTCCAAATTAAATGGCATGGCTGAGGCTCCACTTAGTTAACATTATTGGCCAGCCTGCAGCTCTGAACAGTGGGATGATGGTACTTTGGTTCTCACCTTTCTAGCATAATCTTCCAGCAATAACTGTTTGTCCTTAGCAAGGATAAAGAAACTGTTGAAGTAGAACAGACTCAGGATAGATATTTTGACCAATATTGTGTGCACAATTAAAGCTAAGGGCACGCGTTAAGTGCCATTACATCCATTGAAATAAAAGGGGTGTGAACATGTCCCCAAATGTAAAGAGTTTTCTTGCAGTTAGGGAAAATATTTCACTGATTAAGGCTGAGAACCCTTTATAGGGACAAAGAGGAAATGGAGGTAGACGAGGCCATACCGAGAAAGTGCAAAATAGCTATATTTATTAGGAGACCCAACTCAGCTGAGTTTCAGCAAAGTAAAAACAAAAATATTAAAACATCAAAAAGATTAAAAAAGTTTAAAAAAATGTTACACATCATAAACCGAACCATAAAAACATTTAAAATTACACATATAGATACATGTTCCAAATAAAAATAAATATATCCATTTGAAACAAGTGTTGTGCAAAACATTTTTTTAACTTTTTAAATCTTTTTAATGTATTTTTTGGGGGGGGGGCTTGTTTTTACTAGTTTTCTCAGACTCAGCTGAGTCAAGTCGCCTAATAAAGATAGCTATTTTACACCTTCTCATTTGTGGCCTGGTCTACCTCCATTTTCTCTGTCTCCTGATTTGCTTTTTGGAGGTTCCTTCTCCTTTGATCCACTCACTTGAGAACCTTTTATATCCTGCTAAAGTGAGGCTGGCTGTGCAGGGTATGTGTCCTCTCTGATAATAAGGTCTTGCTAGATATGGAATTAAGCAGACGGAGAGAGGTGGACTTGGATAGTGAGACATTGTTGGAGTGCTGGATCCTTCAGCTCCTAGGGCTTCAGAAGTGTGTTGTATCTTTGTATGAAGATGTGATACACAGCTTGTAAGAGACATTTTCTTTCTTTGAATTATGTGATAATTACCCTAATTGATAGTTGTGTATAACATCTTAAAGTAAGAGTAGTAGATTATTCGATTTAAGCATTGTGCTCAAAATAAACTTTATGATCCGACAGGTTTCTTGTTTCTGTTAGCTCTTGTCCATCTCCTTTCTCCCTTCCCCTGAGAAATAAACAGTGAGGAGGACTGGTATGGAGCCATAATTAATGCTTATTACCATTCCCAGGGTCGGCCCAAGAGTTGATTGAAAGTGTTTGTGCCCTAGGTAGACCTTAAACTTTATGCCCCCTCAAAATCTATTGTTTAGCTTTGAATGCATTGCTCTTTGTCCCCCCCCCCAAAGCTGCCACCTTAGGCGACTGCCTGGTTTGCCTAGTAGTTGGGCTGGTCCCGAGCATTCGTTGGGTATATATATGCTCAGCTGTAACCATGTTTGAGGTTTCAAACAAAAATTGGAAAATCACAGAACCCCAAGTAGTTCTCCATGCTAGAGGGCTGTGGTTGGGAGTCTGTGATGCTGCACCCTGAGTACTGGAGAGGGTACAAGGGACTGTGTGTTATGTGGCGCATAGCCACAGACTTGCTGGAAACAGGTGAGGGTCTGGATCAGGAACCTGGTGAATGAATAAAGTAAAACCAATAAAAGGACTCCACACAGCAAGACATTGCAGCAATTAATAAGTAAATAAACCTCCAAAAACCAAACATTTTGGGGGACTAGTGCCCATCCTTTGGGTGTCTGTTAGGATGTAGTGTAGGGGAATGTAGATGAGGTAGGAGTCTTTCCTGGAAAATGGTGGAGGACTGGAGACTGTGGATATTATAGGGGGTCTCTGTTGAGATGTGGCATAAGAGAATTTTGATAATGTAGATGTCTCTGTTACGTATGTTTATGATTTTGTCTAAAGGGCTATGGAGGTCTTGTCTGGGAATGCTGGAAATCGAGTGCAGGGAATTATGGGCAATTGACAAAACAATCTGATTGCCTATATGTTTGAATAGATATTTCCAAGATAGTAAGATAAAATCCTTTTAAAACACTTTCCTTCTTTCAGCCTTCAGTCCAGTGTGCTGAAGTCTGAGACAGAAACTCATAAACCCATCAGCTCCATCGCTGCCACCAGCACCACCCTTGATACCAGTGAAGCCGCAGGAAAACTGGAATTCAAAGTGTCTGGACTGTTCCTCTTTGGTTCTCCCTTGGGTCTCGTGCTTGCTCTGCGGAAGACTGTGATACCTACTGTAGATGGTAAGAACATGAAAGGGGAGAAGGCAAGGAAGAGACAAAACTAGAGTTACCTCATATGTCTGAAGGTCTCTCTCCTTCTGCATCCAGTGTCTCAAATGCGTCCAGCCTGTGAGCAGATCTACAACTTATTCCACTCCGCTGATCCTTGTGCATCTCGTCTGGAACCTCTTTTGGCCAAGAAATTCCATGCTATCTCGCCCTTCGGAATCCCACGCTATCAGAAGTTCCCGCTGGGAGACGGAAACTCCGCTTTGCTGGGTAAGCTTCTGCACAAGCTTAGATTTTTCAAGAGACAGATTTCCCTTATACTAGAGAGCCATAAACCATTATTAAGAAGGGACCCAGGATATCAATGCTTGACCCAGTACAAGCATTGTGGAACCTGTGTCCCTTGGGGAAACTGCTAGGTACGTATGACCTAGATTGGCCACTGTTGGAAACAGGATACTGGGCTTGATGGACCTTGGTCTGACCCAGTATGTTCTTATCAAGAAAGTAGGAAAGGAAGGGAGAGACAATGAGAGACAGAGACATACTAAGCTTGCTTTCTGAGTGCTTCCTTATTAATTAACAAAAGCTGTATTAGGGAAGTTGAATTAATCAGCATTGTACTGAAAATGTATGACTTGCAAACTTGGGGATCAATATTCAGAACCCTTAGGTTGGCCAACAGGAAGCTGGCTGGTTAAGGATGCTGACCATGATATTCAATGACACTATCCGGATAGTGCTGCCGAGTATCTTCACAGACCGCTCCGGCACAATCCGTTCAGGGTCAGTCAGTGGGTGGAGCGAGGGTGGTTTCAGCGCTATCTGAATAAGAGCAAGCACTTATCCGCACAGTCAGCAGTTATCTAGGCAACGTAGGCTGCCTGAAAGACTGTCCTAAGTCACAATCCAGCTACTGTAAGTGCTGCTGACTGAAAATCCTGCTAAGCTGCTAAGCGTCTGGTCATCTGGAGAGCGTCACTCAGTTCAGATCCCATCTGGACACTGCCACTGAATATCTTGCCGATATTTAAGTGCCCTGGAAGTCTAGAGTCTCTAGAAAAATTTGTTTATACTATGAAGGGGAAAACAAAACTCTCTTGAAATATCTAGAATTCTTTGGTGGAATGCCTGAAAATCAATCTTTAAATAATGTGAGGATATGGATTTTGAATTTAGCTCGTGCTTTTTTCAGAAGTAGCTCAAGACAAGTTACCCTGGAGGGTTTACAAGCTAAGTTTATAGCTAATGAGAGCTAAGTGACTTGCCAAGGCCACAAAGAGCAGCAGTGGGATTTGAACCATCGCTCTCCTGCTTCTTAGCTCACCACTAAGCCCAAGGCAAGAAGATTGGAGAAGGAAGGAAGGGAAATGGAATTGTGATGGACAAATGCAAAAATGAGAGAAGCATCTAACACTGGTGAGGACAGCGCAGGACGGTCTTGTCTTATGCCCTTATTGAGTGTACGAACCAAGGGGGGCTGACTCTGTTGGCTAAACGGAATCACCAGACCACCTTCTCTGTGCAAGAGGGGAACAAACTGACACCCAGGGAGGGCTTACCACCCCCTCCCAATAGATCACACCTCGTGCAGATTATACTCGTACCTGGCACAATATTTCTCACAAAAAGATCCTTTATTATTTCTTTTTAATGTCACAGAAGCAAGCATACAGAGAGCATGGCAAAACTAACTAAATACAAAGTGATTTGGAATATTTCCCTCACCATCTCCTTACAAGTAAAAATACTTTTCTTTCTGCTTATTCTGTCACAGCTATAAACTAATTAAGAGATTTCCTGGAGAGAAGGATATATGATTCTAACTATACTCGAAGAATACCAGCAAAATTCTTTTCACGCAGATGCACACAGCACAAATCCAGGCTGAAAACTCACTTCTGCTTTTGGTTCTTGACTCACCTGATCTTTGTTCCTTTACCACTCCCCTTGTTTCATCCCTGTCTACACCTTCTGTGTTGTCTGTCTTGGCTAGACTGTAAGCTCCGATGAGCAGGGACTGTCTCTTACATGTCTGTGCAGCGCTGCGTATGACTTGTAGCTCTATACAAATGCTCCGTACTAGTAGTAGAATCATACATACTGACTCGTTAATAGACATACAGTGGGGATTTGCAGCCCATCTCATCTTCGGGAGACATTATGCAAAATTCCCTGATCCTTAAAAAGTTCTGTCATGTTATATAGTTTTATTTTTAAACTAGTCCCTTTGTTTCTACTCCTGGCATCTGGAGTTTTTCTTCCCTTCCTTCCTTTGTCCTGTCATGTCTGCACCTCCATTCTTGTTGACCTGTTGACCTTTTGTATACCCATGTTTGCAACCATTGGCCTGGGCCTATGTCAGATTTATTCCTTGTTATCTGATCTTTTTCCCACATTCAGTTATTTACCTGGTTTGTTTTCCCATTTCTCATTTTCAAGAAATATAGGAAATATACCTTGTTTTGTATCTTCTGACAGTTTTACACTAGGCCCCCTGCTAAGCTGGCATATTTATTATATTTATTTTTGTGTGATGTCTTCTCTCTTTGTGCCCTGTAGATAAGTGTGTTTTTTCTCACATTTCTTCCATCTGATGTCATCTAATACCTCTAGCAACTCACGTAGCACATCAATGCCAAGGCCAGCATTTTGGACAACATTTTAGATGTTCTGTATTAACCCTTTCCCACTGGCTCTCACATGAGCAAGAACAGGACACACAATTGCTCTGTTTTCAAACCAGCCATATATGGAAAACAAAAGTTGACTGAATTTCATACATGACACACATGGTCAGATCTAGGATTTTTAAAAGGCAGAGGGGGTTACTGATGTTGTAGGGCATTATCTCCCTATTCTTACGCTTCTCTTCTCTTTTAGTCTCTCCCTCCCTACTTTCTGCTGCTCCAGGTTTCCCTCCACCCCCCTTCCTTTATTCTCTATCCTTCCCTGCCCCGTATGTCTTTCCCTCCTATTCTGCAGATCCCTCTCAATCTCCATTTTGCCCCTTAAATGTGTTATGATCTGCATCTTCCACCCAAGGTTCCTCATCGTTTTCCCCTACCCTTGGATTTGTATCTCTTTTCCCTTAAGTTTGTCTCCATCTCTCCCCATCTTCTCAGATTCTCTGCCATCCCATTCCCAGGTTCCCCTCTGCCTTGTCCTCTTCTTCGCATTCCTCTCAATTTCTGCAGGAACAGCGCTATGGGGCAAAGTAGGGCAGGGGCATGGTGCGTGCTCCCTGTTCCCTCTTATTCCACCCACCCACGATGCATATTGCCTTTTTCATCAGGGGGTGGGGGGGGGACGACTGTAGGAGCGCATGCTTACTGCTGCTGCAGATCTGAGTGCAAGGAAGGAGGGCTGGCAGAAGAAAGTTAGCCTTTTAAATGCATCTGTATTTGGTATGGCTTTGACTAAGGAGATGTTCTGTATGCTGGACATGCATTGGTGGCCACTCTAATATGCACAGCTAGAAAGAAAGCAGAAGCAGTGATGCCAAGAAGGTTGAAAGTCTGTGCTGAGTTTTTGGTTATTAAAGTAGCCCTGTGTCAGTAGATAGGTCATCTTGAATTGTGGATCTTAGACCTGGCCCATACTGTACTTTCATCTTATATGTGATATTTTTTAGCTCGTTCACCTCTGACAGGAAGGGAACTGCTGTTTCTCACCTCAAGTTAGTAGAAGAAAGAAAGTTCTGTCTATTCCTGGTAGTGGTGTATTAATGGAACAATGTGAGCGATGTGATTATCTCAGGACTGAATAAGCATAGAATGGGCCTCTCTGTACGAGACAGTGTTATACTCCCTTGAAGGAGTCAAATGTAGGAATATGAGAACAAAGAATCTCCTTGAATGTATTTCACTTTACGTCATCTTCTGTTTCTTTTTCTTTTGTTTTGGTGGCTTAGCGGATGCCTTGCAGGCTTATTCCTCTCTTTTCATGGAGGACTTGGAAGCTATATTACCAACAACCCCCACTAGTGGATTCTGTGGATTCTGGAAAACCAATGAGCTGAGTATCTCCTATGAGGTGACGGGGGCAGCGGACAGCACCAGTGAGGTGGTAAAGAGTAAGTTGGTTTCGATGAGACTCGTCTTTGGTACATGCATTAGCGAGTTCCTTGTGAACAAGTGTAAGAATTGCCCATGGTTGTTCTGGCCACTGGTAACAATCAAGTTATGGCCACAGAATAATTCAGTTTTACTTTGACCGTCTTCACCATTATCATGAAACGGGGCTCCTGCCTGCCACACAGACTTCATAGAAAGGTCCCATTTACCATAAGTTCCTACCATAGGTTGCTCTGTGTGGGCTGGGGTTTGACACCAACAGTCTTCACCATCGCAGATGTACTAAAGGGCTTTTCCCATTTTGGCAGTAATTTTATAAGGAGCTGCATAAAGTTACATGCTGTCAACATGTGTAAATCATGTATTTTCAGTGACTTGCATGCGTTAATGAGTTTTTACACACGTATTTTAGATGGTTGCTATGCTATAATAAGACAGATGGCACGTACTTTTACTACACATGGGCAGAGCACAAATTTACGCTTGTAAATTATAAAATACTATAATGTAAGCACATTCTTGAGAAATCTAGGCGTAGGCCAGAGGTTCCCAACTCCAGTCCTGGAGGCCAAACACCATTCAGGTTTTCAGGCTGTCCCTAATAAATATGCATGAGGTGCATTTGCATGCACTGCCCCCATTGTATTCAAATGTATCTCATGCATATTCATTAGGGACAGCCGGAAAACCTGAATGGTGTTTGGCCCTCCAGGACTGGAGTTGGGAACCTCTGGCGTAGGCGTTTAACCAGCCATAGGACTGCTGTAAGTGCTCACACCTAGATTTAACACGCATTTTCGATCGCTTAGGCCTATTTTATAAAATAAAGTACAAACATATTTGACCTTATAAAATAGGTGAGATATATGCACATTACAACATGCGTTAATCTAGGCAGCCCTTATACAATTACCCTCCATATGGATTTAGCAGAAAAATACTGAGGACATAGGCCCCTCTATCTTGTGATATTTTCTGGATATCAGAATTCCTTGCCTGTCTCTCCAGGTCAGTCTCAACATGTTGTCGTGCTCCTCTTGGGAGCCCAGGCTTTGTTTCTTCTCTTTGGCGTCTCCAGTGTATCAGCAACTGGTGGAGATTGCAGACTCAACATGGCAGGGACCACCTCTAGCTGTTGAAAACTGAAAGACTGGTTTCCATACAGGGCAACCGTGAGTGCTGACAGCCATTTTGTCTAGCTTTCATTTCTGGCAAAACTCAAAATTAACAGAACTTTTGTTACTTCTACTATTCATCATTTCGAAAGTGCTATTATACCGCACCCCCCCCCCCCCCTACTGAGCAGACACAGTCCCTTCTCCACAGAACTTACAGCCTAGTCAAAACACAGTGAATTGCTTTGCCTGAAAATACATCACGGCAGCTCATTATTTATGAATTTAAATAAAAATTCACATGTAGCAGACTGCACAAAAATGCACAATCAGAAGCTGTAATTTATGAATTTTATTTCACAAATGGAGCTTCATGCAGCGAAGAGTACAAACACTTGAGCTTGTTCTGTTTTTGAGTGTACAAGGTGTTTTTGTGCAAAGCCCCATTTGCAAAATAATGGGGGGGGGAGCGGGGTATTCAGCAGCTGTGGCTAGCGCTGGTAAATCAGCTATCCATTGCTGCAGAACTCTAAAGCCAGATATTCAATAGCAGGGCCATATCCAGGTCAGCCGGACAGCGCTGAAGCTAACTGGGCAGGGGTGATAATCATCTGCTGTCCGGTCAGCTCCAGTGGTGAGAGTTCAGCGAGCCTGAATATCGCTGCTAGCTAGTTATTCCTGGGTGCCGCCTCCGATCAGTGCCAGCTGGCTAGTGTTGGGGCATTCAGTGGCCACACCCGGGGATGTTCCGCAGCATTAACCGCGCTGGCGCCACTGAATACCCCGTAGAGCGAGATCCAAAGTCTTGCTGTGAAGATGATGACACATAGCAGTCATAAGGATAGGGTTCCTCCCCTACTGCCAGCAGAAGCCCGTATTTTCTATAAGATGATGTGCTTGGCGTTTAAAGCTATCATCAGATCGGCCCTATCTATCTATGTCTAACATGGCATGCTAATCTCCACCTTAACAGCATGGATCGAGGCTGTAAAGGGGCAGGGACTGCACCTTACAGTTAACATCAAGGTAGGTACTGCATGTTAACTGTTAATGTGGCACTGTTAACGGCACCTAAATAGGTGTAGCTTCACAGTCAGCACATGGGAATTTTGGCAATTACCATATGGTAACTGCAAATCCTTACCGCACTTGAGCAAATAGGCCCCTTTGCACTTGAAGTGTCTTGTAAGGCACTAACAGCTTCAGAACTTACCAGTTCTGGGTGGATAAAAAAGAAACTGCATTGCAGAATCATACAAGGCTATACACAGAAGATTTATGAGAGCACACTGGCTTTGCAGTTGCTTCTTCTTTTGCAAAAGAGGCAGTGGGAGCAGAGGCAATAGAGCACATCTGGAAGGCAAAAATGACCGAGGCAGGTGGCACCTTATAGATTGGAGCATGAGCTTTCGAGGATAGATGTCACTTTAGCAACAGATGATGAAATGGACTCTGGCCTCAAAAGCACATTCCTGCTACTCCAGGCTGACTGGGTTCCCCCTCTGAAAACTGTTACTTGTTGCAGACTGGGTGAGTGGTCATTTTCAGATGCAGCAAATGGGAGACTTGCAAGTCAGATGCCACTGTTTCACAACCAGGAAGATTTTGGTATATCCCTACGGGCCCCGACTTTGAGGAGAACAATCTAGAACAGGAATTTTTTTCTAACCTCTGCCAATTTCTGTTCTATTTATTTCTCCTCCTACACTGGGATAACTCGCTCTGATTAACATTTTCCAATCCATTTTCCACTCTTTTCTGAACAGTTACAGGGTTGTTGGTAATTTATTCTGTTATGATGTTATCAGTAATAAGCTGTGAAACTATCTGAACTGGAGAGAGTGAAAAGAGGCTGAATATAGAAAATATCACAAGATTGGGAACAGGTTATTGATGTGTAGCCTTGAGACCCCAGAGAGAACCCTGTGGTCCAGACCAGAGGAAGAACAAACAGAGCAGAAATTGGCAGGCTTAGACAAGATTCCCAACCAAAGATATTGACAGATAAGGACCACATCGTCTCCCCAATCTGTGTCGGTCCATAGCAGAGACTTGCAATGTCTTATTCTTATTCATGTCTTGCCATTTCTGTGGGGGGGGAGGAGTCACACCCTTGTTTGTTGTTGCAGTTCTAGAGAGGTGGTGGGGGACAAAGCGGATTGACTACACGCTGTACTGTCCTGATGCTTTGACTGCTTTCCCGACTGTCACCCTGCCTCACCTTTTCCATGCCAGCTACTGGGAGTCCACGGACGTTGTGGCCTTCATTCTGCGGCAGGTAGGTAATGCGTGCACATTAGTGATGGAGAGGAAGAGAGAGAACAAGACAGAAGAAGAGAGATGTGGAGGGGGAATTTAGATATCCGGGTCTGCTAGGCTGGGAGGGAGTGTGTGGAGAGCGCTCGAGGTCACGTGAAGGTCGGTAAACCTATAAAGCTTTTGTGCCATCAGGTCATAGAGAAAGAAACTCCACTGCTTTCAGAATGCGAAGAGGCCTCAATATACAGCCCCCCAATACCCCGAGAAAAATGGCAACGCAAGAGGACACAAGTGAAGATTAGGGTATGTGATGCCCCCCTTCCACCTAACTGAGCATTTATGGCTCCAAACGGAGATCTCTAATAATGAGAATGTATGCTTGCACATGTCGTTCTAACATGGGGCGATTGTTTCAGAATGTGGCATCTAACCACCGTGCCAATGATGTCATCGTTTCTGAGGGACAAGCGCAGGTGCTGACTGGTCGATTCATGTACGGACCCCTGGATGTGGTGACACTCACAGGTGAAAAGGTAAAAGGTCTAAAGCAGCACTATCCCATAGCCAGTGCTCCTATACCTCCTTCACAGCTTTCCTTCGCAACAGCTAACACTCCTCCGTCTGCCACACTCTTCCACAGCGCGTTTACATTCCCACAGTCAGCAGTCCTACACCAGCCCTCACACCCAATTACTCTTCTACCATCCCCACCCCTCGCAACCAACACTCCTACATCACTCTCCTTCGCCCCACAGTCACTGCGTCTGGACAATTCCTCCCAGAGTCTGCTGCTGCTGGGACTTGAAGGGCTGGACTGTCCTTATTCTACACTAAATCCATTTTTCTTCCCTAAGGTGGATATATACATTATGATCCAGCCACTGTCTGGAAAATGGATATTTTTTGGCACCGAGGTCACCACAAACAGTGGACGGCTTTCCTTTGTGGTCCCAGAGGACAAACAGTTAGGAATCGGCATGTATCCTGTCCGGATGGTGGTGAGGTGAGAAATACGTGATAATGGTTGCAATGTCTGCTCTGTTTTACACATAGGAGATAATTCTATCAGGAGCACAGGGAAAGCTATGCGCTGTTTACACCTATTAAGCTCCTATTTTAAGGGACTTAACGCACATGAATAGGCGGTTATGCACATGCTCTAGCTAGTTGCTGTTCTGTAAGCACACGCAAAGTCCCATCTCATTTACTTTTGGTTAGGGCATACATGGGGCAGAGCTTGACTGGAGCATAGACATGGCCTAAATTTATGTGAGCAAGTTATAGAATATTGTTACCTACGCACATTTTCTCCATCTAGACATGGGCATTTATACCTCCTCTACAGCAGGCATAACTGCTGCGCCCAAGTCAAGGTGTGTCAGTACGTCCCTATTTTATAAGCAAACTATGTGCATATTCACATTATAAAATAGGCCCCATCTATGTGTGTGGTAACACATATTAACTGCACGGGAGGTTATAGAATAGCCCTCATAAAAGATTATTTTATAAAGTATTGCTTCGTATAAGTTTCTAATCAGGCTTTTTCTGTACAAGACCTTTTTCTTGTTTGTTTGTAAAATTGCATAAATAAAAAATTTTAAAAAAAAAGAAGATAATTTTATAAACTCCTGTGCAGTCAACACACATGTATTCAGGGCCTACTTTATAAAGCAAAACATGCACTTATTTTGCTTTATAAAAGTGGAGCATACAGGCGTACTTTAGGTGCCTCAGCTAGATCTGCAGAACACACACATAAATTAGAGTATTCTATAACTTACGTGTGTAAATTAATGCCCCCCCACACACACACAAGCTCCATCTCATGCACACCCCAATGGAAAGTACATGCAATGGGATTTACACACATGCTGAGAGAATAGTGACCACCCATAGCACGTGTGTAAGCACCATTCATGCGTGTAAGTTCTGGGGAAAAAAAGACTTATATACGGATATAGCACGTAACGTTCTGCGCACCCCTTACATAATCAGCCCATAGTGTCAATAATATCAATTTGCAAATTACTATTTTTGTCCTTTTTGGCCAGGGGAGGAGAATGATGGAGGAAGGGTGCCTTGCAGATCCTTCCTCTGTCTCCCAAAGGTGATCTTTGCAAGCCTGCGCTGTCTGGAGATCAATAATTAGAAAGGGAGGAAGGACTGGGAAAGGGGAAGTGGGAAACAGGAGGAAGAGGAGAGTGGAATTAGGAGTGCAGAGCAGTAGATAGGAGGGAAACCAGTGAAAAAAAGGAGTGTAGCCGAGAGAAGGAAATGGAGAACGGGACAAGAGGAGTTCAGCAGAGAGAAGGAAGAGAAAATGAGCAGGGGAGAGAGGGAGAGCAAATGAAGAGAGTGGGAGAAAGAAAGCAAAGGCAAGGAGAGAGAGGCAGGAATTTGTGTGTGCATGTCCTGGCTGGCATTGGTGCTTATGTGCATATTTTGAAAAGATACTCGCATAAGGACCCCTTCTCCACCCAGTCCATCCTCTGCCCCTGGGGCCTCCTGTATTGCATAAAGTAGGTCCCTTGTTTTTTTAGCCCTACTTTCACTTGGTTCTACACACTCAAGTAACTTAGAAAATTACTCCCAAAAGGAGCACGTGGGATGCCACATGGATTCCAGATACTGAGCTGCTATCTTAGGCCTCCAAGCCTATCTAACTGCATCATCAGATCCAAATACGCAAAAAGTGCCGATGCATAAAAGTAAACGTCCAGAATCTGTCTCCATCATCATCATACTTGGACAAGCAGTCCAATGACTAGGAGTGAGTGAGAACCCACAAGCATATACAGGGAAGGAAGTAGCAGAATATGCAAAACGAGAAAAAAAACGTTTTAAAGAATTAGATCAACAAACAATGAAAAGCAATTGCAAATGCACAAATACAGTGGGAAATACAGTGTTCCTTATCGTCTCTCCAGTCAAGTCCCGGAACCTCTGGGGATATAGGTTCCTCCAGCAGCTTGGAGACTGAACAATGACATTCTTTGATGTCACCAGTATAAACACCCTAGGGACCGCCTCCTTGCTCCAGTTTGTTCAGTCTCCAAGCAGCTGGAGGTTGATGAGCCTAGCGATTCTGGGCTCACTGGAGGGACAATTAAGCACTTTTTCTTGAATTTATATTTCTTTAATTAAATCTATTTATTCATTGTTTTAATTGAGTAGCAGTGACTTAGGAGTCCAGAGGTGCGCCCCCCCCCCCTTCCCTGTTATTCTCTGCCTGCCAATAGCTGCGTTTGTTTATTTGCTTTTATTTCGGACGGCTCAATTCATTTAACAGATTTTCGTCTCCCGAACCTACCTACTTTAGGTGAGGAGCGAATGGTGAAGCGGCAGAGTCGTTACAATTGAGAACTGTTCTCGGAGAGCCGCACATGTGATCGTGTCTGTGAGCTGTTTTCGGAGAGCCGCACATGCGATCGTGCCGCCGGAGCTGAGATTACTTTCTTTTTAATTTCATTGTTGTCCGACGATTCCGGTTTCTCCCCCGATGCTGGAACGTTTTAGTGTAGGGTGATCCGGTTTCCCTGATGTGATTTGGGTGGTTTTCTCCTGGCTGCATCATTGAGATGGTAATTCTCTGCTGCGCAGCAATTCAAAGTTGACAGTTGAGTGCTGTGCAGGCCGCGCTGTTCGACGCGTGCACGAGAAAACAGCAAACAGTAAATGAGTTTGCAAGGCAAAAACTTCATTTTTTTCGACGTTTCTTTTAAATTTAAGGGTTTTATTTTCATTTTAATCTTATTTGAACTGTTTGCTGAGTATGCTCATGTAAAAAAAAATAATTTATTATTACAAATTAAGCTTAGGAGTGTTTCTTTGAAATCTATAGCGAAATAATGCCTTCTAAGCTGCAATGTTTGGTTTGTGGCTCTAGGAGAGGAGCTTTATCTGATTCGGGGGTTTGTAGATCCTGTGTTCAGAAAACTCCAGATATGGAGCAGGTTTTAGAAACCAGTGTAGAGGGTTCTAATCTTGCTTCCTTATCTTTATTGGATGTTAATTCGCCACCGCAGCTCTTGCCAGAGCCAATTGCAGGTCCTTCTTCTGTTCCTGATGTACCGCAGGTACCTTCAATATTTTCATCTGGTTTGGCAGCGTTATTGTCGCAAGATTTTGTTTCTTTGAAGGTCCTCTACCCTCCGCAGGAGGAGATCTCGGTAAAAAGCGGCCAGGTATTCCTCTGGAAGTTGCTGAGGGTGCTATCCCTGTTAAGAAAGTTAAAACAGGGAAGGATCCACAGGAGCATTCGATAGCCTCTGGAGAGATCCACTCAGATACTTTGGATCCAGATTTGGAAGTTGATGAGGAATTAGAAGAGGGGAGAACTCACGGATCAGGAGGACCAGGCGAGAGTAGTTCGTGTTTTCCGGCGGGATGAGTTGCCTGCATTGATTATGAAAACTCTTAAAGCAGTTAATATGCCAGTTTCTGGGCCAGATGAGGACTCTGCCTTGGAGGATCCTTTGTTACAAGCATTTAGGAAAACACAAAGGGCTTTTCCGTTACACAGAGTTGTAAGGGAAATGATTCAACAGGAATGGGATATGCCTGAGGCTGGACTAAAGGGGTCCAGGGTCATGGCTCGTTTATATCCTTTACTGGATCAGGATCGGGAGTTGTTTAAGTCTCCCAAAGTAGATGCAGCGGTATCAGTTGTTACTAAAAAGACTTCAATTCCGGTGGAATGTGGTGCCGCCCTTAAGGATGGTCATGATAGAAAACTGGATATGTTGTTAAAACAGGTGTTTGATGTCAATGCCCTGTCTATTCAGGCTTCAATTTGTGGAGCATGGGTAGCCAGGGCTTGTCTTCGTTGGTCTTAGCGAGTACACGCAGATAATATGGAAGACTCTGCGACAGAGGCGTACTGGTTAGAGACTGGGGCAGCTTATTTAGCTGATATTCATTATGACCTTATTAGAGGTTTGTCTAAGAGTATGGTCTCGGTGGTTGCAGCGAGAAGATATTTATGGTTGCGTAACTGGGCGGCAGATGCTTCTTCTAAAGCAAGGCTCACTAAACTTCCCTTTAGGGGGAAGTTACTTTTTGGTGAGGATTTAGATAAATTGGTAAAAGACTTAGGGAAGTCTAAAGGTGGCAGGCTGCCAGAGGACAGGCAGAAGCTAGGGCATCCAATTCAGGCGTCTAGAGGTCAGTACAGGGATTTTTGTTTTCGTTCCTCACGTTTGGGACAGTTTCAGAGAGGACGTCAGTATTTTAGAAGTCAGGGTTTTTGGGGTTTTCGAGGAGCAAACAGGGGATTTGCATCTTCCTCTTCTTCAAACCCTAGAAAATCACAATGATGTGAGGAGGGCCCAGGCGGAATTTATACCCGTGGGAGGTCGGCTACGGGAGTTTTATTCAGCCTGGGTTCAGATCACATCCGATCGCTGGGTGTTGGAGATAATTCAGGAAGGATATGCTCTGGAGCTTCAGTGACCGGTGGTCGATTTGTTCATTCATTCTCCTTGCAAGGCACGCATCAAGAGTACGGCGGAGCGCGAAACCTTGTAAAGACTTTTGAATCTCAAAGCTGTTGTTCCGGTACCGCCAGGCCAACGCTGTTAAGGTTGATACTCAATTTATTTTATAGTTCCAAAGAAGAAGGGTCTTTTCGGCCAATTTTGGGTCTTCAAAAAGTAAATCGTTGCTTTCAGGTGACTCATTTTCACATGGAAACACTGGGGTCTGTAATAATGGCAGTAAGAAAAGGGGAGTTTCTTATGTCTCTGGATTTGACAGAGGCATATCTACACATTCCCATTCGTCTGGAGCATCGGAAATTTTTGAGATTTGCAGTTCCAATGGGTCATTTCCAATTTCAAGCGTTGCCATTCGGTTTAGCGACGGCTCCGCAAACATTTACCAAGGTAATGGTAGTCGTTGCGGTGGCATTGAGAAAGGAAGGAATTCTTGTTCACCCATATTTGGACGATTGGTTGATTCAGGCAAAGTCCGAAAAGGAAAGCAAGTTGGCAACAGCCAGAGTAGTGGAATTTTTGCAGAGTCTTGGCTGGGTTGTCAATATTGAATCTAACAAAGATCGTATGTAGTCACTTTACTGAGCTTATATATCCATATAAGAATTATCCATTTGTTCGCTCAATAGTAAACAATGAGTTCAGTGCCTTTTTTTTAATCGTTACAGAGGCACTGAACTCATTGTTTACTATTGAGCAAACAAATGGATAATTCTTATATGGGTTGTCAATATGGCAAAGAGCAAGTTAATTCCGTCACAGAATCTGGAACACCTGGGAGCTCGATTCAATACAAGAATAGGAAGGGTATTTCTTCCTCAAAAGCGAGTGCTAGCATTGAGGAATCTCATGTGCAGTTTCTTGAGCAGAGAAAATCCAACTGCATGGCATTATTTACAGTAGCTCGGAACCATGGCAGCAACGTTAGACTTAGTTCCATGGGCGAGAGCTCATATGCGACCGTTACAAAGAGCATTACTAAGAAGGTGGTCGCATCAAAGGGATCCTCTCTCAAAGAGGTTACCCTGCCTTCCGGAGACGCGTCAGGCTCTACATTGGTGGATAAAACCGGAAATTCTAGAGGTGGGAATGCAACTAGAATCGCCTGTTTGGATTCCTCTTACGACGGATGCCAGTCTTGAGGGCTGGGGAGCTCACTTCGAAGGAAGATTCATTCAAGGTCAATGGACCGATCAGGAGAAAGTTTGGTCAATCAACAGGTTGGAGTTGATAGCAGTAACCTTAACTCTACAAGCGTTTCAATGTTACCTTCAGGAGAAGGCTATTCGCCTTCTGTCAGACAACGCAACCACAGTCGCTTACATCAACCGTCAAGGGGGCACAAGCAGTGTCTCTCTGGAAGTGGAGGCCTAGCAGCTGTTTGTGTGGACCGAGAAGAATTTGAAAGCTTTGTCCACAGCTCATGTAGCAAGAGTGGACAATGTGGAGGCTAATTTATTGAGTCGGGTGAAGGTGGATCCAGGAGAGTGGGTTCTGCATCTGTAGGTCTTCCAATTGATAATAAATCATTGGGGAGTTCCGGTGATGGATCTCATGGGAACCTTCGAGTCGGCAAAGGTCAATCAGTTTTTCATTTGAAGGCGGAAGAGAATGTCAGAGGGCCTAGACGCTCTCATTCAAGAGTGGCCAGAGGAACAACTTCTGTACGTCTTTCCTCCGTGGGTATTGATAGGTCGTGTTCTTCAAAGAATAGAACGGCACAAGGGGTTAGTAATATTGATAGCGCCGGATTGGCCAAGACGACCATGGTACACGGATCTCCATGGCTCTTACCGATGAGAGAAGATCTGTTGTGACAGGGTCCATTGCGCATGCCTCAGGTGGATCGATTCTCGCTTACGGCTTGGCTCTTGAAAGGGTGAAGTTAAGGGCCAGGGGTTACTCTTCGGCAGTGATTTCCACTTTGTTGAAAGCAAGGAAGAGGCCTACCTCTTTGGCATATATTCGAATTTGGAGAATTTTCGAAGCATGGTGTGAAGATAAGAGTTTGGAGGCATTAAAAGCTTCTATTTCTCAAGTTCTATCTTTTTTGCAAGATGGGTTTGAGAAAGGATTATCAGCTGCTTCATTAAAAGTGCAGCTGGCAGGTCTTTCTTGTTATAGAGGAAAAATAAATGGTGAGATGCTAGGAGTGCATCCGGATATGAAGCGTTTTTAAGAGCAGTTTCATTGTTGAGGCCGCCGTGTAGACCAAGTGTTCCATCTTGGGATCTACATTTGGTGTTGAAGGCTTTAGTACGCGAACCATTTGAGCCGTTGTCACGAGCGTCATTAAAGGATCTTTCGCTCAAGGTAGTTTTTCTAGTAGCTATTTCATCGGCGCAGAGAATTTCTGAATTGCATGCATTGTCTTATAGAAAGCCTTTTCTATTATTTTATGAAAAGAAGGTGGTTTTGAGACCAGTACCTTCGTTTCTACCCAAAGTGGCGTCGGCTTTTCATGTCAATCAGGAAGTTTCTTTACCAGTATTTGAAAATACTGCCAAGGAGATTCAATTTGAAAGATTGCATCTTTTAGATGTTCGTAGGGCATTGAAGATGTATTTAAGATGAACACAGGAGTTCCGTAAGACAGATAGGCTGTTTGTTCTTTTTGGAGGAGCAAGAAGGGGTCATGCAGCTTCCAAAGCGTTGATTGCCAGATGGCTCAAGGAAGCTATAGCTTCAGCATACTTGTTGAGGGGTAGGACAATACCTGATGGGTTTAAAGCACATTCAACAAGGGCGCAAGCTGCGTCCTGGGCTGAGTACAGTTTGGTACTGCCTGTGGACATCTGTAAAGCGGCTACTTGGTCATCATTAAATTCCTTTGTAAAACATTATCGATTGGATATATAGGCAAAAAGAGATACCTGTTTTGGATCAGCAGTGCTTCAGGCTGGCCTAGCAGGTCCCGCCCATTAAAGATTTTACTGCTCTGTTATATCCCCAGAGATTCCGGGACTGGACTGGAGAGACGATAAGGAAAGTGAAATTAGACTTACCTGCTAATTGTTGTTCCTTGAGGAACTCCAGTCCAGTCCCGCATCCCTCCCTGATATGCGGTTGGCTAGGTTACAGTCCTGAAGCAAAAAGGTATAGTATGGTCATGGTAAGCTTAATGAACCATATTGAGGGGGAGATTCTTTTGGGAGATCTTTATAAGCTATTATTCTTCTGTCGAGACGGGGTCAGGCTATAATAGGAAAATCATAGTTTTACGTTATGGGCACATTTTGTGTCTTAGTTTATAATTAAAAATGTATTAATGTTATTATGGTTTGTTAAAGTTTAGCTACTTAATTGTTGCTCTGGTGAGTCTGCTTTGTCAATAGGTAAACTGGAGCAAGGAGGCGGTCCCTAGGGTGTTTATACTGTTGACATCAAAGAATGTCATTGTTCAGTCTCCAAGCTGCTGGAGGAACCTATATCCCCAGAGATTCCGTGACTGGACTGGAGTTCCTCAAGGAACAACAATTAGCAGGTAAGTCTAATTTCACCTTACTCCAGGAACCTTTTGTCGATCAAGAATGGACACATGAGTGGCTAAAGAGAGGTGAAATGAAACTGAAGGATGAGAGGTTGATAGTTGCAGCCCAGGATAGTAGCTCACGGATGAGATGATTTACAGCAAGCATTGAAAGAACTGGCAAAACAGACATATGTCAGTTCTGTGGGAAAGACCTGGAAACAGTGACTCAGCTCATACAGTAGCTGGCTGTGAAGTTCTGATGGCAGAAAATTTCTATACAGAAAGACATAATAAAGTAGTATGCCTTATCCAATGGAAACTCTGTAAGCACTATAACATCACCATGCCTGAAAAGCACTGGAATCATGACCCTAAAAGGATTAGAGAGTGTAGAAGTTATGATCACCTGGGACACTCCCATTCTGATTGATAAAAAGCTGGATGCGAGGAAGCCAAATATAGTGGTAAAGGAGAAAAATAACAAAATGGCATTGATTATGGAGGTGTCGGTTCCAAGCAACTACTTTATGAATCACATTGAGAAGGAGAAAATCTTTAAGTACCAAGAAATGCAGCAGAAAGATACTGAGTTATTTCCCATCGTGTTGGATGCCACATGCCTAATTAAGAGGAATTTCCAAGCACATCTTGCCCATACATGTATCCATCGACCCATCTCCCCCTTCTTCCTTTCATTTCTAAACTACTTGAACATGCATTTCACCTTTGTTGCCTTGACTTTCTCTTCTCTCATGCCTTTCTAGATCCACTGCAATCTGGCTTTCGTCCTTTACATTCTACTGAAATGGCTTTTGCCGAAGTCTCCAGCGACCTGTTCCTGGCAAAATCTAAGGACCTTTACTCGATCCTTATCCTTCTTGACCTTTCTGCAGCTTTTGACACTGTTGACCACAACCTTCTCCTTGATAACTTGTCCTCTTTTGCTTTTAAGAGATCTGTGCTTTCATGGTTCTCTTATCTCTCCCATCACACTTTAGGCATTTGTGTTGAGACCAGTGAGAAACAGTTAAAATAGTCTAAAAAGGAGGTGACTAGAGAATGGATAAGGGTCTTGGTAGTGTGTTCAGATAGAAAGGGACAAATTTTGCTGATGTTATAGAGAAAGAAATGGCAGTTTTTAATAATATGTTGGATATGTGCAGAGAAAGAGAGAGAAGAGTCAAGATGATCCCAAGGATGTGAGGGGAGAGGTAGGTTTAGGGGGAAAGATAATGAGCTCTGTCTTGGTCATGTTCATTTTCAGATGGTGCCCAGACATCCAGGCAGCTATGTCAGACAAGCAGGCTGAGATACAGGCCTAGATTCCTTGACAGATTTCAGACACAGAGAAGTAAATCTGAGAGTCGTCAGCATAAAGATGGTTCTGAAAACCATGGGAGGATATCAGGGGCACCAAGGGAATGAGAATAGACAGAGAAAAGAAGAGGTCCCAGGACAGATCCCTAAGGTACACCAACTGAAAGGGGAATAGCAGTGGAAGACGATCTGCTAGAACATACATTAAAAGTGCGATGGGAGAGAAAACCAAGACAAAAGCCATATTACAGTGGATCCAGAATGGCTCGAGAGGAAAGAAAATCAAGACATGTTTGAGTTATTTGGATGCAAAAGGGAGGAGGGATATGAGCTGATAATTAGAAGGGCAGGTAGGGTCTAATGAACATTTTTTGAGGCAAAGTGTCACCACAGAATGTTTGAAGGCCACAAGAACAGTTGCTTTGGAAATCAATAGGTTGAGGATGTGACAAAGCGAGGGGATGACATTTGAAGAGATAGAGCTTAGTAGATGGATGGGATCAGAAGAGCTGGTAGTAACTTTGGAGGAGGAGAAAAGATGAGCAGTTTCCTCCTCAGTGATTTTAGAAAAGAAAGAAAGTGTGACAGAGGTTGAAGGAAGGATTTGAGAATGAAGAGGAAGAGGAGATTGAAGTAGAGGTAGTCTTGTGGAGAACTTAAGTCTAATCTTGTGAACCTTTTCATTGAAATAGCCAAAGTTTGGGCAAATAGCAAAGGAGGGGTAGGGGCCAGATGTGCTCTGAGAGGAGAATTGAGAGTTGCAAAAGGATGTACTCTTGATTGACAAATACTATGGTAGACTGGAAGGAGGTTAGCATGAATTTGAAATGTAGGAAGTCAGCATGGGTATAGGGTTTAAGCTAAAAGCACTCATCAAAGCAAGCACATGAGCACAGGTTGCAGATTTTAGAGATCAGCCAAAGCTGAGGTACAGTACTCCTCACAGAGCATTGAATGGGAGGATTGAGAGAATCCAAAGCAGAGGAAAATATAGTGTTATAGGAAGAGACTGCCTCGTCAACACTCTCAGATGACATAATGGAAGAGAGAGGAGAGGAGATAGCAATGGAGAGAATAGAGGGATCAATAGTCTTAAGGTTCCTAAATGTGTTGGTGGAGACAGGACGAGACTGCTGCAGAGGATGGTTAAAAGTGAAAGCTAGCAGATGATGACTGGATAGGGGAATAACTGAGGTAAAGTTAGAGGCCAAGCAGTTGTAGGAAAAGACAAGGTTGAGGCATGGCCATGCTGGTGAGTAGGGACTGTAGAACATAGAGGTTGAATGGAATTTACGGTAAGGAGTTTTGGGGCATATGAGTCATAGGGGTCATCAGCATGAATGTTATAATCCCCAAGAATGAGAGAAGGGGAAGATGAGTCCAGAAAGAAAGAAAGACAGGAGTCAAAAGAAGAGATGGTCTTGTCAAGGGGTCAATAAATGATAGCTACCCAGAGAGGCAGTGGAGTAAATAGATGGATGAAGTGGACTTCAAATGAAGAAAAGGAGTGAGGCCGAGGTGGAAGGAGGGGTTGAAACCGGCAGAAAGGAGAGAGTAGCAACCCAATACCGCTGCCACGCCAACTGAGTGAGATGTATGAGAGAAAAGGTAACCTCCATGACAGAGTCTTCAGGGAGAAGCTGAGTCTCAATTAGAGCAATAAGATGCAGAATCTGAGAGATAAAGAAGTCGTGAATGAAGATAAGTTTGTTAAAGACTGAGTGAACATTCTACGGGGCACATGAGAAAGGAAAAGAGGAGGAAGGAAGGAGAAGGATATGAATAAGATTTGAGGGTTGCAGGGGGTGAAATGCCTGGGGGGTCAGGATTGGGATTAACATCCCCCGATAAAAGAAGAAGGAGCAGCAGAGGAGAGAAGAAGAGCCACAAAAGTGACGAGGGTGAGGTGCTCTCCAAGAGAACGGAGATGGCTGAATGAAAGGAAGAACATGTTGAATCTCAAGAGCATATGACAAGCATGGCTCAATTCAGTCAACTTCACAGCCAACCTGAAGAAAACTGAAGCACTCATTACTAGAAACAAAGCATTCAACCCTCCCTGTTCACTCCTTGTAAACAACGCAACACTGGAAATAAAAAAAGAAGTAAAATACCTTGGAATCTACCTAGATCAACAGCTTGACTTGACCAGACACTTCCATATGACCACCCATGCAATTTACCTTAAAACCAAAATGGTACAGCACCTGAGACCACTGATCTCCCATTCCAACTTCCGCTCAGTAGCTCAAACGCTGATTTGCCCACACTTTGACTACAGCAACAGCATACTTCATGGACTCCCCAAGAAAACACTAAAACCATTACAACTTGCTCAAAACACTGTTGCACGTCCAATTATGCATGCCAAAAGATCCTACCACATAACACCAATTCTATTCCACCTCCACTGGCTCCTGATTCTTCAAAGAATCAGATTCAAGGCCCTTACACACATTTATAAAATAATTTACAGTACAACATTGCACCAACATACCTCAGCACACTAATAAACATGCAGAAATGCATAAGGACAACAAGAGAGAACCTGAAAAACATCCTATCCATCCCAAAAAATGCAAGAAAAGCAAATCAGTCAACCACCAACAGAGCTTTCTCCTTCTATGCACTTGTCTTTTGGAATAACATACCCAATACCCTAAGAGAAACCAAAGATCTCACCCAGTTCAGAAAACACCTCAAGACTTTCATCTTCACTGATTATTATAAATGTGAGCAATAAAGTTCATATTTGCCTGCAGTCTATATTATAACGACTCTCACCCTTTTCACACTGTTACCACTCACTCCCTTGTAAAGTAATAAGAATACAAGAACATGTAAATAGTTACATTATTTATTGTTATTATTAATTACAATTGTTATATGTAAGTGTTTCTTGTTCCATGTAAACTGCATTGCGCAGGAGTTCTAAAGTTCTATGTAAACCGCTCTGATTTCTAAGACAAAGCGGTATATAAAACCAAACAAACAAATAAATAAATAGCAGACAAAATGGCAGGAGAGGTGGCAAGAGTAGGGAATGGCTGATGAGGACTAGAAGTTTGAAGTAGCTGAGATGAAAAAGATTAGGGAGAGTTAGCATTAAGAGGACAAATATTAATAGATGAGGAGAGGAGACTACAGATCAGAGATGTTATACGAGTATGGGATGGGGTATATCTGAGAATAATAGTGTTAATGAGCCCCATTCATGGTGTGAAATCAGGAAACTGCAAAGTTTAACCCCAGGTTCTGGTGCTTTCTGTGATTTTTACAGCTATTGAATGATCTTCAGAATGCAGAGAGCAGCAAATGTATATTATGTGCTTATGTGGTTATGGTTTCTGTACATCGTCTTGGGTGAAACCTTTGGATTTGGGAAGGCAATTAGCAAATTGAGCCAAATGCTCTTACAGATGGAGGGGAGGGTTAGCGAAATGTGAGAAGCTAAAAAGAGACAGCTGCTTGAGGGTAAGAGGAGGACAAAGGAAACTGGCATCTTATAAGCTCTATTGGTGATCTCTGAAGTTGGAAGGTGCTGCTTAAAACTCTTGAGCCCCATGACTGGGAAGAGATGCTCAGACCGGACACTTCTGCCTGCAGAATATTGCTGCCTTATACGGGAATGGCAGGATTAGTGCTGTGTCTCATGGACTGCCTCTCTCTTTTTCTTTCTCACTCTCTCTCTCTCTCTTGTTACCTGTGTTTCTATGCCTCTTGGGATATTTCTTGCAGGGGAGATCACACTTATGCAGAGTCGTACCTGACAGTCGTGGCGAAGAAGACAGAATGTGCTGTGTTCAGTATTGACGGCTCATTCACTGCCAGCGTTTCCATCATGGGCAGTGACCCTAAGGTGCGGGCCGGTGCTGTGGATGTGGTGAGGTAAGCGTGACAGGAGTGTGCATGGTTCCCCAGAAGCTGTCCATGTGGGATGTAGACGTATCCTGTCTGTCTCTTGTTCTCTCTGGTTCCTTCTTGTATCTCTCTGCTGTTCCTCTGCTTCTCTCGTTCCATTTTCTTCTTACTTGTTTAGTCTCTCCTTCATATTTCAGCTTTCTATTTATATCTGTCTTTTGCCTTTTCTCTCCTTTTTACTCTGTTAATCCAGCTGTAATGGTTCTGGATAAATCAGAATATGCAACTCTATGCAATGTTTACTATAACACTTAGCTTTGGAAGTTCTGCTTTTTGTGGTGTGGTTAATTTCTTTCATTTAGAAAAAAATCTCAGACACAAAATCCAGGGCTATTGTAAGAGCATTAGGTGAACCTATGGCCTCCCCACACTACCACCAAACACACATAAACATGAATAAAAGCTTTAGGCCCAATATTCAAAAGCATTTACATGCTTTGCAGACCTGAAAACCGAGTAAATGCCACTCAGTGGGACATTCAGCGGTGCAAACATGGTTACTGAATATCGGCGGGTGCCGCTGCTGCACGCCGTGATGCTAATTGGTTCACATCGGTATATGCTGGGGGCATTCTCAGGCAGCCCCTGTTGCTAACCAAGCAAAGGCTCAATATCGCTGCTGCCCAGTTAGTGACACATGGCGAAAGTAAGGTGCAGCAAAGGCTGGCCTTACTTTCACAACAGAAGCTAACTGAGCAAGAGCTGAGTGTCGCTGCTGCCTAGTTAGCTTATGGTTCTGCGACTGATATGTGGTAGGATATGGCCACAGGATTGAATATCTGAGGCTAAGGTTCAGCGCCAGCGGCTAGCCACTATAAGAATGCTAGCTGCTGGAGCTAAATATCAGACCTTCTGTATTTCTACTAAGAGATTTATTTTATAGATAGAAGAAAGTGTAATAACAAGATATTTAAAAACTGTACAAAAATAAAAGTAGCCAAAGTATGGTTGTCTGAGGTAAAGCTATAAATTACTATGACACGTATTGATGCCAACCACAATAGTTAATAAACTCTGCAAAAACACATTCAGAACCTATATAAGAAACCTGCCATACTAAAATTATACTAGCACCCAGAACTCAAACAACATTCCTTTTTCCATGGACAAGCAGGCATGAAGTCTTCACTTATGGGTGATGTCACCGACGGAGTCCCACATAGAATGCTCCCCAGCTTCCATTGGAAGTTTTTGGGAGTTACACCACAAATGCACGCCTGCCTTCCCGCCTACTGCAGCGCCATCTTCTCCAGTCTTCTTGATTCCATGAAGCCCCTAGGACGTGTCCTGCACTAGCAGAAAAACTTTTTCTCTTGTATATCCCTTGAGGGTTTCTTCCTAAACATTTTCATCGCCTGTCATCGGTTAGTCAGCTTCCAGCAATTTTTTTTGTTTTTGTTTTTCATCTTTCTTTGTTCTTTTCCCTTTCCAAGCCATTTCCTGCCATTGGCACAATCAAGGCCTTCGACCTTGCCAATGCAGTCTTCCTAGACATGTCTATTCTCCGGGAAGAAGCAGGAAGTCAGTCCTCACATATGGGTGACGTCGACACTGACAGAGCCCTCATGGAAGCATCCCCCCAGCTTTCAAAGAAAGCCTTTGGGAGATGCTACCACCCATACGTGGTCCCCTTCCTGCTCAAGGGTGCCATCTTGCTCAGTCTCCTTTTTTCCACGCAGCCCTTCAGATGTTTGTCTAGCTTGTCCCCATAAAAAGTTGATTTTTTTATTTCTCTCCGAGTTTCATACTCACCTCTGATATCATACCAGTACTCTTCCCACCTACCGACCTCGTTGCCTCGGCATTGAGTTCGGTCTATTTTTGTAGTTTTCATTCTTTTCTTTTCCTGGCATCTTCGTGCCTTTTTTTCTCCCACTGGCAGCCCAGAGTATCTTCATGTATAAACCAGTGGGTGGCTTTAAGAATTGCATAAAATGTGGCCACATCACTTCGGTCACAAACAGGCACAACTGGTGCCTTGGGCTCAATCAGCAACCCGCTTCCTGCAACCTTTGCCTGAAGATGACAAGGAGGGGTTTGAAGGGCCGGGAAAAGCAGAAGGAGTCCCTCTTTGGAACATCAGGTTTAGAATCCTTAGCTCCAGCATCGGCGACACCATCGAGGAGTTCCGCCGAAACGTTGACTGTAAAGGATACCCAGGCACATTCAGAACCAAGGAGCCATGGCATCGAATGGAGACTCTCCATCAATATCTGACTGGAATTGAGGAAGGACCTGATATTGATCCCGTCAATGTCAAACGTGGTACTCGAGCAACAGGACTATCCCCAGGTGCATTAACACCACAACCCTTGCCGGAGCGACAAGGAGATTGAGGACCAGGAATGGCCCGCAAAGCTTCTTCAGTGGAAGACATTGACTCCCAGATGGGAGAAATCAACCCCCATAGCCCTGGAGGGGAGCTGGATGTCTCCTGATGAGCCTGTAATCACGGAGTCCCTTCCAGAGGTATCAGCACTGGTGGCTGAGGTCACAATCCCGGCCCCAATTCCCTCCAAGGCGGTGGTACTGGAGGAATGCCTAAGGGCTGTGGATGTGCACATAGTGGTGGTCTTTGCCCTGCAACATGCAGACTTTTCAATGGCTTTGGTGGCATCACTGCACTCTGTCCAGCCAATCCTGGAAACCCCTGCACTGCCAGTCGAGGCAGGCACAGTGGGCAGGAGATCATAATTGATCCCACAGCAATCTTCCTATCTAGTGTATCGGGTTCTGATGCCCTGGGGCACCCATGCTCCTGCTCAGGGTGCCATGAGTCCTTCCAATGTCTACCAGAGCAGTCGGTGGGAGGAGACCCAGTGCTACTTCAATTTCCTCTTGGAGTCCGAGTCTGAGGGCAGGGAAACCGAGGAGGACTCTGCAATCTCAGACGAGAAATTCCCCCGACCTCCCCTCTGACCTGTCCCATCCATATGAGCAGCACAAATTGTCCCCAGAGGACAAGTCCTTCCAGGATTTTATGTGGGACATGGCCAAGGCCATACTCTTCTCCTTTGGAGGTGGAAGACAAGCCAAGAGTAGAGGAGCTTGAGCTCTTCTAATACTCCTTGGTGCCCAAGGAGGCAGTAATGGTGACAGTGCACCACATCTTGCAGAGATTGCTACTGAGGCTGTGGGAGAACCCCTTCATGGTTCCCACCATCAGCTGGCAGCTGGATTCAATTTACTGGCTCCAGATGGTGCCGGGCTTCAAGAAGCCCCAGTTACCACACAACTCCATTGTGGTAGAATCGGCCTTGAAGCATGTGAAGAACATCAAGACTCATTCCTCAGTGGTACTGGGGAGGGAGGCTAGAACCCTAGATTCCTTCAGGAGGAGATGTTACCAGGGCTCCATGCTGGTCACCAGGATCCTTTCCTACCAGCTGTATATGGGTATGTTCCTGAAGGACATCATCTTGGACTTGGTAGACTTTGCCTCCCATGTCCCTACAGACCTCCTCGACTCCTTCTGAGCCCTGATAGGCCATGGCAAGGATTGCTCCAAGTATATGGTGTGAGACACTTATGATGCTTTTGAGTCTGCTTGCAAAGTGGCGGTGGTGAGCATCGGCACTCAGTGGCTGGCCCGGCTCCAGTCCTCTTACCTGGAACAGTGGATCCGGGATAAGCTGGCCAACGTTCCCTGCCGAGGGGAGAATCTCTTTGGGAAACCCATCAAGGAGAAAGCAGGTGAGCTCAAGAAGGAGCACGTAAGGCTCTCCTGGCTCTCAAAGAAGGCCCTCGTGCAAGAAGTACCAGGGCAAGAAGGCTTTCTACCCATGTCTGCACTGGTACTACCGGGGCCCTCAGAGTGCCCAACCAAGGGTGCAGGCCCCCTGCCAGCAGCAGAGGGAGATGCCCCAAAAGGCCCAGCCAGCCTCGCAACCCAAGCTGGGGGCGGGCTTTTGACTGATTCCTTAGGAGCATAGCCAACTGACTGTTGTCCGTCAGGTTTCCCTTGGGGGTGGCTTGTCCATTTCGCTTACCAGTGGTCCCTTATCACCTTGGATGCCTGGGTGCTGCAGCCCATCCAGCAAGGATACCGGCTGCACTTTACCCAGTTGCTGCCTCTTACATCCAGGGGGAGTATCCCATTGACTCGCTGCACCACAGCCTGATGCAGGAGGTCTCCGCTCTTCTGACCAACCTCAAGCCAGTTCTGCCAGTTCAGGTCAGAATGGCATTCTACTCCAGGTACTTCCTGATTCCCAAAAAGACTGGAGGGTTCCTACCCATTCTGGACTTCCAGAACCTCAACCGGTTCTTGGTGCATGAGCGGTTCAAGATGGTCTCGCTGGGGATGTTGCCTCCTTACCTCCTAAAGGACAACTGGCTATGCTCCTTTGATCTTAGGGATGCATACACACACATCCAGATCTATCCAAGTCACAGAAAATACCTCAGGTAGCATTATCAGTACTGGGTGCTCCCTTTTGGGTTGGCCTTAGCACCCCAGGTTTCACCAGCTGTTTTGCAGTAGTGACCGCCCATCTCCAAACCATGGGAGTCTTCATCTTCATCTTCATCTTCCCCTATCCGGATGACTGGTTCAGGTCCTGCTCCAGACGCTGCCTAACAGTCTGCCCATCTCACTATACAGGTTCACGAGTGGCTGGGGTTTGCATCAACTACCCCAATCCCATCTCCAGTCCACACAGCGGCTGGAGTTCATCGGGGCCTTCCTCAATACCACTCAACCTTGGGCATTTCTGCTGCTGGACTACATGCAGCAGCTAACAGAAGTGGTCGACAGCATACAGCATTAGCATCACACAATGGCCCAGGAGATGCTGAAGGTGCTTGGCCAAATGGCCTCCATGGTGCACGTTACCCCTCTGGCCAGTAGGCACAGTGGACCCTCTGTGTGCAATGGAAGCAGGCTACGGGCCATCTCTGGGAGAGGGTGGTGGTCACTGCTCCCTTGGTACAGTCCTTTGACTGGTGGTTGGAGCCTCTGAGCCTGTTCCAAGGGGAACCACCTTACAGGACGCCAATGACCGATGTGTCCAAGCTCAAATGAGTCTGCACATGCAGGGCCTGTGATCAACTTCCTTGAGTTGCAGGCCATAACAATCAGCTGATCCTGATACAGACAAACAACCAGAGGTGATGTTCTATGTGAACAAGCAAGGTGGCACAGTCTCATACCTCCTCTTCTGGGAAGCAGTCTGTTTGCAGAAATTCACTCTGGCCCCTGGTATGGAGCTGGGGGTGACCTATCCTCCTGGCAAGCTCAACATTCTGATGGATCAGCTGAGCCATGTTCTCCAATCACATGAGTGGACCCTCCACAGGGGTGTGGCAGACAGGATTTTTCGAGAGTGGGGTACCCTCATGATAGATCTCTTTGCCATGTTGCAGAATGACCAGGTGGGCTAGTTCTGCTCCAGGAGGCCATCCAACAAATGGCTGGCCTCAGACACATTTCTGCTCCACTGAGGGGGGGATATGCTTTAAGCTTATCCCCCGATCCCACTTGTGGCCAGAACTCTGCTGAATCTTCAGGCCAACAGGGGCACCCATGATCCTCATTGCCCCATACTGGCCTTGGCAGCCATTGCCCCTGCTGCTCCAGATCAGAAAGAGCCTCTCCACCTGGGTTCTGCCCCAGATCTCATCTTCCAGGATGGCAGGAACCTGTTGCATCCCAATGTCTGCTCATTGGCCCTCACAGCCTGGATGTTGAGTGGGTAGTCCTTGGAGCTCAATTTGTCCAAGAATGTCACAAATGTCCTCCTGGCTTCACATAAGGACTCGACACACTGGGCTTACACGTTCAAGTGGTGGAGGTTCACCTCCTGGTGTGTGGACAGGGCACTGGATCCTTTTTCCTGCACAGTGGATCAGTTGCTAGAGTAACTCCTGTACCTCTCAGACTTGGACCTGAAATCCAACTCCATCCGAGTTCACCTCAGAGTGATTGGAGCCCACCATCATGGCTTGGGGGGGGCAGACCCATTTCAGCTCACCCTCTGGTGGCTCACTTCATGTGGGGCTTGCTCCTCTTGAAGCATCTTCTCAAGTCCCCCATGGTACCTTGGAATCTCAACTTGGTCCTGGCTTGGTCCTGGCTGGCTCAGCTCATGCAGGCTCCCTTTGAGCCCCTTGACTCTTGCCCTCTGAAGTTCTTGACCTGGAAAGTCCTGTTTCTCGTGGTGGTCATGTCAGAATGATGCATCAGTGAACCTCAGGCCTTGGTGGCTCACCTGCCTTACATCAGATTCCACCAGAATAGGATGATCCTGTGAATGTACTTGCATTTCCTGCCAAAGGTGGTCTCCACGTTCCCCCTCAACCAATTGATTGTCCTGCCAACATTCTTGGCAAGGCTGCACGCCACCCAGGGCGAGGTGGCATTGTACACACTGGACTGCAAATGTGCCTTGGCCTTCTATGTTGAGTGTTTGAAGGCTTACCAGCAGACCACCCAGCTGATTGTCTCTTTTGACCCTAGTAAGCAGGGTGCCGCCATCTCTAAATGCATGCTATCCCTATGGCTGGCTGACTGCATTTCTTTGGCATATTCCCAGGCAGGCCTGAGCCTTGATTGTCATGTCATGGCTCATAAGGCCAGAGCCATGGCTGTGCTAGTCGCTAGCCTGCATTCGGTCTCACGAAGCAAATCTGCAAGGCTTCTACAAGGTCTTCAGTCCACACATTCACACGTCATTACTGTCTGGATGGGGATTCCCGATGGGACAGCAACTTTGACCAGGTGGTGCTCCAGCATCTCTTCGGGTCTTAGGTCCAACTCCTGCCCACCGGTCCATCTGTCTGTCCAGGCTTCTTCCAAATGTGAGAGTACCTCGGTGCTGCTGTACGCTGAGGATGCTAAATCTGGGAGTCTCTAGAGGGGCTACCCTTGCTGTTCTTCCTGTTCTCCAGTTCTGTTGTCCCTGTTGGACTTTTACCTCCTTGGTTTTTGGTAGCCTGTAACTTGGGAGTCCTATACGTGAGGATTTCATTCTTGCTTGTCTACGGAGAAAGTGTAGTTATTCACCTGTAGCAGATGTTCTCCATGGACAGCAGGAATAAGTCCTCACAACCCTCCCATGTTGCTTTTTGGGCTATGGCTTTGACATTTGACTGGAAAAGATGGCAGATGGGAAAGCAGGCACACATGCGTGGTGCTGCTCCCAAAAGCTTCCTATGGAACTGGAAAGTATTCTGCATTGGGCTCTGTCAATGACATCACCCACACATGAGGACTTATTCCTGCTGTCTACAGAGAACGCCTGCTACAGGTGAGTAACTACACTATCTATGAAAAAGCAAAAAAAAAAAACACCTTTACAACTTCTACTGGAAACTCGGAATGAGTTGGATCTCTACAGATCCCTACACAGAGTCTACATACTAGCACATTACCATACCGTAGTCATACACAAAACAAAAGCCCACATTAAATAGAATAAGTGACCAAAATACAAATGAGCAGAAAACACCTGAATTGGGAACCCTAAAAAGCTAGACTTTGTATACAGTACAGTACTTGAGAAATAGCAACAGAAGTACTTTTGCTTCTATACTTTGTCAAATGCTTTATTTTCCTAATCATTGCTTCTCCATTTTATTTTCTTCTCTCTCCACGTCTTCTTCATTTCCTCACCTACCTTGGTCTCTGTCTAGCTTCTTTCTCTTTCATCTAATTTGTCTTGTCTCTTCCTCTCTGTCTACTCATAGCTAGATTTGATCCCTCCTTCTCTATATGTCACACCCTCCAGTTCTCCCTATCCCAATCCTTACTTTCCCTTCTATCTCCCCCTTACTCATTTTCTTTGTTCTCCTCCGCCCACCCTCCCAGCAGCTGCTCTTTTTCTGGTTTTCTCAAATCACCCCCACAGCCTCAAATCATACCCCCTCTAACTTTCTCCAACTGTCACCTGGCTCTCTCACTTCTAATCTGTCCTTTTCCCTCTCACCTCCCTTCAAGCTGTTTCATCCCTTCATACACTCCCATCACAGTCTCTTTACTTATCCGCTCTTGCCATCTTTCCATATATTTTATTGTCTTGCAGCCCCCTCCCCCCCTCCCCATTTACAGCCTTACCCCTCCATCTCTCCCATGAAATGTTGTTATTTTTAATACTTTTACTGGAAAGGGATGTCTACATGTATTTTATTGTAATATTGTTTTGATATATGGATGAGTTATTTCAAATGCTGCATTGTAGAATAGAAAATAGTAATTAATTAATCTCACCTCTGTCTCTTATTCCATTGCTTTTACCAATCCTCAGTCTCCCCTTTTCACCTGTTGCCTTCCATTTCCCATTCTCAGTCCCTCTATAGCCCCTCTCCCCATCCTCTCTTCTGTCTCTCACTCCTTCACCAAGGTCTTCCTACTCTCCATCTCTTATCCCGTCTGACTTGCAGAACACTGTCTCTCACTCCTTGCTCATGCAATGTACCCAGTCACTGAATCCTTTCTTTCCTGAGTCCCCATTGAACCTTCCATCCACAATGCCCACTCTACTTCTCAGTTCTTCAGTTCCCACTTACTGCCTCAGTCTCTGCTCATGAAGCCGTCCCAATTTCTGAGTTCTTTTCTTACTCCAGTCCCTGAGGCCTACTCTCCTGAGTCCCCACCCATTCTTTAAGTTCTTTCCCCCTCTCAAATCATCACCCAGTCTCTGCTCATATCCCCGACTCAACCCCCAAGTCCCTACTATCCTCCCATCCCTATGTGTCTGCCATCCTGAGTCTCTTTTCACTATCTCAGTCCCTGCTGTCACCTAAACTCTGAAGCCATCACTGTTCGGCAAGTCCGTATTTAAACCCTCAACCCAGTCCTTCTGTCTCAGCTGTTCCTTTCCCTCCAACTTTCTGCCTTCTCAAGTCCCTGTGTAACATCCAAATCCCTGCTGCTCCTCATCCAATCTAGTCTTCGCCTTCTCTGATACTTTGTCTTCCATATCATTGCTTATATGCCCAATTCAATCTATGAGTTCTTGCTATTTGGAATTTCCTGCTGAACCCCAGTGCCAGTCTCCTTCCCATGGACCCACACAATCCTCGTCCCATGTCTCCCCCTTGCCAAATCTTCTAGTTCTCAATCCCTTCTCCTCCAACCCAATCCAAGTCTTCCCCCCTCCTCTCTATTTCCTGAGTCCTCACACTCTATGCCCACTCAGTCCCTGAGTCTTCAATACTTCACTCCTATCTGACCCAATCCCAGCCTCTTTGTCCACTCTTTTCATAATTCCTGAGCCCCCACTTCCTCCCAACCTACATAGCTTCAAAACTACTCTTCCTGCCTGTCTCTTGGAGTCTTTCATCTCTCCTCGGGTCCGCAGAAAAGCAGAAGCCCTTCCTTATCTAAGACTACTGCTGCTTCTGCGACTGATGCCTTTACCTCCCACACAGTTCAGATCAGCAGGAGGAGAACATTCTCCTACTGGCCCTGGGGGAAGAGAAGGGTTTGCAGGGGAATGCTGACTTGCTTGGTCTCAATGGCAGGGCCAAAGTGGGAGGCAGCAGTGGCAACCGGGCCAGCGGGTCTGTCCTCTTCAGCTAGTGCAGTCATATGAAGGTGGGGTGGGGGAGGAGTTGAAGGTAGTAGGGTTTTTGGTTGGGCTGGCAAATCTTTTGTCCTTTGTCTGGCATAGGACATATGGGTGGGTTTGTGGGGGGAGGGGACAGGAGGTAGTAGGGGCTGGTGACTGTTGGGCTATACCTGGAGGAAGGGAAGGAGAGCAACATGATGACTGCATGATATTTGTTTGTCTCCATAGTGCAACCCCCAAAATTTTGATAGTCTTTGTGACCATCTAGTTTGTTTTAAGGGCGAGCCAGCCCTGGTAAAAATCCTTGTTTAGGAAATATGCCATAATTAATACTGCATGTTTCTTTGTGCATTTCCCAGGCACTGGCAAGATTCTGGGTACATGATTGTGTATGTTACGGGACGTCCAGACATGCAGAAGCACCGTGTGGTGGCCTGGCTCTCCCAGCACAACTTCCCACATGGTGTGGTGTCCTTCTGCGATGGTCTGACCCATGATCCCTTGCGACAGAAGGCTGCCTTCCTTCAGAGCCTGGTGCAAGAGGTACACCTGATGAAGCTATCAGTAATTACTACCATGCACACACCATTCTTGGGATTCCCACCTGTTGCTGAGGCAAAGGTGATGATGATGTCACTGGAGTCACCATTTTGCAAAATGACAGTGCTGGATACAGGAGCAAGTGGGCGTCACTTCTGCCTCCCAACCAAGGTGGATGGGGGGTGTAAAGGAGGGGAAGGTATCCAAGATCCACTTATTCCACCAAGGATTTCTTCAGGGGGGGAGATGAAGGGTTTTGGGTCTCACTTGAGCACCAGGAATCTTTTCCGACCAGGGTCATCTGAATTCACATGCCACATGTCACCTCAAATGAACTTTTGCTCCTGTGCTTAGAATATTTACTACAGCTATGGACAATAGCAAAGATTCATTGCTAAAAGAGAAGTAAAAAAACACACACCACTAGTATAGCGCATTTTTTTAACCCCAGGAGCAATTTTGGATTCAACTGTTTGCAAGCCCACTATGCTACCCTTTAGTGTTATGGGATTACTGCAGATTTTACCATTCTAAAAATCTTCCTACATTGGGAATATTAGCGTGGGAATGTCAGAAGGAAGTAGCTTACTACACCGGCCGCTCTATGCTATCTGTGTGCTGGTTCCATTGATGTGGGGAAAGTGGGAGAGGAAGTGGTATGGAGTGCACGCTGCATGGTATTAAGATCACCCTGTCTTCTCGTTGCAGGTTGGGCTCAGCATTGTGGCAGGCTATGGTTCCACCAAGGATATCTCTGTATATGGTTCCTTGGGGCTTCTTCCCACCCAGATTTACATTGTGGGGAGGACAGTGAAGAAATTACAGAACCAGTGCCAGGTAAGGGCTGAGACCAGGTATGGCAAGGGTGGAAGGGGAGCAAGAGGAGCAGAGACAGCAAGTCCATGCAAAATGTATTTGCCAAAGGGAGTAACTTCCTGACAATAATACATAGAAGGCGGGCTCTGCGTTAGAGCTCCTTGATGTGTGCCAAGTGGAAAGATGTAAGAAGAGAGGTTGTGTATACTAACTCCACAATGACGGTTGGAAGGGAAGGAGTACGGTTAAAGCTGTACGTGATGTCTCTCTGATAAGTGCTGCATAGACTGGAGTGGAGAAGGTTTCTTTGCTTGATATCTCCCTGATGAGAATTGCTAACTGGCCAGCATTCATCCAGCTTTGCTGGTTTTCGGGTTTTGCTAAAGGGAGGTTGGTAGCTCACAGGACCTTAAAACCAACAATGTAAGCACCAACAGTCTGCTGGCCTCAGGAGCAGACATCCCCCACCAACATGCTTGCCTCAGCTCCCCACTCCCACCCATTAGACCTTCTTGACCACTCCTTGCTCCCTCATCTTCCCTAATTAACTCTCCATGTCCTGGCTTTGGCAGCTAAGAGAGAGCATTGCCAGGATAGGAATGAGTACTGGGATTGTGAATCTCAGGCTTCCTAGTAGCTCCCCTTCCCTGCTTGCACAGATTTCCTTTGTAAACAGAAAACCAGTGTGGAAGGAGGAAGTGAAGTTATTGTGGAGCCTTTGGCTATGTGCACAGTAGGCTCACAGTCCCAGCATTCACTCATATCCTGTCAGAGTTGTGATAGGGAGAAGACTGCAGTGAGCAGCAGTGTGATGGAGATCCAAGGTCCAGAAAGGAGGTGCAGTGGTGGGGGAACTGAAAGAACTAAGATCAGGGAAGCAGAGGGAGTGTAAAGATCAGAAATCGATGGGATAGGGGAAGGGGGAGGGGGCTGAAAAAGCTAAAACCTGGAGACCAGAGGGAATTTGAAAGAGCCAAGGTTGGGGAGAGCGGCATTGTCAGCGAATGAGCTAAACTCCTTGGCTAAGGGGAATTTTGAAAGAGCCAAAGTCCAGGCACATGGATGAGCCAGAGGTTGGCAACTCTGATAAGAAGGAATGTGCCTGTACCTGATGCCAGCCATCTGGGAAGGAGTGAGGTGTGATGCTCCCAGTTAAGAGTCTTTTATTAGGGGGATTTGTGACTTAGTCTTGGTGCACAACTCTAGCTGACTTTCTTTGTGTCTCTGTCCCTGATTGCAGTTTCTCTCTGAGGGCTATGTGGCACACCTGTCACAGCTGGATTCCGTGAGCCATGCCCACTCACCCAAAGGAAACCCGCGCAGTACCTTGACGAAAAGCAGCTATGGCTGCCCCACCCCTGTGGATTTTCTGAGGAAGCAAAGTCAACTGCTGCGCTCACGGCACCCCCCGGCAGCGGCAGGGGAGTATGGGCAGACAGAGCGGGACGGACAGGGAAGCAGTGGCCTGGGGACCCCACCACTGGCACTTTCACGCAGCAAATCTCGCAGTGTGAGTCTGAAGCTGGAGAGCGACAGCTGAGATGAGCGAGAGAGACTGAGACAGAGCAATGCAAGAAGTAGAGAGCACTGCCCCAACCAAACCGTGGGCACTAAGAGGGACTTGTTAATACCCACCAGCTGCTGTGCAATAAGAAACTGGCATCAAGAAGGCACAGCAAAGGCAGCATAGGTCGAGGAGCACTCACAAACGATGGGACATGAATCTTGTATTTATATTTAAACACCAAAGTTCCAATCTGCCAGACTGAGTCATTTTACAGCTATAGGCCATTCTGTTGTGACTGAAGCATGCCCTTGTATGAAAGTGCTGAGACCCCCATGTACTACCAGGGCACCTTAATCCTGCCTTGGAGATCCAGACCACAACTCTGCCAAATCATTTCAAATACGGACTTGCAGAAACCCCTGCTGTTGTAGTACTGAAAGCCAGATCACAGCCCTCGCAAAACTGCAGCGAGAGAAGAAATTGTGATTTTGTTAGAACATTACCATACCATACAATAACACGCTTGATGCCAGAAAACCAGGCACAGTTGTAAAGGAGAAAACCACGCTAATGACATTGCTAACAGGAACGTTAATGCCAAGTCATTATTGTGCAGTTTTAGATCCAGACAAACAATGCAGTCAGAGAGGAGGAAAATGTGGCAGAAAGATACAGAACGCCCCTTATTGGCGTAGGCCTCACCGGTCTGATTAAAAACAATTTCCAAAGGGCTGGCCTAGTGTCTGTGCTGCACACTGCCATGCAGAGGACCTTGCTTTGATCCCTAAGTCAGGTCTTCCACTCCCCAGGGCAGCCTGTTCTGGGGATGCTGTGAAGGTTGCATTCACAGCCCCAGGGATAGAGGAGGGAGTCTCAGGCATTGCACAGTGGCAACCCCTAGTGGTTGAATTCAGGGCCCATAATTTCAGGCTCCTGGAAGGAACCTTGGTGCCTGGTCCCTAGCCCAGGGATGTTGCTGCAATGACCAAGCAAGCTGAGAGGGAATACAGATAAGGGAAACATCCCATGGCAACTGAATAAAGGCTTATGGCACCAGATTCTGGCTCTGGCTCTAGTTGAGCTGGAAGCCTAAAGGAGCAGGAAGAAACTTCTGGATCCAAAAACAAAATCCTTTTCAACTCTCACTTTACAAGCTCCAGAAGGAAGCTGTTTTTGGCACAATGTAAATATTAAAAGCTAAATTTTCAGAAATGGGGATCACACCCAACAAGCCCTCTCTTACAGGTGAGATTTGTTCCTGCCACAGTATGCCAAAAACATCCCCCTTGGAAACCCACTAACCGCTGTCAGTACTGATACTCATACACAACCAAGTCCTGCAGTGTCTCCTGTTATACCAGTGCCAGGTTCCTCTAGGACAAGTTATTCATTTTTCCAAAAGAATAAGTTTTTTTTCTGGATGGTCTGTGCTACATTCAGAATGGTTCTGGCTTCTGATAATATCCTGCTGTGCAGATTTGGGACATTATAACATGGCCGAGAATGCAGATGAACGAAAACTCCTGGCTTATTGACTGATGAGGCTACCTCGTGGTGTTTTCTTCCTATGGTAATGCAAAGGCCGGCTGGGCCAGACACGGTGGTGTATTCATTTTTACAGAAACAGGCCAGTAAATTTCTGTATACAAATGCAGTGAGCCACGGCCAGAAGTGACTTAGTTCATGTCCGAGGACCATGGACATGGGGTTAACTTTCGATGCATTGCTGAGCTGAGAATCCCATGTTCTGATTAGCTCATGCTTAGGTCGCTCTATTACTTCTCTTACACTTGCCTCAAAGCAATGCGCGTGTCTGAATCTGCACTGATGAATCTCGGTTCCTCTCCAGAATACTGGGCGCCCGCTCCCAAACCCCCTCTTACAAGATGCCACATATTATTCACGATTGCCAACAAGGCTATTACTGTCAGGCTTAAAGGAGAAGGACAGCAGAAGCGCTTTGCACACACACAAAAAAGATTTTTGGAGGATCACTTGGGTCTGAAACCTACTTGCCAGCCTGGTAGAAACCTTTCAGCTGATTGGACAGTAAAGGGTTGCAAGGTGAGTCCATGTCCCCCAGGATACATTGAGCTTGTCCTGAGATTTCTCTACGTACTTCTTGAAGAAACCTGGAATGTCAAGTCCATGAGGAGTGAAGTAAAAGCAGGACTGGCTCAACTTGTCCCTGAGGACTTGGAGTCACGCTTTGCTTTATCTTTCCATTGGTTTTGCTGGGAACGGCCAGATACTGATTCTTCCATTTTTCTTTGGTGTGAATGCCTGTAATAGCGACTTGTATTTATTTATTTAACAGGTTTGTATATCCATAATATGGACCAGTGGTGTGGCGGTAGGGGGTGTTATTTTCTTTTAAGAACATCTGGTGCTTATTTATGGAAATGTGTTCTAATATTTGCACTGTACTCTGTGTATAGATTCTTGTTGTATATAACTCTTTCTTGCATGTTCCCCAGAAGTGCAAAGTGATTACATTGGAGTACATCTAGACATACAAGACAGTGCAAGGACCTGTTAATTTCCTTCTCAATGGCAATGATGATCTCAGAGATGCCAAGTCACATGCATTATGGGTGTGACACGTGCGACTGAAGGAGATATCATGCACACACACAAAGATCCCCCTCTTTTCATGCATTCGGAGCCGGCAACCGGAAAGCTTATGCTCCCTTCCCTCTCTGCTACCACTACTGTCACCGTACCTCTGCCATTGTAAAGCAGCTGTGGGTCCTCTTGAATGAAGACATATATTCAAGCTCTTCTGGGTCCCGTCCCCTCCGGTAGGAAGTTTGCAATAGAAGGGGGCAGGAGCCAAAGAGCTTGAGTGTTTTTCTGTGCTCAGAGGCCCCGCGCCATCCACAGTTGTTTTACAATGCGTCAGGACACCCAGGCAGATGAAGGGTGATGGTGGCGGTGTATTAGATAAAGTCCTGATACAGCCTGAAAAAAATGAAACAGGCGAAACTCAAGTTGACATTGGTGCCTCCAAGCCTTAACTGCTGAATGCTTTTGTTGCAGTTTATTCACCTGAAGCTAAATGTTTTCAGTTTGTTTGTAAATGCATTTAGAAAAATTGTAAAACAATGGGTGTGAACCAATGAGGGGTGTGCCTAAGTGTACCAGGGTTGAGAGACTCTGTGGACAAGCCACCTCTTTATCCCTGAATTGAGGCTCTTTAAACCACATCAGAGTAGTGGTCAGGTTAGTAATAGAGTGTCATGAAATGGTTACATTGTTTCTTTAACTCACAGGAGAGAGATTCCTTTAAGCACATGGTAACTTTTTTTTTTTTGTTAGGAATAAACCTGACAGTAAAGTCTTGAAGGAGAAACAAGCTGCTCAGTAGTTAGGCTCATACTTTTTCAGTCTTTAATTCTATGTCCAGGCTGCAGTGATTCATCCCTCCTCCTCCTGGTATAGTAAAGCTGCCGGCTCATCCCAAAGTGGTATTTGTTGTCCCTGATTCTACCCGTTGAAAACAATGTTGCCAGTCACGTAATGCATCAGGATAGGGCTGTCGGAAATCTAGGACTGGCCTAGAATCTCCCTACTGGGACTAGCAGCTATGGCGTGTATGATCATATCAGCAAAGCCACTTCCTGTGGCTTTATTCTTTGCCCAGCATCTGATTCTTTTCTTCTTGTTGGCGGCACTCTGTGCAGTAGACCAGTTGTTTCTTTCTTTAGTTAACAGTTTTTTATATACTGCCTCTGCTCCAAGGCGGTTTACATTGAACAATAGCAGACATGGAATGAGAAAGGCTGAGTATTAAAGGGCTTTCTTTCATTCCCAGAGTATGTGCCAAGGCTGAAGATTAGAGGCTAAGTGCTTCCAACACCCCTAAGAGAGATGTAAATTCCATGAATGTGTGGGATTCCACAGACACCTTGTCTTAGGACCAAAAAGGCAATCCTGTCCCATGCAGGTTTAAATGACAATAGATGACAAAAGAAGAGGGGCAACTCTGCAAGCCTACCACAGCAGAAACATAGAGCAGACACAAAAAGGTCCCCCACACAACAAAGAGTAACGTCATCAAACAATTTATCAATGATCCGACCTGGCCGTGTTTTGGCTAGTGCTTGCATCAGGGTGTCTAAAACATACAAAAATAAAATTAAAACAACACTAAAAAACCTCATCCACAGAAGATAGCTGAAAACATAACTAACAAAATACAAAGGCTAAAAACAAGGAGTAAAATAATCATAGAGAAAACATTTACAAATAATAATAAAATCTCCAATAAATATAATGACAAGAACAATGTTAAACATGAAACAATAAAGGGTAATTGTTTACCTGTTATGGGTGTTCTCCATAGACAGCAGGGGGATGCAGCCACACTTTGTTGGGGTGACATTCTCAATGGAGCCAGTGTGCCCGAGCTCTACCCCAGCTTAGAGAAGTCTTTGGATTTCTCCGAGTATGTGTTTACCTTCTCACCTTGCCTGCCTTGCATTTGAGTGCCAGTCAATAATAAAGCTGAGGTATAGATGTTGTGCTAGCTGTCTTTTTTCTGGGGTAGTAAATGTGATTGCGTAACCCTGCTGTCTGTTGAGAACCCCTATTACAGATAAGAAACTAGGTTTCTCCACAGGCAAGCAGGGGGATGTAGACATGCTTTGTTGGTGAATCCAAAGCTAAGGGCTGCCTCCTAGAAGAATCGTATATTTGCAGCCTGGGCTTAAGCTAAGTAGCAGATAAAAAGATGCTTAAAGAAGACACTTAGGATGTAAAAAGACTGCTTAGGACTGTCTGTCTGAAGGCAAGGTCCTTTGCTGAAGACTGATCCAAGCTGTAATGCCTGTGAAAGTGTGTTTAGGGGGATCCATGTGGCCACTTTGCAGATATCCTCCGCAGAAACTGCAGCCAGACTGGCGACTAATGTCACCTTGGCACATAGATGGTAAGGCCCAATGCAACCTGGTAGTTAGAACAGTGCCTGAATGAAGCAAAATGAGATGCACTCGGCAATCAAGGAGGAGATGGTAGATTTAGAGGCAGGCTGTCCCAAACTGTTGGGGCCAGGGCCGGCCCTACCATTAGATAAGACTAGGGCAGCTGAGGGGGAGGGGGGGGGTTGTAGCAGAGAACAGCATTTTTCAGAGAAAAGCAATGGATGCTGATAGCCACAGACATATGCAAAGATCTATCAGCATATTCCTTTTACCTGCAGGAAGAGCAGGCACATACATACATACAAAGCAGAGTTTAATATTTAAAAGTATGATGTCCAGTTATGCATTTTTACAGGATTCTCTTTGGAAGAATAGTGCTCATGTGATCATGTTTAATATCAAAACCTTGGGAGAGGGAAAAGCTGAAGGTTTGCTTAGGGCACCCACTATTTTGCATGAGTCCTGGGGCCACCTCTGATTGGATTTATACATTATGAATTGCTGGGAAGAAGTCCACAAGTCTTTTGTTGCCTCCAAATAGTATAAGAGGGCCTGTCTGCAATCTGAGGTATAGAGGGCATGCTCCAGTGAAGTGCATGAGGTCCCAGGAAGAGCTGGGGCCATGTGATGGCTTGACTTAAATGACGACCTTGGGAAGTGGTATGTAGACCCATTTTGTTGACATAGAACTATGTGTAGAGGGGCTAGTAGACTGGTGCATGCAGCTCACTGATTCTCCTTGCTGAAGATATGGCTACAAGGAATATGGTTTTCTATGTGAGGGGCTTCATGAGTTCTGCCAGGATGATGTTCAGATCTCATGCTGGTAGTGGTTGTCTGAGTGGGAGCTTTGTGTTCATCAATTCTTTCATGAATCTTGATACAAGGGAGTGTAGACAGATTGGTTTCCCCTTGACCAAAGCATGACAGGCTGCAATAGATGATATTGAACTGAGGTTGCCTGTAGGCCGGAATTAGAGAGATATAGTCAATAAGTCAAAATCTGATCAATGAGGCAGGAGACTGGATTGTGCCTTTACAATCTAGCCCAGTGGGTGAAACATGATCATTTGTATTGATCGAACATCCTCTGGAATGGAAACATTGTGCATTAAGTGCTGCTCAGTTTCCAGGCTGTGAGGGAAAGGCTGCTGAGATGGGAATGAATTAGGCAACCATGATGAAATCGAAGTGCATGAGAACATCTTTCGTCAGGGCAAGGAGGTGAGGAAACCATGACTGTCTGGGCCACTTGGGGCCACCGGTGTGATGTTTGCCTTGTCCTGACATTTTGAGCAAGATCGGGGTGATCAGTAGAAATGGGGGAAATGCATAGAGGAAGTGGCGACTCCACAAGACAGCAAAGGTGTCATGTGCCCAACTGTACATGCATGGACAAAGGGAGCAGAAAACAGGACATTTTGCATTTTCTGCAGATGCAAAGAGCTCTAATTCCGGAGTGCCCCATTTTTGGAAAATGTTGTGAAGCACTGCTGAGTCATAGGAATCCAAGCACTTGCTGAAAGTGTTCGCTAACTGGTTTTGACATCCCCTTGAGTATGGCATCTATGGAATGGGCAGAGCCAGTCTTATCGCCTTCCGACCGTGCTGTTAGGAGCCTGAACCACCCTGTTTGTTGGACATTGGGACTGGTTAGAGGGATTCTTGTTTAAAGGGACTGGCAATGCTAAGGTGCCACTGCAGAGGTTGCATGTACCTCTCTGCCAGCAGAACGACATGGATAGATGCCGCCATGTGTCCCAGGAGTTTAAGAAGGGCACAGAGAGAGGTGGAGCACAGCTGGCTCAGTTGGGTACTGAGATATGAGATGATCTGGATCCTGTTGTCCAGGAGGTAAGTTCTTGCAGAGGTGGTGTCTATGCATGCTCCAATAAAGTGAAGGCTCTGCTGAGGCAGCAATTTGGACTTTTCTACATTTGCTATGAAACCCAGTGCTTCAAGTGTGTGGGTGGTAACCTGCACTATGTGAAGTTCATCATCTTCTGATGTGGCTGAGACGAGCCAGTCATCCAAGTAGGGATACATTCAATGGCCCTAGGGGCAAAGATGGGCTGTGACCATTGCAAGACACATTGTGAATATCCTTGAGGCTGACAAAATCTCAAGGGAAGTACTTTGTACTGGTAATACTGATCTTTGAACATAACGTGCAGGAATTTCCAGGGCTGAGGGTGGATTGGGATGTGTATATAAGCATCCTTCAGGTACAGGGAGGCAAGCTAATCGTTGTGGCACAGGAGTGGAAGGATCGTGGCCAGGGAATCCATTTTGAATTTCTCTCTCTTGATGTGAAAAATCAAATTCTGAAGGTCAAAGATGGAACATAGATCTCCTGAATTTTTGGAATTAGGAAGGATCTGGAATAGAACCCTTGATCTCTCTGTTTCCAAATACTGGTTTGATGACTGCAATGTTCAAGAGGCTGATGATCTCCTGTTCTAGAATGGAGATGTGCTGACTTAGCAGCACTCATTGGCTGGGTGGCGGGTGACGTGTTGGGATTTCTGAATAGTTTATTTTGTTTCCTTGTAGGTGCAGGATTCACCAAGTTGTGGTTATAGATTGCTATGCCTCCCTGGATCCTGTCTCCTACTGGCAGTTAGTCAAAAAACAGGGTTTGTTTTGGCCATATAAACCAGAATAGAGGGCTACTGCTTCCTCTTCCGGGGCCTCAAGCATTGGTTATAAGCAGGGATGGACAGGCATTGCACCAGTGGCTGAGGTACGGTTGGTATCTCCGAGGGTAGAACTGTTGGATATACTGGAAATGGTACACTTGTCTGTACTGGGATAGTTGCATTTGTAGAATCTGGGAGGCTGACTCTGTGGGCTGCACAGAGTTCCCTCACTGTGGAAGAATGGTCATTGACTTCAGATACTGCTTCTTGTACAGTGGAGCCAAAGAGGTTGAAGCTCTTAGCCAAGTTTTACTTCTTATGCTTATGCTTATGGCCACGGCCACAGAAAGGGCTACTGAGTTTAAGGCATCATAAATGGAGCAGATCAGATGATAAGATGACTCCTGAAGGTTGGACTGCATCTACACTTGAACATCTTAAGCCAAAGAATTATTGAACATAAGAACATAAGATATGCCATACTGGATCAGACCAAGGTCCATCAAGCCCAGTATCCTGTTTCCAACAGTGGCCAATCTAGGTCATACATACCTAGCAGTTTCCCCAAAAGACACAGGTTCCACAATGCTTGTACTGGGTCAAGCATTGATATCCTGGGTCCCTTCTTAATAATGGTTTATGGACCTTTCCTCCAGGAACTTGTCCAACCCTTTTTTAAACCCAGCTACACTAACAGCCTTTACTACATCCTCCGGTAACAAATTCCAGAGTTTGCTTACATGTTGAGTGAAAAAATATTTTCTTTTATTAGTCTTAAATAGTTTACCCTGTAGCTTCATTGCATGTCCCCTAGTCTTTCTATATTCTGATAACGTAAACAATCGATCTACGATTACCCGTGCCACGTCGTTCATTAATTAATTTATAGACTTCTATCATATCTCCCCTCAGCCGTCTCTTTTCCAGGTTAAAGAGCTCTAACCTTTTTAGCCTTTCTTCATAGGAGTATCCTTCCATCCCCTTTACCATTTTGGTGGCTCTTCTCTGAACCTTTTCTAATAACGCTATATTCTTTTTAAGATACGGCGACCAGAATTGCACACAATATTCAAGGTGCGGTCTCACCATGGAACGGTATAGAGGCATTATAATATTTTTTGTTTTATTTTCCATTCCTTTCCTTATGATACCTAGCATTCTATTTGCTCTCTTGGCTGCCGCTGCACACTGGGCCGAGGGTTTTAACATATTATCCACAATGACACCTAAATCTTTTTCCTGGGTGGTGGTTCCTAATGTGGAACCTTGCATTGTGTAACCATAGTTTGGGTTGTTCTTCCCTAGGTGCATAACTTTGCACTTGTCCACATTAAATTTCATCTGCCATTTTGACGCCCAGTCTTCCAATTTATCAAGATCCTCTTGCAATTTTCCACAATCCTCTTGGGTTTTAACAACTTTAAATAGGGCTGTCTGAGGCAGATGACATAAAACTATCAAATAACCCCACCATGGGTTTGAACTCATGACCTCTGGCTTCACAGGCAGTGAAGTAACCAGTGGGCTACAGCTCTATAGCTTTTGAATAAAATTATGATGATACTGCAGGATCTGTAATTGGTGTACCAAGATCTTTATAGCCAGAAGCAAATCTGGTAGACTTTTTCCCAACAGTAAGATCTTCTGTTCCTGAAGCATGCGTCTGCATTTTAAAAACCTTGATCCTTTTTAAAACTGCTTTGGAGCCTGTCCATTTCAAATCGAAGTGGAATGCACTGACGACAGGGTTTTCTAGATGGATGCCTGGAGATCCTGCAAGATTTGATGGACTGGCAGTGCTACACTTCCTTAGGGGCACTACAGGCTTTGAGGATAGACTGGAAGCCCCTCGTTTGCTGGAATCTGAGCGTCACTGAGTGCAAGGACCCTAGAGATCTTTTGCAAGAACTTTGGATAAGAGTAGTCTTCTGGTGTGGGATTGGGAAGAGGAGGGGATTGCACAGTGCTAACTCTTTGGCATGAGGCCTCAGTGATGGGACAGGAGATACTTGAAAGGGAGCAGGTGTCATCCTCAGGATCAAAGCCTCAGTCCAAACAAGAGGGAGACCTGGAGCATCAAGAGGGACTGCTGAGGTCAGGTACCCTGTTAAAAGCAGTCTCTAGGGCTTCTGCACCGTCCACTGAGTTGTCTGCTATGGCCAGGGTAGCACCCTGTGGGATGGCAGTACTGTCTTGGACAAATCTTTTAAGAAGGGCAATGAGAGAGGAGTTAGGGCTGGCAGAGGTGAGAGTAGACATGAACTATAAAGGCACAAAGTGTCCTGCTTGCTTGGGGGGAGAGGTATCAGGCGGTCCTCCCAAGACGGAATTTCATTTTTGAATGCAGCAGCTGCTTTTCTTACCTGGAGGTGAGGCAGAGCTGCATTGCTTGTGTTCAACATCTGCCTAAAACTGGGCACGCTGTTTGGAGGAGATCTTTACCTTGTGCCTGGTGGAAGGCCTAGGCTACCGTGAAGGCTCTGGTTTTGAAGAGGCAGAGGAGGTCTGGTGATTTGAAGCTTTTGGGTAATCATGTGCCTCAGAGGGAGGAGTATTGGAGCAATTGCTGATCAATCTGTCAATGCTGATAGGAGACCTGCCTCTGGAATGAAGCCCCAACTGGACCTTGTCTGGACCTGGCAGAGTATGGGTGGGAAAGGAGGCGGAGCACCATGGTGCCGCAGCCATGAAAACAGCTGCGTAGGCCTCAGTGAGAGCAGTCCTTAGATTGTTTTCCTCCACAGCTTTTTACTTTAATGTTTATATATGTATATCTATTTTTTTTTTCTGCGAGTCTCTTTTTTGGCGGTGAAGGAAAGATGTTAGGCATTACCCCCATTCTGATTCATCTTCACTGGCTTCCCCTGGTCTACCGTATACAATTCAAAATACTCATACACGTGCACAGAACTATCTACACTGGCACTCCCCTCTATCTCGCCAATTTAATGCATCTTCACTCGTCCCACCGTTCCCTTAGGTCTGTTCACCTGAACCGTATGACCCTTCCCTCCCCATCACAAGCCCACCTTGAGTCTACCCGTTCCTCAGCGTTTTTCTTTCTGGGCCCCTGACTCTGGAACTTGCTCCCCCCCCCCCCCTCCATCTGGAACCCTCCTATAAAATCTTTAAGACCAATCTGAAGACCCACCTTTTCTTCCCTGCCTTCCATCTTCCTCCTCCCTCCGTTCCCCTTCCTCCTCCACCTCGCTGAACCTAAACGTACCGATTCTTTTGTTGTCGTGCGCTCTGTTTTGCTCTGTCTGTTGCTTTATTCTTCCTCTCCACTCTATCCTTTTTCTTAATTTCATATGGCGTTCCTTTTCCTTTTTCAGAAGCTCATATATTAAAGATAAAGATGTGGGATTTTTTAAAATGAAGGTGTGATACGATGCCAGTTTTGGAGAGGAGAGCCATGGCCGATGCTAGCAGTGGTTGAGGTAAACTGGGGCTCAAATGCAAGGCAGGAAAGCAGACGCATGGCACACTGGCTGCATTGAGGATGTCACCCCAACAAAGTGTGTCTGCATCCCCCTGGTTGTATACAGAGAAACATATGCTGCTTTTAGACCCCTGATGCAGGCACTTGCTGAAACATGGCCATGTTGAATCATTAATAAATTGTTTGATGTCTTCACTCTTTGACGTGTGGGGCCTGGTTTGTCTCTGCTCTGTATAAATGGCAATAGAAACATTACTGGAGCTTGAAGTAGAGCATACCATGATGTCATTTAGCAGTTTTAAAAATGCTTTGCCATTATTTGGAGCTTTAAAAAATATTATGCATTACACATCCCATAGCAATGTCTGGAAAATGCCAATGCTTGAATGTTCTTACCTGGGTTAATGGTTCCAGGCAAATCAGTCTGTCTTATTATTATAAATGATTTCATGCATGTTCTTAGGCACAGCAAGTAAGCAAAGCTGTGTTCCCAATACTTTACAGAACCTCTTGTAAAGCCATGGGTGTGTTTTGGAACATTTGTAGGGTTTTTGCAATTTCACTACTAAATCATCATGTAGTTTCCATTTCCTGGTTCCCTCCTTGGATACTGTTGTGATCAGAAGACCAAACTGCTTTGGAAGACAGACACATCAAATAATCTGACAGCACTGCTTGTTTATAATAATGGATTCCTGCCATGTACCTATTCATATGCATTCTAACTTTTTATGGATGGTTGTAAGTCCTCAGCATGCCGAGATCCTGTTTTCTAGTCCCTTTGAGCCCTCCCTAGTCCGCTATTGTCAATGCACACTTATGCGTGATGCTTGCCGCTCACATCTTAGCTGCCTCACCTTTGAAACCAATACCAACAAATACAGGTAGTTACCCTATTCCCGTCCTTCCTGTTAGTCTGCACACATACAGTATATCACCCTAAGAGGGGATGCAGCATCTGTCCTGCCATAATATTCTGGATGTGTGCTTTCTTCCCTATCACATAAAAGCACAGTCCATTGTCAATGCCATTAGCATCATCCCCTACTCTTTGCAAAGAAACAACCCCAGCATTGTGTTTCATTTTCTCTGGGTGTAAAAAAAGGGACTTTAACAAGTAAACTGAGCATATCAGAGTGGCCAGGTATGGACACCCTGCAGAGCTATTGCACTGTAGCTTTCGACAGGAAGGAACAATGGCAGAGCAATTTCCAAAAGGATTGGATTGCCCTGGTTGAAAATCATCTGCTTTCACAGCTCGAGCAGGTTTAGCCAAATTACAAAAAGGCATTCCCAGGGCTATGTGTTGGTTGGTGGAGGTTCCAACCTAAAGCTACGTGAGCTGTTTTGCTCCTTTTCTGCTACTTGCCAAAAGAGCAAATGGAAAGCAGACAGGTCCTTGGTACACTGCAGGTGGTTTTCAAAGGCAAACTATCAGAGTAGTCTCTCTGAAAATTAGGTATAAGGTTCATGAATGCTACAGTGCCTCTGTATTGCAGCTCCACCAGATAGTGGAAATCACCTCCTATGTGCTTTCCTTACAAAGGCTGCACAACTTAATTGTCAAAAATCAAAGCAAGGAATTCAACAGGTTTCAGTGTAAAAAGTCATTTGTAGAGTTTATTTTTGTGATGTAAATAACTTTTGGTTCAAAGGAGACTACTATGTTAATTTATAAAAGTGAGAAAATAAAAGAGAAGCAAATGAATGTCTCCTGTTTAGCATGGGAAATATAAATCCACATTAATTCTGCTGTGGAAAAGCCTGCTTGTGTCCAGGGCTAGTGTTATTTTTTTGCTGTTCTGTGCGAATTATTACTATGTTGTCCCCGCCATCACTGCTGTCCCCACCCTCACCAATTCCAATGGAGCCCTTCACAAGCCTCTCTTTTGTCCCAACATGTTGAAACCTCTGAGATGGTAGCCCTGTTAGTTTGGAATAGCAAAAATGACAGAAGTAGGTGATACCTTTTACACTAAGCAACTTATTGAAGTATGACCTTTCCAGGATAAGAGTCCACACTTGCCCTTGAAAGTTCATGCCCCAATAAATGGGTTAGTCTATAAGGTTCATGTATGGGTGAGGTTATATATGCAGCATGCCATCAGTAACTCTGGGATCTGTCTCAACTTTATTGATAAGATATGTCCCTTCCTATACATCGGGTTGGTACAAAAAAGAAATGTGTCTGAGTGGGAAGATCATTTAAGCTGTGATGTTCTTCCATTCCTTGGGAAAAGCCCCTCGTTTCCTTTCCTTGTGCAATGACCCAGTGCCCTTATAGATGAAATTAGTTTGGAAAGTGTCTATGTAAAGTCTGCTTCTGGGTCTCATGAATCATTTTCTTAAATGAAGTAGTGTGGAGGCCATGCCCTATCTAGCCCTGTACGAGCAGTGCAGCTGCACAGGGCACAAAAAAAATAGGAGCACATTTGGGGATACCAGTCTTGGCTCCCCCCAAACTTCCTGCCCTTGCCCTGCCACCACTTTTAAGATTTCCTTGGCAGTGGCGGGACCTCCAATTGAAAAAATAAAACAGCTCTCTCAAAATCCGTGCTTGCATGCTGGCCTGATCCCCTCTTCTGATGTAGGCTCGTGTCAGAGGGAGGGACTAGGCCAGCGATTCAAATGCAGCTCTTTGCAACTCTGCATTTGAATGGATGGTCTGGTCCCACCCTCCTCTGTCATGAGCATGCAAGCGCAGAGTCGGAAACCCATGTGGGGTTTTTTCCCAATTGGATGTCCTGTTGCTGCCACTATGGGGACCCTAAAAGTGGCAGTGGTGGGGAGCTGGCTGGAGACATGGGTGTAAGATGGGAAGATGCTGAGCATGGGGCAAGGGACAAACCGCAAGGGGAGGCCACAATAGATGTGCAAATCGCACATTTATGGCTTGGTACAGCCCTGTGTGGAGGCCATGTTAGTTCACTTGAATGCACAGAAAGAAAGATGAACACATGATACCGGTTAGTGCAATAAAAAGGTAACATCTTATGTGTCTGTTTACCTTTAGTTCTTTATCCCTAGAGAAACTGAGGGTGGAAAGGAGAGACAGAAGAGTGGGCACACCACCTTCCAAGATCAAGAAAATTCCACTCAACAGTAAAATTGAAGCGCTCTCTGTAAAGTAATTAAGGGTGCAATCACTGAGATAAAAAGTCTCAGCAAATGCTCAAAAGTTGCAGGTTCCCTAATTACTGCTTTCAAATCGGATACTTCACAAGTCGGGTACCTTTTGGCTACTCTTTCTCTGAAATTCCATCGTGTCCAGAACACCTGCTTCCACTCCCTCCCAAACTCTGAAAGACAGGAGCTAACTGAACTCATTTTATCTTTATTTTGTGAAGTAAAAGATACTGTCTACAGAAATTCCACCATCTAAGGGGAATAATGAACTAGAAATTAAAAGTTTCAGGTCCTGTTAAGGCAAAGGCTCTGAGGGAAGTTTCTAAAGGTGGCACATTAATAATAATAATAGGCAGTAAATAGTACAGAATAACAGGACAGATAACCTCAGTTAATCACATGGCCCAAGTCCGGCGCTGTCCTTGGCCCATGAAGAACGCAGCAGGGTTTGCTCTCTTGCTCCCCGGTCCTCTGAGAGAGCTTCCCAGCACAGCCTTTGCCACCTCTCCTCATGAAGGGCATCCAAAGGACCTACGCTTTGCTAATCAGAATATAGTAACAGAGCCGCACCTCACCTGGCTTTGCTTCCTCTTTTCTTTAATGACACCTAACTTGTTACTGCTACAGATTTGAAAATGAAGAAAGCAGCATGGGGCTTTGGACTCCATGTGTACGCTGCATGTCTGACGCGTCCCCACCTCCTCTGATGCAACTTCCTATTACGGAGGGGCAGGGACGCATCAAACATGCTGCATGAACATGGGTTCCAAAGTGCCAAAGCTGCTTTTTGGTCTGCCTCTCTGCTGTCCATTTCTCCTACAGCTGGGCCCGGTCTGCTCACGATGGCGACTGTGCTGCCCTCCTGTGATCACTGCCCTGTGTGAGTGCACAGTTTGCACAATGGGTCACGTCGGCCCTGTCGGATTATTCTTCCTGCCGAGAGATATTCAGAATCTGAGGGCTTACTGCAGCATAACACCCTCTTATGCTTCATATGGGGTCATAGGGAAAAATGTTACATTTTATATATATAATGTATGTTAATTTACTACTAATCATTTGTATAGCGTTACAAGGCCTATGCAGCACTGTACATATAGAATTTTAGCCCACCTTTTCAAAAACACCCATGGCTGATTACAACCAGGGCCGGCCCAAGGGTTTCTGCTACCCCAGGCAGAAGCCCCCCTCCCCAGTCCAGTCCATCTTCTCCTCTTGAAGGGGGAAGCAGCAGCAGCAGCTGTTTAGCAAGTAGTGGCTTTGTGCTTCGGCACCCACATGGGCTGCAGCTCCTGCCCCTCTCAAAAAGAAAGTTGCTTTGGAGGGAGGCAGGCATAGCAGGCCATTGGTTTTGCGCTGAAGCATATGGCATGCCACAGGCACCAGCGTGGCAGTTCAAAGTCACTGCTTTAATAAATTATGGTCTGCTGCCCTAGGCAGAAGCCTAGTCTGCCTAGTGGACAGGCCAGTCCTGGTTACAACAATCATTAACAAATATATAGCATACCCTCCCACAGCCAATCCCTCCCTTCCAACTATTCCTCATCACTCAATTTACCCCAGGGGAAAGCATAGTTGCTTATCTGTAGTGGGGGTTCTCCGTGGACAGCAGGAGTATGCAGTCACACTGTAATGGTGACATCTGCGATGGAACCATGAGTGCTGGACTCTCCCCTAGCTCAGAGAAGTCTTTTGCACTTCTCTGAGCATGCATGCCTTGTCGCACTTTGATGCTCCTGCCTGTGCCCTCAGTTGTTTAATATAGCTGACCTTGTAGAGCATTGCTATGATTGAGGATGGTATTATAATAATTGCTCGAGGCTGTAGTTTCTTTCTCCAGATGTTCCAATCTTAGTATATCCTTTGTGGTTTCCTTTTTCTTTCTCTCTGTGGGGATGGTGGGAGAGTCAGTGTGGCTGCATACTCCTGGTGTCTATGGAGAACCCCCACTAGGTTACTATGCTTTCTCCAGAGACAAGCAGGGGGATGCAGGTACACTGTAATGGTGAATGCAGATCTGAGGGCTGCTCCATATGATGCGAGTATATTCTGGAGGCCTGGGCGTGCTACTAGGTGGAGAAAAAGCATATTTATGGTGCAAACAAGTTGCAGAGGACCGCCTGCCCAAAGGCAAGGTCCTATGCTGAAGAGGAATCAGTGAAATGGTGAATGGAAGACCATGTGGCTGCTTTGCAGATAATCTTGTTCAGGCACAAATGCCAGACTGGTGATGGAGGTCACTGTGGCCCAGAGTTGATAAGGGCTGATGGGTCCCAGGGGGGCAGCTCTTGAGCTAGGCAGTATCAGGAGATGCAGTCCACTATCCAGGAAGAGATGGTTTGCTTGAATGCCAGTTGCCCTGGGTTGTTTGGGTTAAAAATGCCAAAAAGAGGAGCGTATGTTTTGCATTGCTCGCAAATAATACAAAAGAGCCTGCTTGCAGTGTGGAGTATAAAGAGCCTTTTATGATATGTTCATGTGCAGCCCCGGAAAGGCCAGCAGAAGGATGTTATGATTGTGATGGAAGTTTGTTACAACTTTGGGAGGGAATTTGGGGTGTATTGAGGGCTACTCTATTGTGCAGGAATTGCGTGAATGGGGGATAGTGAACTAATGCTTAAAGTTTGCTGACTCAACATGCTGACATTACTGCCACCAGGAAAATAGTCTTCCATGGGAGATGCTTGAGGGAGGCAGAGCCCAGCGACTGAAAGGTGGCAAAGCTCTTGAAAGCCAGCACCACTGTATAACATTAGTCCCATAAGACTACCAACTTATTATTAGTTTATTGACCTTTATTTTCTATACATATATACAGTAACCATACACAAAATATAAGCCTGCCCTGACAGCACAAATGGATTGAAACCAGATCCTTCAATGGTTGTAAGGCCTGGGCTATTAAATACACAGCATCCAGGCTCTGCTCCATGAGCAGCCATCTTCCCCTTCATTGTATATATAGGGCTTCTTCTTAGAAAAGGGGTTTATGACCTACAGTAAATTCTCTTTTTCCCCCCCCCCCATTTACTTTCAAGACTGCCTGGTCTTCTAAAACACTGCCTGCCTCCATCATGTAAGCTTTTCACTGGCACATATGACACCACAGAACCTCCAATATTTCAGTCCAGTGGCAATCAATAGGCATATCTGAACTATTTACTATTCCACATTTTTATCTTTCCAGGGCTCCTTGTTTCAGAACCCTCAAACACCACCAAGCCATAAAAGTCACCATCAGTCAGTTCTGGGGTTTTGACATCTGTCTCTATAGGGAGGAGTGGCCTAGTGGTTGGGGCAAGGTACCACAGGCTGAAAGGTCAGTGGTTCAAATCCCACTAGAGGACAGCAACCTTGGGCCGGAAGGACTGGGGTTTCTAGTCCCACAGGTGCTCCTTGTGGTCTTGGGCAAGCCACTTAACCCTCCATTGCCCATGTTCCCTGTAAGTATTAGTGTATGTGTCTCATGTCCCCTCGTGTTAAATGTATCCCTCAACCGCTTTGACAGGGTGAAAAGCAGGATATAAATGCAGCTAAATAAATGAATCAATGTTAATATGCTACAGCTTCTGGAACTTCTTTCCCAACAGAAAGGCATGTAGGAATATGGGGGACGACTTCATTTCTTTTACTTCTACCATATGCAGAAAATTCAGCTGTACAGCACAGAAACTTCCTCTAGCTCCTCTAGGATACCAATGCTCCACCCTATAGCCTTCTTGGTGGCTGGTACTACCCCCAGTCTCTGTAAATACAGCTGGCTTCCACTATAAACCTCCTCTAGTACTTCACACTAGCTAGTTGCACTGTAAGCAGGCAGGCCCAGCTGAAACTCCTCCTCCCATAGAAACGCATTGGACCATTTTCTTTATGATTTAGGGGGATTATTTCTCTTGAATCCCCGCTATGATCTGGCCTATTTTCAAACTCAATGTGTCTTTTCATCGGTTCCCCCCATGTCAAATTCTGTCATATTCCATTTAATTTTCAGAGAGTTGTTTTGCCCCCAGACAGAAAGATATTTCTCACGCCTTTCTGTATAATTCTTTCCAACCTTCTGTTGGGTTGGAAAGTCTGGTATTAAAGCAGTCATCTGAAAGGAGCAGGTCATGCTAAGTTACCCAAGTGCAGCCTTTCTAGATGTTACTGTGCATCTGACCACTTCCAATCGAAAGAGTGGAAGTACTTTTAAAAGGGATTATGCATGACATCTCAGAGGCCCAGATCCTGCTGCCTGCAGCATATCGGCTTTCTGATACACTAGTAGAGAAGAGAAAGAGGAGCAGAAACATGATACAGGAAGCCGAGGGCTGCAGAGTAGCATGGGCACTTCTCTCTCATGTATCTGCCTTTTTAAGCCATTCATTGGTAACTTGTTTTAAAAATGGGGAGAAGTCATTCCATCCAGCCGCCTGCTCCAAATTAAATATCAAAACAACATTTGTGAAGCCAAAGAGGATAGACAGAGATGCAGTAACTGATAAGAGCACTTTGAGCAGCACCTACTTTTGGGACACAACCTCCTTCCTTCCCCTTAATGAAGTAGACAGGAAGTGTAAAGTGTATCTCTTACCATGTAGTTTTTACTGTGACAAAATCTATTAAACACAAAAACCTAAGATGTCCAGATATATAAGGGTCAACATAACTACTAAACATGACAGAGGTAATTTTATAAACATTTTTCACGAGAGCTTATATAAAACTACTACATAGGTTACACACATACTTTTACAAGACTCATGTGTAGGAGTGTTCAGGGGCAGACTTTGAGCACATTGTATGCACATACTTTACACGTGAACATTTATGCTAGGTCCCATGCAGTCGTTAATTGTTCACGGTTTCAATCTAGCCATGCTTTCTGCTGGTTTATCCCTTAGTATTATATAAAGACACATGGGGCATGTTTACTAAAGGTTAATGCATGTTCAGTGTCGCTGTGCCTATAGAAATAAAGGACCATCGGGACACTTAACACGCACTAACCTTTAGTGAATACTCCCCATAGGTGCCTATGTGTCTTTATAAACTAGACTAAAAATAGGTGCTTCGTTGACCTCCAAACCAAGGCAAGCTGTTACAGAACTACCCTGGGTGCAAAGAGAGAAGGAAGGAAACTGCTCTTCAGAAGGCTTCCACTTTCTCATCTGAAAGAATTCTGGCCCCAAGAAACTGCTCTTTGAATGAGCTTGTAAAGCTTTCACCTAGGAGCTATCCACTGGTGCAGCTTAAGGAGCACATTCTGTGATATAGTGTTTGTGCAGTGGTACAACCCCACCCCCCTCTAGCCATGTCTGTTAAACAGGCATGGCACAGGAAGGTAAAATTAGGCCTTACCTGCTAATTGGCTTTCCTAGAGGAACTCCAGTCCAGTCCCGCAACTCTGGGTAGTCACACACACCAGCAGCTTGGAGACTGACATGTCACCTTTTTGATGACATCACTATACATAGGCAGCCAGTTCTACCTTCCAGCCCCAGTACCTACAGACAAAGCAGACTCACAGAAGCAACAAATTAGTCAACACCTTATTAACAAACTTCATCTAATTACCTTAGGAACCTACCAATCCCCTGAGGACCTCTTTCCCCAAGAAAGAGGAAAACTTGCCCGTGGAGCATGTCCCCACCCCAAGTAAGAAAAAATCCTTGGGCAACCCTGCCCCCAGGCAAGACAATAAACCGCAGTCTTCTCAATACTCACCATTCCTGAACGCCGATACTACACCCATGAAGTGTTTCGCGGACCCTCTAAGTATGCTGATATTCTTCAGGCCCAGAATCGCAACGTTCATCTATAATAATGATAGGGAGGGAACCAGGACTGGACTGGAGTTCCTCAAGGAAAGTCAATTAGCAGGTAAGGCCTAATTTTACCTTCTTTATCATCCCTCCAGTCCAGTCGCGTACCTTTGGGATGTAACAGAACAGTACTAACGCCGGGAGCGGTCTGCATCACAGCCACACAAAATCTGGCGTCCCCTGTCACTTGGACATCCAGGCAATAATACTTCACAAAAGTGTGCAGGGAAGACCAGGTGACCACCCCACAAATGTATGCTGGGCAGGGCCGGCCCATCCATTGAGCAAGAATGTTGTTTGCACAGGGCCCCCCATTTCAGGGGGCCCTGCGAAAACAACATTCTGCATTAAATTTAAAAAAACAAAACACACAAAACTGGCTGCTGCTGCTATGGCAGCAGCAGAATCAAGTGTCCCGCGGCCCCCCCGCCTGCCTGGCAGAGCCCTCCGAATCCATTCCCTCAACCGGCTTTCAGAGCCGCGAAGGGAGAGTTTCCCTCTTGCGGCTCTGTTAAGCCTGCCGGGGCTGATGAGAAACAGGAAATGCCTGTTTCCCATCAGCGCCGGCGGGCTTAACAGAGCCGCGAGAGAAACTCTCCCTTCACGGTTCTGAAAGCCGGCGCTGCGGGGACTGATTTGAAGGAGGGCTCTGCCGGGAAGGTGGGGGACACTTGATTCTGCCACTGCCATGGCGGCGGCGGCGGCGGCAGCAGCCAGTTAGTTTTTTTAATTTACCTGGGCTGATGGGGGGGAGGGAGGTTAGCACTGGTAATAGGCTATGGGGGGAGGGGGGTCAGACTAAAAATGAGGTAATGGGGAGGGTTAGGACTGGTAATGGGCTGATGGGGGGGGTTAGGACTAGAGGTGGGCTGATGGGGGGGGTTAGGACTGGAGGTGGGCTATGGGGGAACTAGGACTGGTAATGGGCTACGGAGGGCTAACACTGAAAATGGGGTGATGGGGGGTTAGAACTGGAAGTGAAAAATGTTGACGCCGATCCAGGACAAGTGAATCCTTTAACTCATACAACACACATCCTGATGCCCACAGAGCGGCTGTGTCTACAAAAATGAAGCAATACTACGCAGGGATCCTACAACGCTCAATTAACAAACCACATGAGCTCTTCAACATCGTCAAAACTCTATCAAAAGAACCTTCACCCTACCAATCCAACCTCCCACACCCACAGGAATATGCAGATTACTTACGAGCCAAATCAAGCCAATCTTCTATACCCCCTTCATCACCCACCTCCCCATCAATCTTATCCCCAGCCTCCTTACCATCAACCCCAGATACCCAACTTATCTCTACCCTCCACCTCCCATCAAGCTCAGCAATTAATCAATATACCATTAACTCCTTCTCTCCCCCAACTGCAAAGGATATCCAAAACACCCTCTTGACTATAAACACCACCACCGCACCAGACGACCCATGTCCCGCGCACTGGATAAAATCTCTACGGACTGAACTTAGTCCTTTTTTGGCCAAATTAATAGGCACATCATTCCTCTCTGGGACATTCCCCCAGAACCTAAAGCAAACTTCAATAAGACCGCTGCTAAAAAACAATAAGCTTGACCCCGCAAAAATGGAATCCTACAGGCCAATATCAAGCATCCCTCTTCTTGCCAAAATCACGGAAAAATTAGTTCAACAGCAGGTGACTCACCACATAGTGACAAACGCCCCCCTTGACGCTTGCCAGCACGGATTCAGGGAGTCACACGGTGTGGAAACATTGCTGACAATCTTATTTAACACACTAACCATCGGACTCGACAACATTAGACAAGGCTTTGCGCTCATCTTTCTAGACATCGCGGCTGCTTTTGACTTGGTCAGCCACAAGCGACTCTTATCCCGCCTGGCAGATAAGGGTGTCCACGGGAATGCCCTCGCCTGGTGCACCTCATATCTCAACAACAGACTGCAATATGTACGCTCTGGTTCATCTCTATCCGCGCATTTCTCACAAGAGAAAGGTGTTCCACAAGGATCATCACTTTCAGCCCTATTGTTCAATATATATATGCAACCTTATCCGGTCATTCAATATTGACTGTCTACTATATGCTGACGATGTCCTAATGTTCACACCAATATCCACACTCCAACCAGACCTCTCCCAACTCTCAGCTTGTTTCGACGCTGTCACAGACTGGTTACAAACTCAAGAACTCAAAATAAATTTCAAAAAGACGGAGGTTCTCTTTATCAGCAGGGACCAGACTTTCTTCCCACCCTCATCACTCAAGGTTCGCAATGCTGAACTCACCTCCAAGATGACGATTCGCTACCTGGGTTTAATACTTGACCAGCACCTTGACATGCACGCCCAGATAAGCAATACCGTAAAGGCAATCTACCACAAAGTTTGGATCCTAGGACAGATGAAACGGATTCTGGAACCAAACGACTTCAGAACTGCCAAAGGACTGGAGAGAGGCTCATGTGGTGCCTTTACACAAAAGCGGAAGTAAGGATGTGGTTGAAAACTACAGGCCGGTTAGTTTAACTTCAGTGGTGAGTAAATTAATGGAAACGCTGTTGAAAGAGAAAATAGTGAGGTTTCTGGAGTCCAGCGGATTACAGGATCCGAGGCAGCATGGATTCACCAGAGGCAGGTCTTGTTAGACAAATCTGATTGATTTCTTTGACTGGGTGACCAGGGAGTTGGACCGAGGGAGAGCTCTAGATGTGGTGTATTTAGATTTCAGTAAAGCCTTTGACACTGTACCTCACAGGCGACTTATAAACAAACTGAGCACCCTAGGGATGGACCCTAAAGTTACTGCTTGGGTTAGAAATTGGTTGGGTGGGAGGCGACAAAGAGTACAAGTAAATGGAGCTCACTCTGAGGAGAAGGATGTTACCAGTGGTGTGCCCCAGGGATCTGTCCTTGGTCCGATTCTTTTTAACATCTTTGTTAGTGATATAGCGGAAGGGCTGTCGGGTAAGGTTTGCCTCTTTGCGGATGATACCAAAATCTGCAATAAAGTAGACACCCAGGAAGGTGTAGATAACATGAGGAGGGATCTAGCTAAGCTTGAAGAATGGTCTAGAATTTGGCAGCTGGGATTTAATGTTAAAAAATGTAAGGTCATGCATTTGGGCTGCAGCAATCCAAGGGAGCAATACAGCATAGGAGATGAAGTACTTTTGTCCACTAAAGAAGAGCGGGACCTAGGCGTAGTTGTGTCCGATGATCTTAAAGTAGCTAAACAGGTAGAAAAGGCGACGGCAAAAGCTAGAAGGATGCTTGGGTGCATACGGAGAGGAATGGCTAGCAGAAAAAAGGAGGTGATAATGCCTCTGTATAAGTCTTTGGTGCGACCTCATTTGGAGTATGGTGTGCAATTCTGGAGACCGCACCTTCAAAAGGATGTGAACAGGATGGAGTCGGTGCAGAGGGTTGCTACTAAGATGATTAGTAGTCTTCATTATAAAGCATATGAGGACAGACTGAAGGATCTTAATATGTACACCTTAGAGGAAAGGCGGGATAGAGGTGATATGATTGAGATGTTTAAATACCTCCGTGGCATAAATGTTCAGGGAGAGAGCCTCTTTCAATTGAAAGCAAGTTCTGCGACGAGGGGACATGGGATGAGGGTGAAGGGAGATAGATTCAGGAGTGATATGCAGAAATATTTCTTTACGGAAAGAGTAGTGGATCCGTGGAATAGTCTCCCAGTGGAGGTGGTAGAGATGAGGACAGTAACTGAATTCAAAAAAGCATGGGACCAACACAGAGGATCTCTAAAGGTAAAAAGTGGACTGTTGTAGTTGTTATGGAAGGACAGACTAGATGGGCCTTGTGGTCTTTTTCTGTCATCATGTTTCTATGTTTCTATGTCTTTCAAGCTCTAATACTTCCTCACTTTGATTACGCCAACTCCACCCTTTTCGGCCTTCCAAAGAGCTCACTCAAACCCCTCCAACTCGCGATGAATACCGCAGCCAGAACCCTCTACGGAGCATCAAGAGCAGACCATATTACCCCCATCTTAAAGGAATTGCACTGGCTCCCTGTCCACCTCAGGATCACCTTCAAGGCACTAACAATGACATTTAAAGCAGTTAACAGATGCACATCCACCTCACTCTCAGACCTTTTACACCCCACCCCCCCCCAAAAGAGCGAGAAGATCAACAGCCTGCAACACCTTGCTTCTACCAAAGGCCATCACCAAATGCTCAAAGACAACGAGCAGCCGTGCTTTTTCTCTTTACGCACCATCCTGCTGGAACTCCCTCCCTGCAGACCTCCGTGCCATAACCAACCTCTCCCAGTTCAGGAAGGCAATCAAACACTATCTCTTCTTACAACACTTCTCCACTCTTGACAACATCACCTAATCCTTTTATCCCAGCCATTGCGATTCCCACAAGTGAACGTACCTTATGCATTAATCACTGTGTTTAAACTACCCACTCGTCAATCTCCCCCTAAAGACAAACATGCCGAACTGTTTCTATTTCTAAGTTGTACATAGTGTATATAGTTTCCCCCGTTCTCCATGTTTTATTTCCCTGTTCTCTGTAAATGTCAATGTTAGATTGTTACACATTGTACAGTTTTGGTTGTCTGTAAACTGCGCTGATGATAAATAGTGCGGTATAGAAGAAATTGCAAATAAATAAAATAAATAAAGTGGGCTGATGGGGGCCTTAGGACTGGTAATGGGCTATGGGGGGCTAGGAATGGTAATGGGCTGGGGGTTCTAGGACTGGAAATGGGCTGAGTGGAAGGGGGGGCTTGAACTGCAAATAGCTGATGGAGAGAGGGCTTGGAATGGAAATGGGCTGTGAGGGGAGGGAGCTAGGAATGGAAATGGGCTGATGGAGGGGCTAGGATAGGACTGGAAATGGGGTGTTGGGGGTTCTAAGATTGGAAATGGGCTGTGGTGGGGGTTTGGATTACAAAGGACTCATGGAGGGGCTAGAACTGGAAGTAGGCTCATGGGGGGCTTGGATTGGAAATGGGCTGAGTGGAGGGGAGCTAGGATTTGACATGGGCTGAGGGTGGGGCTAGGAAAGGACTAGAAATGGGCTGATGGGGGGCTGGGATTGGAAATGAGCTGATGGAGGGACTCAGATAGGACTGGAAATGGATGGGGGAGCTAGGACTGAAGGGACTCGGATAGGACTGGAAATGGATGGGGGAGCTAGGACTGGAGGGACTCGGATAGGACTGGAAATGGATGGGGGAGCTAGAACTAGAAATGGGCTAATGCTTGTGGCTAGGATAGGACTGGAAATGGGCTGATGCGGGGACTAGAAGGGAGCAGATGCTGGGTGGGGCTGGAACTAGAAGGGAGTTGATGTTGGGGGAGGATTAGAATGGGATGGGGCTGGGAGAGTGAAATGGAGAGGGGAACAATATTTTGTGTGGGAAGGAAGAAACATCTACAATTGGCCGGGTATTGGGAGAATAAGTGGGGATTGAGGATGGAGGGGTAAAATTTGAGTGGATGAAATAGGAATGAGGAAAGAGCAAAAGGAGAAAGATTAGTATGTTAAAGCAGATGTAGAGAGAATGGAAAAAAAAAACTAGAAGAGAGAAGAAAGGACAAATGGACAGCAGATGATGGAGAGTTAGCAGAAGACACGAAGAAACCAGAAGAAAGTGGCTGGAGCAATTGTAACTGAAAAAAAATGCACAAAAGGTAGAAAGATATCTCTTTATTTTGACTTTATTAACTGGAATATGTCAGCTCTGGGAAATGTGCATCATTAACGTCTGCACTTTGTTTAGTACAAGAGGAAATTAATTTATAGTTTTATTTCTACAGTGTTGTACATTCCAAGTTTGGCTTTTGGAGTTCCTAGTTTAATTATTGTCTTCCTGTTTCTAAATTGTGATTCCTTGTTTGGTGATGGTCTATGTTCTGCATGTGTAACTGAGCCTGAGGTATTCTGTTTATGTAATTCCTATTTGACATTGCCACTTGTTCTCTTTCCCCAGTAGGTCATGTATTGTTATTCTCTGAAATGTACTGGTTTAATATTTGCAGTGTTGCCTTTTGATAGGTAGGGTCTGGTGCTTTGTGAGTCCTGGTAGTGCTGTTAGGATACGGCGGGTTTGCTATGGGTTCTAAATGGGCAGTGTTTGTAGTAGTTCCTAATGTGCCTGGTATTTGGCACTGGATTATAGTAATGTAGAAATCTTTTAGTCTTTCTTTATCCATACACTCATTAAGAGGCATGTTTACTAAAGGTTAGTGGTATGGTAACATTATGCAAATATTTATGCAAATGAGGCCCCTTATGCAAATGAGGCCCCACACCGAGTCTCTGCACATGGCCCCGCACCCACCTTGGGCTGCCCCTGATGCTGGGCGGCACTATGCTGAATGCCGCCAGGCGGCCACTTGAGCTCTTGTTGAATGAGCTCTCAGCACCTCCGACACAGGCTTCCCTCTCATCACGTAAGCGGACGCAATTGCCTCCTTGATCCATTTAGCTTCATCTTTGCGCGGCCCCCCAAACAGAACAAACAAATGATCTGACTTCCGAAACGGAGTTGTCCTTTTTAAATATCTCCACAAAACCCGGCGGACATCAAGGAGACGCCACATCCGGGTGTTTCCAACGATTCACTGGATCTGAAGTAGATTTCTTATGAGATTTCAACAAGATGGCAATCACGGACGCTGAGTAACTGTGCCTTCTCAACCTAGCCTGTTCAAGAGCCAGGCCATAAACGAGAATCGATCCATCTAAGGCATGCACACTGGGCCTTGGAACAAAAAGTCTGCCCTGGCCGGAAGGCACCTTAGCCGACTTGCCTGCAGCCTGACCAAATCTGCATATCAGGGGCATCTCAGCCAGACCGGGGCAATGAGGATGACCTGACCTTGGTGAGCCTCGATGTGCTGCACTACCCAACCTATGAGGGCCCACAGCAGAAAGCCATAGAGAATCCCCTCCATGGGCCTTCCTCTGTACCGAGGCATTCAAGCCCTCCAACATCCATTCTCTTCTCCTGCTGAAAAACCGACTGGCTTTGGTGGAAGAAAACATTGCCACGAGATGACCCCATCTTTGCACTATCTGTTCGAAGACTTCCTGACACAGATTCCACTCTCCTGGACCCAAGCGGACCCGGCTTAAGTAATCGGCTGTTATGTTCTCTGCTGTCACATGTGTTGCGGACAATGCTTAAGGTGCTCTTCCGCCCAAGCCAACAATCGTTCTGCCTCCATTTCCAACCGCACGCTTCCCATGCCCCCCCATGTCGATTTATGTAGGCTACTGTGACCACATTATCTGAGAAGACCCTAAATGCTTTCCCCTGCAGAAATGGATGAAACCCCTACAGAGCTAGGAATATCGCCCGCATCATCAGCCTGTTGATGGACCAAACTGCTTCTTCTGGTGTCCAGCACCCCTGTGCTATCGAGCCTTTGTAGTGGGCCCCCCAGCCCAAGAGGCAATTCGAATGACATCCTGGCTGATAACTTCGAGCCGTAACCATCACTTGAGTTCCCTCTTTGTGTCCTACGGGGATGGCAGCAGCTGCGACAAGGGATGTATCTGGTGCGACCACCTGCTCGCGCCCACAGGACCAACTCAATGATCGCCACCATTGTCCCTATCAGTTGCAGATAATGCCACACTGTCAGCTGCTTCATGTGAAAGAACTGCCGAACCAGCCACCTCAGACCCTGTGCCCTCTGGTCCGGCAGGAACACCCTTCCTATGTGGGTGTCAAATCTAGCCCTCAGGTACTTGATAGCCTGGGACAGAACCCAAGTGACTCTTGGCTATATTGGTCACCCAACCGAGACTCTGCAGGAAATCTACCACTTTTGCTGACACTTGCTTGCTCTCTTACTGTGACTTTGCCCGAATGAGCCAGTCATCAAGGTATGGGTATACCAAGATGCCTTCTTGGCCAAGCACCGTCACCACCACCATCACACCTTGGTGAAGGTGCAGGGAACTGTAGCTAACCCAAAGGGCAATGCCCGAAACTGGAAATGCCCCATGGGCACCGCAAAGCTCTGAACGCATGGGATATGCAAACAGGCCTCCATGAGATCGAGGGATGTCAAGAACTCCCCTTCTTGCACCGTTACAATAACTGCCCTCAACATTTACATGTGAAAATGAGGAACCTGTAAAACATCTGTTCACGTGCTTGAGGTCTAGAAAGGGCCATAAAGAGCCCTCCTTTTTGGGGACCATGAAATAAATCGCGTACCGACCGGTGCCGCACAGACTCTGGGACCCATACGACCGCTCCTAACTTTAGCAGATGCCTTAGGGTATTTCTGACCGCCTCGACCTTGACCAGTGTCTTGCAGGGAGATCGTATGAAAGTAGGAGTCAACGCATAACCTTCTCTGATGACCTCTAGCACCCATTGGTCAGACATGATCTGGAACCAGGCAAGGTAAAAGTCCCAAAGCTGACCTCCCACAGATTGCACCTCCTGGCACCCCCCTCGTTTCATTGTGTCTTCTTAGGCCCCGAAGAAGGCACGGAGGCAAAGAAGCCATGCCCAGTGCCTCAAAACCCAAAAAAACCTTGCCCCCAAGTAGCCAACCAGCCTCTCTGGTACGGGGCAAACTCACTGATCTGAAATGCCTGAAGTCTCTCGATTGACCAAGAGGCGGAGCCACAGAGCAGGGTTGCGTCTGCTTGTCCTCAGGGAGGAGGCTCCCTTTTGTCTCCCCCAGCTCCTTCACCAACTTCTCCAATTCTTCACCGAATAGAAATTTCCCCCTAAATGGAAGCCTACTAAGCCCTTATTTGGAGGAGACATCTACAGCCCACTTCTGCAACCAGATATAGCAGCGGGCTGCTACCATTGAGGCCATCCCCTTAGAGAGACCTCTGATCAGATCGTAGAAGGCGTCCACAAGGTAGGCAACTCCCGATTCTACCTGAAAGGCCACCGCTGACGGATCCGGAGGCTCTTCCCCAGACTCCCATGTCCCCTGCACCCAGCGCATGCAGGTTCGGGCCACCAAAGCCCCACAAACCGAAGCCTACAAGGACAGCACGTGTCAACAACAGAGTGTCTTTCCTATCCTGGGCATCCTTGAGGGCCGCACTGCCCTCGACCGGGTCTGTAGTCTTTATCATGACTGCCGAAATGGCAGCATCGATCCTTGGGGAGCAGAACAACTTCTGCTCCTGTTCCGGCAATGGGTAAAGCTGCATCATGGACTGAACCCCCTTAAGACCGGTCTCTGGGAGGTCCCACTCATCTTGAATCATGTGTCTCATCACACTATGCACAAGACCGATCCTTTGTGGCTTTCGCACTGCCTGTAGAAGCAGATCCTCCAAAGAATCCTCCTCTGCTGGCAGCCCTACTGGCATATTTAAAGCCTTTAGAATCTCTGCAATAAGTGCCACCAATTCCTTCCTGCAGAAGACTCGTAGTATCCAGGACTCCACTTCTTGAGGGAGCTCCCCTTCCACCAGGTCTTCTATGGGTGTGTCCAAATCGGAGTCCAGTTCTACCTCCTCTAGCACTTCCACACGAGGAGAGACCTCTTCCCCGAGTCCCTCTAGAGCCTGCGTAGCCTCTTAGCTAACTGCTCTCCAACTTCCCACTCCAGGGTGATTGACGGCCTCTTTGCGGCTGGCTCCTGTCCCAACCCATGATGGTCCAGGCCCTGGAGCTTCATTCAGTAGGTCCTATTGCAAGAGGAGGATGAATTCTGGAGAAAACCCCCCTGGGGCCCTGCTGCCGAGCCCCTGGGAAGTAGAAGGGCCGGGATCAGCCAGCTCCTAGCTGTAAGATTCTAACGGGGGGGGGGGGGGGAAGGCACCAGTCCTGCCTCTGTGGCCAGGCTATGCCCCTCCTTGGCCTGCAAAGTACTCCCTACTGCCCCCGAGGAGCCTGCTCACCCCAGCTGTCTTGCATTATCTTCCATTAACTTCTGCTCCTATTTGCAACTGCAGCAGACCCCCTTCTCAAACACCGAGAATCGCCGCATTCCGCCTACAAGGCACTGCTGCCAGGCTGGCACTGTCCTTACCGACTGACTAAACACACACGGCTATTCCTTCCGGTGCTACTTTCTGCTGCACTGGTGTTTCGTGTCTTAGGCGAAGGCGATGATCAGAGCAACCCCACCCCCCTGTTAAGCCTGCCTTTCCCCGGACCAGCCAATCTTCTCTGAACTTATTCCTTTTCTTTTTTTAAATAATTCTAGAAGATTTAACCAAATTTAAACAAACTTTAACGAATTTACCAAGCCATGGGGCCACCAACTGACCCGGAGAGTTCCCTTCTCCCCTTACAGATCCCCTCAGAGAAGTCGTGGCCTACCCGATACTTTCCCATGCAAGCAGAAACAGCCCCGAGCCACAAGGTTCAAGGTGAAAAACCAGGCGGGTAGGAGAGAGGAAGGGAGAGCTAGGGGAAACGCGGTCCTTGCCAGGCGCCCTGTTCCTTCACTCCCCGGCAGCCAGAAAAGAGCTAACTCTGAAGCTGCTTACCCCTCCCCTTCTCTCCTCAGCGACGAGGTGGAAGCATTGCTGGAATGCCGTCTGTGGCCTTGCCTGCCACCACGCGGCTCCTCACACAATCACGGGTTTGGGAGCCACTGCTGCTCTTAACTGCTGTGAAGGTTTTTGAGCCAGACAATTCCATTCCCTTCCGTCTGGGGGGAGAGCACCCCTGCTGCCTTATTTTTTCCCAACTTAACTCTCAGCAGTCCAGACAAAGTAAAGGCATTTGCAATCCTTAATGCCTTTAAACAGTTTGCAGAGCAGCGCAGACCCAACTAAACCTAAACTAAATGGAAATTACACTAACCTGGTAATTGTAGTTCCTGGAGGGTCCAGTTTAGTCCTCCACAATCGGGTAGTGCCCCTCCTCCTGCAGCCGGGAGACTGGACCAATCAAATCTTCTGTAGTATATATGCAGCAGGAGCTCCCAGAAGTCCCCAGTGTACTAGTAACAAAGCATACTTAACGAAGCAACACATTAGATTAATATACAAAATGACCTAATTAAAGAACAATTTGTTCCCCCCCAAGAAATATCCAACCCCCTCCCCAAACGAGGAAGTCAGAACACTGCATTGCGCCGGCACCGACGCCTCAGGAATCAAAACACCGCTCCCCACCAGAAGTTCAGGGGCTGCCTGAACCCCCGAGACAGGGAAGAGCCTCTGCAAAAAACGCGGCTGCCACAGAGGGACCGAACGGCAAGAGGAACCGTCTTAATATCAACCGTTCGGAAAGGCGCGCCGCACCACATTAGCAGATAGTCGGGAGGGAAGGAGGACTAAACTGGACCCTCCAGGAACTACAATTACCAGGTTAGTGTAATTTCCATTTCCTGTTCGGTAATCCAGGTTTAGTCCTCCACAATCGGGATGTAACAGAGCAGTTAAGACCGGGCGGGACCTTGCCATCCGGCGCGCAGAACCGCCGAACCAAAACAGGAATCCCGAGCCGCTGACACATCTAAGCGATAGTGTCTACTGAAAGCATGCAGAGACGACCAAGTGGCCGCCCTACAGATATCTGCTGGCGGAACCAGGCTATACTCCGCCCAAGAGGTCGCCTGAGCCCTAGTGGAATGAGCCCTCAGACCCTCCGGAACAGACCGCTGTTGCAACAGATACGCGGCCGCGATCGCCTCTTTGAGCCATCTAGCAATGGAGGCTTTAGCCGCCGCTTCCCCTTTACGCGCACCCCCGAAGAGCACGAAAAGCCGGTCAGATTTCCGAAAAGACTCGGTAACCTTTAAATAACGATGGAGCGTACGACCCACATCGAGCCGGAGAAGACCTTTGTCCGTTGACCCGACAGATTGCGAAGAAAGCACTGGAAGAAACACTGCCTGATTCATGTGAAAGGGAGACACCACCTTTGGCAGAAAGGAAGGAACCGGACGGAGAACGATCCGATCCGCGGAAAAAGACAAGAAAGGCTCTCGACAGGACAATGCATGCAGATCTGAAATGCGCCGTGCCGAACAGATGGCTACAAGAAAAACCGCCTTCAGCGTGAGATCTTTCAGAGACGCCCTGCGCAGGGGCTCAAAAGGTTCACGAACCAGGGCCCTCAGAACTAAATTCAAGTCCCAAGGAGGAACGAAAACTCTGCGGGAGGGCCGCAAATGAAAAACAGCCGTAAGGAATCGGCGTACATCCGGATGAGCCCCGAGCAGACGACCCAAAACCTTGCCGCGGTAACACGAGATAGCCGCCAGCTGGACTTTTAGGGAACTAGCCGCAAGGCCCTTATCGAAACCATCCTGAAGAAAACTTAAAACGACGGGCACTGAAACCGTCGCCGCCCGGACTCCCCGCCGGGAGCACCAGTCTTCAAAAATCCTCCAAATCCGAACGTAAGTAAGAGAAGTGGACGTTTTCCTCGCCCGCAGAAGGGTAGAAATCACCGCGGGGGAGTAGCCCTTCCTTTTCAGCCGAGCCCTCTCAATGGCCAAACCGTAAGCGAGAATCGATCCACTTGGGGCATCCGCAAGGGACCCTGAAGAAGAAGATCCGGTAGAGCGGGCAGGAGCCAAGGAACGCCGTCGCGCAACCGGACCAGATCGGCATACCAGGGCCTCCGGGGCCAATCCGGGGCCACCAGTAACACGCGACCCCGGTGGCTCTCGATACGTTGTATGACCCGGCCGATCAGAGCCCACGGAGGAAAGACATAAAGAAGACCGGACGTGGGCCACGGCTGAATGAGAGCGTCGAGCCCCTCGGACATGCGCTCCCTTCGCCTGCTGAAGAAGTGCCCTGTCTTGGCTGATTGAAAGGTCGCCATGAGATCCATGATGGGTGGACCCCACCGCCGGACGATTTGTGCGTAAACCTGTGGGTTTAGCTCCCATTCTCCGGGGTCCACCCGCACTCTGCTGAGAAAATCGGCCTGGACATTGTCTACGCCCGCAATGTGAGCCGCCGAGATTGCTGGAAGGCGAGTTTGCACCCAGTTGAACAAGGCCGCCGCTTCTGCCTCCAGGGCCACGCTGCCGGTACCCCCTTGGCGATTGATGTAAGCTACAGTGGACGCATTGTCCGACAGGACTCTCACCGGCCGTCCGAGAACCAGGGTCTCCAGGTCCACCAGGGCTAGCCGGACTGCCCGCAATTCGAGACGGTTGATCGACCAAGAGGCCTCCAGGGGAGACCATTCCCCCTGAGCAAAGCGGAACTCGCAGTGAGCCCCCCAGCCGGTTAAGCTCGCATCCGTCGTGAACGGAACCCACAGAGGAGGCTCCAAGGGAATCCCTCGCGACAGGTTCTCGGCGGAGAGCCACCACCGGAGGGATCGGCGAACCGTCTTTGGGCAAGGCAATCTCTTGTTCAACGAGTCGAACTGGTTGGACCAACGTCGCAGAAGAGCACTCTGCAGCGGACGCATGTGGAAGCGCGCCCAAGGCACCACCTCCAAGGTCGCCGCCATCGTGCCGAGGAGCCGCAGGTACCACCACGCCGACGGAGCTGGCATCCCCCGGAAGAGACGGACCAGAGCCCGCAACGCCAGCACGCGGCGCTCCGGAAGGCACACCAAGCCCCTTGCTGTGTCGAAGCGGACTCCCAGATACTCGAGATCCTGTGTCGGAGACAGACAACTCTTGCATTCGTTCACCACCCATCCGAGGGACCGAAGGAGATCCACCACCCTGCTCGTGACTTGCACACACTCCCGACTGGACTTCGCTCGAATCAACCAGTCGTCGAGATATGGATGGACCAGGATGCCCTCCTTGCGCAACGCCGCCGCGACTACAACCATTACCTTTGTGAAGGTGCGGGGAGCCGTGGCGAGTCCGAACGGCATGGCCCGGAATTGAAAATGGCCCCACGGGAGCGCAAAGCGTAGAAACCGTTGATGGGAGGGCCGGATGGGAATGTATAAATAGGCCTCTAAGATCGAGGGATGTCAAAAATTCCCCTTGACGCACCGCTACGATGACTGACCGCAGGGTCTCCATGTGAAAGTGCGGTACTCTGAGAGCGCGATTCACGCCTTTGAGATCCAATATCGGACGAAGGGAACCGCCCTTTTTGGGAACCACAAAATAGATGGAGTAGCGACCTGCGCCTCTTTCCAAAGGCGGGACCGGAACCACGGCCCCCAGAGAGAGAAGCCGATCCAGGGTCACGCGGATGTCCCGCGCCTTTTGAGCTCCCTTGCTGGGAGACAGAACAAACGAATCCGGAAGTGGGTGCGCAAACTCTAGGGCATAACCTTCTTCTATAATCTGCAGCACCCACCGATCTGACGTAATTTGGGCCCAAGAAGGAAGAAAGTCGCGCAATCGACCCCCGATGACCGGGTCTTCCTCTAGAGCCCGCCTTGTTTCATTGTGGCTTGCGATTAAAGGAAGAGGCCGAGGAAGAGGTGGCTCCGGAGAAGCCCCTTCCCGCTCCTCTGAAACCACGAAACCCTTGATGACGGGTTCCAAAACGACCGCGCTGCGAAGTCCACAGCCGGGAAGAACGAAATCTGCGCGCATCCCGAAACTGGCCGCGCGCTGAGGTGGACGACCTATTAAGCTTAGGCTTATCCTCTGGAAGTCGACCACCCTTCGACTCACCGAGATCCTTCACCAACTTATCCAGAGCCTCCCCAAATAACAACCTGCCCTTAAAGGGTAGTTTACTGAGGCGAGACTTGGAAGAACCGTCGGCCGCCCAATTGCGCAACCAGATGGACCGTCGTGCCGCTACCATGGAGGCCATGCTATTAGCTAGGGAGCGTATTAAATCATAACACAGATCCGCCAAGTAGGCCGATCCCGACTCCACGCGGGTAACGTCCAACAGCCCCTGTTGGTCCATACCGGACCCCGAGCGCAGGTGCTGCGACCATCGCAAACAAGCTCGAGCTACCCACGCCCCACATATAGAAGCTTGTAATGATAAGGCGTTGGTCTCGAAGGCCTGCTTCAACAAATTATCAACCTTTTTGTCCTGAACATCCCTCAGGGCCGCGGCCCCTTCAACCGGGATGGTGGTTTTCTTAGTCACTGCCGAAACGGCAGCATCCACCCGTGGAGACTTAAACAAGTCCCTGTCCTTGTCGGCAAGGGGGTAAAGACGATTCATGGTCCGAATCCCTTTCAAAGCGGATTCCGGTTGCTCCCATTCCGCATGGATCATCTGCTCAACTACTCGGTGCACAGGAAAAACTACCTGGGCATCCCTGACCGCCTGAATGAGAGGATCCTCGAGACCCTCCTCCTCCAGCGGCCGCACCGCAGAGAGGTTAAGTGCTTGGAGGGACTCCGTGACCAAAGGTACCAGCTCGTCCCTTCGAAACACCCGAATGATGCGAGCCTGATCTTCCGGCTCTGGAAGCTCTCCGTCTTCTAATTCCTCCGCCTCAATATCTGGATCCCCCTCAGCCTCGGAATCCGGGAGGCAAAGGGCGTCCTGATCCTGGTCCCCCAACCTGGGCCGCTTGACCGCGGGTTGAGAAGACCGCTGAACCCCCACTGCGGAAGCTGGGGGGAGAGAGGCGGGCCAAGCCTCCGGCAAATGACCAGACCGGCTTAAGCGGAAGGCCTGATGCATGAGAAGAACAAAATCCGGGGAAAAGTCTATAGGCGACGCCACCATAGCCGCCTGCTGGAGCTCAGGGACCAACGTATTAGACGCCGGGCCCAGACCAGAAGGAAGGATGCTCGGTGAAGGGACACTGTCCCCCGAAAGAGAAGGGTCCCCGGGCACATGCTGTTCCTTAATTTCAATAGGCAGCTCCAGTTCTGAAGAAACTGCAGCACAGCTCTTACAGATTCCAGAGTCAGTCATTGTACCTCTGCGGGAGCCACAAATTACACACTGAGGTTTGGCAGCCATGCCAAGGCCACGTGCTCTCAGGGAAAAATAAGGCAACAGGAACAGGGAAGCCCACACCAAGGGGACTAACCTTATTCAATTCAGCACAGTATTAATTTTAAAACCTTTTTTTTTTTTACAGTAAACAAAATACTCCCCAGAATCCTAGGGGTGCCCTGAGCAAAATCGCCAGCAAAAGAAACCCCAAAAACACCAGGGGAACCCGTGCGCAAGTGTTAAAAAGTGCCCTTAAAAAGCAAAATTTATAAATCAAAATTGGCCGCCGCACTTTTTCACCCGCGTAAAAAAACGGCGCTAAAATACAAAGGTACCCAAATAATATGGAAAAGAAACAAAACGACCCTCTAATACAGGGCAAGCGAAAAAAGGCAGGAAAAAGTGCAATTTGGAAGCCAGGGGAGCCGACAGAGCCTCTGCCCAAGCAAAGAACAGAGAGCTGAAAGCTTAAAACAAGGAAAATTCCTACCAGCTCTGGGAACAGCAAGGAACTCAGCCCACTTCTCCAAGTGACAGGCAATGTTGCAGCCGGTATGGCTCTTCCCCGAACAGCCTTGGGGAGAGCTCAACCCAGGCTTCAGAGATTCCCAGGCAGAAAGGCAGGAGCCCAAGGCAGGTCTGGCTTTCCCCAGAAAGTCCCCTGTGTCTTTCTTTTTTTAAAGATACAGCTACCTAGCAAAAGAAATAGAATATAAAGGACCAGAAATAAACCCCAAAAGAACTAACTAACTAGTGTTGCTCCTTCAAGTGTCACTTAGCGTGCCCAGCAGGGGCACAGAAGTCCTCCAGCTGCAGGGAGACTGGACACACTGGGGACTTCTGGGAGCTCCTGCTGCATATATACTACAGAAGATTTGATTGGTCCAGTCTCCCGGCTGCAGGAGGAGGGGCACTACCCGATTGTGGAGGACTAAACTGGATTACCGAACAGGAACCACTATTCTAAACTTCTCAGTTGTCCCTTCAGTGAGTCCAGCCCCCTGGATCACCACCTCCAGCTGCTTGGAGACAGTTTACTGGGGTTGGAAGGCGGAACCAGCTGCCTACGTATAGTGATGTCATCAAAACGGTGACATGCTCAGTCTCCAAGCTGCATGTGGGGGTTGACTACCCAGAGGTGCGGGACTGGACTGGAGGGACAATAAGGAATAAGCATTTCTAGCTATAAATACATATACCTTTGAATAAATATAGTATAGGATGTAGGCATACACCTATATACACATATACACACAAAGCATATAAAAAGTAGCTAACACACAGAATGGCAAGAGGGGCACTTGACTCTGGCTGGCAGTAGAAAAAAAATACTCTAGTATTTCTTACTTCTTCTCCCACCAGAGTTTCCAATATGCCTCAAAAAAGTTCCACCCCAGGTGTGGCAGAAATCTAGCAGGCAAAAGGCAACACTGAAAACTCATCTGAGCATATCAGCCAAGAGGAAATTAGACTTACCTGCTAATTGTTGTTCCTTAAGGAACTCTAGTCCAGTCCCGGAACCAGTGAGTTGAGAATCTTCTCCAGCAGCTTTGGAGACTGAAACATGTCATCGCTTTGATGACCTCAGCATAAGTAGGCTAGGACCGCCCCTTCTCCTTCAGTACCTATTGACAAAGCAGACTCAGCAGAGCAACAAATAAGTAGTTAACCATATTCCTAACAAATAACTGAACCAGAAAAGCTCTAACAAACTTGAAATTGCCATCACTCTCCCCGTGCTTCCCAAATTTCTTTTTTTTTCTTTTTTTTAATGAACCATGGACTGCTGCGACAGGATCCCAGTGGCTTAGAATAATATGGACTCATCCAGAACCCACTTGAGACCCTACTTCAGAACCAATTTTACATCAATTGCAGGCTGGCCACCCTAGAACCCTGGGTGGAATCCGGGACTGGACTAGAGTTCCTTAAGGAACAACAATTAGCAGGTAAGTCTAATTTCCTCTTCCTTTTCGTCCCTCTAGTCCAGACCCGGAACACCAGTGAGGATGTATCAGAGCAGTAAATTTCAACGGGAGGGGCCAGCCAATCCAGCCTGAAGCACTACTGCCCCAAAGCGGCCATCATCTCCCACTTGCACATCAAGCCGATAATGCTTCGCGAAAGAATGCAACGACAACCAAGTAGCCGCTCTACAAATGTCTACGGCCGGCACTAAACTATATTCCGCCCAAGACGCAGCCTGCGCCCTAGTCGAATGAGCTCAGAGCCCTTCCGGCACAACTCTTCCTTTCAACATGTAGGTCGCCGCAATCGTCTCCTTCAACCACCGGGAAATAGACGACTTCGCCGCCGCCTCTCCCTTCCGCGGGCCCCCAGAAGTTACAAACAATCTGTCGGACTTACGGAAAGACGCTGTACCGCGGAGGTAACGCCGAAGAGCCCGACGTACATCCAGAAGATGCAATCTGCTATCCAACTTTGCCCCTTGATTCTCCAAGAACACCGGAAGAGACACTACCTGATTAACATGAAACACCAAGACCACCTTAGGCAAAAAGGCCGGTACTGTACGCAACACCACCTTGTGATCGAAGAAGGACAGATATGGCTCTTTACAAGACAAAGCCTGTAACTCCGAAATTCTGCGAGCAGAACAAATAGCTACAAGAAACACCGTCTTCAACGTCAGATCCTTAACCGTGGCCTTCCTCAACGGCTCAAAGGGCTGCCTAACCAACGCTTCCAACACCAAGTTCAGGTCCCATGCCGGGACTGAGCACCTACGCGGAGGCCGCATGAGCAACACGGCGCGCAAAAATCTCCTAATGTCGCCATGTGCCCCCAGCACCTGGCCCTGAATCTTGCCCCGGAAGCAAGAAAGCGCTGCCAACTGAACCCGCAAGGAACTCACCGCCAAGCCCTTCTCTACTCCAGCTTGTAAGAAGGAAAGAATGTGAGGAACCGATGCCCCTAAAGGCCGCAGGCGTCTCTCTTCACACCAGTTCTCAAAGACGCGCCAGATCCGAACATACGCTAGCGATGTAGACCGCCTGTGCGCCCTCAACAAGGTAGAAATGACCGCTGGGGAATAACCCTTAACCTTCATTCTAGCCTTTCAAGAGCCATGCCGTAAGCAAGAATCGAGCCACCTCCGGCATTCGCAACGGCCCCTGCCGCAAGAGATCCGCTCTTTGAGGGAACCTCCACGGGGCTTCCACTAGCAGATGTACTAGATCCGCATACCACGGTCTCCTGGGCCAATCTGGCGCAATCAGAATCACGCGTCCCTGGTGCCGCTCTATGCGCTGCACCACTCGACCTATGAGAGCCCACGGCGGAAACACATAGAGCAGACACCCCTCTGGCCACCTTTGTGCTAACGCATCGAGCCCTTCCGACATCCTCTCTCTTCTCCTGCTGTAAAATCTGTCCACCTGTGCGAACTTGAACGTCGCCATGAGATCCATGAGGGGACGACCCCAACGCCACACGAGCAGAGCAAACACCTCCGGGTGAAGCACCCACTCCCCCGGATCCACTTTTCTGCGACTGAGAAAATCTGCCTCAAGATTGTGCACCCCGGCCACATGTTGCGCTGACAGACCCACCAGATGCTGCTCGGCCCAATCTAACAGCCGACCTGCTTCCTCTTTGAGAGCCACACTGCCTGTGCCCCCCTGACGATTGATGTAGGCTACCGTCGCTGCATTGTCGGACAGCACCCTGACTGCCGCATGTTGCAACCAGGCTTGGAACTCCCGGAGAGCCAGGAACACCGCTCTCATTTCTAATCTGTTGATGGAGTAACTCTTTTCGTTCTGCGACCATTGCCCTTGGGTTAAGCTCCCCTCGCAATGCGCACCCCAACCTATCAGACTGGCATCCGTCGTCAACAGTCGCCAGGCCGGAGGTTCGAGAGAGACCCCGGCCGCCAGAGATTCCTTCCGCAACCACCAACGAAGTTCCTGCCGCACCTCCGGCGGACAGACCAGTCTGCGGGACAAGGGATCCGATTGATGGGACCAGCGCCGAAGGAGAGCCCTCTGCAACGGCTTCATGTGCGCTCTTGCCCACGGCACTACCTCGATCGAAGCAGCCATCGTCCCGAGCAGTTGAAGGTACTGCCACGCCGATGGTGCCTGACTCGCCAAAAATTGCGTTACCAAACTCCGTAAAGCACGAGCCCGGTGATCCGGCAGAAAAACCTTGCCCAACCCGGTCTTGAAACGCGCTCCAAATACTCCAGGGACTGAGAGGGGACCAGGCTGCTCTTCGCATGGTTGACCATCCAGCCCAGGCCTTCCAACATCTGCACCACCCGCGCGGTGGCACTTACACTTTCCTCTCTTGACTTCGCCCGAATCAACCAATCGTCCAAGTATGGGCGTACTAACACCCCTTTCTAAGCGCCACCGCCGCCGCCGCCACCACTACCATGATCTTGGTGAACACCCGAGGCGCTGTTGCCAACCCAAAGTTCATCGCTTGAAACTGGAAATGCCCCATGGGAAGAGCAAACCGCAGGTACCTCTGATGCTCCGGCTGGATAGGGATATGTAAATAGGCTTCCATGAGGTCCAACGACGTCAGGAACTCGCCTTGTCGGACTGCCGTGATCACGGAACGCAAGGTCTCCATACGAAAATGAGTCACTCTGAGACACCAATTCACCCTCTTTAAATCCAGAATCGGACGAGAGGAGCCCTCTTTCTTGGGGACCACGAAATAGATGGAGTACCGACCGCACCCGCATTGATCCGAGGGAACGGGAACCACCGCCCGAAGCTGCAGCAATCTTTGCAAAGTCTCCGCAACTGCGCGTACCTTGAGAGGAGCCCTGCAAGGAGATAGCACAAAGGAATCTAAGAGGGGTCGATGGAGTTCTAGTGCATAGCCTTCTCGAATGACCTCCAGCACCCACTGATCCGAGGTAATGTGGACCCAGGCAGGGTAAAACTCCCGTAACCGACCTCCGACGGGCAGCACCGCCACCTGAGTCCGCCTTATCTTATTGCGACTTCTTAACGGTCGAGGACTGATAGGGCGCAAACCCTCTACCTGCCCCTCGAAATCCTTGGCCTCGCATTGGAAACCTGCCCCGCTGCGACTGGCCAAAACGAGAGGACCGAAACCTACGAAACTCCCGCTGAACTCCTCTGAGACCCGAAGGCCCCCGACCCTGCTTAGGCTTATCCTCCGGCAAGCGACCCCCCTTGGAGTCCCCGAGATCTTTGACCAACTTTTCCAAAGCCTCACCAAACAATAGCTTTCCTCAAAAAGGAAGCTTACTGAGGCACGCCTTGGACGAGCCGTCTGCTGCCCAGTTCCTTAACCATAAATATCTCCGCGCCGCAACAACTGATGCCATAGTCTTCGCCAGACCCTGAATAAGGTCATAATGAATATCCGCCAGATAAACGGTACCGGATTTGAGCCGCATTCTCTCGGCTTCCTGCTCCCCCAACTGATCCCCCTGCAACCCTTGGGACCATCTGAGACAGCCTCTAGCCACCCATGCACCCGCTATCGAGGCCTGCATGGAGAGAGCACTAATATCAAAAACCTGCTTCAACAAGGTATCCAACTTCCTGTCCTGTACATCCTTTAAAGCCACGGCTCCCTCGACTGGAATGGTAGTCTTTTTAGTGACAGCCGAAACTGCCGCATCCACTTTCGGAGAGCGAAAGAGTTCTTTATCTTGGTCAGAAAGAGGGTACAACCGAGCTATCGCCCTAAAACCTTTCAGAGCCGATTCCGGCACATCCCACTCCTCCTGAATCATATTCCTAAATACCCGATGCACAGGAAAAACGCGCTGAGACATGCGCGCAGCCTGTAATAGTGGATCCTCTAGAACCTCTTCAGAGGCGGGTTCTACAGACGGCATGTTCAACGTCTTTAGTGTCTCCGCAATTAGAGCAGGAAGCTCTTCTTTCCTAAACACCCTGACCACTCTATTTTGTTGTTCCGCATCGGGCAACTCCCCCTCCTCCAACTCCTCTTCCGACGCTTCCGTGAAGTCTCCGTCAGCAGATCCTAGATCCCCCCCAGAGGGGAGACGTAGGGTCCTCCATACTCGCCTCTCTACTCTTTTTGCGTGGGACCGGCTGAACCCCTGCAGACCCAGGACGCTTCTGACCTCGTGGGCTCTGAGGGGGCGCCCCCATAGCTGGCTGCAACAGGGCCAAGGCCTGCTGCATGAGGGAGAAGAAATCTGGCAGAATGCCCATCGAGCCCCTCGCTTGACAGGCTGCAAGTGGCGGAAACCCCCCCCCCCCCGAAGAAGATCCCTGTAACTGCTCAGCAGAGATCTCCTGGGAAGGCAGGGGGTCCCCCTGACCACTTGCATTCTCCACGTGATCTCCACTGGTACCTTCCAGAGGATTCTCAATGAGGGCCATTTCGCGGGTGCAGGGCCTACACACCCCGGCCTCCAACAACTCACTTCGCCGTGAACCACACACCAAACACCGTGGTTTAGGCGGCATAACCCCTTGAAAAGCAAAACTGAACTCCTCTAGCAGCTCTGCACAAGGAGGTAAACTGTCCCTTTTTTTTTTCTTTTTTTTTTTTACAACACCTGCACTACCAGCAAACCCCACAGCTCTGTGCTGCTTGCCTAAGGCTGAAACGAGCCTTGAAAAGGTGAGATCTCCTCAAAGAAAAAACAAAGTTCTTCCATCAAAAACGAACGCTAATCAGCCTCGCGGCTTTTAAAATGGCCGCCGTTGCGCTTCCCGCGCGAAATCGGGCGGGCGGTCTAACTACGCGAACGCTGCCCTCGCACCTCTGTGCACCTCCTGGCTAAACTCCGGTGCCTGCACTGACCTGAATTCACCTCTCAGATCTCCAAAAAACGGGAGAGGAGCTCACAGCTCACCGGGCTCAGCCTGACAGCGGCTTCAGCTCCGGCATTAACTCTCCTTCTCCTCAGCGCTTCAGCTGGTGCTGTGGCTCTTGTGCCTGCAACCTGCTCCTCACCCATTAACGCGGGTTCAGGAGCAGGGAGGCCAAAGGTGCTACGCTGGTCCCCCAATGCTCGTTAACACGACGGGGAGAGAAGCAAATACCCCCACTAAGAAAGCAATGATAGAAATAGGGAGGAGGAGGAGGAGGAGGAGGAGGGGAGGGGGGGAAGGGAACAAACAGCTTCAACCAGCAGCCGCAAAAGGACACCTCCAGCAGCAGCACCTGTCCTGTAAAATAATTAACACCCAATCAAAATAAAACTCTGCAATTTTAAATGTAAAACTTTAATCTATAACTCTGCTTATTTGTGCTGAGCGAGCCTAGAGCTCAGAAGCTTCTCCTGCTGCTTGGAGACTGAAAATACTGAAGGAGGAGGGGCGGTCCTAGCCTACTTATGCTGAGGTCATCAAAGCGATGACATGTTTGTCTCCAAAGCTGCTGGAGGAGATTCTCAACTCACTGGTTCCGGGACTGGACTAGAGGGACGAAAAGGAACAGCCATATGATTACCTGGCTCAAAAAATCCTGTGTTAGAATACAGTGCTAACAATGAAGGCCAATCCGGGAACCAGCTTTCATACACAGGTGGGGAAATGAGCCCAAAGCTCAAGAGATATTTCATGTCCAATTACTAGTAAAATGTCTCTCTTTTTTTTTTAACATACAGGCTACAGACTTCTACAGTGAGGGACAGATTCCTAAAGTCCTAGAGAGTTCTGCAGCCTTTCTGATAGCGGGGGCACTTGAATCGCAGTACCAGTGATGTCAAGCACGCTATCAAACACAATGGTGTCATTTTACAAAACTTTCCATGTGTAAAGTAGGTTTTGCATACAAAACTGTATGTGGATGTACACACAAGAAAAGCAGCTGCACCACAAGATTGTATAAAATTAAGCACAATCTGTGCACAGGTGGTCCCAAGAGTATAGTTTGGGCAGAGCTAGGGCAGGGTGTGCAATATAGAGTACATGCACACTATCACACCTTCGGAATCGACACAAATTTGTGCCACTGTACAAACCTCCGGGGTCCGCCGTCTGTTTTGATCTTGTTTGGGGGTGCTTTCAATAAAAATGATTTAAACATAAAGGCACACAAGCACCTCATTATGAAATTACTCCCAATGTGCAGACGAACAAAATTAGTGCAAATGGTGTCATCTGCAACATTCACTCCAATGTGACTGCCCCCAACTGCTTCAAGAATAATAACCTAAAGAGAAGCATTTCAGAGACACATGCTAGAGAACGGCTAGTCATGCTGAACCCTTCTAAAGCACTGTCCAATCCATGGCAAAGTGGGTTTAGGGAGGAGCATGGAGCTTTCCAGAAATATTATAAGCATCTCTACCATATTTTAGAAACTGGTGCTTGCATGGGGGGAGGGGGGTTCTAGCTCATGTTAAAACAGTCATTACCCTAGGGAAAAACTGATGGTCTCCCTCCACTTAACAATGAGACAGAGCAAGTTTAACCCAATTTATCTGCACAGCTGAATGTGATTAATCATAAGCAGACAGACTTGGAAACCAGCTACCTCTACCTGTAACTTCTCTAGAAAGGAGCAAAAATACATTGGCAAGGAACCATGTCGAGGAAGCTTACATGGCTACTACCCATGATGCACCTCTTCTATAAAGGATTTCATTGCCCCCCTGTTGAAGGCAGCCTGAAGGAACCTCTCCCTTTCTTCTGGAGCCAGTGGTGAATTTAGGATCCCATGTCATTGTCCATACTAATTGGTTCCTGAATAGGGATGGGTAATAATGCTGAATTCTGCATAATCAGCTTTGCGTGTGGAATTCCCGTCCACTGGATAATGAGTTGAGGCTTGACAAACCCATCTCAGAAAGGACATAAAAGTGGAGTATGAATCCAGGATCATCTCCCAAGTCTAAGCCCAAGAGCTGGAGGTACTCAGCCCCTGCCAGTCCCAAACATCTCTGCAATTCTCAACCAACCTTCTCAAGAAGTCCCAAAGACAGGACTTGAAATTGAGCAGCATCAGATCCACACTTCCCTCCCTAAAAGCCAGCCTGGTTACATCCTCTCCTCTGTTTAGTTACAGAAAGATGCCTTTGAATCGGGCCTTGTCTTCTTGATCCTTCTCTTTCATCCGCATCTCTAGTTTTTTTAGCTCCTTTGCAACCACAGAAGCCAGCGATGGGTCCAGGCGCATCACCATTTCAAAGTCAGCCTGTGCCTCGGTGGAGTTCCAGACAGCTGCATGCGCCTTTCCACGTTTGAAGTATGCCTTCACATTATCTGTGGAAATGGAAACAGAGATGGTGGTGTGTGAGAGCAAGAAGAAAATGAATGGCAAACACCAAAGAAAATCTTTCTGTCAAAGAGCTCAAGATGTGAAGAAGGAACTTATACAATCTCAAAGACTCACTATGATATCTCCTGATAATTCTTACACTGGTCCTATCCTAGCTATCTGTGATATGGCATGTGGATAGCTGCATTAAAAAGGCTCAAAACTTGCTAACTTAAAACAAAATGTCCTTGGTTGCTGAGAATATGTCAAAATCTCCCTATCCCTGCTTACTAATCCATCTCCAAAATAAAGAGAAGATCATCTAGTTACTGTCGGTTGTGCAGTTTCTTCTGGCTCGCCCTTCCCCCTCCTTCCCTTTGCTGGCTAGAAAACTCACTTTCCCCCTCCCCTACTGCTCTCTCTTTATCTCCAAAGAAAGATGCAAATTCCCTACCTTTCGGTAAAATGCCAATGTAACAAAAGAGGAAAAACTTCACAGAAAAAAACACACTGGTTTCAAATTCAAAGACTTTTATATCTTACCACTACAATCCTGCCACAAAGAAACCTGTCTTCAAACGAGCTAAAGCTATAAAAGGAAAAATATGATCAGCAGCCTAGGTGGGGGGGAGGGGTTAGGGAGAAGGGAAAGAGTGAAGTACACTGGAAGTCTCCCCATCCCCCTGGAAAAAAAAGACATCAGAAAACTAAAAGGTCCTGGGATAGTTGGCAATGTCCTATTGTTGAGTGGTAATGGGTTAAAAGATAGTAAACATACCCCCTAGTCCCGGTTTCCGTGCAATATCGGAGATGCGGCCCCATTAAATTCAATAAAATTTTGATGGGGCCGTGGCTCCAATATCGCACAGAAGCTGCTACCACTGCTTAGTAAACCTATCCCTAAGACTAAAAATGAAATTTCACTTACCATTAATTTCCTTTCCTGGAATCCTGCTAGACTAGTCCAGATTAGCGGGTTACTTTCCCCTGTCAGCAGATGATGGAGACAGAGAACCAATCAGAAGCTTTGGCTACGCCCCTTCTGTAGCTATAACCCATCACCCCTAGAGGTCAGCTTCAGTAAACCACTGTCAAAGCATAAGGTCTTCAAACCTCAAACAGTAAAAACTACTAAGTGTCAGAACTGAATTAGTGCCAGAACTGAATTTTTTTTTTGGGAGCATGGGATTTCCATAATTATGTACAGGAACCTGCACATAGCAGTACAAGGCAGATACCAAGCCCACCAGCAAACAAGTTGGAATTTCACTGGCGTAGGCATATGCAAGCATTGGCCCTGTAAGATCAGAAATTACGAGTGGGTTCTGGACTGGTCTAGTAGGATTCCAGGAAATGAAATTAACGGTAAGTAAAATTTCACCTTCCAGCTCATCCTGCTAGACCAGTCCAGAGTAGCGGGAAGTACCAAAGCTACTCCACCTCTGGGCGGGAAGACCCAGCTGCAGCCAATACGATGGCTCCAAAGCACGCTGTTTCTCTGACTTGGAGGTCCAAGCAATAATGTCAAGTAAAGGTAGAGTAAGATGACCACGTTGCCGTCCGGCAAGTATCCAGCAGAGTGACTTGTGACCACTCTGCCCAGGATGCCGCTTGGGCTCTCGTGGGCACTTGCTTGTTATAGGCTGATTCAATAGTTTGCTTAATCCACCACGCAATGGTAGACTTTGATGCGTCCTGCCCTTTACGGGCTCCGGCTGTCAAGACAAAGAGCCTGTCCGAAAGACGGAAGGAAGGGGTTGGTCACCTTCAGTAGCATCGCAAGGTACGACGAACATCAAGCAGACGGAGATTCGCATTGCGACCCAAGCACTGTTCCTTCGGGAAGGATGGAAGAGAGACTGCCTGGTTCACATGAAAATTGGAGATGACCTTGGGCAGGAAGGCTGGAATGGTCCCTTAGGGAAACTCCCTCTGCCTAGGTGGTCAAGAACGGGTCTTGGCAGGATAAGGCTTGGAGCTCCAACAATCGTCGAGCTGACGTGATCGCCACCAGAAAGACTGCCTTGAGGGTCAGATCCAGCAGAATGGCCGACTTCAGGGGTTCAAAGGGCAAATGCCCAAGTTCCCAGAGGACGATGGACAAGTCCCAAGACACCACCACCGGACGAGTGTACGGACTCCCTGAAGAAACCGGACTACGTCTGCATGCGAGGCTAGGGAGCGCCCTTTGAGTGGACTGTGGAAACAGGTCAAGGCCGCCACCTGTACCTTCAATGTAGTGAGTGTGAGCTCACTCTCAAATCCTGTCTGCAAAAGGAAAGAATGGGGAGAGCAATTGCTGCATGCACCAACACACAAAACAATGCTAGACCCAGGAGAATGCCCTGGACGTGGATGCCCTTCGGGCTTTGAGCAGGGTGGCTACCAAGACTCCTGGTATCCCTTGTGAATCAGTCTTTGCCTCTCAAGAGCCAGGCCATAAGCAAGTAAGGAGTGTGGTTGTCCATGAGAATCGGCCCTTGCTGCAAGAGACCCCTGCGGAAGCCCAGTGTCAGAGGCGTGGACCTGGATAGTCATATCAGATTGGCATACCATGGGCGACAGGGCCAGTTTGGGGCTATCAGGACCACCCGTCCCTGATGCAATGCTACACAGGAGGAGCAGCGCTTTCGACAGGGGTGAGAGCAGGAGCTCCCCCCTTCCTCCCCGAGCCCGCCAATCACCATCGAGGCCCAACGGCTTAAGAACCGCCGTTGCCGGGGCCCAGGAGGAGCAGCGCTTTCGACGGGGGTGAGAGCAGGAGCTCCCCCCTTCCTCCCCGAGCCCGCCAATCACCATCGGGGCCCAACAGCTTAAGAACTGCCGTTGCCGGGGCACGCCCGCGCCTGAGGGCCTCACCAGAGGGCCCTTTGGCGTGGCCCTTAGGCGTTGGTCCGTGGCATCTGTATCTGGAGTCCTTGTTGATCTACTGATGTCCTACCTATGTATCAGGGTAACGTGCTGCTCTGTTGTCCTTCTCCTCCTCTTATCTGTAGACTGTTTCTGTCCTCTACTCTGTCCTATCTTATAAATGGCGTTCTTTTCTTGTTTCCCTAAATGAAGTAATATTGTAAACCGCTCTAATACCTTTGGGTCTGAGCGGTATATCAAATTCAATAAACATAAACATCGCAGTACTTGGCTGATCATTGCTCATAGAAGGAAGACAGAGGAATTGGGAGGGAGGCCACTCCTGCATCAGACCGTCGAGGCCATTTGAGCCTGGTTCACTTCTCCTGCTGAAGAAGAGTGAAGCCTTAGTGATGGAGGATGTTGCCATTAGATCTAGGGATGGGCAACCCCACTTCTGCACAATGCAGATGAAGGCCCAAGGCACCAGTTCCCACTCGCCGGGGTCCAAGGCATTCCGACTGAGGAAATCCGCCTGGACACTGTCCACTCCCACAATATGCTGAGCCGACAGAGCTTGCAAGTGACACTCTGCCCATTGGAAGAGAAGGGCCATTTCCTGGGCCACCCCTGGGCATTTGGTGTCCCCCTACCTGTTGAGATAGGCTACCATTGTTGCGTTGTCAAACAATACTTGGACCACTTGCGTCCAAAGTAGTGGAAGGAAGTGCTATAGTGGCAGCTGAACAGCTCGGGCCTCTAGGCAGCTGATGATCCAGCTTGCCTCGATCAAAGACCACGAGCCCTGCACCGACTGGCCTTGGAAATGCGCACCCCAGCCAACGAGACTCGCATCGGACGTGAGGATGATCCAATTGGGAATTTCCAGAGGAATTCCTTTCATCAAGTTGTCATGAGTGAGCCACCACTGAAGGGAATAGCAGGCAGAGAGCGTAAGAGGAAGCCGCACACTGTAATCCTGGTCCACCGGTGACCACCGACCTAGCAGGGCCTATTGCAGAGGCCGAATGTGCGCACGTGCCCAGGGGACCACTTCCAAGGTGGCTGCCATGGAACCGAGGACTTGTAGGTAATCCCATGTCGTTGGGGAGCTCATTCGTTGGAAGGTCTGTATCTGCTTGCATATCTCCTGCGTTCTCTCTGTTGTCAGGAATACACGGCTCTTGCGCGTTTCGAAACAGGCTCCTAGGAAGTCTAGCGACTGCAACGGGCATAGTGCACTTTTTGTCCAGTTACAACCCATCCCAGCTGTTCCAAAATGCTTACTACTCATTGTACCACTGCGAGTGCCTCATTGAGGGAGTCTGCCCATATCAGCCAATTGTCCAAGTAGGGATGAACTTGAATGCCTTGCCGCTCTAGTGCCACCACTGCCATGACTGTGGAGAAGGTATGGAGAGCTGTTGCCAGACCGAAGGGCAGTGCACAGAACCGATAGTGCTGACCCAGGATGGCAAACCACAGAAGTCTCCAATGATCGTAATAAATTGGAATGTGAAGGTATGCTTCCATGAGGTCTAGGGACATGAGAAATTCTCCAAGCCACACAGTCAGAATGACTGATTTCAGTCTCTCCATGCAGAAACAGGGAACGCAAAGATAGTGGTGGACTCCCTTGAGGTCCAGGATGAGTCGGAAGGGTCCGTCCTTTTTAGGGACGATGAAATAGATGGAGTGCCGACTCAAGTTTCTCTCGGGCACCTTCTACCTTCGCACCAGGCAGGCATGTTACCAGGTGATCCTCACGTCCACCAGCCACCCAGCTATCTACATGCCTAATGATCGAAACACCAACTATAATGGCTGTCCTAACCTTTCCCTAATGGGCACATGGCCCTGGAGAAACTTCCTCGGTGCAAGAGAGTTTTACATCACCTGGAGGACAGGTCCTAGTTACAGGATCACTTCCTGCCACACCAGGGTGATGCTCTCCTGTCACATGACACCTCTCCTCCATGGCAACAGGGATGTTGCCAGATTGGAGGTGGGACTTCAGACTATATCCTTGTAGGTCTCATCTATGTACCTCTCTGTCTTTCTTATGTCTTCCAAGTCTGCTACTCTAGCCTCTAGAGAACGGACTTGTTCCCTGAGAGCAAAGAGCTCCTTGCACCTAGTGCACATGCAAGACCTCTCATCAACTGGGAGAAAATCATACATGTGACACTCAATGCAAAAGACTGCTGGACTGTTGTCTGCATCTTAGTTTTAAGCTTGTGTTTAGATCTTTTAAGTTCTTACTTACTAAGGGTTGCTGTGGATACTTATACTAATAAAAGTGCACCTAATACATTTAATATACCTTGTTCACCTGAGACTTAATTAATCACAGATCCTTAATGTATCACCGATTTGGATAAAGAGCTGCACCTGGGAGCTGCTCTTTTCCTTTAAGATGTGTAAGTACCTATAAAGCTATGATTATCCCAGGGTTGAGTGGGTTCTCCAAGGACAAGCAGGATGAGTCAGCCACACCTGGTGACGTCATCCGACGGCGCCGAGATGGAAGTACTCTCCATAGCTCAGAAGGGCTTTTCGCCCCTCTGAGCATGGGCCAACTGGCCCCGCCCCCTGTCCCGCCCCTAGCTAGCCAGTTTCAGTTCTTCCGCCTTGCCAGCAAGACGGATTTTTCTACTCTCCACCAAAATTTAAACATTATGAAATTCTAATTCTCTTATAGTCAGTTTTACTTGCCATTGATGTTTTCAAAACTTCTTTTTTCCCAGAGCTGTTCCAGCGGAGCTTGGATTCCTGCGGGCCATGTGCTCCCAGTCTCTACAGCTTTACCACAGGCCATGTGCCCTTGGTCTCAGCACAGTTAGCCAGCTTAGAGGTCTCCCCGCCGCTGCAATGCCGATCATCACACCATCGGAAAGAATAAGGCTGGTAGAGAAGCAGCTGGCTCCCAGCAGCAGCAGCCCACGGCAGCCCAGGACGTGCCAATCTGGCCTCCGTTCCCGGCTAGCATGCCACCGCGACTTCCCCAATGGCAGAAGACCCTGAGTGAGGAATAATCGCAGGAGGTAGCCCTCACGGCAGCCCGGGACGTGCCTAGGGCCTCCGTCCCCGGCCAGCCTCCTGGGTCCCTCCGGTATTATTGCTGCGTGCCTGAAGGTTGTTCGGATGCTCCTTCCGGGGTTTGGATCCTCAACGTTGATGCGGCCTCTGCAGCCCACCCCGGTGGCTCTGAGCGCGCCCTCACGGGCCTCCGTTCATAGCCCCATGGCCCTGGACACACCAGGTGATCAGCTTGCCTTTTCACAGCCGGCAGCCCTACCAGCCTCGTGGTTCCCATGGCGGCGGCCATCTTGCTTTCATCACAGCTCCCGGCTCCTCCCATTCGGCGCTATTGGTCAGTGCCGATCCAATCGTTGTCTGCGAAGGGGGAGCCTCTCGGGGCCGATTGCACAGATGGCACTCCTCCATCGGCGCCGATAGTCTGGGGGACTCTAGCATCGGCGCCGATGGGGAGACTCTATAACCCGATGACATCGCTGTCCCTCTCCTGCGGCGCCATTGGGCGGCCGTCTCAACACGGATCGGCGCCGATCTCAAGAAGTCAGGGTCAGGGCGCAAGCAGCGATGGCGCCGACAGACCCGACTCATGCTCTGCATCGTGCAGTCCCGCAACAGCAGACAGCTGCTGAAGGCTTCAGCGCCGGCCTCAGCGCCACCCGATGAGGCGATCCGCATTGAAAGCTTCTGCGCCGGGAGTCCGCTTCTAACTGCCCTCCTCCGATTCCGTTGTGATCTCTGAAGAGGAACTTCAGCGCGGAGAACCGCGGGCACTGGCTCCTCCCCTGCAGCGTCGGCACCGTTCCAAGCATCGGCACTGCCCGAGCAGGAAGGAATGGGAAAAATCGGCATCGGCTGTGGCTCTGCCTCGGTGCCGATCGCGCCTGCCTCAGCACCTATGGGGGCAAATCCAAGAGCTACTCCGAGAGGCTGAGACTTCTGCCCGGCATCGATCCCTCGCCAGCACCGGTCCCTCCCAGTAGCCAAACACCCGTAGGAAGTGACTGCGCTACCCAGCCCTTGTACCCTCAGACAAGCAGAGATTCAGGGACAAAATGGGCCGGGGAGGAGATGCAGTGCGCTGTGTGGTGCGGCCCCTCCTCGCACGGCTCCAGGACCGAACTGCCTCCAGTGGAACAGAGTGGCAGTACAATGGTTAAGACACCGACCGATGATGCAGGAGTCATGGGTTCAATCCCCCATCTGCCTAACAAAGAAGGCTGACTGAGGCATTACCTGTTTTGGTAATATTGCCTTAGCCCTCCCCTGAAGTGTTAATTGATGCACTCTATGCTGAGTCCCCCCCCCCCTCCTTGCATGGAAGTGCAAGTCAGATCCCAGTAAGAAGTCAGAACTTCGCATCCACGTGCTACGGCAAACCCGGAGCAGGTGGGAGGGTCTGGCTGAACTGATGCAGCTACACTCCACTCTACTGTAGCAGTTCCTTGTCCCACCTCTGGGCTTGGGTGCTTGACAGAGCGCTGGTGGTGCCTGTCTAGCCTCTCTCCAGATCCCCCATGCTGAGGAGACGAAGCCCAGCAGCCACTACCGCTGAGTTCCGTATGCTTACCGGAGTGTTACCAGTCCCTGCGGCTCTTGCATGCAAATCCTTAATTCTCTCTTCCCACCCAGTACTATGACCAGCGTGTTACGCCAGTGGTCACAGTGGGGTTCTGTACACACACACACACAGTGTGTTCAGGGGCAGAAGGTCACAGGTTCAAAGCCCAGCTGTGGCTCCCGCCAACCGGTCACCATATGCTTGGCTTCCTTTATGTAAGCAGCGATAGAAGCCGCGAGAACGGAAATTGCTCGCCCATTGAGAACCACAGCAATGGTTAAAACATTGACCACTGGTCAATCCCCCCACAGTGCCCAATGAACAAGGCTGGCTGAGGCATTACATACACTGAGGTGAAAAGCTGCTAGGTGGGATTCCCACTCTCTCCCTGTAATCCCAGGTCAGAGAGATCCATTGCGTAGGAGAGGCCAGGTCAGAAATCGCATTAAGGAACGAGTTCACTGTCTCTCTGCCTTCATCCCGAAGTCGTCTTAAAGCGGGTTCAGACATCATCTCTTGGCGTTGTACTGGTCGATATCTTCCTTGGTGCCTGTTGCTCTCTTGCAGCTTGCGCTGGTCTTTGACTCTAGCAGCCTTGGTCCTCCATAAGCAGTGAGTCCAGAGGCTGTTCCTGATGTTCTTTCGGCCATCCCGAAAAACAAGTTTCCACGGGAGATCTGAATGGCACCGCCAGCTGGTTCTGCCCTCCACCCAGATCAGTTTTACATGGGTACCTCCCGCCCAGAGGGCTATTAGTTAGGTGTCCTTTGCAACGAAACCCACTCCCTCGGTTTCAATTCGAAAACTCATCCAGGCAGACCTGCTTCCCCAACCCACATCTTGTGAGGTGAGATGTAGCACTATGGTTGATTCACCAGTGGGGTTACTAGTAAGGCTGTCTGAGGTTCACCCTTAGAACGATCCTGAGGAGCAGCAGCAGCAGCAATACACTGACTGGAATTTCTGCGACCCGAGATGGCAAGGGCGCAGTGCCAGTGGGCTTGCAGGGCCCCTCCTGAGTTCGCTACTGCTCCTACTCATGAATGGATCACCGCTTTGTCCTCGGACTACTGTATCACATACAGTGGCAGGGGGTCTTCGTCTTCCCCTATCACCGGTAATGGCCAGCACAGCCGCCAAAACCACAACAAGTGACAGGACGCACTATCCTTGTTCTAGAACACTTCGGGTTCTTAGTCAACTACCCAAGGTCTCATCTCCAGCCAACCCAAAACATGGAGTTCGTAAGGGCAGCTGGACACCATCAAGACCAAGGCTTTCTTTTTGGGACAGAGCCCTGCATCTCCAGGTGCTTGCAGAGTGCACTCCAGGCGCTTGCACAGTGCGCTCCAGGCACTTGCAGAGTGCACTGCCGCCCAACATCTGCCCAGCACATGCTCTTCTACTGGGACGTATAGCATCAATGGTACACGTCACCCAGGACGTCTTCAATGGTGCACATCACCCCAGACGTCTTCCCATGCGGGTAGTGCAGTCGGCGCTCTGCTCTCAGTGGTCACAGACCATAGGCTCCCTAGCCTACAACAACAATACCAATAGCACTCGGCTGCACCGACACCCTCCCGCATCTATGGGCTGGAACGCCCTCCCAGACACCTACACCGTAGGGGATCCTTAAAACGGGTGCCTCCACATTGTGGTCACCTCTGCACTCAGGACAGTGGGGTGCCAGCGAAGAACGTCCAACGAATTAACCCTAGAGCTCCAGGCTATGGCTCAAGTCCTCCGGGATGCTTGCCACCACCTGCTTCCCTTGCAGAAGGGAACCCTGCACTACGCATGCCCCATCGGCGAAATCTGTGGCCCCGAACGCAAGAGTCCTATGGCACCGAACCCAGGTCACTATGGCCCATAGTGCACGGTGACAGAGCCCTGCACACTAAACCCAGTTCTCTGTTGGCATGAGTGCAAGGTGGTGAGGTCGAGGCCGCTCATGGGATCACATTGCATATAAGATCACATATTCAATACCTGACTACAGGCCCGGCCGTAGTCTCACCCCTTCACAGAAGGGGAACAGTTTCCCTCTTCTCTACAAGAAGGACTCAAACCCATCCATCCAGGCAGGCCTCCGACTCGACTGCAAGAGTGGAGGAGTAGCCTTGTAGTAAGAGACCTGGGTCCATTCCCCACAAATACCCTTGGGGACTTGGACATGTCACATATCCCTCCTTACTAACCTGCAGGTAGAAACTCGCAACCCCTGGCCATCAGATCTCCTCTCCCATCGGTGGGCTGACCACAAAGCGCCCTGCCCACCTCACGGGGAGCAGGAAGGGCAACTGTTTTCAGACAGTCAGAGCCAGGCCATCTGCACCTGCGTGTTTGTTTTCTTTCCTAACCTATGGCCCTAGGACCCCGGTGCCGTCTTACCCTGAGACGGGGAGGACTGGGCCCGGCTGGGTTAGGTAGTTGGAATGGCAACTGGAGTTTTCACCGGACAAGGACAGTAAGCTCCTCGGTGAGGTTGCGAAGCGTCTTTATCAAAGAGCCTTGCTGAATGCCAGGATTGCGGCGCACCAGTCTTGTCTTCCACCATCCCGCTACCCGTCCATTAGCTCCTCCGGGACAGTCCCACAAAGACGTGGCAGACAATAGCATCCAACCACTCCTGCCCACGCAAATTGGACTCTAAGTATGTCGTTAAACTCATGCCTGGATTTGACAAGCAACAACCACCGTGGCAACACAGACAGTGTGCTCAGGAGCAGAAGGTCACAGGTTCAAGTCCCAGCTGTGACTCCTGCCACCAATCCGTCGTTGTTGAATCTGCCCTTCAGTCCCTCTCCTGCAAGGCTTACACAAGCCACTGGGCCCAGTCAGGGCGGTCGCGCTTACGCACCTCTGGAGCTTTTGTCCAGAATCAGTAAAGGGGCCCAACTCGTCCTTCATTAAACCTGGCCAACCGGTCATGGCGCCCCCTACCGATAGAAATTCCGCATGCCCCGCCATAGGATGGAACAGTCATGGCCAGGCGCAGAGGCTCAAACCAGGCCAAAGCCAAGCACAGGGCTTAGCTGCGCCAAAGGATCCATCGACAGCCTGTCAAGGATGCATCGACAACCTGTGTCCCCATACCTTGGGCAGGGACACCTGCAAAGCGGCACACCACATTGACAAATGCGTCGCCTAGCAGTCTTAAGGTCTAGGCTGCTACCCAGACACTCCTAACCAAGTCATGAACTTAGTCATGTCTCTTGCCCGGGTCTTGCCACACGCTTCCAGCGTTGATACCGTGGTTATTCCCGCACGCAGTGGGTAACTCAACACTGAGGACCACCTCTGCGGCTGCATCTCTGCCGTTAGACCTTCTCGGCAGCTGCCCATTCAGACCATGGTCCCTCACAACCAAGTGTGACGGCACATCCACACCCAGCGTCCACACGCTCGGTATTGCTATAGGCTCACTTCTCATGGGCGCACACCCATTAGCACTGCACACTGCACATTGTCCGGTGTGCGTACACAGTGCAGGTTGACACATGGCGCACTGACGCCACCACCAGGTATTCAGGGCACATCTTAAACCTTCCAGCCCTGATATCGTGCCTCAGAACCTGATCTCGGCCTCCCCCTTGCCACCGCATCGCATTACAGCTTGGGAGGCACCAGGTGTGGCTGACTCATCCTGCCTGTCCTTGGAGAAAACGGAGTTACTTACCTGTAACAGGAGTTCTCCGAGGACAGCAGGATAAGTCAGCCACACATACCCGCCCTCCTCCCCTGGAAAAGGTCTCGGCCTCTGTCTAGTACCCGCCTCCTAGCGGCTAAGGCTCAGCTAGTGACGAACTGGCTAGCTAGGGGCGGTACAGGGGGCGGGGCCAGTTGGCCTATGCTCAGAGGGGCGAAAAGCCCTTCTGAGCTATGGAGAGTACTTCCGTCTCGGCGCCGTCGGATGACGTCACCAGGTGTGGCTGACTTATCCTGCTGTCCTCGGAGAACTCCTGTTACAGGTAAGTAACTTCGTTTGTTGGGGAGGGAGGAAATAAGACTTATTAAAAGAGGGCTGCAACACAGCACCCTCTCCTGTGCTTCTGAGGTAAGCTGTGACCAACTTCCTGTGTGATTAACAGTCCTTGCTTGGATAGGAGACTTTCAAAATGGCCTTTTGACCTGCCATCTGGCTTTAACACCTATTGAAAAGGTTTCACAGGTCTCTTGCCCCCTAGGTAGAAGGCCTCTTTGTAAAGGTCTCTAGAAGAATTTATTTAGTGTTCAAAGAATACCGACCCTGTTTTGCCTTTTATGCTAAGGTATATCTTGCTTTGATTTAAATTAAAGCACTTTGCTGCTGCTAGGCTCTGACTATGTGCAATATCTGTCCTTGAGGTGTTCCTTCGCACCCTGGAGCTGAAGCGGGAACCGTGAGACAAGCAATACTGTGCTGTGGAACTGAAGTACTGCCCTTCAGGCCCGAGGTGATGCAGAGCCAGGGGGAGCAGAAATATGCCATTTGCGCAGGCCCCAGCCTAACCCCAAGCCTCTCCACCAAGGGGGGGGGGGAGGGAGGGAGGGAGGTAGCTTCAGAAATGCCACAAACTGCCTATGATCCCCTGCGCTGCAGTGGAGAGCCGGACCACGACGAAAGGAGGGAAGCTGAAGCAGGTAACACTCACTGCGATGGTCTGCCTTGAACAGGTTCTGCAATGCGCCGTGCAAGCATTGTACTCCCTAGCCAGGCCCAGATGGTTTTTTTTTTAATACACCAAGCAAGTTTTAACTAGTAGGGCTGTTGAGGCAGGAAGACATGCTTTGCCGGGCCAACTGCTCCTCCTGCGTGAAGATGCTACCCCTCTTTTTCTCTGAGACACTCAACTGACCCTCTTGATCAGAAGTAAGCTTTCAGGTCACTCCAGCAAAGCACCTTTTCTGTATTCAGGAGACGTCCACTAATGAAGACAAAGAAGTGCCTGCACTGAAAGAACCCTTTCTAAGGGCCTATCAGGAGCTAACAATTTGATGTCCATCAACTGCTGGAGACAGAGAAAAACTGAAGCTGATCCCTAGGGATGATGGGTTACAGCCACAGAGAGGGTGTAGCCGAAACTTCTGATTGGTTCTCTGTCTCCATCATCTGCTGTCTGCCTCCCACGCCTTACGATGTGCCCACCCATCACCACTCTCCAACTCCATTGCTCTATATAATCGGGAAATGAGACCTTTGACCTCTCTCCTCTCAAAAAGCCCATCTATCTCTGCTCCATGGGGTCCATTGCCCCGTTGTGCTACCCTCTTACAATAAAGCAGGGCCTGAGTGTAGCGAAATCGATCGGTATCCGGTAACTGATACTCCTCTTGTCGCTCCGCAAATTGCACCCACTCACCATTCACTTTAAATTGCCCCACTTCCCGCAACCCCAACTACACCCACCTCCTGAAACCTGGATCCGTCAGACCAGGCTGGAACTCTGGATTCCCCACCAACGGTATAAATTTAGATCTCCCCGATGCACCATACCATTCCCCTTGACATTTCTGCCAAACCCGCAGTGTCAGCATTACACCAACCTCTAAGGGCCTCCCCCCCACTCGGATCCAGGTCCGTCCTTTCAAATCCCTCTCACCTTTCCTCCCCGCTCTTTCTATTTGCACCCATTTGGCTGAGCCCCTCACATCCCATTCAAACACCGCCCGCACCCTCGCAGCCTCATAATACCTAGACAGCATCGGAACTCCCATGCCCCCAATATGCTTACTTGCACACAGGATTTTCTTCCCTACTTGTGGCCTTCGACCCTTCCAGATATATTTCATCACCCTATCTTGCAACTTCTTCAAGAACGCCCCCGGCACTTCCACTGGTAAGTTCATAAACAAATATAATAACCTAGGGAGCAATATCATCTTGACCAAGTCTCGTCTACCCAGCCAGGACACTTCATATCTGCCTCAGTCTTCCAATTCCGTAAACATTTTATTCCTGGCTGCTATATAATTCTTCTGGAACAGCCTGTCCCTCTTAGCTGTAATCTGTACTCCCAGGTATCGAATACCCTTATCTGCCCATCTGAAGGGAAACTTCCGCCGCAACTGGATCGCGTCCTCTTTTTTTATGGTCAAACTTAATATTTCCGACTTAGTGACATTCATACGGAAGCCCGACACTTCACTATACTCATTAAGTTCCTCTTGAATAGCCCCCAGAGACCGCTTCAAATCCAAGAGGAAAAATAACTTATCATCCGCGAATAGCGAGATCTTATGCATAATCTGACCCCCCCCATCACCCCCGCTACATCCCCCCAGTCCCGAATCCTTTGCGCCATGGGTTCCGATGACAAGATAAACAACAGGGGGGACAGTGGGCAGCCCTGTCGTGTGCCCCTAAACAATTCAAAACCCCGTGATATAGAACCATTTATTTTTAAACAAGCCATTGGCCTTTGATATATACTCTGGACCCAATTCAAGAAATGTCCCTTTATTCCAATTTTTTCCAGCACTCTGAAAAGAAAACCCCAATTCACCCTGTCAAAGGCTTTTTCCGCATCTACAGCCAATAATGCTATCTCCTCCCCCCTCTTTTCCCCACCCTATTACATTTAAGGCCCTCCGTATGTTATCCGACGTATATCGGCCCTGAACAAACCCCGACTGATTAGGGTGAACTAACTTCCCCAGATGCTGTCCCAGCCGATTTGCCATAATTCTACTAAAGATTTTGAAATCACCCCCTAGCAATGAGATAGGCTTATAAGAACCACACTCTGCGGGGTCTTTCCCCTCTTTATGCAATATACTAATACCCGCCATACGCACTGATGGCGGCATCTCTCCCACACTGCTAAAAGAGTTATACAATCGCGCCAGCGGCCCCACTAAAACTCCGGAAAAAAACCTTATAAAATTGGTTCGTAAATCCATCTAAACCCGGGGCTTTATGCAACCCTTTAATCACTGCCAGAATCTCCTGCTCTCTAATTGGCTCTGACAACTCCTCTGCCTCATCCTCTGAGTTTAGGGAGCCTGGCCTTCCCTAGGTATGCCTGTATTTTACTCTTCTCTACCTGCTGCTCCGAAGTATATAGTTGTTAATAGAATTGGATAAATCTTTCCTCAATATCGTTCCCTGCCCACAAATCCTCCCCCTTTGCATCTCTAATGCGAACTATTATGTTCCTGGACCTCAATTTATGAACCTTCCGCGCTAACATCCTCCCAGCTATATTACTGAATTCAAAATTTCTCTGTTTCAACATATTAAGTTTACACCAAATATCTTGCATGTGCAGTTCACTTAGAACATAAGAACATAAGATATGCCATACTGGGTCAAACCAAGGTCCATCAAGCCCAGTATCCTGTTTCCAACAGTGGCCAATCTAGGTCATACTTAGGTCCCCCTTGCATCTCCCTAGTTCCCGTTTTAGTTTAGCATCTCGTGGTTTTTTTTTTTGAGCCTCCGCCTCCCCAATCCTTTTTAGTAGTAATTCTTGCTGCTGCAACTTCATCCGTTTCCGGCGTGCTCCCACTGCAATGAGCTTACCCCTTACTACCACCTTTAAACAGTCCCAAACCATTCCCGGGGAGCATTCCCCCGTATCATTTAACATTATGTATTCCTTTATGTCCCCTGTTATCTGTCACACCACTTCCTTATCTTCCAGAAGGGTTTTGTTTAATTTCCACTACCGTCTATTGGTTCCGAATCCCCCGAGTTGGATATCACATATCACAGGGGAATGGTCCGACCATGTGCGCTCTCTGATTTCACATTTCTTTACCCCAGATACCAGGGTCCGATCAACAAATAACATATCAATACGAGAGTACACCTCGTGCACCGCAGAAAATAAGGAGTAATCCCTTTGCCCTCTGTTTGTTTCCCCTCCATAAGTCCACCAGACCTAATCCCATGACCAGGCTCTTCAAACATTTCCTATTTTGCTTTGATGTAGACGATTCCCCTTTAGAGGTGTCCATTCGAGAATCCAGTGGCACACTGAAGTCTCCTCCCATAATTACACACCCCTCTACCATCCCAATTAGCTTACTTTGGAGCTCCCTAAAGAACTGCGCCTGTTTAGCATTCGGGGCATAGACACAAACCAGGCTATACATCTCATGGTCCCATTTTAATTTCACAATCACAGACCTCCCCAGTCTATCCCGAATTACTTCCCCCACTTGCCCCGTAACCCGTGCCGAAAATATGCCCACCCCACCTTTCTTTTTCTCTATCTTATTTGACGCAAAGAATTTCTGGGGATATCGGGGATGGTTCACTCGGTGCTCATCTTTAGTCACAAGGTGTGTCTCCTGTAAAAAAAACAATGTCCCCTTGTAATCGTATACATTCTTTCATAAGAAACTGTCTCTGCAAAGGAATTAAGGCCTCTAACATTCATAGTCATATTTATCTCCGGCATTGTATCCCCCCCTACTTCGCGCACTCCTAGCCATTGGATACCCCTCCCCGCCTAACCCCCCCCCTCTGCCCCATAACCCCCTCCCCTCTCCCCCATCCTCCCTCCCTTTGCCTCCACCGGTCCCACTTTGGACCCCTTTGGGTGACTTCAGACTACCCCCCCACCTGTTCCTCTCTCTCGGAAGCCCCCAACAACTGGCTACTAAGCCTCCACTGCTATCCTCCACCCCTACTTCCCATTACACCCTATCAAACTCCCCATAAGCCAACAAATTTTCATGCCCACCAGACTCCCCCCCATTATCCAATTCCCCCCCCAGAGCAGTAATATCACAATATACATCCAAACCACATCAAATGTTCATTTCAACACTCTCTGGCGTCTCAAAGTTTTTTCCCCTCCAGGCACTCTACTCCACTGGTGCGACGGTTCTCTCTCTCGGCCGCCCTTCTCCCACAGATCCAGATTACTCCCCTCCATCGTAGGGATCCCAATCCAGCCTGCTTGTTTCATGCCTTTTATTGCTGCATCCACCGAATGAGCCGTTGTCGTGTTTGCATTGATAGTGAATTGCAGGCCTACTGGAAACAGCCATCTATACCGCAGGTTCTCCTCTCACAGTCTCCTGGTCACCGCTTGATATATCTAGCCTTACTATTAAAAAATGCAGAGCCTATCAGCAAAAACTTTCACCTCCGAGCCTTGCCATTTGATCTTGCCCAACTTCCTGGAAGCACTCATCACCAGCTCCTTGGATCGGTATTCATGCAGGAAGACTACCACATCTTGCACCTTGTTCTCTCTCCTCGGCCCCAGTGCTTTATGTGCCCTATCCACCCTAAGGCATATACTCTCCACCTCCATATCTGCGGCCTTAAGAGCAGCCCCACAGAATTCCTCTGCCATGGACACATAGTTCAGCGCTGCTTCACTTTCAGGCAGACCCCTGATCCGGATATTCGATCTCCGGGACCTGTTTTCAAGGTCCTCAAGTATTTGCCATAACTCCTCCTGTGCCTCGTTCAGAGTCCACTCGGGTCTCAAAAGGGGCCCACCTGCTCTCTTGCTTCTCAATTCTATTTTCCACCTCATCCAGTCAGGTCCCCAAAGATGCCATATCCATCTTAATCTCCTGGAGCCAGCCATGGGCCTCCTTCTTCAGCGCCCCCAGCTCCTGTTTCGTAGACTCGAACCATTCCTTTAGATCTTCTATTAGAGCCTGAATATCATTTGACATGCCCTCCGTGGCTCCAGCCTCAGCGGTGTTTCGCTTTTCCTCACTGGCCGCCGCCATCTTTGCCACGTGGCTCTTAGCCCTTGCCGGGCTCTTGAATGAAAAAGCTTTCAGGTCCACGGCGGTTTTTTGTGCCGCCATCCACGGCTTTCTGCAAACACACTTTAGTCCTCACGGAACCTGAAAGGGGGAAATTCCCTCACTGCTCTTCCTTCCTAGAGAGGTTCAAATGATCCGTCTCCGGGTCTTTTTGTCCCACTCAGCCAGCCCAGCGTCCACAGCCTGGGGGGAGGGGCCTGGTAGTTGCTTTATAATGCCCCACTGTTGACTCTGCAAACCCCAGGCTTCCGACCTCCGTACGTTGCCGTGTGCGCTCACCTGGATGCCCTGGCCTCCACTCTGCTTGGCCACGTGCTTTCCCCGACTGTCGGGTTCTTCACCTGTAGCTCCGTTGCGGCCTCTTCCGGATCTCCTTCCTTCGGCCGCAGACCTTCTCTGCACGGTACGCCTCCCCTATCTCTCCGCATCAGCTCTGCTGGCTGCTGCTAACACTCACTCCGCTGTATTCCCTGCGCCACACACAGTCTCTCGGAGCCTGCACCGCCTCGGCGCTCTTTTTACAGCCGCTGCTCTGTGTGGAGTCGCCAAACTGCTTTCCCTTCCGTTGGCGATGGGGCGTCTCCAGCACACTTTGCCCTTATTTTGACTCCTCAGTTCAGCATTGTATGGGTTTTTTTCTGCTCGTTTGGTGGGGTTAATGGCAGAGCTCTTTCAGCGCATTGCCATTCCGTCCGCCAACGTCACCGGAACCTCTCCCCTGGTTCTGCACACCCCAACACCACTAGTAAGCAAAGCAACTCCCCCGATTAAGGTCACCGAACTCGCTGCTCTGCCTCTCCTGTACCTCCTGTTAATGTGGCTTCGGCTTCAGGAAGGACCTCGAGGGACGTCTACTCTGCAGTCCTGTCAGCTAGATGACTCCTCACCCGCTTACAGGTTCGAGAGCCACTAATGTCCCAGTTTCACCCCAACCACCTTCAATCCCCCCCCGTTCACCAAGGAGGGGGGCCTCCTCTCCTTTTTTATTAGCTCCAGCAAAAGGGAAAACCCTATCTCTGCTGTCAAAGCAATATACTAAATTCACACTAAGGCAAAAAAAATTAAATAGTCTAAATAGAAATTACACTTACCTGGTAATTGTAGTTCCTTGAGTGACGACAGTTTAGTCCTCCACCTATGGGGTAGTGCACCTCCTCCTGCAGCTTGGAGACTGGACTAATCAAATTCTTCATCTCACTGGATGTAGCAAGCTGGAATCCCCATCAGCCCCCAGTGAACTATTGACAAAGCAGACTCAAAAGAGCAACAAATAAGTAGCTAACGAAACAAAATTGTGTGTTTTTTTTTAAATTGAAATATAACCTTGACCACCACCTGAACCTCCCCCTTACAGAACAAAGGGTGAGTTTCTCTATAGCAACACTCTTCTCCCCTGCCGAGTCAGGAAATAGAGGAAGAAGCGACCAAGGGAAAGACTAACCCCGCATACTCACCTGTAAATGCGCCTCACATCCTTGAACACACCTGCCGCTGCTGGCCCTAAACTGAGGGCGGGATTGAGGACTAAACTGTCGTCACTCAAGGAACTACAATTACCAGGTAAGTGTAATTTCTATTTCCTTATCGTTCCTCCAGTTTAGTCCTCCACCTATGGGATGTAGCAGAGCAGTACTAACGGGAGGGACCCTGCCAGCCAGCACGCAACATCACCGAACCAAAACAGGCATCCCTCGCCGCCAGTACATCCAGCCAATAATGCTTACTGAACGTATGCAACGACGACCAAGTGGCCGCCTTACAAATTTCCACCGGCGGGACTAGACTGTGCTCCGCCCAGGAAGCCGCCTGCACCCTAGTAGAATGAGCCCCGAGACCTACGGGAGCCGGGCGCCCCTGCAACATATACGCTGAGACAATGGTCTCCTTAATCCACCTAGAGATAGAGGCCTTCAATGCAGCCTCACCTTTCCTGGGACCGCCAAACAACACAAACAAACGATCCGACTTGCGAAGAGAGTCGGAGATGGACAAATAACGACGCATCACCCTCCGTAGTCCAACCGGCTCAAGCCTCGGTCTGAAGCCTGCCCCGCTTCTGACCATAATACGGGAAGCGATACCGTCTGATTCACATGAAAAGGAGAGGACACCTCTGACAGGAAAGAAAGGACTGGCCTAAGCACCACCTTTTCCCTGGAAAAGCACAGAAAGAGCTCCCTGCACGAGAGAGCCTGCAACTCTGAAATGCGCCTAGCCAAGCAAATAGCCACCAAAAAGTCCACCTTAAGGGTCAAATCCTTGACCGAGATCTGGGATAAGGGCTCAAATGGGGCCTTTCCTAATGCTCGCAAAACCAAGTTGAGATCCCAGGACGGAACGGGAATCCGACACGCTGGGTGGAATCTAGTAACCGCTTTCAGAAAACGTACATCTCCGTGAGCACCCAGCGCCACGCCCTGTACCTTACCCCTATAGCATGCCAAGGCCGCTAGCTGCACTTTTAAGGAACTGGCAGCCAAGCCCTTCTCGAAACCATCCTGCAAGAAACTCAACACCAACGGTACCGATGCCCTGGAAGCTCGGGCCTGATGCCTGGAACACCAGTCCTCAAAGATTCTCCAGATGCGCACATAAGCGAGCAAAGTCAACCGCTTCCGAACCTGAAGTAAAGTGGCTACCACCGACCTAGAGTAGCCCTTCTTCCTTAGCCTCGCCCTCTCAATGGCCAAGCCATAAGCGAGAACCAACCCACCTGCGGCATCCGAAGAGGCCCCTGCAACAGAAGCTCCAGCGACAACGGGAGACGCCACAAAAGTCCGTCTAGCAATCTTATCAGATCGGCATACCATGGGCGCCGAGGCCAATCCGGTGCTACTAGAAACACCCTCCCCCGATGGGCTTCAATGCGCTGAATCACTCGACCGACCAAGGCCCACGGTGGAAAGACATAGAGCAGCCCTGTCGTCGGCCACGGCTGCATCAAGGCGTCGATCCCTTCTGACATGGGCTCTCTCCGCCTGCTGAAGAACCGATTCACCTTTGCAGACTGACACGTGGCCATCAAGTCCATGACCGGCACTTCCCATCGGCGAGTCAACTGAGCGAAGACGTCGGGATTCAACTCCCATTCTCCGGCATCCACCTGTACCCTGCTGAGAAAGTCCGCTGCCACGTTGTCTCTTCCGGCGATGTGAGCGGCCGATATTGCCTGTAACCGCGTCTCTATCCAGGAAAACATTCGTTTGGACTCCTCCTCCATGGCCGCACTGCCTGTGCCTCCTTGCCGATTTATGTACACCACTGTCGCGGCATTGTCCGACAGTACCCTTACAGCCTGACGCGTCACCAGCATCTCGAATCTCTGCAGGGCCAAGAATACAGCCCTCAGCTCCAGGCGTTTGATCGACCAGCCACTTTCCTCCGCCGTCCACCGCCCCTGTGCAAAGTGTACTCCACAATGAGCTCCCCAACCTGCCAGACTCGCATCCATGAACAGAGGGAGCCACGCCGGCTACTCCAAGGGCATCCCCGCCTGCAAGAACGCGGGACGAATCCACCACCGTAGAGCCTGCCATACGTTGAGAGGGCAAGGGAGACGTTTGCTTAGTGAATCGGACTGATTGGACCAGCGACAAAGCAGAGCTCGCTGCAACGGCCTCATGTGAAACCTGGCCCACGAAATGACTTTCAGCGTCGCCGCCATCGTTTCTAACACCTGAACGTACTTCCATGCCGTTGGCGCCGACAGTTTCCTGAAGGCCTGCACCAGACTTCAGAGAGCCTGAGCTCTGCGCTCCGTCAGAAATACCGAGCCTCTCCGAGTATCGAATTGTACCCCCAAATACTCGAGAACCTGCGTCGGAGCAAAATGACTTGAGCGGATTGACCACCCAGCCTAAGCTCTGCAAGAAAGTTACTACCTTTTCCGTGGCTTTCTCGCTCTCCTCCCAGGACTTTGCCCGTATCAGCCAATCGTCGAGGTAAGGGTGTACTAAGACCGCTTGCTTTCGCAGCGCCGCCGCCACTACCACCATTATCTTGGTGAAGACACGAGGCGCTATTGCTAGACCAAAAGGCAGCGCCTGAAACTGAAAATGTCCCCAAGGCAGGGCGAACCGCAGAAATTTCTGATGCGACGCTCTGATTGGAAGATGGAGATAAGCTTCTGACAGATCGAGGGAAGTGAGATACTCTCCCCGATGAACCGCCACAATGATGGACCGTAGGGTTTCCATGTGAAAATGTGGTACCTGGAGACACCGATTTACTCCCTTGAGGTCTAGGATAGGACGGAGGGAACCGTCCTTCTTTGGCACCACGAAATAAATGGAGTAACGTCCCATGCCGTACTCTGCGGGCAGCACCGGGACGATGGCCCCCAGCTGCAAAAGACGATCTGAGGTTTGTCGGACCTGCAAAGTCTTCTGCAGACCTCTGCAGGGAGAATACACCAACGAGTTAAGCACCGGTCTCGCCAGATCCAGTGCATAGCCGTCGCGGACGATCTCCAAAAACCCACTGATCCGACGTTATGTGGGTCCAGGCAGAAAGAAACCCCCTCAGGCGACCCCCGATGGGTTGTCCTTCTGCCGGGACCTGCTGCCATTCATTGTGACTTCTACGCGGCCCCCGAGGACACCGCTGCGAACCCTCTACTTGCCCCCCGGAATCCACGGAACCCCTGGGCATGCGAGACGAATCTTCCCCTTTGAGACCCCACGAAACGGGGGGAGCGAAATCATCGGAAATCCCGAAGCTGTCCCCGAAAGGGCGCAGAATATTTTCCCTGCTTGGGCTTGTCCTCCGGGAGTCTACCCCCCTTGGACTCCCCTAAATCCTTGACTAACTTATCCAGGTCCTCTCCAAACAACAACTTTCCCTTGAACGGGAGCTTGCCAAGCCGAGCCCAGTTTTTTAGCCAAAGGGCTCTCCGCGCCGCCACTAGGGAAGACATAATATTCAACAAGGCTCTGAAGAGGTCATAGTGGACATCCGCCAAGTACGCTGATCTGGACTCCAATCGCTGAAGCTCCCGTACTTCGTCCTGTTCCATCGTTGTCGACTGTCTCAGGTGTTGGACCCAACGAAGAAAGGCCCTAGCCACCCAAGCCCCACAGATGGACGCCTGCAAGGAAACCGCGTCCGCCTCAAAAGACTGTTTCAACAAACCATCCATCTTTCTATCCTGCGCCTCTTTGAAGGCCGCGTCACCTTCCACTGGAATTGTGGTCTTTTTCGTGACCACCGACACAGCCGCATCAATCTTTGGAGCACAAATCCTTTCTTTATCCTTGTCTGCCAAGGGATAGAGCTTATTCATCGTCCTTATCCCCTTAAGGCCTGCTTCCGGATGATCCCACTCAGTCTGAATCATCTGCTCTATTACCTTATGGATGGGAAAAAGCACTTGGTTTGACGCACCGCCTGAATAATGGGATCTGCCGTGTCCTCTTCGGCTACGGGCTGCTCAGACGTCAGCCTAAGCGTCTGCAGTGCCTCCGAAATGAGAGCGGACAACTCCTCTCTCCGAAACACTCGAATGATCCTCGCTTGCTCCTCGGGCTCAGGAATCTCACCTTCCTCTAAATCCTCCAAACTGACATCCATGTCAAAATCCTGCTCCTCTTCCTTCTGCAACTCCCCCTCAGAAGGAGATGGCTCAGGCAGGCGCGGCCTCTTGGGCGCTTTGGAAACCACACTGTCTTGTTCTGCTAGGCCTGACAGCATACTAGAGGAGGGAACCGGCAAAGACCCCGGTAACTGACCCAACCTTTTACGGCAGAACGCCTGATGCATGAGCAAGACAAATTCCGGAGAAACTCCTCCATTTGCATAACGAGCCCAGACACCGCAGGCCCCCCCGGAGACGCAGGCGCGGCTTCTGACACCGAAACAGCCGGTCTGACCGGCCAAGCTTCACCTTCCGACTCCTTTAGCATGTCCGGAGGAACTGAAGCCGCAGCCCCCTCCATTTGTTGTTCTACACTGAGCGACATGGAAGCACAACACCGACAGATGCCTGTTTCTGGAGCCGTACCCCTACGGGTGCCACAAATTACACACTGAGGCCTCGCAGGCATGGGCTAAATAGCCATGTGATCCCCAACTCTACCAAGAAGGAAACTCTTGCTGTTTTCCTTTTTTTTTTTTTTTTTTTGAGATTTCCCCTGGTCTTTCTTTTGTTTCTTTTTTTTTACAACCTAAAACCCTGTTGCCAGAACAGCCCCTGAAAACTAAGGGTATGTTTACTAAACTGCGTTAGTGCGATTCGCGTTAGGAGCCGCGGTAGAGACAGAAATCCCAAATAAGGACATGGGCGGTACATCGTTACCGAGAACGCGCGTTACAAGGCGCCATAAATGAACGAGCGCTACAGGGCACGTTATTGCACGTTAATCTTAAGAAGGCGCGCAGGCATACAAGCACAGCAACAGAGCTGTAGCACAATGGTTGCAACACTGACTGATGGTACAGGGGTCATGAGTTCGACTCCCCAGTGGGCCTAATGTATAAGGCTGGCTGAGGCAGCACCCTTTACATTTAAGTAGTGATTGTTGAGGCATTTGACGTGTATTTTAATTAGTGCTGCCAGCAAACACACCCTCACGGTGGCATAACCTAAGGTGCCGCATAAGGCACCCCATAAGGCACTCCATAGGGCACATTATAAAGTGTACTGTCCGCCAAGGCACCCTATAATGTCCCCTATAGGACACCTTATAAGGCTATGAACAAAGCCCTGGCTGGCTGCAGAAGAACTGCACGGCACCACACAAACTGTCTGCTGTGGTTACCAGGATAGGGTTAACCCACCCGTACCCATGATGCACTGCACATGCAAATCAGACGACGAGAGATGGGCACAAGATTGGGTATGCACCCCCACAGCACCTCGGCCTGGTAGGGGCAACAGACCGTGTGTGGCACTGCTACAGAGTAGCCACAGACAGTCACATTGTGCGGGTACTGTGCCCACCCTGAGGTTGAGGTGGGGCGCCCAGCACCAGGTCCACAGCACCTTTCATGGCTGAAATACGCCATGCTGCAGGTCCCCATCAGTGTGTGATAGGTAGTTCCGTTAGACACACCTAGGATACATCTGTGTCCTACTGTATGTCTCGGTCATGTCTAGTCCTTATGGGCGATGATGCACCCAGAATAGTGCATATCCTGTGTTGGTGCCATGGTTACCTGCTGTAGGTGAAGGGTGAAGGGGGAAGGGGGGGGGTGAAGGGTGAAGGGGGAAGGGGGGGGGTGAAGGGGGAAGGGGGGGGGTGTATGGACCCATAGGCAGATTATGTACCACCACACAACCCACTCTCTGGGGCTCAGGGTGGGAAACAGGATCACCCACCAATAGATCCACAGTCTACCTCCCTGCAATGGTAGCAGTAGAGGGGACCATCAACCCCAGTCCTGCTGGGGAAAAGACAGAGCGGTACACATCCATAACGCAATAGCAGACAGACAGCAGGCCTGGAAATGCTCAACTGCCCCCCACCATTAGCTGACATTCTCCAGCAGCAAGCCTCCAGCCGCTGCACCCTGCAAGGTGTTCCAGCAAGACACATACTAGCTGCAGACAGTCCGCCAGCTAGTCCATAGTGCATGGTCCTGGAGGAGATGCATGTATCCACAATGGGGATGTCAGCATACACACCAAGCAGATAAGTCAGTGATTGGGCCCCAAAAGAAAACCCATAAATATCACATGAGAGAAATGCTATATAGCACTATGGGGGAACCTAGCCATGCCATGGTCACTGCTCAGTCAGGGTGAGAGTGACCTCCCAGCAGGACATGCTATGGCCACCCTGTCCGTGCAGGTGGTACCAGGCACTACAATGTCCGAGCTATTGCCCTGTGCAGATGCGGCCAGGCCAGGCCACCCTATCCAGGCTATTCCCACGGTACCTTGCTCCTCATTATGCACATTGGCAGGCCAATACTGGCAACAGTGCTAGCAGTGTGGGCTGTGGAGGGTGTTAGCAGCCACTACACACTGGATAGACACACACTCCCCACACCTATGCCAGCATTGTGCAACTATAGAGGAGTTGGGCAGCCCAGGCCACCACACCAGTCCTGGGCACAGTGCAGGCATGGCTATGGTACGCAATACTGTAGGAGTCACTCCCCAGGTTGGTAAACACTGTCAGACACAAGACCTGTAGCACACTCCACAGACATCAGAAAGGTTGCTATGATGCAGCTCACTCAGAAAATTGTACTTAACGTAGGAATTGCTATCTGCCAGTAATCATAGCAACCTTTTGATAGATGTGTACCATATTCCCAGGTTTAGGGTGGCATTACTAAGGTATGCAAGTGCTAGTATTGGGAGATGCATGCAGAGCCCAAAGTCCTGCCTCTCCAGGAGGCTTTGGATAATGGGGCCTGTGGGTGCGGGTGTGTCTGCCCCTGTTGGCTGCTGCTTTACAGCAGAGGTTCCCAACTCCAGTCCTGCGGTGCCAAACACTGTTCGGGTTTTCATGCTGTCCCTCATGAATATGCATGAGATGCATCTGCATACCATGGGGGTGGCGCATAGAAATGCAGCACAGGCATCTTTATCAGAGGTAGCATGGAACCGGAATGGTGTTTGGCCCTCCAGGACTGCATTTGGGAGACTCTGCTCTAGGTAATGTGCATGTTTATGGTGTCCGTGCTCTGTATGGTAAAATGTAGGTGTCATGGGCATGTTTACGTCATCTGCAATAAAGGTGCTGTCTGTATTAGCACGTTGTAGTAGTGGGTAAAATATGGGGACTGGGTTGGCAGGAACCACAGCTGGGACTTGAACCTGTGACCCTCTGCTTCTGAATACACTGGTTTTGTGCACTGCACCATCTTGTTGTCACAGAGTCAGTACATTCCTTGGTGATACCATGACTGTTCGTCAGACAGGGCCCGTCTGTTGCAGTACACAGCACCCACCTACACAGGGCTAGGCCACGGTCTGCTCTGGGCAGCTGCCACTGCCCCCTCCACCACCAATATCCCTCAGCCACCATGCTGACATGCCCTTCTGCTGGTGGTGCGCAGTCTCAGGCCATCCAGTGTGCAGGTAGGCAGCTGCCTATGGTGCGGGTTCTGGGGTAGGGGTGCCTGCATAGACGTCCACGCTCCCCCCCAGCCCCGCCTGCCAATGTTCTGTGCCCTTGGGGGTAGCTGTTGGGTACTATCCCCTGTGACACTGTGGGAAACACAGTCGTGTCCATGTTGGGCCTTCAGCAGTTGCTGTCTGGCTGCTCTGCTGTTTCAGCATTCATATAGGCCAGCTAGGCATCACCCTAGTCCGCACTGTGGCCCAGCTGCACCACAGCATGTGCCGTCTGCGGCCCTCTGTATCCCCTTTTCCGGTATTTGTCCAGTTGCTGTTCCGACATGCCCGCCCTGATGTTGCGGGACATGTGCACACCTTAGGAACCCTGTCCGATGGAGTGGAAAACCCTGAACAGCGCTATTTCACTGTGGGCTCATTCACCTTGTATGGGGACGGAGTGTACACCCTTCCACGATTTATATCTTTTCTATGGAGCTTTCTCGGGGGGGGGGGGGGTTGATGTTTCTCATTAATACCACTATTGGCCAGCTTGGTTATGGTTTTTTTCCAGTTTGTTGAGGTCATTTTCAGTGTTTATGTGCCCTTTTGTTCTGTGCACATGTATCACACTTATCACTTTTTTTTGGTTTCCCTGCCTAGGCTGTACATTGCTGACACTGAAATGGTTTCTCTCCCCTGTAATGTGCATTTAACGGCAGGTTTTCATTCGCGTTAGGATTCAGCTCTTCAGATCAGCGCGTTAGTGTGAAGGGAGCCTCTCCCCGCCCACTGACACCTTCTCTCCGCCCTCTCTCCACCTTCTGCGGTGTTTTACCGCGCCGCAGAGCTTTACGATCATTAGCGCATCATAATGCGCGTTATGATGCGCTAACGATCGTTAACGTTACATAACGCGCGTTATGTACCATTACCGCAGTTTAGTAAACATACCCCTAAGCAACTGAAAACCCCAGATCCCCCAGAACCGGAGCCCAAAGGAAACGGGAGTAAAACAAAAGTAAAATAAGAAAAAACAACAAATTAAGGGGGAAGAACTAAGCACAACCCCCCAAAAACAAAAAACCTTTAGTTTAAGTTATTAAACTCGCCAAGGAACAGCACTGCCGGCATGTTAAGAAACCACTGAGGAAACCGCGTGTATAAAATGGCCGCAGTTTCCCTCAGGATTTTGGCACGCTTTCTACAGAGGCCCCGAAGCACCGCCGGATCAACAAAGTGCTCGCCCATGGCCTGCCCCACTCCCCGCGGTCGGCACCTACTTGAAGAGCCCCTGCTCTGAGGAGCCGAGCTCCGATTGCCGAAAAACATCCGGGATCACTGTGCAGACTGCTATCTGTGCACAGAAATGGTCCCGGAGCCGTCCTCTGCCGACCTTCAATCAGCAGGCTGCCGGTGGGGGGATGCAGGAGCTCTACCCCGTTCACTCCAGGGGTAAGAGATTCCGTAAGGCAAGAATAGTTATAAAAACACAGGGTGACTTGGCAGAGCAGAGAGATCAAGGAAACACACCTCGATTACTCAATTCTTTTTTTTTTTTCTTAAAGCTACAGTACTCTAACAAAAACTACCCAAAGTAACCCAATCAAATCAATGGAAAATCAAACAGAAACAAAATTTAGCTAAGTAGCCTGCTCCTTATTAGTTACTCCAGTGAGCCCAGCACCCGGGCTCACAAGGTCCTCCTGCTGCATGGAGACTGGACACACTGGGGGCTGATGGGGATTCCAGCTTGCTACATCCAGTGAGATGAAGAATTTGATTGGTCCAGTCTCCAAGCTGCAGGAGGCGGTGCACTACCCCATAGGTGGAGGACTAAACTGGAGGAACGATAAGGAACTGAATATTAATCAAAGCTCCTTAGTTGTCCCTTCAGTGAGTCCAGCACCCTGGCTCACCATTTCCTCCAGCTGCTTGGAGACTGAGTATACTGGTGAGAGTGGGCGGTCCCACGGTATTAGTACCAGTGTCATCAAAATGTGACATGCTCAGTCTCCATGCTGCTGGAAGAGGTACACTACCCCAGAGGTGCAGGACTGGACTGGAGGGATGATAAGGAAGAGGGTATTACACAGGCAAAGAATACAGAAAGAACAAGACAAAAGAAGAGAGAAAGAATGGGCAAGATAAAGAACAGAAAGGTTTGTGAAGGGGAGAATGTAGACATGTCTAACCTTCATATTTGTTGAGAATAGAGTTACAGTGCTCCAGCACCTCGTAATAATCCTCCAGGAGAAGTTTACACTGGCAATAATTCAATAACAATGGGGTGATCTTCAAATCTAGCTCTATCCAGTCTGGAGATCCTGGCTGCTCCTGTAAAGAGAGAGTTGATGGGTGGCTGGGACATTGTAAACAAGAGACAAAGAAAGCAGGAAAGGGAGAAAGAAAAGCCAAGAGGCAGATAACAGAGATGAACAGATAGTAAGAAATAGAGGTAAGTGAGAGAGGGGGAGAAAGATGCTTGGCTGAGGAGCCAATGGGGCAAAGCTACCACTAGAGGAGAGAAGCAGAGGCTGCTGTGGCAACAGAGCCCTTACCTTCATCTGCAGGTTCTTCAAGCATGCAATAGCATCATAGTACTTGGTGGCTGCCTCCGGGATACTGCCCTCCTTATATAGCTGATTCCCTTCTTCATGGATCAGGGGCACAGCCTTAAGCTTTTCTTCATCAGTCATAGCCCAGGGGTCCTGCCGGTAAGAGCCAGGCTCTTCTACCTTAATGAACAAGAGAAACCCACAAGAAATTATACAACATTCTCTTTCCCATGTGCATCGAGCACGCACACGCACACACAAACACGATCTCACATTTGTACTCTTCCCTCTCATGATTTCTTCAGTGACTCAGCCTTTTCATCAATCAGTCTCCTACTCACTATCTCATCTTTCCTGGTCTCGGTCTCTCCTTCCCCCTTTACCTTCAGCAAATCTATTTGGAAGATCAAGGGCTGAGGGTTCCGGTGAAGTTCATCCAGGTCAGGGTACCCCAGGGAATGGTGCTCATGCATCTGAGCAATGCCACAGCAGTGCCGTTGCCCTTCCAGTGGGTCCTTCCCCACTGCAATATTCCGTAGGCTCTTGGACACCTGAGGGTACTGCACCACATGCTTGAAAAAGAAAAAAAGACAATATAACTTGTTTCAACAATATGAATCTATACATCAGAAAGGATGAAGGGGAAAAGAGGCCTCACTGTCCAGTGGATCAAGTAATGAATTGAGAACTAGGGAAAACAGGGTTCAAATCCTACTTCTCTTGCTGGCACTCCACGTTACCTTGGGAAAGTCACTTTCTCTCCCATTGTCTTAGGTAGTCACCAAGCCTGTAAGCTCTCTGTGCCAGGAACATACTGTACCTCAATTCTAATAATGCTATAATCATTTGGAAAGATGTGCCAAAAAAGAGTCACATCATCTTTCCGTGATGATTACAAAACCACTATCACTACTTTGGTATTTACAAGATTCTTTAACAAATGACAAGGAAGGACCAAGTATAAAGATGCACCCTACTCCCCCCCACACAGAGCTGGGGCACACTAGTGGTATGTGTCTAGAGGGTGCAACGTTTCCAAAGGACAACGAGCAGTTCTTTCTACGTCATATCTACAGAGTTTTACATTGATGTCACCCTCTATCTGTCATAACATCTCAGAGCTATCAAACAGCCACACCAAGATTCACGGTGTATCTCTCGCAAAGTACTAAAATTGCAATGTGGTATTTCTTCCTATTTTGTTTTTTAGGAGGATTTTTTTAAAAGGAGTAAAACAACTCACAAAACCCAGGTACATTCTGAGAATTCACAATAATTACATTTTATAATATTCATAAAAAGTGGAACTTCAAAAATGAAAGCAGGCACTTCCAAGATCAGGCACTATTTCACAAATGTGGACGTGCCCAATATGAATGTCTGCAGGAGCGTTTACACAGATGTTCCCAGAATAGTAATCCAGACTGTGGACATCTAGGAATAGCCCAATGGTTAGAGGAGTGGGCTAGGACCAGGGAAGCCAGGGTTCAATTCGCACTGCTGCTACCACTGTGATTGTGCAGAGTGCTGGGGATAGCGGGGTGCCATCTTCTCTACACCCTCTGGATGTTTTATGGCCAAAACAAGCACTTTCCTCATGCCTATTCGTGCCTGAAGCAGGTATAATCTTAGACGTGACTCCAAACGACCAGGAAGTTTCTAATATCAGTCAGCGATATCCAGGTTCTTGGGAACGACCCAGCCACGCCTCCATTCAGACATGGATGTCCTCATGCTGGGAACGACCACAGACTCAGCTTCTAAAATTCCTCTGGAGATGTCTCTCTGCTTTGGACATCTGTATGCCGATTTTCAGATGACCAAAGCACGAATAGGGCTTCTAAAAGAACCCCCAAAGCGAATTCAGAAGTGAGTTAGTGCCAGACAAGGGCAGAAGTTGTTTTAGAATGAAGATGATACAACTTATACTGTCCATCTGATCAGGCCCGTACCTAGCTTTGTGCAAGCGGTGCGGCCGCACAGGGCACAAAGGCTTAAGGGGCACATTTTAGCTTTCTTCTGTTGCCTGCCGCCGCCACTTTTTCTTCTCTCAGCAGCGGCAGGCAACGGAAGAAAGCTAAAATGCGCCCCTTAAGCCTTCCGCCGGCATGGAGGGAAAGATCTGCTTAGCATGCCGGCGATTTGCACATCCCGCTGCTGGGGGGGGGGGGGGGGGGGAAGAGAGGCACGTGCCTGATGTACACGTCGCATAGGCCGCGATCTTCCCTCGGTACGGCCGTGCATCTGATGCCTGCAGAGCTTCACCAAATAGGCTGCATCAGGAAACTCAAGAGAACACACTATTTCTGTAAAAGAACACAGCAATCATCGTTATCTTTCTAGATAAGATCTTTTATATAGAGTAACTTACACAAGATGGTACACACCAAAGTTTCTGTGACCAAAGCCTACTTTCTAAATGCTCTTGAGTATTGGCTCATGGAAAGACTTCTTTATTAAATCCAAACATAAATTAAATACACACCAATCAGTATGCACTACTATGACTGACAGATTTATTTACTTATTTATACTAACGACAAATTTGAAATGGTATCTAATCATGTTTCCTAATGTTTCTATCATATATGAAGAATCAGGCTCAATAAGGTGAAATTAGGCCTTACCTAATTACCTTTCCTTGAGCTCTCTCCGGGCCAGTCCAGGGAAGGTTAGGGGTTGTCAATCCCCTTTAGCAGCTGAGGACTGAAAGAAACTTTAAAACTTGCTGACAGGTTAAGCCACTCCCCCTGATGTCAGTGTACCAGTCTTCTCTTGACAAAGCAGCAAAAAGGCAACCTAAGAAGTGATAAGACTCTACATTCCCTAGTACCGAACGCAATATACCGCCAAACATGGCTCAGTCGGACGGAAAGTCTCCCTGTCTATTTTTTTTTTTTTTTTGCAATTTACTAAAACGTAATGAAACATATGCTCCCTCGGAGAAGTCTAAGGAGCTCCCAAGTCACGTCTACCCAGCAAGCTGATTCGCTGTTACTCTTAGGCACAGGTAGCCTGACAGATGGAGAAGACAAAAGTAAAGGGTGGGCCCTGGACTGGCCCGGAGAGAGCTCAAGGAAAGGTAATTAGCAGGTAAGGCCTAATTTCACCTTCCTTATCACTTCTCCGGGCCAGTCCAGGGAAGGTTAGGGCAGTACCAAAGCAGTACCTAAACTCGGGAGGGCCCCGCAAGACCTGCTATCAATGCAGAAGCCCCCACCTTCGCATCCTCTCTGGCATGAACATCCAACCTGTAATGTCTGGCAAAGGTATGGAGAGAGGACCACGTCGCCGCTCTGCAAATATCTACCGGAGGAACAAAAGCATACTCCGCCCAGGAAGCCGCCTGAGCACGAGTGGAGTGGGCTTTGAGTCCCGGAGGCGGTACCTTCCCTCCAGCCTCGAAAGCCACCACGATGGCATGCTTTACCCAGCGAGCAATGGAGGACTTCGAAGCCGCTTGCCCCTTTCTTGATCCCGCAAACAGCACAAACAACCTATCTGACTTACAAAAAGATTTAGTGACCCGTAAGTAACCTTTCAAGACACGTCCCAGATCCAAACTGTGGAGAACCCGATCCATCGGCGAATCCAAAAGGTCAGAGAAAATGGGCAACGCCACGGACTGATTAACATGGAATGAGGAAACTACCTTAGGCAGAAACGAAGGAACAGTACGCAAGAGCACCTTTTCCAGCAAGAATTGAAGGTAGGGCTCTCAACAGGAAAGCGCCTGCAAATCAGAAATCCTCCTAGCCGAACACAAGGCTACGAGAAAAGCCGTCTTCCAGGAGAATTCCTTCAAACGCTTCGAAGAAGCCGAGGCAAACAGCTGACGTGCTAACGCTTCCAAGACCACATTCAAATCCCAAGGCGGCACCACGTGGCGAGGTCAAATGAGCCGGGCCGCACGAAAAAAACTTTGCACATCCCGATGCCCCGAGAGACGGCGACTCTGCACCGGCCCTCGGAAGCAAGAGAGGGCAGCCAAGTGCACTTTCAACGTGCCGAGTGCCAATCCCTTATCCAAGCCTTCTTGAAGAAACAAAAGCAGTTGCGGTAGAGCGGTAGACATTGGCCGAAAGCCTCGCTGCGTGCACCAATCCTCGAAGACTCGCCAGATTCGAACGTACGCTAGCGAAGTGGCAGACCATTTGGAACGTAGTAGAGTAGCCACCACGGAATCTGAGTAACCTTTACGTCTCAAGCGACTCCCTTCAAGAGCCAAGCCGCAAGCAAGAAGCGATTGACCTGAGGCATGAGAACCGGACCCTGATTCAAGAGATTGACCCGGGCCGGAAGTCGCCAAGGAGAATCTATCAAAAGTCGCACCAGATCGGCATACCAAGGACGTCGAGGCCAATCCGGCGCAATCAGAATCACCACACCTGGGTGCTTGGCTATGCGCTGAATGATCCGACCCAGCATTGGCCACGGAGGAAACACATACAGGAGCACGGCGGCAGGCCAGGGCTGAACCAACGCGTCAAGACCTTCCGACATGCGCTCTCTGCGCCTGCTGAAAAACCGAGTCGCTTTGGCATTGGCAAAAGTAGCCATGAGATCCATCACCGGCTGCCCCCAGCGAAGGGTAAGGTCGTGAAACACTGCCGCGTTCAACTCCCACTCTCCGGGATCGAGGACATTGCGACTCAGATAATCGGCTTGCACGTTGTCCTTGCCCGCCACGTGCGACGCCGATAAAGCTACCAGATGATTCTCCGCCCAAATCATTAATTCCTGACATTCGGCGAGCAAAGGAGCACACCTTGTGCCCCCCTGCCGATTGATGTAGGAGACCGTCACCGCATTGACGGAAAAAATACGGACCGCTGTCCCCTCTACCAAGGGTGCGAAATGAAGGAGCGCGAGCCGCACTGCTCGGAGTTCCAAGCGATTGATCGACCACGAACTCTCCTCTTCGGACCATGACCCCTGTGTAATCTGAGACAGACAGTGAACACCCCAGCCCGAGAGACTGGCGTCTGTGGTCACTAGCACCCATGCTGGATCCTGCAAGGGAACCCCCGCTCGCAGATGCGTGGAATCCATCCACCAGACCAGACTTTGACGTACCAGCTCCGGACAGACCAGCCTCTGGGAGAGAGGATGAAGCCGAGGAGACCACCTGGAGAGCAACGCCTGTTGCCGAGGTCTCATATGTGCCTTGGCCCAAGGGACAAGATCCAGGGCCGCCACCATGGACCCCAAGAGTTGTAAATAGGTCCATGCCGAAGGAGCGGGAATCAGCAAAAAAAACCGCACTTGCTCCAAAATCTTTAGCACTCTGCTCTTGGGTAAAAAAAAAAACGATCCTCTCGCCGTGTCGAAGAAGGCTCCGAGATAAGTAAGTTATTGCACCGGCTGCAAGTGACTCTTCGCTTGGTTGATGACCCAACCCAGCTGCTCCAGAAGCTGAACCACGTGAGTAGTTGCCGCGACTGAAGCTGACAGGGACTCCGCCCTGATCAGCCAATCGTCGAGATACGGATGTACCCGAATCCCTTCCTTTTGTAGGGCTGCCGCCACTACTACCATCACTTTCGTGAAGGTTCGAGGAGCAGTTGCCAGACCGAATGGCAACGCCCGAAACTGGAAATGACCCATAGGAAGGGCAAATCTTAAAAATCGTTGGTGATCTGGCCTGATGGGTATGTGCAGATAAGCTTCCGTGAGATCTATAGCCGTAAGGAATTCTCCCGGCCGCACCGCTCGAATAACAGACCGCAAAGTCTCCATTCGGAAATGTGGAACTCGTAAGGCACAGTTTACATGCTTGAGATCCAGAATTTGCCGAAAGGATCCTTCCTTTTTGGGCACCACAAAATAAATCTAGTACCGACCGAAGCCGTACTGGTCGCGAGGAACCGGAACCACTGCCTGCAGCTGTAAAAGCCGTGCTAGTGTGTCGGCAATTATTTTTTTCTTCGGACCGAAAGCACAAGGAGACATCACAAAAGCGTCCGTCAAGTGGTGAGCGAAATCCAGTGCATAACCTTTCTAAATGATCTCTAACACCCATTTGTCCGAGGTTACTGCGGTCCAGGCCGCTAAAAAGTTGTGTAGTCGCCCTCCTACAGGAACTGGGGCTTGGACCAGCAAACCTTCATTGCGATTTCTTCATAGAGGTTTGCTGGGCGGTAAAATAGGATCTTCCGAAGCCTCTAGCGCCGCGAAAGGACTGACTGCGGGACCCGAAACGGCTTCTGGGATAGGGAGCAAATCGAACTCCTCAGAACCGACGAAAATCTCCAACTTGGCCTCGGTGCCTTGCTCCTCCTCTAGACGCCTTAGGACGATCCTCCGGCAAACGACCCCCTTGGAGTCCTCGAGGTCTTTAACAATCTTTTCCAAGGCCTCTCCAAACAGCAACCTTCCCTTATAGGGTAGTTTGCTGAGTCTCGACTTGGACGAAACGTCAGCAGCCCAAGTACGCAACCAAAGAAAACGCCGGGCCGCCACCAGCGAGGCCATGGACTTCGCAGCAATCCTTACTAAATCATAGAATGCATCTGCTAGATAAGCCGCCGCAGACTCCAATTTAGCCCCTTCCGGAGAAGAAGCAGCTGCCGATTACGTAGAGGTATCTTCCTGAATCCAACGGATGGAAGCTCTGGACACATACGCCCCACAAATGGAAGCCTGCAGAGCAAGGGCGCTGGAGTCAAAAGCTTGCTTGAGGAGGACCTCAGCCTTTCGATCCTGTAGATCTTTAAGAGCCGCTGCCCCCTCTACCGGAATGGTGGTTTTTTTAGTGACTGCGGACACTAAAGCATCAACTTTAGACATCTTTAAGAGCTCTTTCTCCTCATGAGGCACTGGGTAAAGACGAGCCAGGGCGCGACTACCCCGTAGCGAGGCCTCCAGACACTCCCACTCAGATTCAATCATCTGCTTTATGACGCGGTGCACAGGAAAACAACGTTCAGATTTAAAACCCTGCAACAGCGGATCTTCGAGAGGTTCCTGAGAGACAGAAGGAAGAAGATTCAAAGCAGATAAAGACAGAGATAAGCGCTCCCAGCTCCTCCTTCCGAAATACCCTATAAACATTAGGATCGTCTCCAGGAGCGATCTCTCCTTCCTCAAGCTCCCCTGAGCCCACGTCTAAGCTTGGTTCAGAGAAGAGCTCTCCTTCCTCTAAAATGTGATTTCGGTGACCAGAGGCTCTAAAGGGTCCAATCCGGACTGAGCCTGTATCCCCGACTGGGAAGTACCTTCTCCAGGGTCTACGAACGCCCGCGCTGGCTGACTGAGCTCTAAGGAACCAGAACCAGGAGAGTCTGACAGAGGCTTTCAATAAAAAAGCATTATGGAGTGCCAAGATAAACTCGGGAAAAAAAAAGGCAGACAGCCCCTTCCTGAGCATCAGGAACCTTCTGCAACATCTTAGGGAGAGACGGAGTGTCCTTAGAAGACTTTGACTTGCGCTTCCCCGGCTTATGATGGCCCGTGGGAGAAACGGATGGCTCACTCAAAATGGCCGCCGTTCCCGCCTTTTCGGAGGCTAATAAAGGCCTCTCTGAATCTGAAGAGATCTTTCCCTCCATGTGAGACCTGCCGGGAAATCAAGGCCACTCGGGCGTGAAACACAGCCCGATCGAAAAAACTGCCCCCCCAAAAAAGAACAAAATCAGCGCACCGGAGCCCGTACGCGGAGAACTGCTCGCTGCAGCGAAACTGTCCGGACAGGCAAGCCTTGCCTCCGAAACACAGATCTCACCTGACCTGAGCGCCACAGCACAGCCTGTGATAAGGAAGCTTATCATAGCTCAGGAAGGGGCTATAGAAAAGGTGAAGTGTCTCTGAACAAGCAACCTGTCAGTGCTGGTAGAAATGAGAAAACAGAATTTTGCCATAAAAGACTACCAGTCCCAGAATGCACCAGGTTTCCAACAGCCATGAGAGGAGCTGAAGTGAGAAAACATGTGTTCAATCAAAAGGGCTATGAGGTAATCCCCAAGCACTCATTGCAAAGGGCAGGGCTTGATTCAGCACAGCTGCGCTGTGCTAGGATGGAACACTCATCTCAAAGGGCAAGGCCTGATTCAGCACAGCTGCGCTGTGTTAGGGAGGAGCACTCATCCAAGCAGAATAAGAGTAGAGTTTATTCTACAGATGACCAGCTTCTTCATGATCACCTTGGATATCCAGAGAATTGTCCTCAGTATCCTGAGAATCAGCTTGAGTTTGATCATCAGTTTCATCTGAAGGATCATCAGAAGCAGAAGCCAAACCGGACGGACAGAGAGGGAAAGAGACCCTTTGGAAGAAGGAAGAGAAAAGCCTTTGAGAGGTCTAGAAGAGTCCAAAGCAGTACGTATACTGAGAGGTATTCCAAGGGCCAGCATACACCATTGGACTGGGGAAAGCCAGAGGAATGGTGCTGCAGAGCTAGGAATCACCAGAGGCTACCTGTGAGGGAGACGGCTGCACGTGGAAGGGACCCTAAGACCTGTGCCAGAAGGTATGTGAAGAGAGATCCAGTGTCCAGGGATCTGGATTGGAAGGCTGGACATAAGAACTGGACTACATACTGGCCAGGCTATATAGAAAGGAACTCTAGCAGCAATGGAAGCTCAGGTATGAACACTGATCTATGCCCTAGCTATAACCTTGAAAGACAGCAGGGAAACAAGTATTCTCCTGAAAATGCTCCATTGAGAGATTCATCTGTGCCAATCCATGATATTGAACCCACGCTTGTTGAACAAGGGGGAATAATAGCAGATGAGGATCCTGTTTATATGGACTGCTCTCTATCTAAACTCCGTTGATAACTTTCTGTTATAAAGTACAGCAACCATCACAAAGAAATACAAATTTGTTCTTTAATCTACTCAGAAAAGCTCCTGAAGCAGGATTTGACCCACACAGTGGAAGGCAAGCCAGCTAAGGGGTTTCAGCTGGTGACTGCTAGCAATTAAGCCTTACCTAATTGCTTGTGAGCTTGGAGAGAATCACTTCTGAATTTATGTGGGAAGTAATCAGAAGTTAACCTGAAAAGAACAGTTTGTTTCTTGCTTTGTAGCTTTTCATTTGTTGTTTTCCTGATTTTGACTTTGTTTTTCCAAGTTAACACTGAAAGCAAGTTACCTAATTTATGTGCTACCAAGCATATCTGTGTTGGGAGAAATAACCCCATAAACAAACATCTTATTGGCTTTACCCAAGAGCACAACTAAATTATTGTCAGCAGCTGTGTCTGGTGTGAATGAACTACATTGCCCACAATACTTTGCAAATCATATAGATATATGCACTTGACAAGACTGTGAAGATTCTCACCCAGGCAGCCGTCTGACAAGCCTCGCCGCTTCTCTTCCCCGCTGCTAGCGGAAGTAGCGGCAATGAGGTTGTCTTGCCAGGTAGAGGGTAACTGGGGCTCCCAGGACCAATCTACTGATGATAGAGAAACCCTCTAGAGAAGGCAGGCTCTACACTTCTCTGCCGCCGAGAATAAGCAGGCAGGGGTCGTCTACTATGTCTTCCGGAGGGTAAATATAAATTTACAATTTGTCGGCTCTACCGGTTTTAAACAGCACAGTGGAATATAGCGCCTTATCAGCCCTGCTAGAGCTAAAATGCTATAAGTGAGGAAGACGAAAATAAGAAAATACAGAAATTCTGTAGAAGCAGACTGTCAGCATCAATCCTCTTCAGCTGCTGAGGACTGAAAGACTGGTACACTGACATCAGGGGGAGTGGCTTAACCTGTCAGCAAGTTTTAAAGTTTCTTTCAGTCCTCAGCTGCTAAAGGGGATTGACAACCCCTAACCTTCCCTGGACTGGCCCGGAGAAGCAATAAGGAAAAGGCATTTAGAAGTAGATTTTGGTCAAGAAAACCTTTGTGTATGCCATCACATGTACGTTATTCTGTATAAAGATCTTAACTAGAAAGATTATAATTGCTATGTTCTTCTGCAGATATTGTATTTCTTGAGTTCCCTGATGCAGCATATTTGGTGAAACTGCCAGCGTCAGACAGTATAAGCTTTGTCATATTAGCATAAGTACAAATGTTGTTTTAGAATTATCTAGCATTCAAATTCACTTTATGAAGACTATAAAATAGAGGGTTTTTTGACAGATGATGGGAAATGTGTAATCAACTTTAGTCTTATGTTTTCAGAATGTATCTGAGTTTTCTGAGATCTTTTCCTCCTAACAATTTACACTGAAAACATTGGTGCAGTTGTTTAATGGGTGGTTCATAGCTTTTTCTTTTTTTCTGGACTGATCTTTTGGGCTACGACAAAGACCATGAGCAATTGTACTGAGAGGAGAAAGGAGATGTCATTACTTTACATACTGTACAGGGGATGGTCTCCCAGAACACTCTATGTATGAAAGAGGCCATGTGACTAACTTGGTGATTGGAGCTTAGCACAGGCATGTTATGAGCTCACCTTCACATCACACAGAAACTCTGCTTGCTCTCCATCCTTCATGGTGGAAATGATGGTCTCCCAAACAGGCAGTTTGAACTTTTTCCCAATGATCAGCTCCATGGGCTTTCCACGGGTCCTGCTGTCATCTATAACAGTCCGGCCCTCATCACATTTTAAAGTCCGATAATGGAAAGTTGCCTGGGGCAGGAAAGGAATGTTAGTGGGCATGACATGAAAGGAATCATCCTCCTTGTAATCAAAGACAGATGAGCAAAGCATTCCCCAATCTCCAAGAGAGGAAATGGACATCAGTAATACATACAAGTAGACTACATGGTGGGAACCAAGACAACCCTCCATACTATATAAAAGGAATACTGCATAGAAACATAGAAAATGATAGTAAAGACAATATGGCCTATTCCAGTCTGTCCGTCCATCCATACCAACCACTAAGTTGTGCAATCCCTTCATTTTTCTTAGAGATCCTCTGTGTTTTCCCTAGTTTTTCTTGAATTCAGATACATTTAGCAGTGCAAGTTCTAAAGAGGAGGCCCCCAAGCAAAATTTCATTGAGGGTGCTGCATGGCCAGGAAAAAAGGGGGGGGGGGTAGCTAGTCTTCCTTCCCTCCTTCTCCCTTGTACTGTAGCAGACAACTTACTTCAAATGAACTTTGTCGTGCTGCTTCATGACCCTGCTTTGAAGTAATTTTTTTTTTTGCCTGGAAGCTGTACGTCCTGCTGCCGGACTGAAGTCTCATCATAACAGCTACGTGATTTCACAGCTCTTATCACCAAACTTCATCCTGGCAGCAGGAGGTGACTGCGCCGGCAGGAAAAATAGTACTTTGAAGCAGGGATGGGAATCAGGGTGACAAACTTCATTTGAAGTTATTTGTCTACTGCATTTTGGCATGACCACTGCAGTGTGTCCAAGAGACACATGGGTCTCCTTGCATGGGATCCCTGCACTGTGGGAGCTGCTTGAGCAAAATTTACACCACTGGATACAGTCCTTGGCTCTACCACCTCCACTGACAGGCAGTTTCAGGCATCCACCACCTTTTCTGAAAAGGAGTATTTCCTCAGATGACGCCTACATCTAGCCCCTTTCACCTTCATCCCATGCCTCCTCCTTCCAGAGCTTCATTACCTATACAATTATACCATGGACTGGTTACATATCATTGTATCTCCCCTCTCCCGCAAAACGTACATACTGAAATCTTTAAGTCTGTCCCCATTTGGAAAGGTGGGGCTGGTTTCTATCGCGACATAAGACTATCACTTACGGCTAACCAATCAGAGTCATAAGAACATAAGATATGCCATACTGGGTCAGACCAAGGTCCATCAAGCCCAGTATCCTGTTTCCAACAGTGACCAATCTAGGTCATACGTACCTAGCAGTTTCCCCAAAAGACACAGGTTCCGCAATGCTTGTACTGGGTCAAGCATTGATATCCTGGGTCCCTTTTTAATAATGGTGTATGGACCTTTTTTAAACCCAGCTACACTAACAGCCTTTACTACATCCCCCGGTAACAAATTCCAGAGTTTGATTACACGTCGAGTGAAAAAATATTTTCTTTTATTAGTCTTAAATAGTTTACCCTATAGCTTCATTGCATGTCCCCTAGTCTTTCCATATTCTGATAACGGAAACAATCGATCTACATTTACCTGTTCCACTCCGTTCATTAATTTATAGACTTCTATCATATCTCCCCTCAGCCGTCTCTTTTCCAGCTTAAAGAGCCCTAACCATTTTAGCCTTTCTTCATAGGAGTAGCCTTCCATCCCCTTTACCATTTTGGTGGCTCTTCTCTGCGCCTAGGCTCCGCCCCTCAGCGAAATACCATGAATTCAACTAGCGTTTCCCTCACAACAAGACACCGAACTAACACCAGGAGCTCCGGGGCTCCGCAGCCTTGGACTGTTGTCCGCTCTCCCTGCGGGATGACCTGAGTCGCGTCACCTTGGTGCCGTCCCGGAACTGCGAGAGCTCCCCGCGGCCCGGCTGAAGCAAACGCTTCTCCAGTCCGACCCCTCGGCCGGCGCCGCTCAGCAGGGCCGACCGATCGTCCGCCATCGCAGCCGCCCACCACGCGCAGGCGCAGAACGCGACGGCCCGAGGCACCTCCGTAGCTTCCGGGAGCGGCTTGGCTTCGCGTTGGGTCTACGGAAAGCGCGTGGGGTGGGGACTAGCGCGAGCGTGTCGTGCGCACTGAGGCTTTTCGCTTGATGGCTCGGGTTGAGTTACTTCAGATTTTGACCAGTTCGCATCTATGAATTCGTAGTTGCAATTTGTGCAGCAAAGAGAAACGGAAAAGGGCAGGAAAATGTGAATATTGTGTGTATCGACCCCGATCATCATGGTGCTATGGCCCACGGATTTTAAATGTGTGCCACTGTGCCTATTCAGCCGCTCTGTGCGGCATTTTCCAAGCTTCAGAAACGGAACGCTTTAAGAAACTGAGCTCAAATGACAATGTGCATATATTTATAAATAACTGGTAAAAAATAATGTATTAGTTAACCACTATTCCATTCTGGTTTTTGAGTGGTGCAGACCTCTGCCCATGGACCCCTAGGTTAAGGTTACGAGACTCCGTCCCCACAGGGATTGTCCAGGATTTTCAGGTGATATCCTCGGGTAAACGTAAATCGGTTTACTCCTTCGAAAGTAGAAAGACTATGGGACACACAATGAAGCTACATTTAAGACAAATCGGAGAAAATGTGTTGTCATTATGTAGCAGCAAAGCGCAGACAAACCAATGATACCAGGAGTCTGTTCAGAAGGTCCAAATCATTTATTTGTGCACAAGTCTCGAACCAGTCAATTTCAAAATGGCTGAGCAAAGTTTTCTAGCATTACAACAACTTTTATAGACTTCTGTTCCATTCTAGGTATAGAAAAACATTTCATTGGTCCCGGTACTCTCCCGTACCCCTTCCATTGGTCCCGGTACTGATAAGCTCATCCAATTATGTTCCTTTAGTGGGCATGGCACCTGCATACCCCCCTTCTAGTCCCAATTACAATGGTCAGTTCATCAACTTGTTACTTTCACACTCTCAAGGCCATAGAACCAATTTGTGCATGCAGGGGAGCAGGGCTCTGCAGCTCATCTGTCAGCACTCCCAATTATATTCCTTGCAGCTGTACTTTTTCTTATCAGTAACTTTTAAACATGTTTTTCTGTATTTTTCCATCTCTCAGTTTTGCTTACCTAAGTTAGTTTAGTTCTCTTACAGAGTTCTATCCTACAATAGCAGCATATTGGGGGATGTGCAATCCTATATGCCTCTCCACAGGCTTCATTTACAGGTCAAGCTAGCTAGGCCTGCCTGCTTATGTCAGACACCGTGGATCACAGGCCTGCACCTGCCACATTCCCCCCTTTGATTAATCTCACCCTATTACTTAATAAGGTGTGAGAGTTAAATCACCTTTAGAAGAATCACATCATGATTGAAGGATTTCGACTAGGACTGGCTCTGTATAGGGCCATTATTTTAGTTGCGGTCTTCCGCTCTACTGTACTATCAATAGCATTATGGATAGAACGCATACAACATGGGATTAAACATGGTAATAAGAAAATAACAACAACAAGAATTAGTACCAATACAATGAAAGTTTTAAATCCTCCTACCCATGAAAAGAGGTTAGCAAACCAGTTAGGAAATTTCAATGAGTGCCAAGTTTGTACCGGCACATAAGCATGTCTTTGCATATCTTTAGCAATCTCTTCAACTACTTGGCCCTTATCATCTATTTTCAAACAGCAATTAGTTAAATTCAGTTTACCACATACTCCTCCTTCAGCTGCTAGCAAATAATCAAGTGCTAAGCGATTCTGATATATAGCAGTGCGCATCTGAGTACTTTGTCTAGCTAAAAGTGTAAGTGCATGACTAGTTTCATTGGTTATTATTTCAACTACTGCTTGTAAGCGAATAATACGATTAATCATATAGATTGGAGTTCGATAACCATACATACCATCGTCATTCCAAGTGGCAGGCCCATAATACTCAATGATTCTTTCTGGTGGCCAATCATCACCTTGCCACTTCTCCCACTTGCCTATCTGTAAGGCTTCTCTTTTCTGTCTTAGAGCTCGCTTGTGTCGGTGGGTAGTGTATACAGGGTATCCTAATTGTTCTCCATGTTCAGTGTTTAAAAGAAAGAAAGACGGTCTGATGGTTCCTAAGACACATGCTCCTCCCCAGTGTGGCGGGAGTTGTGCATATGCTCGGTTTCCACAGATCCAATATAGGCCAGGTGGGGCTTGCCAGGCTTGGATTTTGGCAACATTAGTCCATAAACCAGCAAGTTCAGGAAATCTGGCTAATGGGTTAGGAGGTTCAGGGTGTCTGATTCCTGACCACCATGCTGTCTTTTTGGTCGTGGCATTATAGTACTTCTGGCTGAGACAGACCAGCTGTCCTACCTTCTGGGTGAACTGGGGTCCAGTTCTGGCATAGCAAAGACGTCCAACGATTGAGTGCGCTAACACCCATTCACTGGTAGTCTTGTGTAATTCAGTCTGATTGTAAATCATGGAATAATTCAATTCTTGGGCTTCCCATGGCCACTGATCTCCCATTTGGGTGCCGCCACAGAAATAGCAATCTGAGATCTTAAGACTAGATACTACTGCTCCAGCTAATTCTAAAAATAAATTCTGAGAAGGATGAGGAATTTCAAACTTATTTACATGCATGGCTTCATAGAAGGTATTATGGATATGATATTTAGATGACTTGTGGGCTTGGGTATTCAATCTGATATACACAATGGTTCCTGGATCTACTGCCCCTCCAGCAATACGTAAACCAAACTTGTATCCTTGTTTCCATGCATGGGGATTATGTATACGTAAGTGTAAGGGGTTACAAGCATCTTTCTGACATTTATCATTTGTGGTTGGCTTAGTTAAAGTAGCCATTCGTTTATCTATTTCCTCATCAGTTATACCAGTATTCCAGGTAGCATAAAAAACACATTCCCAATACGGGCAATAGTAGTCTGCTGCTGGGGCAGTACTATAGCCTGGTTCCTTTTTACCTGTACACTTTCGCCAACCTGTGGCACCTTCTGGACACATGTACTTATGGTCATTTCGATACGCTTTCTCCCATGTACCACAGGTGGAATAACTATCTCTGTTAATGACATTACAGGCATCAAAATTCAAAACAACAGGTTTAGTAATGTCTTTAAGTGGTGGTGTAGCAGCTATTATAGGTCCATCTGCATCCTTCCATCGTATTTCCAACGTGTAATAGGATGGATTCTGATGCGGATTATAGCATGCTCTAATTTTGCCATAAGTGCAAACATTTAGTTCGGTGGTGTTATAAATACACCGAGTCACTGTTCCCTTGCAGGTATAGTAAGAATGATAAATCAAAGTCTGAGTTACTTTCAGTCCAGTTCGAGTAGAAGTAATGCAAGCAGTGCATGGAGGCAGAGCATAAGTCTGTTCAAAACCTCCAAAGTAGGCAACCAAGGCAAAGCAAAAGTAAAGATGCATGTTGATGTTGATTGGAGTTCTTCTGAATCCTCAGCTTGCTGATCTTGATCACGACGTTCTCTTTTCTTCGTCCCGTTTGCTAATGAAGCAATTTAACGGGTGCTGAGTGTTGATTGAAGATCCTCAAGTTGTCCATCACACCTCAACCAACTTAGCAATTCAGTTGGTTTTGAAGTATGGTTCAATATAGTATCAAAGTAGTGTGCAAAATTGCACGCAGATTGGGTTCGTTGAAACAAAACTGTTGCTGCATGGAAAACAGCAATCCTCTTCGAAAGACTTGGCTACTGCAAGGCACTGTGATGAAGTGTCTACTTGGCTGGTTGCCGTCTCAGAGTAACTCGCAAGGGTGCATCAAGATGCTGCTCTGCTGTCCACTGCTCAGGTTCAGGATCAGCGGCGGGCTTGACTCTGCTGTGGTGGATCCAGGCGTCGATCTCGGCTACCTTTACTGCAGTTGGGGTAGACAGGATGACGGTGTACGGTCCCTTCCAATGGGGTTCCAACGGTGTCTTCTTCCAATCTTTGATCCACACCGAGGTACCAGGCTGATAGGGATGCAAGGGTTCCGTCAAGTTGATAGGCAACTGGTCTTGGATCCACGCATGGAGAGTCTGCAGAACAAAACTAAGAGCTAGGAGTTCTTGCCTGGTTATTTCTGAACCAATTTGGGCTAGACTTCCTTTAATTCCCTGCACTATTGGTGGGGGTCTACCATACAGAACTTCAAAAGGGGAAAATCCTGTTGATTTTACAGGAGCTGAGCGGATTCTGAGTAAGGCTATCGGGAGCACTTGGGGCCATTTCAAGTGTGTCTCCTGACAAAGCTTGGACATTTGGGCTTTCAAGGTACGATTCATTCGCTCAACTTTCCCTGAACTCTGGGGTCTGTATGCAGTGTGGAGTTTCCATTGTATCTGCAAAGCTTTGGCTAACTGCTGAGTAACTTGGGAGACAAATGAGGGTCCATTGTCTGACCCTATTACTGCTGGAATTCCAAACCTAGGGATAATCTCTCTCATTAAGACTTTGGTAACTTCTCGGGCTTTCTCAGTTCTGGTTGGGAAGGCTTCTACCCACCCAGAGAAAGTACAGACTAATACTAATAGGTAATGGTATCCATTGGCTCTTGGCATTTCGGTAAAATCAACTTGGAGGTTGTGCATGGGGGTCACACCTCCTGACTGAACTCGAGGTGCCGTTATAAGGCCTTGCTTGGCATTATTCTTGGCACAAGTTTGACATTGCCGTGCTACTGAAGCTGATATGGTTGTCAATAGAGGGATGTAAAAATGTGGCCTGAGTGCTTTTTCCATAGCACTTTTGCCATAATGGGTGGCTTCGTGGAAAGCTTTGACAAAAGCTGGTCCTAACAGTTCAGGGATTACTATTTGTCCAGGGGGTTGACTGCCTTCTGCTGGTGGCAGCTCAATCCATCCATCTTTTAGTACTCCATCTTCTTTGTTACAGTAGTAATCCAATTCTTTGGTGGTATATCGTGGTGTCCATAAATTCAGAGGTACTGGAAACAATGCTGCTTGCATTGGTATAGCTTGTGGGGCAATCTGTCCTGTCATTGCTGCTTGTCGTGCTGAGGCATCTGCGAATCTATTTCCTCGAGCAACTTCTCCTTTTCCTGCTTGATGTCCTCGACAATGCATGACAGCTACACGTGTTGGGGCCCAGACTGCATCAAGTAACATCAATATCTCGGGACCATACTTGACTGATTTTCCTCCGGATGTGATGAGTCCTCTTTCTTTATAGAGAGCTCCATGGGCATGCAAGGTAGTGAAGGCATATTTGGAATCGGTATATACATTTAGCACAAGTTTTTCTCCTAACAATAATGCTCTGGTAAGTGCTATTAATTCGGCTTTCTGGGCTGATGTGCCTGAGGCTAGAGCTGATGATTCGACTACTTCGTGTTGAGTGACGACTGCATATCCCGCACAGCGTCGTCCGTCGAGGATGAGACTGCTCCCATCAACATAATAGATTTGGTCAGGATTGTCTATGGGCACATCTGTCAAGTCAGGTCGACTGGAGAACACAGTTTCCATGACTTCGATACAATCATGTTCTGGGAGTTCTTCACTGATGGGTATCAAGGTGGCTGGATTCAAGGCATGGCTCACTTCTAATTGTATCTGTGGGTTTTCACATAACATGCTCTGGTACTTCAACATTCGGGAATTGGTGAGCCAATAATTTGCTTTTTGTTCCATGAGGGCAAGGACTGCATGTGGCACAGTGACTCGTATGTTCTGTCCTAGGGTGAGCTTGTCTGCTTCACTCACTAATAGTGCTGTAGCTGCAACGGCTCTCAGGCATGGTGGCCATCCTTTGGCCACAGGGTCCAATTGTTTCGATAGGTATGCTACAGGTCGCTCCCAATTTCCCAATTTCTGAGTCAGCATGCCTAAGGCATTTCCCTGTGCTTCATGTACAAACAAGTGGAAAGGCTTGTGGACATCTGGTAGTCCAAGTGCGGGTGATGACATCAATTCTTCCTTTAACTTCTTGAAGGCTGTATCCTGCTCAAGTCCCCACTCCAGTGGTGACTTTTCTTCTCCTTTTGTGGCTTCATACAATGACTTGGCAATTTGGGCAAAGTTGGGTATCCAAATTCGGCAATATCCTGCCGCTCCCAGAAAGGCTCTGACTTGCTTTCTGGTTGTTGGAGTTGGAATTCTACATACTGCTTCTTTTCTTTTTCTGCCTAATCTTCGGCTCCCTTGGGTTATACGAAAACCCAAGTATTTCACTTCTTTTTGACATAGCTGTGCTTTGGCTCTGGAAACTTTGTATCCAGCTTCATCTAGTAACTGCAAGAGATCTTTGGTGGCTAGTATACATTCACTTTCTGATATGGCAGCTATCAGCAGATCATCTACGTATTGGAGAAGCACTCTCTTCCCCGGGGCCACTGGATAACTTGAAAGGTCTTGATTTAGTGCAGCACTAAAGATGGTAGGCGAATTCTTGAATCCTTGGGGTAATCTTGTCCAGGTGAGTTGGCCCCCTCTTCCAGAGATGGGGTCCTGCCATTCAAATGCAAACAATATTTGACTTACAGGGGCTAATCTTATGCAAAAGAATGCATCTTTTAAATCCAGTACGGTGAAATGGGTAGCTTCAGCAGGGATCAGTCCTAGAAGAGTGTAAGGATTGGGCACAACTGGATGTATAGTTTCAACTGCATCATTTACTCTTCTTAAATCTTGTACTGGGCGGTAATCATCTGTCCCAGGTTTCTTTACTGGCAAAAGTGGAGTGTTCCATGGGGATTGACATACTTTTAGTAGGCCATACTCGAGCAATCTCTGTAGGTGACGATGAATGCCTTCAATTGCGGCTCTTGGGAGAGGGTACTGTTTGACGTGCACTGGTGTAGCACTAGGCTTGAGGGTTACAATTACTGGAGCTATATGCTTGGCTAGGCCTGGGGGACTGCCTTCTGCCCATACTCCAGGTGGTGCATGAATGTTCTTTAAAGTTTGTTCAAAATAGGTGTCTTGGATCGAATCATCAATGTAGTATCTCCATTCTTCTTCTCGGGGAACTGTCAGCAGCATTATTCCTGCTGGTTTGGCTTGGGGATTTACTGTCATTTGCATTTCTCCTCTTTCTGAGAAAGATATTTGTGCTTGAAGCTTGGCTAACATATCTCGTCCTAGTAGTGGCACTGGACATTCGGGCATGTAAAGGAATTGATGAGTTATTTGTTGTCCTCCTAGACTGCATATACGATTCTGAAGAAAAGATTTTGTAGCTTTGGCACCAGTTGCTCCTATAATGGTGACTGCTTTTGTAGAAAATGGGGCTATCTTTTTGTCTATTACTGAATGTTGTGCTCCAATATCAACCATAAAGTCCATAACTTGGTCTCCTATTTGTATTCCGACCATAGGCTCCTGGAGACCTAAAGCAAACTTGGAACCCGGTCTGTCCTAATCCACGTCATTTTCATCCTGGATCGTTGTGGCCAATGCTTGAATGGCTCCTCCTCCTCTTTCTCGCTGGAATTGTTCTCGATTGGCTCCTCCTCGGTTTCGGGGATAGCCTCGTCTTTCTTCTCGCCACTGATGACTGCTGTCGTCATCTTGCTGGGCGTCTGCGAGTTGCGGGCATGTATCTCTCCAATGTCCTTCCTCTCTACAGTAGGCGCATTGGTTCACGCCTAGCTTCTGGGTCCGGCCTCCGCCTTGACCCCGCCCTCTTCCTCTGCTCCGTCGACTAGGGACACCTCCCCTTTTCTGTTCAACTATGGCCGCAGCCAAAAAATCAGCTTTCTTCTTCATCTTTCTATCACATTCTCTCTGTCTTTCAGTATCACGATTCACATACACTTTATGAGCGACTTCCAGTAACTGTGTTGCATTCATGCCCGCAAACCCTTCTAATTTCTGTAATTTACGTCTAATGTCTGGTTGAGACTGGTTTACAAAAGCAGAATTCACCATACATAAACTTCCTGGTGCCTCGGGATCATAGGGAGTATACATTCTGTATGCTTCAGTTAATCTTTCATGAAAATCTGCTGGGCTCTCATCTATACCTTGGATAACTCCTGCAACTTTGGAAAGGTTCATGGCTTTTTGGCCCCCCCTTTTCAGACCTTGCAAAAAGCCTTGGCGAAAACGGGCTAGGGCTGTGGTTCCTTCTTCTGTATTTGGATCCCAATGGGGGTCTTCATTCGGGAATTCTTTCTGGGCCGCTTCCCGATAATCTATTCTATTCAGTCCCTGTCCCGGAGCTACAGGGTTATCTGCCATCCACTCAATAGCTGCTTTTCTAATTCGTGCTCGCTCCTCTGTCGTGAATAGGGTGGTCAGGAGCTGGCGGCAATCTGGCCAGGTGGGTTGGTGGGTTTCCATAATAGTAGTTACTAATTCTGTCAGTTCCTGGGGCTTACTAGTATAGGAGGCATAATGCGACCTCCAATTTAACAAATCAGTTGTGGAGAAAGGGATATACACATAAGTTAAGGGTCCCGCTACCACCTCATCATTATCATTTTTTACGGGCACTCCCGGGACTTGCCGTAAAGGCAGCATTTTGGCAGTAGGTGTCTTTTGGGATCTAAGGGTTATTTTTGTAATTGTCTTTGAAGGGGTCACTTTCTTTTTCTCGACAAGTTTCACTTTGGGTATATCTTTTGCTGGCTTGCTAGTGCTGGCAATCACTTGTACACTGTCCTCCTCGCCTGGGACATTCTCTTTCTCTTCCTCTTCTGCCTCTGCTTCTGACTCGCTTTTTATAGCATCCTCTTCTTCAGCTGATTCCTCTTTCTCCCCTTCGGAAGGTGGGTCAGGGGTTGGGTCCCGCTCCGGCCGTCTCTGGGGTTCTGGGGCAGGACGCCGGGCTACTCTTACCGGACCTGGGGTTCGGGGCTGTCTGGGAATTATTTCTGGGGAATCAGGATCTACCAGGATGGGCTTCTTTCTGGATTTCTTATCCTGCTCTTTCGTTCTAGGCTGTTGTGTTTTCTGACTAGAATCTGTCTTAGCTAACATTATTCTGCACTGTTCCTCATAACAGCGCTGCGCCCAGGGGGGCGTATCTTCACAAATACTTAACCAGGAATCTATATAGGGGTACTGATCGGGGTGCGCTATCCGCACTCTACGGTGTATTGACTGAATAATCTCTACATTGAACGTTCCCTCTCGGGGCCAGATGGGGTCTAGATCGGGCCACTCCCTAGTACACAAAATCTGCAAACGGGCTGCTGTCATTTTAATACCATAATCTCCTGAATATCCCTCTTTAAAATGTGCGATCATACATTCTAATGGAGTGTTTCTAGTAGACCCCGCCCCTCCCATTTCGATGTGTGCGCGCAACAACAGACAGAAGGGAAAAGGAGGGCGGACCGTGGGTAAGGGGTCCTCACGGCCCTGGAAACGTATAAGGAATACAAATAACAAGACAAGACGACAATCGCTTCCCCCTTTTCGCGACCTGAACGCGGTCGCCCGGTCAGGAAATGCGCTACTCAGGGGTCCGCCTTCACTTGGTCCGTGCTGCCAGACCTCTCATTCACACTTCGTTCACACAATCATGCTAGCAACGTATCACAGAATGCATTCGTTTCTATCTATTCTGACTAGTCTTTTCCCAATTACAATAAGGATGGGGGTTTCACCCGGCGAATTCCCATGCGGGGTTACTCGGCCCTTCCTTGAGAGGTGATCAGGCTCTCTTACCAATTCCCAATATCTCGAGATTCCAAATTCCAAGTTCCAATGGCAGTACTGCTCTTTCTATTTCTGTCTAGACAACAAAACTATACTCACCGGATCCGGTCCTCAAACTTCCCAAGCAGGCGCATGAGTTGGACCTCGGACTCCCCTCACTCGGGTTCGAGGCGTTGGCTCCAGCCGGGCCCGGCACCCGCCGAGGTCCGACCAGCTCCCTCCGATACAAGGGACCGGTGGCGCCAGGGAGCAGCCCTCGTCGGAAGGGCGCGATCCCGGCAGGACCAAGCCTATAGAGGCGGAAAGTCGTGGTATATTGCCCTATATACACTTTGATTCCACAACTTCCCGGCCAACGCACCAAGAATATGTAGCAGCAAAGCGCAGACAAACCAATGATACCAGGAGTCTGTTCAGAAGGTCCAAATCATTTATTTGTGCACAAGTCTCGAACCAGTCAATTTCAAAATGGCTGAGCAAAGTTTTCTAGCATTACAACAACTTTTATAGACTTCTGTTCCATTCTAGGTATAGAAAAACATTTCATTGGTCCCGGTACTCTCCCGTACCTCCCGTACCCCTTCCATTGGTCCCGGTACTGATAAGCTCATCCAATTATGTTCCTTTAGTGGGCATGGCACCTGCATACCCCCCTTCTAGTCCCAATTACAATGGTCAGTTCATCAACTTGTTACTTTCACACTCTCAAGGCCATAGAACCAATTTGTGCATGCAGGGGAGCAGGGCTCTGCAGCTCATCTGTCAGCACTCCCAATTATATTCCTTGCAGCTGTACTTTTTCTTATCAGTAACTTTTAAACATGTTTTTCTGTATTTTTCCATCTCTCAGTTTTGCTTACCTAAGTTAGTTTAGTTCTCTTACAGAGTTCTATCCTACAATAGCAGCATATTGGGGGATGTGCAATCCTATATGCCTCTCCACAGGCTTCATTTACAGGTCAAGCTAGCTAGGCCTGCCTGCTTATGTCAGACACCGTGGATCACAGGCCTGCACCTGCCACAATTAAATGGATAATCAAACTCTGCACTTTGTTTCCAGAGGATGTAGTAAAAGCTGATAGCATAACTGAGTTTAAAAAAGGGTTGACCAAGTTCCTGGAGGAAAACATCATAAGCGGCTATTAGACAGGAAATCCCTGGGACAAGCAGCATGTAATCTTTTTACCTTTTTTGAACCTGACAGGTACTTGGCCACTGTTGGAAACAGGATATTGGGCTTGATGGATCTTTGGTCTGATCCAGTATGGCATATCTTATGTCCTTATCTACAAACACCTCATGTTCTGTTTCAGTGGGCACAGAGACCGCAAAGGTTGGAAAACCTATTTTATTTTTGGAAAAAGTGTATTAATTAACAAACATAACAAATATTAAACGTATTATGGTCTGTGTCCAGGTCCGGTGTCTGTGATGTTTGTCCCCTGTTGATCCAGCAGCGATTTAGCTGCCACAAACCAGATGGAATTGATCCTCTGAATCTCTAAGAAGAGCATTTTCTCCTCCGCCTCAGTTGCAAAACTCCAAGACACTACCTTCTTTCCAAGTGTCCCCCGATCTTCTCCCCCCCTCCTTCCCCCCCCCCAAAAAAAATCTGGTAACCTTACTATAGCTGCTGATTTTGAGGCTGCCCGGGGAGAACGGTCTAGGTTTGCCAACTTTTGGAAAGAGAAGTACAAGGGGTGGAGCCTTGTGGGACAGACCCACAGCTTCACATGGCAGCCAGCCCATCCTTCCCTGCCTCTGAGGGGACTGGGATCTCGCCTGGCATGGCAGGAAAACTCCTGCCACTAGGGGGCAGTCCTCATGACAATTGTCGTTACCATACCTGCCTGGGTGAGATCTCAGCCCCCGATTAAAGGCAGAAGGAGCAGAGCAATCCTCCTTTTGGATCATCTGCTTCTTCTGCTCCACAAGAGCTGCTTCTTCCGGCATTGGGCTGCTACAGCTTCAGGCAACTGCAGCAAACTGCCCAATTCCCCTGGGAGAGAGCTTTTCTCAGGCTGGAGAGCATTGCAGACGGCTTTAGCGACATCTAGAGGCTCTTGCAGAAGCCCCCCTTCAGCAAAAAGGTTCTTTTCAGAGCCCCTGGAAGGGTGAGAGCCTCAGCCATTTCTGGCCTGGCATCCATTCTGGCCTCGGCAAGACACTTGGCCCTCCGCTGCCACAGAAGAAAGTCGGATTACTGGCTTGGCCTTACCCCTTCACGAGAACAGTGGGGACTGACCGGTCATGGTCAAAGACCATCAGCATGCCCGGTCCACTCTCGAGGCTTGTGCCCCTCAGCCCAGCATGGCCTGGGAAACCGTAGGTGGAGTTACGGGCCGCCCCAAAAGACTCTGGAAACACCTGGTGTGATATGCCAGCACCCCCGACCCCCTGCTGACTGAAAAGGGGCGGCTGCAGCGTGGGGCATAGCCCCGGCCATACAACACCCGCCCTTGATTCCAGGGTAGCACTCGGGATATAGGACCAGCTGTGGATGATTCACCCACTCCAGCCTACCCAACCGTAGTTGCCAAAAAAGCATCTTTCAGGAAATGGAAAAAAGAGCCAAACGACGAAACCTGGAAACAGCACAAGCACTGGCAAGTCAAATGCAAGGCATTGATAAGGCAGGCAAAGAGAGAATTTGAGAAGAAGCTTGCTGCGGAAGCAAAAACGCGAAATAAAGACCTTTTCAAGTACATTCGTAGCAAAAAACCTGTGAGAGAGTCAGTTGGTCCATTAGATGATAAAGGGGTTAAAGGAGCACTAAGAGGCGACAAGGCGATAGCGGAGAGACTGAATGAATTCTTTGCTTCGGTCTTTACTGAGGAAGATGTAGGGATGTTACCCATGACTGAAGTAATTAAAGGTGCGGAAGAATTGAAGGAAATATCGATACATCGGGAAGATGTCTTACAACTATTAGATAAACTGAAGAGCAGCAAATCACCTGGGCCGGATGGTATACATCCAAGGGTGTTGAAAGAACTGAAATATGAGATTGCAGAACTGCTATCAGTAATCTGTGAACTATCATTAAAATCATCTCTAATACCTGAAGATTGGAGGATCGCCAATATAACACCAATTTTTAAAAAGGGTTCAAGGGGTGATCCGGGAAACTACAGACCGGTGAGCATGACGTCAGTACCGGGAAAAATGGTAGAAACCATCATAAAGAATAAAATTACTCAGCATGTAGATAGTCACAACCTAATGGGAGACAGCCAACATGGCTTTAGACAAGGAAGATCTTGTCTTACTAATCTGTTATGTTTTTTTGAAGGAGTGAATAAACAGGTGGACAAAGGTGAGTCAGTTGATATTGTGTATCTGGACTTTCAGAAAGCCTTTGACAAGGTCCCTCATCAGAGACTTTTGGCAAAACTAAAGAGTCATGGGATAGGAGGCAGTGTACTATTGTGGATCAGGAACTGGTTAAAAGATAGAAAGCAGAGGGTAGGGCTAAATGGCCAATTTTCCCAATGGAGAAAGGTGAATAGTGGTGTACCCCAGGGATCTGTGCTGGGTCCGTTGCTTTTTGACATATTCATAAATGACCTAGAAAGTGGAATAATGAGTGAGGTTATCAAATTTGCAGATGACACAAAACTATTTAAAGTTGTTAAAACCCAAGAGGATTGTGAAAAATTGCAAGAGGATCTTGATAAATTGGAAGACTGGGCATCAAAATGGCAGATGAAATTTAATGTGGACAAGTGCAAGGTTATGCACCTAGGGAAGAACAACCCAAACTATGGTTACACGATGCAAGGTTCCACATTAGGAACCACCACCAGGAAAAAGATTTAGGCGTCATTGTGGATACCATGTTAAAACCCTCGGCCCAGTGTGCAGCGGCGGCCAAGAGAGCAAATAGAATGCTAGGTATGATAAGGAAAGGAATGGAAAATAAAACAAAAGATATTATAATGCCTCTATATCGTTCCATGGTGAGACCGCACCTTGAATATTGTGTGCAATTCTGGTCGCCGTATCTTAAAAAGGATATAGCGATTTTAGAAAAGGTACAGAGAAGAGCCACCAAAATGGTAAAGGGGATGGAAGGATACTCCTATGAAGAAAGGCTAAAAAGGTTAGGCTCTTTAACCTGGAAAAGAGACGGCTGAGGGGAGATATGATAGAAGTCTATAAATTAATGAACGGAGTGGAACGGATAAACGTAGATTGATTGTTTACCTTATCAGAATATAGAAAGACTAGGGGACATGCAATGAAGCTACAGGGTAAACTATTTAAGACTAATAAAAGAAAATATTTTTTACTCAACGTGTAATCAAACTCTGGAATTTGTTACCGGAGGATGTAGTAAAGGCTGTTAGTGTAGCTGGGTTTAAAAAAGGTTTGGACAAGTTCCTGGAGGAAAGGTCCATAAACCATTATTAAGAAGTGACCGAAGATATCAATGCTTGATCCAGTACAAGCATTGTGGAACTTGTGTCTCTTGGGGAAACTGCTAGGTACATATGACCTAGATTGGCCACTGTTGGAAACAGAATACTGGGCTTGATGGACCTTGGTCTGACCCAGTATGGCATATCTTATGTTCTTATGGCTTCTGACCCTCCAACAGCTTCTCCCATATGCGACTCCAGCAGCCCAGAATTCCAGCATGACACGGTGCAACAGGCACCCGACCCACCTGCATGGATAGCCCCTCAAGAGACGTTCTCCATCTCACAGCTCCCAATCCACTGGGGCCCCCAAGTGGCGGGATTGATACTCCAGCACACCCCAGATGCCCATGGCGTCAGAGGTCAGGTGAGACCATTTCCCTTGATTCACCCTCTATCCCCCTGGTGTGTGTCACCGTTGACCAGCACGAATCCACCACACGAGCCCTGAGACCTTCACACAAGAGCAAGAAGAGGCGTTGGTGGGCACACTCATCTTCTTCCTTCAGTTCTTAGTCCACCTACTCCTCATCTTCCTTTTTCTCCCTCGAGGCTGAGTCAGGACAGCCACCACCCATGACGTCCTGCTGCCCAGCATAACGGAATTTTGGGAGACTGTCCTTCAATCCCTTAGGAAGAAGGTCATCCAGAGAGAATACCTCTACATCTTCAAGCTCCTAAAAGGGAGGTGCCGGTGCAACGCAAAGAAGAGAGCTAAGACGGGTGATCTGCTGTACATGGGAGAGCAACACATTCTGCATACCATCCTCAACTGGACTGTTGCATATGCCCTCATGATCAGCATTACATGCCGCAAAGATCCCTCCTAGCTCGGGTACATGTTGGCATACATGAACACCATCGTTAATGCCACAGAGTACGAGGGTTATGCTGGGTTGTCCTATGACGAGCATTTCTGTAACAAGATGGAAGTGCGCCCCAACATGTCTTAGGGTATGGCCGACGTGGGGATTTGGCTTCGGAGGATGAACTCTTAAGTATGGACAGAGTTTTCAAAAGCAAAGTGTGCCTTCCACAAGCAATCCTGCACCGAGCACTGATGTCTGCAGACACTACAACAAGGGCACGTGTTCCTTTTGTGACTGCAAATATCGACATGCATGCCTTCACTATGCAGCATCACACAGTGTACCAGGAGGATGCAGCCAAAGACCACACAGCAACCACAGCAGTAACCCCACCTTCCATCGAGCCTCCATACCAGTTTCCTGCTTAGCCTTGGACCTCTGGCTTGACATCAACCCTAAATAGGATGGATGCTAAGCACCTCAGGGAGGGCTTCCATTTTGGCTTCATAATCCCGTTTCAGAGGCACACCCAGGGTCCCATTGCTCATCCTACTCAGCCACTGCGACACCTGTGGCACATTGTGCAGGAGAAGATGGACGCAGAGGTGAATCTCCAGCGAATGGCTGGCCCTTTCAGCAGCCCATCATTTCCTGACTTTCTCATCTCCCCTCTGACTGTGGTACCAAAAACGGACCCTGGAAAGTTCAAATTAATACGCAACCTCTCTTTTCCTCAGGGAAACTCTGTGAATGATTACATCCTGACTGATGCCTGTGCGGTGAAGTACGCCTCTTTTTTTCAGGCCCTGGACATTGTTAGATCCACTGGACGGGGCTCATATCTGGTGAAGGTGGACATAGGGTCGGCTTTTCAGCTCCTCCCTTTCCACCCCTCCTGCTTTCCCCTATTTGGCTTCCTCTTCAAGGGCATGTACTACTTTGACAGATGCATGTCGATGGGTTGCTCAGTGTCCTGCTTGGCCTTTGAGGCTTTCAGCACTTTCCTCCACTGGGTGGTACAGCAGCAGACTGGCCTGTGATCCTTGGTCCACTACCTTGATGACTTCTGTTCGTTGGCCCGAAGCATTCCCCCACGTGTGCAACACTTTTGGAAACCTTCCAGGATATGGCAAAGGAATTCGGCATACCCCTGGCTCGGGACAAGATGGTCGGTCCCATCCAGACATTGTCATTCCTGGGCATTGAAATTGACACAAGGCAAGGAGTCACCCGCCTGTCCCGAGACAAGTTGGAAGACCTCAAACGGAAGCTCGCTGCTGTGTGAGGTCAACAGAAGATTACCCTACGGACTGCCCAGTCCCTCATCGGTCTGCTGAACTTTGCATGCAGGGTTATCCCAATGGGTCACTTTTTCCTGAGACGCCTCGCGCATGCGACAGCCGGCCTGCGCAAAATTCACCACCACCTTTGCATCTCACGGAGCCTGAAACAGGACATGGACATCTGGGCATATTTCCTGGACACGTTCAACGGGGTGACATGTGGCAGCGGGGCATGTGCAACAATGTTGAATTGGATCTCTTCACAGATGAGGCAGGGCCTTCTGGCTTCAGCATGTTTTTTAGGGGTTCCTGGACCACTGTTCCCTGGCCTGCCTCCTGGGTAGCTAGTGGTCTCATTTGAAATATCACATTCCTTAAGTTATTTCCCCTGTATGTGGCCCTATGCATCTGGGGCCACCTCCTGTGCGACCACAGAATCCTTTTTTGCTGCGACAACCAGTCACTATCGTGAATAATGTTTCTGCCAAGTGTGTCATAGTGGTTGAGCTCCTATAGAGGTTTGTCCTAAAGTGCTTGCAGTTGAATGTCACAGCGTGTACACATCATGTTCCTGGGCAGTCTAATAGCATTGTTGATTCCCTCTCTCGTTTGTGGTAGGACTCATTTTGGTGACTGGCCCCAGCAGCAGACAAGCACCCCACTCCCTTGCCAGATTGGATATGGAACACAGCGCCCTCATGGATTGGCAGCTCATACAACGGTAGCCCCTTGTACCTGGGCAGCATACATCCGAGGCTACACAGCGGTTTCGTCCTACCTGGCATCACAGGGCTGGAGACATGGACTGCCACACCCAGGGTTATTGGTGGCATATGTCATAAGTGCATGTTCCCGGGGTCTGTCAAGATAGTCTGTTCAGTTGCACCTTGCCGGATTTTCCTTTGCTAAGCTGGCAGATTGGGGGAACCTGTGTGACAAGTTTATGCTTAAAACGATAATGAAGGGCTGGGCCGGAGCCTCCCCCGGTAGCCTGATACGCGATGCCCCGGTTACTCATGAGGTACTAGACAGGCTCTGGGTGGTGCTGTCCTCCACTTGCTCATCAGAGTACGAAACCTGTCTGTTCCAGGCAGCATTTACGCTTCTTTGGCGCCTTCTGAATCAGCGAGCTTGTGGCAGCCTCAAAAAACCAGGCCCCCCCTCTGGTCCTCAGCTCTCAGCAGTCCTGGTGTCACAGGAGCTGCTGCACATCCGGATTATAGGGGCCAAAAATGATCCCAGGAGGAAGGGGCAAGCCATCTCCCTCAAGGCAGTACCTGGGCTTCGCACATGTCCCGTGGCCAACACACTCCAGTATCTCTCAGCCCGACCCCCTTGGACCGCTCAGTTCCTGATACACCTCGATGGCACGTTCTCCAGATTCCAGTTCACGGCTGTGTTTAGGAAATTGTTTGTAGCGCTGGGACTATCCCACGACCTCTTCGGGATGCACTCCTTCCGTATCGGGGCTGTGGCCGCAGAAAGGGGCTTTTCAGAACAAGCGATCCAGGTGCTGGAGCGATAGCGGTCCTGCACCTACTCAGCATATATTCGGACGGATCTGACTGACACCATGGATTGATTGTTATGCCTCCCCTAACCATACCCCTCCTCTTTTGCAGAACACACAGTTTGGATTGTGTGTCACCCCTTCATTTGCCGGGCAGCTGAACGGATAACCATGCGTCCACACCTTGGACTTCGCGATCGTGGTGTGTGCTTCTTATGGCTGGGGTTCCCAGGTATGGGGTGGGGGCATCTGTTGCCCTTCCTTCGCCAGCATTTACAGACCCACACCCCGCTGGCAGCCCTGGTTGTGCACCTCGGAGGGAATGACCTTGGAACAGTCTCTGGAAGGCATCTCATAAACCTGATTAGAACGGATCTCTCCTGGGTGGTACTCAACCTTCCCCGCACACTTTTCATTTGATCCAACCTCATCCCTCGCCGCAGGTGGGCAGATACTTGCCTGTGGGGCAGGGAGATCAAGAAGGTCGATAGGCAGATTGCTGTCTGTGTCCTGTATGCCAGAGGATGGCAGATATGACATGAATGGACACACCTCTTATGACCTGGATACTTCACTGGGGACCTGCTCCACTTATCTGACATTGGACTGGACCTTTCCTAACCAACTTGCAGAAGACTTTGGAGAACGTCCTTCGGGCCAGAACACAGCAAGCTCCAGCAGTGCCGGGCACCGGTGAGAGGTTCCCTTAGTGGGGGGCACGTGGAAGGTGTGTTGCCACGTACCCGTGGCCGTTACCCGAACCAGGCCGCAAGTGCATGCAGAGTTTGAACAAAAGGGGCAGGGCGCCCTAGCTGCCACTAAGGCGGGGCACCCCGGCGAGTCCCCATACCCAATGGCCACCCGGCACAGGCAGCCCACAGGCAACATGGCAAGGCCCCTTGTACAGGGGTGGGCTCAGCTCAGTTTGACAAGGCGGGCCCCTAGCCCCCACAGTGGGCTGGCTTGACAGCAACGGAAGAGGCCATGGCGCATACTGGCTCGGGAGACTGGAGCGGGAACTTCGCCCAGCTATGCATATGTTACATGTGTATATTTATATATTTGTATTGATTATGTTGATCTAGCAATAAAGCTGCGGCCTTGTTTTAGCCATAATTGTGAGTAAAGCCATCATTGAGCTTTAAGGGCTCAGGGCGGATGATTCCCTGGGAGGAAGGGGCAGATGTGGTCTTCATTATAAAGCATATGAGGACAGACTTAAGGATCTTAATATGTACACCTTAGAGGAAAGGCAGGAGAGAGGTGATATGATTGAGACATTTAAATACCTCTGTGGCATAAATGCACAGAGGGCAAGCCTCTTTCGATTGAAAGCAAGTACTGCTACAAGGGGACATGGGATGAGGGTGAAGGGGTATAGATTTAGGAGTGATATGCGGAAATATTTCTTTACGGAAAGAGTGGTGGATCCGTGGAATGGTCTCCCAGTGGAGGTGGTGGAGATGAGGACAGTGTCTGAATTCAAAAGGGCATGGGACAAACACAGAGGATCTGTAAAGGAAAAAAAGGGACTCTTGTAGTTGTTGATATGGAAGGAAGGACAGACTAGATAGGCCATGTGGTCTTTTTCTATCATCATTTGTCTATGTTTCTATGTAGGTCCCGCCTGCCTATGTTAAAACTGCCAACAATAATTGCTATGATAGCAGCCATGCGAGCTTTAGCTACTGCAGGCCACATTGGGGTGGGGGTGGGGTACAAGAGGTTGCACTCCTCTGCTTCCATTGAGCTAGTCCCCCAACACACACATGCTTCTCCATATGTTGTTACATAGTATATGACAGCAGATAATATTCTGCAGCCACAGAATCCCCCTGCCCCTCCCACAACAGGGGATGCAGAGCAGAGCTGGAACATTTCCCTACAGAAATTACCATACAACAAAAAAATCCTGATTCTAGTGTCATGTCACTAACAGCAACATACACCATCTCAGTACCAGGCAGTAATACAAAACTCTACAACCTTTGTTGTCTGACCGTTTTATTTTTCTTATTGTGTTGGTCCCATACTCTGGTTTTTGCTTTCCTCTATCTTTGCTTAACTCTTTCCAAGATCTCCTGCCTATTTGTCATTTCTCTCTCTCTCTTCCTGCCTTCACATCCTCCCCTTTATCCATCTCTAATATTGATCTCTTCCTTTCAGCTTTCTTCCATTCATTTTTCTGTTTCACTATCCAGGTTTCACTCCTTACCAGCCAATCTTCTACTTTATTTTTTTTTAACTGCCTCTTACCTACAGGTTTTCATTTTTCACTGACTCCAGTCCTCCCATTCCTCACAGCTCTTTCCTTCTGGTCTTTCTCTCTCTCCTCTCCTCATGCCCAGAATCCCCCTATCGCTTCCTCCCTAGGTATAGCATCCCCTCCAGCATCCCCTTTCTTTCTCTCTCCCTTCCCCCAGTCAATGTCTTATATCCAGCATCCACTCTCTCCAGCGCCGTACCTAGCCCCGCGCAAGTGCTGCAGCTGCACAGGGTGCAAAGAAACAGGGATGCATTTGGGGCTGCCAGCCTCTGTCTCCCCTGCCTAGCTGCCGCTGCTTTTAGTGTTACCTTGGCAATGGCGGTGGCAGCAGCAACATCTAATTGAAAAAAAAACCCAGGGGTCTTTCTGACTCTGCGCTTGCATGTTGGCCTGGTCCCCCCTTCCTCTGACATATGCTTGTGTCAGAGGAAGGGGGGACCAGACCAGCCATTCAAGCATGGAGTTGCAAAGACCCGTGTTTGAATAGCTGGTCTGGCCCCTCCCTCCTCTGACATGGGCATACATCAGGGAAGGGAGGGATCAGAGCTGCATGCAAGCAGTGAGTCAGAAAGGCCTGCGGTTTTTTTCTCAATTGGATGTCGCTGTTGCCAATCGCCAAGGCAATACTAAAAGCAGCGGCTGGGCAAGGGCAGGCAGCGGGGCTAAGAGTCGACTGGATATGGGGGTAAGATGGGGAGATGCATGGGGCAAATGACAAACCTGTGATGAGGAGGGGGTGCGCCAGATGTGTAAGTCGCACAGAGCACATTTATGGCTTGGTACGGCCTGCCTCTCCCCACGTCTAGCTTCCACTCTGCCTCTCTAGTCCCCTCTCCCCCACATCCAGCATGCTCATTCTGTCTCCCCTACCCAGGTTATCCAGCATCTGTCATTTGAGTCTCTCTTCCCCCCCCCCCCCACTCCCCCAATCTGTGTACTCCATTCCATGGCCTCCCTTCCTCCTCTCCAACTACTTCACTCTTTCCCCCTGTCAAGTCTCTCCCGTGTCTCTATTCTCTCTCCCACAGCTCCACCATCTCCCCTCCCTCCCTGTCCAGCATCTCACTCATCTATACCCTTATCCCCCCTCCCCCCAGCAACCAGGTGCAGCTGTCATTGAAGTAAACAGGTGCTTGGAATCTACCTACAGACGGCAACACACAGGCACTGAAAAACGATGCAGATGCCACTCCCAGGCAAACGTCTGAGGCGGCGAGTCCTGGTGTCCTTTCAGTGCAGATGTGTTGCAGGCAGTCCCCGTGGGTCTCGTGTCTGTTTGACTCTGCAACTGCAGGTTGGAGCCGGGTAGGCAGCAGGTGCTCACCTCAGTGTCTGCGGCGTGCTGCCTGCTGCTACAAGCGATAATGCAACAGCAGCCGCTAGTCTTCGCTGGCTTAGCATTGCAGCAGAGAAAAAAAACGACTTTTCCATTGCTGGTTTTAAAGATCTGCTGGCAGCCTGGTCATATAAATGAAAAAGCAGCCAGTTGGCATCCCTAGAATTGTCCCACCCTACCCCATTCACAGGCAAGTTCTCCTCTGCCCTGAACGCTGGTGGATCGTCCTTCTAGGTTACTTACAGTAACAAATATGCAAGCAAGCTATGGCATTCAGTGGGTCTTCTCCTGGCTGCCTCCTCTTGTGCTTATGCATATTTGTCTCAAGAGCGCATCATTCACGACACTGCTTGTTAGTCAAGCACCCTTGAAAGGTTCACAGCAAATGCATCTGAGGCTGTACAGCACAAGCAGAATCCTTTTCAATGAATCCAATCTCAAACTGATCCTTTCTTTTGTCTTCTGGCTGTGCAGAAGTGAAAACACTGCTCTACATTTGTATTGTGAGAGAAGACGACAAAGAACTGTGTGGTACCTGATGTCCTAGGCAACCCTTCAGCCATACTGCCTCATAGTCCAGCATCACTCATTCTCTGCCTCCTCTCCTCCCCACCATGTCCAGCATATCCCCCCCCCCCTTCCTCATTCACCGCCGCCAGAACCCTAACTTCATCTTCCACCTGAGCCAAAATCTACAGAAAAGGCTGTGGAGCACAGGGCCCTTGAGTACTCATGTGCTTTCTGCGTCCCCCTCCCTCCAACACAAGGGCAACAGGGCTTGAGTGCGCACAGGTGCTCAGATATCCACTGCTGCACTGATAGTAACTTTGAAGTGCAGTATCTCTACCCACCCCGCTGAATTCTTTCACCCTAGGCAGACATCTAGTGATAGTGTCAGCTCTGTAACGGCAATTTTTAGAACTTCTGCCCTCGTGTCATGTGTTGCTGTGCAATTATGGCAGAAAAATACACATCTGACTCATTTTCAAACATTCAGTGACTCCTCTTTCAAAATGATTTATTTACAGAACAGCTGAATAAATGAGAACTTGCTGTAAGATGAAATAAACTTAAGGGCCCATTTTACTAAAGCCCGTTAGTAGATTACGTACAGCACAGTCACTCAGTAGTAGGACCAGCCCTGCCATTGGACTTGCTTGTCTATGTTCTTTGGGTCACCTTCAGGGACATCAGGTTGGCTAGTCCACCATTTTTAGTGACTCTGCAGGGTTGTAAGATCCTCATACTTCCAGCAAGTCTAACAATTGATGAGGAAGAGAAAGCATCCTAATGATTAGAGCAATGGGATGAGAACCAGGGATACCCGAGTTCAAATCCTCTTTCTGCCACTGAAAATCTCTGTGACCTTGGGCAAGTCACTTTATCTCCCACTGCCTCAGGTATCCACTTAAATTGTAAGCTCTTAGGGGTTGGGACATATTGTTGTCTTCCAAATTTCTTGGCAGAGCCTTGTAAGTACGGTAACAGCTGTATCAGATTGCTGTAATACTTCTTTGAGAATGCCATCAATGCCTGGTGCTTTGATAAGGTTTTCAATGCTGCTTCGACTTCTTCTTTCATCACCAATGGCTCCGGATCATAAGGTACAGGTTGACACGACTGTTGGTCCACTCAATCTTTATCATATATAAACTCTGTATATTCCTTCCAACTTGATCTTATCAACATCATTCATCATAGATCATTGAGCATCTTGTAACATTCCAGTTTGAGGCTGAATTTTTTCTTTAACTCTTGCAGCTTTAGGAAAGCCGATCTTGTTCTTCCTCTAATAGTTTCTGCTTCTATTTCCTTGCATGCGTTGTCGTAGTACTTTTCCTTGTCCTGTCTTGCTGCACGTTGGAAATCTCTGTTGAGTTCTGCGATTGCCTCTCTTTCTCCTCAATATTTATTACCACTGTACAGTGCTGTCTACATGCAGTAAGGTTGTAAAAATGATGGCCGAGAGATTTTCAGCAGCGGCAGCGGCGGCCAGCACAGTTGCACTTTAACTTCAGCCTGGATATTCAATGCCGGGGCTGCGATCTTGCAATCCGATCAGTGGGGATATTCAGCCGCTGTCCATTGTAATGGGGAAAAGATATCCTGTGATAGGAAAGCAGAGGAACCTATGAGTAATAGGGCTGTTTCTAGCAGGAAGGAAGATATCAGGACACCCAGTTGCCAAGAGCAACATAAACATTCCCAGCCACGAGGGAAGGAACCCTGCACAGCTGATAGGCATTCCCCAGCTCTTAGCTCTAATAGCTTTCACCTGGGAGGGGGAAGGGCTGGAATAGAGCCTCAGCAAATGTATAAGGGACGTTCATTAGAGAATAGTAGCTGTAGGACGAGCCGTAGGAGCAGCAATAGCAGGAGCTGGAGAAGGAGTTCTGACTTTGGCTTTGGTAGCTCCGGTAACTCCAGAGAAAGCAGTGTGGAAGATTCAGTGAAACCAGTAACTGGAAGCAGGAGAGACGTGCTGAATGAGAACCAGCTAGACACTGAGTGCAAGCTGAGGTTGGAATCTGGGAAGCAACGTCTGCTTTGGGCTGGTAGGAAAACTGATGTGAATGACTTTGATTCTGAATGTGAAAGAGAAAGGCAGATAACAGCTGATAGTCTTAATTGGAGGAGAAAGGCTCAAAACCCTTTTAACCAAGCCTCCAAACATATACCTTATCGTGAAGGCATTTATAAGGAGAAAGTACCAGTTAGAATAACTGGAAAGCAATTACAGGCTTCAAGAAGGAAAGAATATAAGGTGCCAGACATCTGTATGTTGGAAGAGGGTGACAAACAGCCTAAGCATAGAGAAAAGCCTCTGAGGTTTAAACCCCGACTGAATGAAGCTGTGCATAGCTTTTCTCCTGCCTCAAACCAAGAAGGTGGGCTAATTAACCAAGGTAAAGCTGCTTACAAGTCTTTTTCACCTAGAAGTTATAAAGGACGTAAGTCTTATTGGAATTGTATGCCAAGATATGGTGACTCTGACCCTTACCTGCTGGAGGAAATAGTAGGGAGGTCAAGGGAGCTGGCAGAGGAGAATAATCTGCCAACACTCTATAGGCAGCAATGTTATGCAGATGATAGTCAGATTGAATCAGTGATAATTGATCCGCCAGAGCCTGAATTATCTGACTACCAGATGGACTGTACATTGGCTATGATAAATGATAGAATTTCATTGTGCTGAAGATATACAATGCTGGAAGTGAATTAACTGCCTGTTTAAAAGCACAAGAATTTACTTTATCCTTTTTGCCAGAGTATATGGCTTTTGTTCTTTTGTTACCTGTGTTATAATCCAAACCCCGGGAGGGGAAATAAAACCTTGATTTGACCTTACCACTCGGGTCTCAACTATCTTATTGCAAAGGAGCCCAACTACAATCCTTTCAATAAAAGGTCCCCCTGTAGCCCAACCAGTATACCACGCTGCTGGCCGAACAGGGTGTGACAAAGAAATGGCGTAGTATGTTCGGATTTTTAAAAAAACACAGTAAAAAGGACATTATTAAGAAAAAGGATTACCTGAAAAATCAGGGGAAGTTCGGCTATCCTGAAGGAAAGGAGAGAGAAACCGGACCGGACTACAGATCCAGACCTGATTTGGAGCCGCCCAGGAGATCTTTCTCAAGGCAAGATCCTGCACTGTGCTCAGGTACAAGTGAGGGGGCACAGGTGTAGAAGGATCTGGGAGAAAGTATCCAATTTCTGTGCTAAAGTGGGAGGCATAGATTTTCTTTTGGTACCGCACTTGGTGGGCTTTGTGTTGTTTTTGTTTTTACAGATACAGCAATCCTGATGGATCCACAGGACGTAAAGAGCTGGATGGACGCTCAGTGGAGGGTCCAGAGTGAGCAGGCCCAAGGGATCCAAGAGAGAACTATAGCAGCCATGAATGCTCAGCAGCAGCCATTGCTGGAGCTACTGGGAGCCCTGCTGCAGAAGAATGTGGACAAGGCGGAGAGTATTCCCTCATTACAAGTGGGGGTAGGACTTAATAATTGTGGTGCAATGGCACCGGGACAATTTAATAATAATGAGAATTTTGATGATTTTGCTGAGGCATTTGAAAAGATAGCAGAATCAGCTAAATGGCCAGCTGACCAGTGGGCTGTCCGCTTGGCTATGACGCTAACAGGTGAGGCATTAGCAGCGTACAAAGCATTGCCCGCTGATCAGGCGTCCAATTACCTGAATGTAAGAAATGCTGTAAGAGACAGATTGGGTTTAACGCCCATCCATTACAGGCGTTTATTCAGGGAAGCTAGGCTTAGGCCTATGGAAACACCGAAGGCACTATTTCAGCGACTAAAGAGTCTAGCGCTGAAATGGCTCACTCCGGAGAGGAGAACAATAGAGTCAGTGTAGATACCATAATTATGGAGCAGTACCTTGAAGCTGTACCGCCTGAGGTAAAAGCATTTATAGTGCTCCAGAAATGCAGTTCCACTGAGGAAGTGGCTGAACTCTCAGAAAGATATTTTGAGGCAGAGTTAGCCGGAACCTCAAAGGAAAAGGTATTAAAAGTAGCTGGCATTGGTAAACTATGGGGCTTAGAAAAAAACCTCTAGGAGAGAAATGTGTGACCAAAATGTAAACAACTTTCTTAAGAGAAAATGTTATAACTGTGGTCAGCTAGGACACATACGTAAGGATTGCATTGTACGCACTGCCTTAATATCAGGGAAGAAACAACCCCTGGAGGAGGGATTCCTCCTCAAGGTTTGTGTAGAAGGGGTAGAAACTCTGGCCCTGCTGGACTCTGGCGCAGACCAGAGTATGGTCTCCCAGAAGTTATGGAGGACCATCTCTGACCGTGATCCATGCGCCCAGAGCCCAGCAGAGGGAAGAGTACAAGTGAATTGTGTTCACGGGTCAGCGCCATACTATCCTGTGCATAAAGTATCCATAACAGGGGACTTCCGGTCTGGCAATGAGCTGACCAGACGTGTTCTGATCAACTCTGGGTAGATACCCCGCGAAACTGCTAAAAATCTGCTCCCATACCGCCGACAGCCTTCGAAACTGCTGACCCGATAGAACGCATTGCCGAGAGCTTTAAATTCCACAGTTCTAGGACTGCAGAGAGGCTGTTTACGGGTGATAGCCCGATGGCAACGAAATCCGTTCGGAGGGAGAAGCCACGTGCAGTGGAGGCCAAAATGGCTGAAGGGGCCCCTGCTAGCCCGAAAACGGGGGATGGCTCTGACCTAGTGGCTGAGGTGAGCGCAGCGGTAGTGAGTGCACTGGAGGCTCGCTTCCAAAAGCTCACAGGGAGTCTTCAGACCCTTAACCAAAATTTCTCCGAATTCGCCGGGCGAATAGAGCAGGCGGAGGCGCGTATCGCTGAGGTCGAGGATTCCCAACACTCTCTCACGGCTAAGGTGGCTGCCCTCGAATCCATCGTTAAACAGCAGAGTGAGAAGCTGGACGACTTGGAGAACAGGGGGCGCCGCAAAAACTTACGTTTTGTGGGGATCCCTGAATCCGTGGGGGATGGAGCCCTCTTCAATCATCTACAGTCTTGGCTTGACCAACTTGTTGGGGGAACCGAAGGAGGTCGGGTAAAATTAGACCGCGTGCACAGACTGGGACCCCGCAGAGAACAAGCGCAGCGACCCCGAGCAGTCATCGCCCGGTTCCAGGAATACCGGCAGAAGGAGGAGGTTCTGCGGCTTGCTCGCAACCGCAGGGTTCCCGACCACTCGTCTGCTGAACGCATCCTTGTCTTCCAGGACTATTCCGTCCTGGTCAGTCAACAACGGCGTGCCTTTTCTTCAGCCTGCGCCCAGCTTTTCGCTAAAGGGATCCGCTTCTCCCTGCTATACCCGGCCCGCTTGCGGGTGGAACACCAGGGCCGCACTAAATTCTTGTCGACGCCGGCAGAAGCATCTGCGTTCCTGGACTCTCTCAACTCTTCAAGCCCAAATCCTTCCTGAGGGCCAGTGCAGGGCATGGACTGGGACTTCAATGCCAGGCTCCGAGGACCTTAGGCAGCGGTAGACTGCCTTATGCCGCCTAGCCTGGAGCTTTGTTTGATCCCTACGTTAGCCATGGGGTCTTATTCTCTCCTTTTTTAGTTTACCAGTACCTGATTGTATAGAGGGTTCAGGTTTCTGCCTTTCCCGTTTTTCCCTTTTTTCTTTTTTATTATTTTCCCTATGTTTTGGTTTCTTTCCTTTTCTTTATTGTTATTTATTTCATTCACCTCCCTCTTTATTTTTATTTCCCATTCTACTGGGCCTTGGTCTTTTTGGACTGGGCTCCAGTATTGAAACGTACTCTATCAATCTCTGCCCCTGAGTAACTCCCTGCAACTGTAACAGAATATAGTAACAATACAGCAGGATGTAGCCTACGTGGGGTTATTTTGACTCAATGTTGTACGGTCTGCAAGGTTACTTTGCTTTAGTTACTGCATACACTTGTTGCATTCGTAGTGGTGAAATTCCCTGGGGTAGAGCCACAGCCCCCCCCAATCTTGGTGCGAATATGGGGTTGGGCTGTTCCTCTCCCCCTTCCCCTCCCATGCAGATTTGGATCTATGGGGGATAGGGCCTGCCCACGCGCCTGCTGATAGGGGTGGAGATAATAGGGGGAACTGCGCTTGGCCGGGGGGGATCAATATCCTAGGATAATGATATCATCGTCGCCACTCCCGACGGCTGGGGGTATAGCGGGGAGCCCACAATTCCAGCATGCCTCGCCACCGGAGGTGGATTTCCCTTGGACTGACCGGGGCTTGTCTACGCAGCCTGGGCGCCGATGTCGGCTGGCCCGGGATTGCGGAGACCGAGGCGGGGGAGGGGCGCTGGATTCGCTGTGGGAGGGCAGCGTCCCGTCCCCTCCCCCTCTCCCCCCTCCTGTTGGCGATGGGGGGACGGGCGCGGCCCACCCCCTGGCGGCGTGAGGCCCGAGTGCACTGTTGAGGTGCCCCGGGTCGGCGGGCCGGGGGCTGCTTCTCTGGCTCCACGGGACTAACCGCGGGGGGGGGGGCAGAGGGAGGGATCGGCAGAGGAATGGGTGGAATCGTGGCCTTCCTGAGACTCGCGCTTGGCTGGGCTGCGGGGAATGGGTCGAGTTGGCACTCATGGGAAAATCCCCTTATATGACTGGGTAGCCCGGGCCTTACGGGGGGCACTAGAAGGGGGGCACCGTCAGTGCAGAGATGGGTGGGGAGGATCATGGGAGGGGGTACCCTGAATGTCAGTGGAAGTTGTCCGACCGGGTGGGTGGACTTGTAGGATTTGGAGGAGTGAGGGAGGGGGGGCTGGAGGGAGGGGGTGGGGAGGAGGGGGGAGAGGGGGGGGGGAAATAGGGTAATCGGGTTCTTATGGGTAAATTTGTGGTGCTGCACCCTCAGAATGCTGGAGAGAGGGGGGTCCCAGGCTGGGAGGACCTCCCTATTATATGTGTGCTTAGCTTTTAGGAGGATCTTTGACACTGTCTTATGCCTTTAAAGATTGTTACTTGGAATGTGTGCGGGCTGGGGAGCCCGATTAAGCGATATAAGGTGCTGCAAGCCCTTGCTCGCCAAAAGTGCGATATCGCCCTCCTGCAAGAAACCCACCAGACAGCCGAGGAACATGATAAATTATGCCGTTCATGGGTGGGTCAGGTTTGGGGTTCTCCTGCACAGGGGCGAAAGGGGGGCGTGGCGATTCTGTTCCACAAACGGGTCCGCTTTTCGTTGGCCACCCTTATAGCAGATGACATGGGCAGATATTTGCTCTTGCATGGTTACCTTGAAGGGAAACTAATAACTATTGGTAACCTTTACGGGCCGAATACGTTTGTCCCCAATTTTTTTTGTGACTTGGCCTCCCGGGTCGAACAGCTCCGCGAGTGTCCCTTGCTTTTAGGGGGTGATTTTAATGGCATCTTGGATGTCGAGTTGGATTCTTCGACGGAGGGGGAGAACCGAGACAGAATCCCCACGACCCGTATGCTGCAGAGATTTCGGAGACGGCTGGATCTGGTAGACCCCTGGCGACTGCTCCACCCTCTGGAGAGGGACTACACCCATCAATCCCGGGCACACGGCTCGAGTGCCCGTATCGACTACATTCTGCTTTCCGGGGGAATCCTTGCCAGGGTGGGAGAGACTCAGATTGGTCCGGTGGAGATTTCCGAGCACGCCTGGGTGTGGTTGGAACTGCATTGGGGAAAAGCATCTTCTTCTGGGTCTCGGCTCTGGCGCTTCCCGCTTGATCTTTACCATGATGCTCAGTTCCGCCGCTTCCTTCGCCAGCGCTGGCACGAATTTTTGGACGACCATCGGTGCCATGAGGGGGACCCGGAATTGGTTTGGGAGACGGCGAAAGTAGTGTTGCGTGGTGAGGTTATTGGCTTTGCGGCCCACAAGCGCCGGATGATCGCCGACCGCATTATACGCTTGGAAAGGCAGGTGGTGAGTCTGCGCCGGTGATGTGCTCGTGCCCCACTCGCAACGAATAAAAAACGGCTTTGGGAAGCTCAGGTGGCTTTAAACGAGCTAATACACCAACGAGCCAAGAAATCCCACCTTTACTACCGTTACCAAATGTATTGTCACGGAGATAAAACGGGGCGGCTGCTTGCACGGTGTCTGCGGGGACAGCGAGGCTCCCGACTGGTGGCGGCCTTGCGAGATGATACGGGTAGACTCCGCAGAGAAAATGAGGAAATTGCACAACTTTTCCGGACCTTTTTCCAATCTTTATATGAGACCGAGAGTGTGCCAGCGGCCGACCTTTGTGATTATCTGGAGGGACTTGACCTCCCCCAACTGACTCCAGCCCAACGAGAGTCCCTGGAACAGCCGCTGACGGCTCAGGAGGTACAGGCGGTAATCACCTCGGCCTGTTGTTTCAAGTCGCCTGGTCCGGACGGCTTGGGCGCTGAGTTTTACAAGCTTTTGGGAGACACTTTGACCCCAACATTGTTGGCGGTCTATGACCGTCGTATTGAGCAGGGGGCCTTTCGCTGTGGGAATAATCACGCTCATATTGTGTTGATTCCTAAGCCGGGCAAGGATCCCTTAGCGGCTGGCTCCTATAGGCCTATTTCTTTGCTCAATTTTGACCTGAAAGTTTTAGCTAAGGTGTTGGCTACTCGGCTGGCTGAGGTGTTGAGCCACCTCGTGCATGCCTCTCAGGTGGGCTTTGTCAAGGGCCGCTACGCAGTGCGGAATCTGCGGAAAATTCTGGTCTCTCTGGAGTGGGTGCATCATCGCCAACTACCTTCTTTGTTGATCAGTTTCGATGCCGAAAAGGCCTTTGACCGGGTGAACTGGGAATATCTCTGGGCACTTTTGCCTAAATATGGACTCGGTGCCTACTTCTGCCGGATGGTGCGAAGTCTCTATGCCCAGCCGACGGCGGGGGTGGTTTGCAATGGCGTCGCTTTGGAAGCCTTTGACTTAGGCCGAGGGACACGGCAGGGGTGTCCCCTTTCCCCCCTGCTTTTTGTCCTCTCTCTCGACCCCTTGATTAGGACTATCGAGGCCTCCAGAGAGATCTCCGGAATACGCATTGGGGCACAGGAATTCAAGCTCTCTGCCTTTGCCGACGATTTACTTGTTCACTTACTCTCCCCGAAGCGTTCCCTGCGAGGTCTGATGTTGGAATTTGAAAGGTTTGGGAGAGTGGCGGGATTGCGTATCAATAAGGAGAAATCAGAGGCCCTTGATGTATTGGGCACTCTCCAGGGTGCGTGGCCCGGAGAGTTCCCACTCAAATGGGCAACAGACGAGTTCATATATCTGGGAATTGTCTTGCCCAGCCACCCCGGTAGGTTGTATGGCCGTAATCTCGATCGGATCCTGAGGAGATTGCAAACGCAGCTGCGGGCGTGGGGGGCTCTCCCACTGTCCCTTTCAGGGAAGTTAGCGGCGGTACAGATGGTGGTTTTACCCCGCCTTCTTTACTGGCTCCAGACCTTGCCGGTGTGGCTGCTCCGCAAAGATCTGCGCCGCATCGAGGCCTGCTTTCATTCTTTTTTTTGGAAAGGAGGAAGGGCGCGTATCCCATGGGCCCGGCTCCTGGGCGGGTGGCGTGCGGGGGGGGATGGGTTTCCCAGACCTGCGGGCTTATGCCTTAGCCTGCCAAGCGCGGCATCTGGCAGACTGGTTTGGTGACACTGCTTACTACACGCATCGGATTCTCGGGGAATGTTTTGTTGCCCCACTTACTCTATTAGGGGTCTTGCATGGAGCCAATCCGGGTCTCCCCCGCTATATAAGGCAGAGTGTGTTGATAACATCGGCAAAACGGACCTGGCAATATCTCAATGTGCGATGGGATGAATCGTGGCAGACCTCTAGTTGGTTACCATTGCGGGGGAATCTGTCCTTCTCCTCGGGCTCGGAGTCGGTGCTTTTTCAAGACTGGGATAGCCGTGGGATCAAGCTACTCGGCCATTTGGTAGAACCCTCGGGAGCTTGCAAGTCCTTTAGGACGCTGAGCCGGGAGTGGGATCTTCCCCCCCGGCACGCTTATGCTTACATTCAGGTGGCCCACTATATATCTTCATTGCCACGTGCGGCACTGTGCGCTGAGCGGGCTCAACGGATTCTGGATTTCCTAGGACTTGGGGGCAATACTCCGGTATCGATATCTGTATTCAAAGTTCGGGTGGCTGACCTAAGTCCCGCCCCGGACTACCGAGAGGTAGAGTTGGCTTGGGAGAGAGAACTGGCTTGCGAGGTGCCCTCTGGCACGGTGCGGGCGGCGCTTTCCCGCATAGTTAGCCTAGCCCAGGGGATGCGTTGGAGGGAGGTGCAATTTAAGTGTGTCACTAGAGTTCATTTCTCCCCGAGGCGGGCGCTGAGGAGCCGACTTACTACAGATGGCCGCTGCCCCCGTTGCTCTGAGCCCTTGGCGAACCTCCTACATATGTGGTGGGACTGTCCATCTTTACAACCCTATTGGGTTAAAATCTCTTCTTTTTTGGGGGGTCTTCTTCAGCAGAGCATCCGGTGGTCGGGCTCCCTGGTGGTGCTGGACTGCATACCCCCACCCCCTGCCCAGGGAAGAAGGGGGAACAGCTATTGGTTCGTAAGGCCTGTCTGGTGGGGAAGGCGCCGATTCTTCGGCTGTGGAGGGATCCCCGGCCCCCAACTTTCGGGGAGTGGAGGAATAGTTTCCACCAATTGATGCAAATGGAACATCGGTGGGCGCGAGGCAGTGTCAAACGGTGGCCGGCCTTTATGGCGGTTTGGGAGCCCTATATCATACAACTAGGGGCCAGAAGTCGGAATGAGATTTTACAGTATGGGAGCTGAGGTACTACCCTTAATAGCACAAGGTGGATTGATTGTGAGAAGTGCAGTACCACTAGCTGTATCAGGGGGGCGGGGGGGGATGGCCGGTGGGGAATGGAGCACGGGGGGTGGGAGGGAATGGGGGGGGAGGGGGGAGGGGGGGAAAAAACTTGTTAAATACCACCCTATATTTACCCTTCTGTATTGCCCGGGGGGGGGGGGGATCAGAGTACACCCCGACCTCCCGGGCTCTTTGTTTGCTTATATGTACTGTGTTGTACTGTTGTTGGTGGATTATAAATAAACTCTTTAAAAAAAAAAAAAAAAAAGTATCCATAACAGGCTTAGGGATTGATGGGGAAGTACGCGTGGCGGTCATACCACGACTTCCTCGTGACCTTGTTTTAGGCAAAGATTGGCCTCCCTTCCAAAGAGAGTTAAGGAAAGGTTTAACTGAAAGAATAGGCCTAATTACAACCAGGTCCCAAGCAAAAGTTCCTGTAACAGAGGTTAGGCCCATAGAGGGGGAAACGGGAGCTCCTGAGAGTGAGGGAGAACCCCAAGGAGGTGAGACTGAAGAAAGTGAGGAGATACCTGGTAAAGAACCCCCAGGAAGTGAGAATGAAGAGAGAGAGGAGGTACAAGGTATATTTCCCTCTCAGGAGGACTTGGTAAACATGCCCTCTAGAGAGAAAGAAGGAAAGGCTGGAACGCGACATGAGCGTAGGCATAGGTTGCAGGCAAGGGTAGAACTGGAGGCCGGGGAGGGTTTACCCTGGGTCCCAGCGGAACGTGTCCGCAAATTCCCTTCCTTCCCTAGACAGCAGAGGGATGACCCAGCACTAAAGAGAGCCTTTGAGTATGCCCGAGAGAGTAGGACTATTTTTCCTAGGTTCTTTTTAGAAGAGGGATTATTGTACCGGGAGTGTACAGACCCTTGGAAAGGCACCCTAAGGAAACAGTTGGTCGTGCCCGCTACCTTTAAGGTGGTAGTCCTGAAAGTGGCACATGACCTTCCTGTTGGTCGCCATAATGATACAAAGAGGACATTGGACCGGATATTGGCCCGATTTTATTGGCCTGGCGTTCTCAGGGAGACGGCCCACTACTGCGCGTCCTGTCTCACCTGCCGACAAGTTAGGGCTAGTAAACGGAAACCGGTACCCACAGGATCGGCGCCTATTGGTTCAACCTCAGTACATAAGTTAGTGCTGGACATTATAGAACCCATGGTTAAAATAGTGGATATCCTAGAGGAACAATGGGGGGAACATGATAAAGCAGAAATAGGGGTATCCAACTTTCCAAGGAATCTTAGGAGCCGCCTAGAGAGGATCTCCCGAGTATCAATAGATAATCTGCAGGCTAGCCAGCCTAAGCAGAAACACTATTATGATCGGGGAACCAAGACACGACAATTAGAAGTCGGGGATAAGGTTTTAGTCCTAGGAGCAGAGGTTGGTCCCAAATTTGAATCCAGATGGAAAGGACCCTATACAGTGGTAGAAAAGGTCGGGCCCGTCTCCTATAAGGTGGAGAATGACCAAGGGCGACGACAAGTATATCACGTAAATCTGTTAAAACCTTGGCAAGACAGAACGGCCACCGTACGGTTGGTCACAAAGGCAGGTGGTTCACCTCATAGAAATAAGATTACATGCTAGCAGACTCAGGGAGCCGCAGCCTGTAATATCTTAAGAGGGGGGATATGTAATGGGGAAAAGATATCCTGTGATAGGAAAGCAGAGGAACCTATGAGTAATAGGGCTGTTTCTAGCAGGAAGGAAGATATCAGGACACCCAGTTGCCAAGAGCAACATAAACATTCCCAGCCACGAGGGAAGGAACCCTGCACAGCTGATAGGCATTCCCCAGCTCTTAGCTCTAATAGCTTTCACCTGGGAGGGGGAAGGGCTGGAATAGAGCCTCAGCAAACGTATAAAGGACGTTCATTAGAGAATAGTAGCTGTAGGATGAGCCGTAGGAGCAGCGATAGCAGGAGCTGGAGAAGGAGTTCTGACTTTGGCTTTGGTAGCTCCGGTAACTCCAGAGAAAGCAGTGTGGAAGATTCAGTGAAACCAGTAACTGGAAGCAGGAGAGACGTGCTGAATGAGAACCAGCTAGACACTGAGTGCAAGCTGAGGTTGGAATCTGGGAAGCAACGTCTGCTTTGGGCTGGTAGGAAAACTGATGTGAATGACTTTGATTCTGAATGTGAAAGAGAAAGGCAGATAACAGCTGATAGTCTTAATTGGAGGAGAAAGGCTCAAAACCCTTTTAACCAAGCCTCCAAACATATACCTTATCATGAAGGCATTTATAAGGAGAAAGTACCAGTTAGAATAACTGGAAAGCAATTACAGGCTTCAAGAAGGAAAGAATATAAGGTGCCAGACATCTGTATGTTGGAAGAGGGTGACAAACAGCCTAAGCATAGAGAAAAGCCTCTGAGGTTTAAACCCCGACTGAATGAAGCTGTGCATAGCTTTTCTCCTGCCTCAAACCAAGAAGGTGGGCTAATTAACCAAGGTAAAGCTGCTTACAAGTCTTTTTCACCTAGAAGTTATAAAGGACATAAGTCTTATTGGAATTGTATGCCAAGATATGGTGACTCTGACCCTTACCTGCTGGAGGAAATAGTAGGGAGGTCAAGGGAGCTGGCAGAGGAGAATAATCTGCCAACACTCTATAGGCAGCAATGTTATGCAGATGATAGTCAGATTGAATCAATGATAATTGATCCGCCAGAGCCTGAATTATCTGACTACCAGATGGACTGTACATTGGCTATGATAAATGATAGAATTTCATTGTGCTGAAGATATACAATGCTGGAAGTGAATTAACTGCCTGTTTAAAAGCACAAGAATTTACTTTATCCTTTTTGCCAGAGTATATGGCTTTTGTTCTTTTGTTACCTGTGTTATAATCCAAACCCCGGGAGGGGAAATAAAACCTTGATTTGACCTTACCACTCGGGTCTCAACTATCTTATTGCAAAGGAGCCCAACTACAATCCTTTCAATAAAAGGTCCCCCTGTAGCCCAACCAGTATACCACGCTGCTGGCCGAACAGGGTGTGACACCATATTGCGGAAACTTTAGCTGGTTAGGATAACTGGGCAACAACTGAATATCGCCTCTGCCCCTGGAACAGCCCGATGCTAGCCGGCTAGCATCCAGAAGTGCAATGGCAGCTCCCAGTGATATTCGGCGGCACTAACCGCATTATCATTATGAACTGTCTTCACTGACGTTTGTAGAGCACTTTGGTGTCAAAGTCTTCAAGTGGCGTCAGGTTCACGTCACTTTTTGGCTGGAGTCAGGATGAGCAGAGACTCAGGAATGATGGGTACAGGGAGTCAGAGTCTCACGCTGAGTGACTGATTGTTGACCCCATCTGTGGATTGTATATATTAATCAAAATGTATCAATACAATATTGAGCCCTATAGATTTTCATTCATTATTTTGAGTATAAGAATCACCAGTTAGGCTAAATTCCTTAAGAAATAAATAGTAAATATAGTTTTTGGCCGCACTGAATCTTCTCCAAAAGTTACTAATATGAACTTCAGTATATAGTGTAGTCTATTTTAATCATAAAAATCTACTCCTTACATTCAGTGATGCCCTCCAAACCATTTTGTGAATATTAAGTGAAATGACAGCTGACGTCTGTACTACTTCTCTGACGCAGTCCCGACAGCGCTGCATTTTAACCCACAGTATTCTAGCCGAGTTCTGCTTCAGGGAAACCTCACAAAATATACCACCCAGTCAGATATCCAAATGCTACGGAGGCTGGTTCTCGGTCCCATGCCAGCTTCTATGGATAGACTCCAATGACATTTCAACCCCAAATCGGTCATTTGGCTGGTAAAGAGTCACCTGTTGGAACAGTACAATCAGCTCATTCTTCACATTAGCGTGAACCATTCATCTTCTGCATTCAGTCCACAAGGACTGTTTGTCTTTCATTTTAAGATCTACCCTTCCAATACTTCGGTACGTGGTCAATAACGTGTCACTTTAACTGATCAATATAATGTTGTTTGTCCAGTCAGTGCTGCACCATAAGTGCCAGACCCAGAGTTGATTCAAGGTCTTGGCGCTCTAGGCAAACATTAAGCCTTATGCCCCCCTGGATTGTCGAATCTATTAGAAACATAGCAACATACGGCAGAAAAAGACAAATGGCCCTTCCATACTAACTATTATTATAGTCCCCTTTTTTCCTTTAGAGATCTTCTGTGTTGGTCCCATACTTTCTTGAATTCAGATACTGTCTTGGTCTCTACTACCTCCAGTGGGAGACTGTTCCAAGCCTCTACCACTCTTTCCATAAAGAAATATTTCCGCATATTACTCCTGCCTCTGTCCCCTTTCACCTTCACCCTATGCCCCCTCGTTACAGAGCTTTCTTTCAATAGAAAGAGGCTCTCCTCCTGTGCATTTATGCCACAGAGTTATTTAAATGTTTCTTTCAGATCTTCTCTCTCCCACCTTTTCTTCAAAGTATGCATAGTGAGATCTTTAAGTCTGTCACCTTATGACAAAGCCCACTGACCATTTTGGTAGATACCCTCTACATGGACTCCATCCTATTTATATCCTTTTGAAGGTGCGGTCTCCAGAATTGCACAAAATACTGCAAATGAGGTCCCACCAAAGACTTATTCAGAGGCACTATCACCTCCTTCTTGTTGGCCATTCCTCTCCCTATGTCCCAAGCATCCTTCTGGCTTTTGCTGTCACCTTTTCTATTTGTTTAGCCACCTTCAGATCATCAGAAGCAATCACGCCCAGGGCCTGCTCTTCTTTTGTGGACAGAGGTACTTCACCCCCTATACTGTACCGCTTCCTTGGATTTTTGCAACCCAATGCATAACCCTGCATTTTTTTGCGTTAAATCTCAGCTGCCAAATTCTAGACCATTCTTCAAGCTTTGCTAGATCCCTCCTCATGTTATCTGCCCCTATTGCATATTTTGGTATCATCTGCAAAGAGGCAAACCTTACCCGACAGCACTTCCGCTATATCACTAACAAAGATGTTAAAAAGAATTGGATCAAGGACAGATCCCTGGGGCACACCACTGGTAACCTCCTTCTCCTCGGAGGGAGAGCCATTTACCTGTGGCCTTTGTTCCCTCCAAAAGTGTATCTTTGAATGCCCTGCACATCCCCGCCCTCCTCCCCAGCTATCACTCTAAGCAGCCACTTAGTTTGCCAATAACATGGAGGTAGTCGGCCCAGAGCAATGATCTATGAGTCTAATCTTAACCAATCTCTTCATCCACCCTATGTACATGAGTTTGCAGGCACGCATACCAAAATAAACCACAGCAGGGTGGTTTGACCTGCTCGTGATAGTGGCATATGAGCAGAGTGTCAGGGATCAACTCAGAGCCCTTTATTTGCATTGAAGACTTATTGCTGAGACTTGAGAGTGAACAACTTTCCCTAATATGCCCTGCTTTTAGGAGTATCCAGCATGGAATAGAGAATATATTCTGCGTCAGGAAGTCAGTACAGAGAAAATCCAGTGGGAGAAGGGGAAATGAACCAGAATTGATATTTCTGACCTAGAGATCGATCGAATGTTATCGGGATTAACTAATATAAGTGCATGCCACGGGGTGGCAGTATAACACAAATATACAGAATGCAAACCACAATATCTGGTGCTTCCTTGTTCTTTTGAGCCAGCATTTCTGTGACTTTCAGGGCGGTGCCATACCAAGCTATAATTGCACCCTGTGCAACTTGCAAACTTGGCAACGCCCCCCCCCCCCCCACCACCACTCATTAAGACAATCAGTTGCATGTTTATTACTTAAGTCAAATAGTATTTGCTTCTTCACATATGCTTATTGGCTAATACAACCATGTAAAAACACTGTTAGGTGGCAGCTTGCAAACATAGACCACGTTGGTATGATCTTAGTACACAGTTTAGCTGATATTTAATTTAGTGAAATGTGACCTCTCCAGTCATAAAAGCAATGATATGCATATTCTCCCCTATATGGTACCAAATCCAAACATATATTCTACATCTACAGGACTCCCAGCCTCCCCCCCAACAATGGGGCAAAGCAGAGCTGAGACATTTCCTTACAGAACTTACCGTACACAAAATATTCTGATTCTAGTCTCATCTCAGTAACAGCAACACAAATTCTCTCAGTACCAGGCATACTGTGAAGCAACACAAAACTCGATTTCTAAGATTGCAGGTGCTAAGGAGGTGTGCCAAAGGCTTCTCAGGGGCACCCCTCTTGGAACTGCAGTGGTGACAATGGCTTACAACTTCGGTGCTTTGGGGCTGTTTGCTTCCACCCTCTCGGGCAGCCTGATACTGACTTCTGTCTGCAAACATGTTCCACGTTCTGCCCTCCTATAAACTTAAGGGCAGTTTCTGCTGTTGAATATCCAGACTGGCTAGACACCGGTTACACTATGCAGTTAGTGACAATTTCAGTCACTAACTGGGTAGTGCTAAACTGTTAAAGTTGGGAGAGTCATTCACCTGTCCTAACTTTAATCCCTTAAACTATCTATTAGCGGCTGACTATCACCGCTAACCAGACAGTGACTGTTATGGCTCCCCACCCCGCAACACCCACAGACCACTCTGGCTATAACCAGGTATTTGTTCAGTGGTCACCGGCTAAAACACTTTGAAATGATCCCCCTTAAGGCTTTGGGGCAGAGAAGAGAGAGTTCCTTCTACCCTGAGGAAGGCCCTGCACTCAGACTTGGAGTGGAGGAGTAGCCTAGTGGTTAGAGCACTGGCTTGGGAACCAAGAGACCAGGGTTCAATTCCCACTAGCATGCCTTGTGGCCTTGAACAAGTCACTTAACCCTCCATTGCCTCAGAAGAATCCAAGTTATCAATGTCCTTGTTTAATATACATTATCAAATTTAAGTTACAATGTAAACCACTTTGACTGAAATGATAAAGCGGTATAAATAAAAAAACCTGTTAAGCCACTGGTCTGTGACACTGCAAATGGGCAGAGATTGGATAGGCCTTGTGGTCATTATCTGCCGTCATAGTTTATATGTTTCTGTGATAGCTGATAGTTTCCATTTTCTCTCCTCTGGGTGGAGTCGGGGGAAGTTTTTTCTGTCTCCAGTGTCGAGCCCAGCTGCCAGCTCAGAATATTATTTATATCTTTGTGGCATGCAGCCAAGAAAGAGCTTTCCCTTTTCTTCTCAGTGTCCGCTTTCAGAAGCATCACGAGACAGCGCTGATCAGGGCTTCCCTCTCTTGTTCCTGTCTAAGGTCTCAGAAGCAGTTTGTAATTAAAGGGGCACTAACATCTTCTGCCTGGACACAGCGAGACGTAAGTTCTATTTTCTTAATTAGCGAGGTTAGCTGTTCTGTCCTAATAGTTGAAAACCTCTTCAGCAGCTCTTGGGGTCATCTGTACCACCAAAAATGTTCGCTCAGCAGTGCTGCTGCCACACCCTGTGGCTAGTTCATTCTTCCCATTCACTGGGTTTCATTAGGATCCTGGAGTTCACCATGCTATGAGCAACAGGAAGACCTCGGAAATCATAGAAACATGTTAGCAGAAAAAAAAAACACATGGCCTATCTCGTCCGCCCTTCCATATCAACTATTATAGTCCCTTTTTCCTTTAGAGACCTTCTGTATTTCATACAGTCCTTGTCTCTACTATCTCTGCTGTGAGACTATTCCACGCATCTAGCACTTTCTGTGCTTAATATTGCATAATTTTGCTAATGTAGATATGGGGGATCACTTTATGAAGCTTTTTCCTTGGGTAAAGCTTGTTTTACATGGGGGGAAAAAAGAGCTCTTATAAAGCAATGTGTGTCCGTGTGTGTAAAAAGCTGGCGCACAGAACGAGTGTCCCTACTTTTAAGCCATCTGGAACATGTTTACTGAGATCGGGACTACTAGCGCATGGTCAGCCCTGAAAATGAACGCAGGGATGGAGTTTGACCTGTGTTAGGAAATGGGGCATGTCCAGTATGTCCCCACGTTGCTAGTGCGGGTATTGGGCCGCCCCCACACATTACCGTTGGTGTGATCAATGTGGGTTCACTTCATGCCACCCATTGAGGTGGCAGTCCGTGCACCCACGCTAAGCGCCACATCGCTGGGGAGTGTACGCTAATAATGCCCATGGCACCTGCGATATGGACGTTCCACCCAAGAACCATCCAGCTTCTGTCCCAACCCGCACTGCCCGCACAGGATTTTTGGCACAGCCCTTTTCAGCACACGATACTTTTTGCTGAGGTGCATTCAGTATATGCTGAACCCTGTGCTTCCTGGTAGTGCATTTTAGTGAACCTGCCCCTCTGTACATAGGCATTTCTGGCCTGCAATGTGGGTGGAGCGGAGGAACAGTTACACAGTACATGCTTATATTATAAAATATAAGGGTACGCCTATAAAGACTCTCTCGTTTACACCTTTTAGAGCAGGTGTAAATTTATATGTGTGAATCTGTGCATTATTGGGGTTGCCTCTGGAAACAGAAGCCTATGCTGCTGTGAGCCTAACTGTGTCCACTCTCAGTAGCTGTTTCTGTTGTATGAAGTGAATTTGAAGTAAAGGTCTAAATATGTCAAACTTGGAGCTGCAGAAGAAGCTCCGGGATAAAGTTATTCAAAGATATGGATTGGGGAAGGCAATAAGAACATTTTATTGTGCTTGAAAATGCCTTGGCACTGTCAGGTCCATCACCGTAAAGTGGAAACAGTTTGGCATTATCGAGTTGCTCCCTCAGTCAGGCCATCCCTCAGAGTCAGTAGCTGTAAGTTAAGAAAGTGATGAAGATAACTATGAGGCCTAAGATTACTTTAAAAGCATGACACGTCTCTTGCTGAGATTGGGGAAAGTGGCCTATAGAGGAGGATGGCAAGAAGGTAACCACTCCTGAAGAAAAGACATATGATGTGCCACAAAAATTTGCAAAGCAACACTTATGGGACATTCTACACACGAGGAAGAACATTTTATGATCTAATGAGACTAAAGTGCAGCTTTCTTCCTCTCCGTGCTAAGCCGTATGTGTGGCATACAATATAATGCCTCACCCTATCTGTCGTAAAACGTGATGCTGGCAGCGTTATGCCGTGGGAATGTTTTTGCAGCAGTGGGGACTGGAAAGATTGTGAATATTGAGAGAAAGATGGATGGAGGAGAAACTATTTCAGTTTGTACTTCCTATATAGCTGTCCTCTAATAAAATTACCCCTTTAGTGCTATAAAAGATAAGCCATATGCCAGCATATAAATTCCGCCCAAGCAGCCCCCACAATGTGTGTGTGGGGGAGGGCCCAGGCAGAAAGGGGGCCCTTGCGGCAGCATAGCAAACTTACTTTTGTTTTGCCCTGCTGCCTCCATTCCGGGCGCAGCTGTTAGTTCACAGGTCGAAGTCTTGTGATAATGGCCTTACTACAAGATCTGGGGGGACACCTCCAGGCCTGGAACAGAGGCACCGTGACAAACAAATGACACCCCCTCCCCCCCTGTCACCAGAGCATGGGGAGGTGTCATGCTGCCAGAGCACGGAGGAGGGGGGGGAGGAGTAAGGTGTCATACCACTGCTGTAGCAGGAGAGCACACCATGGAGGGGGCGAAAATAGGGAGGGCCCCCCAGCAAAACATTGCTTGGAGGGCCCCGTACGAGAACTTTCACCATCAATGCCCGAGCACAGAAAAGTAAAAAGCAGCATTTTAGAAAGGTGCCGTCTGAAATTCCATGGGAGGGAGAGGAGAAAAGGTGGAAACTTGTAAATGTGTTCTAAAAGTGACCTCTCTGCCCCAAAAGATAAACGTCTCACCAGCATACAAGGAAACGGAGATGCGTAACAACAGCCCTCAAAGCATTTGCAAGGAATTGGGTGAAATATACATGTCTGAGAAACTAGCAACAGAAACACATCTGTGACGGAATTTAAGAGTGCCGCACACATCTGTCCCCACGCACACCTCCTAGCTTACTATGTTGCGAGCAGAGATGTGCAGCAGCTCATAAAAAGGCCTCTCTGTTTACCTGTATCCTTTTTTGAGGGCGCAAAAATGATTTGGAGAATCAGAGGGCAATCCCCTCTTCTCCCTACTGTTATTTGTTGGCCGAAACTAGCACTTTTCAAATGCCTGTTCATGCCCCGGAGCTGGTACAGACATAGATGTGTCCGTCAGCGGTCAACAACATGCAGCGCCGTTCCAAAACTGGACATAGATGTGGATCTTTTACAGACCGCCCTGGACACACATCCGTCATGACTTTGTGCGACACAGACATCATCACACGAGGCACGTATACATTTGAACCTTTCTAATGTGGCTCTTGGGGCGTGGGTGTGCTTGCTTTATCTGAACGGGTGCTTTCAGGCAGGCAAAGCTAAAATGGCTCCCGTCTGGGTGTGCTAATCATTCTGCAGCCAGCTCATCTCCATCCACCCGAGCTGGATTTCATTTCCGTTTCCTTGATGTAATCATCTAAGGCTGCGTCAGCTTTTGTTTTGGTTACGTTTCGCAGGTCTTCTGGAACAGAGCAGATGGAGTATCTGAGTACTAAGATAAAATATTTGCTTTGAGTTGCAGCTGCCCTGCTAGCTAAAACTGAATAAGCCACTCCAGATTTAAAGCAAACAAAACCACTGATATACCCCTCTCCCTTTCTAAGTTTGGTTTAATTTCTAACGAAAACTAAGTGTTTCAACTTTTTGAAAGCTTTTCCCATTTAGCTGTATGCAGTATAATGTTGCCTTATGTCTAAGCAACCAATAGGTGTCACACTGATACCTGTAAAATATGAAAACAGCACGGACAGCTGAGGCGTGAATCATCATCTCCTTGTGGCAGGTGTCAGATTGACACATGTAAAACATGACTACAGCACAGACAACTGAAAAGCAGATTTCATCAGAGCTCATGCAGATGCCATACCCATGCATGTAAAACAAGAAAACAGCACGGAAAACTGAATTGCAGACCTTCATCCAAGTTCCATGCAGGAGTCAAACTGATACACACAGAGCACGAATGTCATGAGAAATCACAAATGTGAAATCACATGAGAAATCACAAATGTGTCTTCACTGGTAAATGGGAAAGTTTATTGACTGGGTACCTGAATAATATAAATAATTCTTGTTCTAATTATAAATGATCATTGAGAGTATGAGGATAGCGTAGGTACACAGAGTGCTAGTTATTTGTTAGCCAACTGTATGACATTTTGAAGAAGAAACCTGCTTTATGGTGTACACTAGGTCTGGAATGATAATGTACCAGCAATGAAAGCTGCAGGTGCCTCTTTGAGGGGTTTCCAAAAACTCATACTCGGAGATACCGATTTTAAACCCCAGCTGAAATTCAGCGATTCACCTGCAGGTAGGGCTTCTTGTATCCCAGTCACTCTAAAACAAATCAGAGAAATTCACATAAAATGGCAAAATGAGTTAGAGCTATTTTCTTGCCGTCTTATAGAAACAGCATGGATGGCCAGGAAACGGCTGCGTGGATAGCATGTCTAGAAACTGGGAATTGCTAGCAGTATCTGTCACGGGGGAAGCTGAAGCCCTTTGCTTTGGATAGATTCATTTCAGATGATTTGGTATAACATCATTCGAGCTTTACATCATGGCGGTTTGGATCTGGTAGTGATCCGGTGCACTCTGAGACTTGATGGCCTATGGCATATTGTTTCACCTTTAAAAAGAGCTTCGGTCTCTTGTATCAATGCTCTGATAAACATTCTGACAGAGACCGTCTCTTACTGCACAAAGAGGCATTTTCCATACTACTATTTATCTGTTGTACAGCTCTACAAGGCGTAAGCAGTACTTGCCAGCAAGAGAGCTTTTTTTCATGGAAATCCCGGATCCTGCAGCAGTGATTTAGGGAGCTTGCTCTTTTTCCCAGCCTGTTTATGTATATTATGTTCCCTCACCCTCTAGCTTTACCTTCTATTCCCTTATCTAACCTTTTTCTCTACGTCCTCTTCCCTTACCCTCTCTCCATTGGCCTGTTCCATCAGTCTTGTCTCTCTTTTCCCAGGATTGTTGGAAGAACTACACCATATCTCAGCGTCCTGCCCTCGCCGCGGTGGTATTTCACCTTTCCATGAGGCGCTCCTCCATTTTCCAAAGAACCAGACGCTCTGTTGCGGCGCCACATCCGCTGCACCCTGCCGCGATGGCAGTGCTGTCTGGTGTGGACCAGATCACACCATCCCTCTACCTCAGCAATGCCGCCTCTGCTCGCAATCGCAACCTAATATCTGCCAAGCGCATCACCTGCATTGTCAATGCCACCATGGACGTTCAGCGCCCGGCCTGGCTTGGCGTGGACCACGTGCGGGTACCTGTGGCTGACCTTCCCCATGCCCGCCTCTCTGATTACTTTGACATAGTGGCAGATCACATCCGTTCGGTGGAGCGGCGTAATGGGCGAACCTTGGTACACTGTATGGCGGGCATGAGCCGTTCGGCCACTCTCTGCATTGCTTACCTGATGAAATACGAGGGCATCAGTCTGCTGGAGGCTCACAACTGGGTCAAATCTCGTCGTCCCATGATCTGCCCCAATGCTGGCTTCTGGCACCAACTGATGACCTATGAGAAGAAGCTTTTTGGGAAGAATAGTGTCAAAATGGAGCGCTCAGCTCTCGGGGTCGTGCCAGTAGAGACTGGGAAGTGCGGGAGAGATCGCAATTGGGTGTCCTGGTAGAACAGAGGAAAATCTTAAGACAATGAACAACTTCCACTCCAAAGTCGATAACGGCCATTTTGAGCACTTAATAGTAGCATTTTATGTTGTAGATAGGGAGATTCATCTAATAAGAACATTTCTTTCACTTTAAATGGGCCTGAGGAAACCTGCCCTTCCTGGACAGTAAAGAAGCAACATTGAACTATCATGTTCTGAAAGGACAGCACCAGAAATTTTGGAGAATTTGGATGAGGGCAGCTTTCAGAGGAAGCAGCGGCGTAAGTTCCCCTCCCAAGCCACACACAAAGAGGGCCAACATGGTGGCGGTGAGAGCAAAACAGCAAACTTACTGAACCGCCATGTGAATTTGTACTTTTATGTTATCCCACCTGACAGACCACACGCTGTATGCGCTGTCTATGTTTCTTAGTTCTTTTTAACTGTTCCTTGTAAACTGCTTTAACTCCTAGAAAAAAAAAAGTTAAATAAATAAATACATAAAATGTTTGCCGCATTGCCTCCCACTCCTTTTCTGTCTCCCTTGAAGGCCGCAGGCCTGGTGATGACTGCCAGGTCGGACGTTTTAAGGGAGAGAGAAGAGGAAAGGGAGGCAGCATGATAAACATTTTAAAATAAGTTTGCTTGGGGAGGGGGCCTCAGCAAACGTTTGCTTGCGGGTGTCTCATTCGAACTTGCCCCACTGAATGGAAAGGTCAGATCTGCCTTAGTTAACTGGCATCTCTCCCCCCTGGTCTGTTTTAAAGCTAAGCGAAAGTTCTTTAACCCCTGTTTTATGTGTTTTCATGCAACGTACTCAGGGGCGGCTCAAGACAATCTGCTGCCTGAGGCAAGAGATGAGTTGTGCCCCTCTCCCCAAGCAGCCAAAATGGAGGAGCCTCCTCGGAGCTCTAGTCAGGGAACAGGGGTCCCTTCAATCAGGACACCGGTGAGGTGGTTGCTTCAAGAATAAAGAAAGCAACATTTTCCCAGTCTATATAATTTTTTTTAAACTTTACGATGATGTGTATATTCAGTAGAAATTGTAGCAGTTTACTTATATAGGCTGAAAATCTAATATAAAACATATTGACTCCTGACACTGCACACTGGACTGTCATGATATTTAATGTAAATAAATATTCTATAAAAGACAAAGGAGATGCAAGGTTATCACATACCAAGGAACAAAAAGAAAAAGTGAGAACCACAGTGCAGTTTATAACACCAAAATAAAATTATTATAACTAATTTTATTTTGATCCTTGTTCCTTTAAACCAGCGGTTCTCAACCTGTGGGTCGCGACTAGGGTTGCCAACTGGCTCCAGATGTGCCCGACAGGCTTGTTCCAGCCCTGTGTTTACCTCATTGCATGCAGGGACTTGTAGTCTTGCTTTTCTTATGGAGTGCAATGGAGAAATCAGAACTACATATCCCTGTATGCAATGGGGTAAATCCAGGACTGGATCAAGCCTGTCGGGCGCATCTGGAGCCAGTTGGCAACCCTAGTCGCGACGCCCATGGGGGTCACCACAGGATTTAGCAGGGGTCGCCTCACTCCGCCGTTAAAAAAAAACAAAAGCGCACAAGTTGCTGCCGCTGCCGAGTCCGCTTCTCGACAGCAGCAAACTCACCGCTTCCCTTCTAATACAGCTCCCTGCCTCTTAGAGAACCATGGCTTGCCTGCGAAACTGTTGCGGAACCTTCCTGTCTTTCAACGGGCTCCGTGCAGCATTGTCCCGCCTCCAAAGGAAGTGGTTTACCACTTCCTTTGGAGGCGGGACAATGCTGCACGGAGCCCGTCGAGAGACGGGAAGGCTCCACAACGCTTTCACAGGCACAGCCGCGGTTCCCTAAGAGACAGGGAGGCGCGGCTGCAGAAGAAGAACAGGGCAGTAGCAGGCAGACAGGGAGAGGGGGGGAGGGGGCAGGGAACCTGCAACGGGGCTGACATGAGGGAGGGAGGGAGAGAGGGGGCTGACATGGAGGGATGGAGGGAGGGAGGGGGGCTGACGGACAGAGGGGGGCTGACATGGAGGGAGGGAGGGAGGGAAGGAGGGCTGACGGACAGAGGGGGGGCTGACATGGATGGAGGGAGGGATGGAGGGAGGGGGGCTGACATGGAGAGAGGGGGCTGACATGGATAGATGGAGGGAGGGAGGGAGGGAGGGAGGGGGCTGACATGGACAAAGGAAAGAGACAGGGGGACATACTGGACAGATGGGGGATAAATGCTGGACAGAGAGGAGACAGTGCGGGTTAGGATTATAATCGGCAGATGGGGGGGACTAGGACTGGTAATGGGTTGATTAGGGAAGGCTAGGACTGGGAATGGACTGATTAAGGGGGGTTGGGACTGGCAATGTGCTGATAGGGGGGTAGGACTGGTAATGGACTGATGGGGGGCTAGCATTGGAAATGAGCTGATCTGGGAGGTTAGGACTGGAAATGGACTATTAGAGGAGGCTAGCACTGGTAATGGGGTTGAGGAGGGACTAGCACTGGTAATGGGGTTGAGGAGGGACTAGCACTGGAAATGAGCTGATTAGGGGAAGCTAGGATTGGTAATGAGCTGATGGGGGGGTAGGACTGGTATTGGGCTGATTAGGGGAGGCTAGCACTGGTAATGGGGTTGAGGGGGGACTAGCACTGAAAGCGAGCTGATTGGGGGGCTTCAACTGGGAATGGGCTGATTGTGAGGAGGGGGGAATAGAGCTGCTGGCCCTGGAAGAAAACTGGGGGCTAAGGCTACAAATGGGCTGATACGAGGGGATGGGAGAATGGAAATGGAAGAGAGTGGATCTGAGAGGGGCTGCCATGGTATTTGTACTAGAAGGGACTGGTCAGTGGGGAAGGAGGAGGACTGGAAGGGAATGGACACTAGTGGCAGTCATGGGAATGCAAGTTGACATTGGAAGGTACTGGTAGTGAGGACTGGAAAGGGGCTGATACTGGGGAGGGTTACTGGGACTGGAAATAGGCTGATGGAAAGAAGTGAAGAAAAAAGAAGAAGAAATGACAGATGAACCATAGACCACAGAAAGAGAGCTAAGAGAAGACAGGAAAGCAGAAGCCTCAGATCGGGACCAGCATGATCAGAGAATAAATTGGTCAGACAACAAAGGTAGAAAAAATAATTTTATTTCATATTAGTGATTTGACTATAAAATCATCATAATTTTGAAATCAAATACTGTTACTTGTTATTGTGATTAATTATTGTGGTTTAAATAAGTACATTTTATAAATAAAAACACATTGCAAAGGCCTATAATATATTAATAATTCAACAAATGATTACAGCGACAATGCGTTAACGGTAAAGGAAGAGAGACGCATTTGATTTTATCATTGGGGATCACCACAAGTTGACCAATGGTAAAAGGGGTCACGGTACAAAAAAGGTTGAGAACCACTGCTTTAAACTGTGCTGTGGTTCTCTCTTTTTTTAAACATATTTTTCTGCATACAAAGAAACCCCTCTCCCAACAATAGGTGCAGAGCAGAACTAGGACGTTTCAATCAGAACTCAACATACCAAAAATAATTTCTGATTCTAGTGTCATCTCAGTAACAGCAATATAAACCCTCACTATTATTGTGAAGTAATGCAAGACCTTACAAAAATAACTCGACACCATAAGAGAAAATCTACCATACCATAACAGCATGAACTTCAAAACTCACACAAGGGTCCTATCTAGAAAATATGAACACTGCAGATATTGCAGTGGGCCATAGAATAACCATAAACATACAGTATTCAGAAAACCAAACAAGCTGGATTGCTACCGATCCCGACATAGAAACTCCATGCTAATAGAATACCTGGCCTTGGTCACACACACAGAAAATAAATCCTCCTCACGCAAGGAATAAATTGCCACACTAAATATAGACATATATAGACAAAAATTCAGCTGAAAACCCAAGAAGGCAGACTCTGCATCAGTGGTACAGCCAGGACTGATTTTTTGGTGGGGCCTGGGGTTAATACAGATGGGCACAAAGCAGTGCAAATGTCGACACGGCCTCCAGTTATCCTCTCATTCAACTGTTCTGCTGCCAATGATTCAGTGAGCCTCGCACCAAAACAAAGGTACCACTGCTCACCCAGGCCTGCCATTGGCTACACCCCTGCATGCAGTACACCATTGGGGAAATAGAAAGAGACGTATGCCCCCATGTACTGTGCAAAATATAAAGACAAAACATGTCAATTCCAAAGACTGACATGCTCCAATCACTAAATTGAAAATAAAATTCATTTTTCTACCTTTGTTGACTGGCCATTTTATTCTCTAATCATGTTGATCTCAGTCTCTGATTTCTGCTGCCTTCTATCTTCTCTTAACTTGTTTTCTAGGATCTAAGGCCCATCTGCCATTTCTCGCCCCTCCTGTCTTTTTCACATCCTTACATCTCTGGCATTTATGTTTTCCTTTCGGCTTTCTTCCATTTATTTTTCTACCTCCCTATGGACTCAGACCCTACTACCAACCCTCCTATTCCCCATCTCTCTATCCTTCCGTAGCCTCTTATTCCCCAGGCTTTCATCAGCCCTCCCCTTTGTCTCGTCCCCGCTATGCCCAGCATATTCCCCCTCTCTCTGTCCCCAGTGTCCAGCTTCTCCCCTATCCAGTATTTCCCCCTCCCCCTGTCCAGCATCTCCGCTTGTGTTGCTCTCCCTGTCTACCCAGTATCCAGCATCTCCCCTCTCCAGCACCCCCCCCCCCTTCTTCCTTGTTTCCTCCCATATCCAGCATTTTCCCTTTTTCATTAACTGTCCCTTCCTTGTGACCAGCATCTTCCCATTCCCTCTGTCCCTCAGCTGTCCGTGTCCTTCCCATCCCACTCAGTCCCAAACACTTCCCATCTCCTTCCCAGGCATCTTCTCCTCCCACCCCGTTCCTGCTCTTTATTCAAATCCCCTTCCAAAAAAAAAAAATTACCACTCCCTCCCCTCTGGAACAGAGAAGACTGAATAAACTTACAGTTGTCTTGGGCGCAGCAATGGGCCAGAGACCACAGTGGTCTAGAGGAGGGGAAGGGCTGTTTTGCATGTTCCCCTGCCTCTCTCCATTGTTATCATCTCTGCAAGCTGCCCTCCTATGAAAGCTAGATATTTTTTTTTTCTTTTTCAGGCTGTGCAGGGCCTGTGGCAGTCCATATGAGGAGGCGCCAGTACTGAAGAGCAATGTCCTGCTAAGCAGCTTGAAGTCGTGGGGAGCCCTCCGACGGCATTCCTGACAGTGGGGGCAGGTGCAATACAATCGCGCTTAGAATCGTGTGACCTAGGCAGGTCCTGAGGGATCGGCAGGCCTGCAAGTAAAGAAAACTAAGCGCAGGGTCTTCCTGACTCTAGCACGCTTGGAAGGCCCTACCTGTCCTGCCCCCTTCCGACGTGAAGCATGCGTCAGAAGTGGGTGGGACCAGCAGGGCTTTCTAAACACGCCGGAATCATGAAGACCCCGCGCTTTTGTTTTTGTTGCGGTTTTTTGGCAAACTCGTTGCCTGCTGCCACCACTGCTTCTCACTCATCTGAGTCAATGGTGTTGGCAGCAGGAGGGGGGAGTCATGCCACAGCTGCTGCAGACCCTGCAGAAGTGAAGGCGGCGGTGGTGGTAGTCACCGGAATACTTTTTTTTTTTTTTTTAAACAGAAGACAGAGTGAGGCGGCCGCTGTTGGGGCGTTTTGGGTGCATTTTTTGCCGCTCCCAAAACTTTGCCGCCTGAGGCGGCCACCTCACTCTGCCTAATGGTAGAACTGCCCCTGAGCGTAATGATTTCCAACCTCATTTTGCTAATAATAATTTGGTGATTTTTAATACCATTGATGTTGAAGGCGGCTTACAGCTTTATCAGAATTCAGGTACAACAAATCCCTGTACCAAAGAACTTATAGGACTATAAAACAACCAGGGCTGATATGTCCACTAGGCAGTCATCTAGGGTAGCAGGCCTCAGTGGGTGGCATTTCTCCCCCCCCCCGCCCCCCCCCCCCCAGCGAAGCAGCAGTTCGTGCCCAGTCCAAGCCACCATGCCGCTCTCCCTGGCATTCATCTCGCCTAGGGGAGGGACGACAGCACATGGGTCCCTCTACTGCGTCAGGCCTTAAAGGTGCCCACTCATGGCCTGCCACTCCTGCCTCTTCAACTGCAAGTTGTGTCAGAAGGAGGCAGCAGCGACAATCTGTGAGTGTGTCAGTGCAGGCACTTTAAGGGCCGATGCAGCGGAGGGATCATCATGCTGCCCTCTCCCCCAGGTAAGAAAATGAATGCCAGGGAGTTGGGGGGGTCGGCACCACAATCCACAGAGGGCAGAAAAAACCCTCGGGCCAGCCCTGAAGACAACTCAGACTATCTATAGGGGGTGGGGAGCTGGGGAACTGCTGCTTAGACTCAGAAAAGATTGGAGAGGTCTCAGTTGTGAACATTGGGAAAAGGAAAGTTTAACTTGGAGAGAAAAGTGAAGCATATCCTCCAGTACAGAGGGCGCTTTCACCAGGTGAACAGTCGCAGCTCAAACTCTGAGGTTCTCACTGTAGATATTATCCAGGTATCAGGGGCTGCGGAATGCCTCTTTGATTGGGGGAGGCCAAGCTCCACCCCTAACTTCACCCTAACCCTGCCCCTAGCCCCCCTGCAGCCTTCCCGTCCTGTTCTGCCCATGGGGATCCCATCTCTCACGGGCAGATGAGAAGGGAATGGCTGCGATTGCAGCACACTCCTGTCTTCCCGTGGGAGATCAGATCCCTGCGGGCAGGAGGGGAAGGCCGTCGTGATCGCATTTGGTGGAGCTAGGGCCTGTGTGGCCCACCCCATTCCGACGCCTATGCCAGGTAGAGGATCACGATTGATGGATTTAGGTATGGCCCCAACTATATGCCACTATTTCCCATTTCTTTGGCCTGGAGTGAGGGGTACGAGGGGCAACAGGGAGGACAAAGAATCACTATGGGTTATGTAGGAAAACAAATTTGAATGAGCAAGTGCAAATAAAGATTCCTGAATAACGATAACAATAATATTGTTAAAATTTCAGTCTCTTCTTCTTTCCTCTACATCCCTCCTCTGCCTCTCTTCCATGGCTCTCCAACCTTGTGTGCGGTATCCTCTGCCCTCCTCTCTTCCTCACTGCTCTGGTTTTTCACTTCGTCACTGTGAAATGTGAGAGAGTAGAAGGAGAATGTGTAGGGTCCATGGGCAGTATTCCAAGCTCCATATCTCACCTATGGTTTCCAACGTTTTGAAAGAGAAAAACCTACACCTGTGACTAGCCATGCTTTGCCCATCCCCACCCCCTGCCCTGTAGGGTTGCCAACTGGCCGGTTTTCAGCCGGCCTGGCCGGTTTTTCCATGGCCAGGCCGGCTGCCGGCGCAGATGCAAAACCGGCCCTTGAAAAGCCGGTTTTTTGCTCTGGCCGCAAGATCGGGAGCGGCCAGAGCAAAAGACCGGCTTTTCTTCCGACCCGATGTAAAAATAAAACCCACCCAGGACCGGCCCACACATCGGAGGGCTTCAGAGGGAGCCGGGGAAGCCTGTGCGAGGCCCCGGCTCCCTCTGTACAGCCGCCAGCGTGAAGAGCCTTTTCCTTCACGCTGGCGGCTGTTTCTGTGAAGCCGCGATTGTTGGGAAAGGTTAAAGGCAATACCCTTTAACATTTCCCAGCATTCGCGGCTTCACAGAAACAACCGCCAGCGTGAAGGAAAAGGCTCTTCACGCTGGCGGTTGTACAGAGGGAGACGGGGCCTCGCGCGGGCTTCCCCGGCTCCCTCTAAAGCCCCTCAGACAGCCGTGGTGCTGGTCGGGGGGGGGGGGGGGGGGGCCAAGGACTGCATGGGCTGTGATGGGGGGAGGGCTAGGACTACAAATGGGGTGTGATGGGGGGGGGGGACCTGGACCGGAATAGGGCTTTGGGGGGGGGGGGTACATGGACTGGAAATAGGCTGTGATGGGGGGGACCTGGACTGTAAAAGGGTTATGGGGGGGGGGGGGACATGGACTGGAAATGGGTTGTGATGGGGGTGGTGGGGACCTGGACTGGAAATGGGCTATGGTGGAGGGAGGGGGAACTTGGACTGGAAATAGGCTGTGATTAGGGGGGCTAGGACTGCAAATGGGCTGTGATGGAGGGGGGGCTAGGACTGCAAATGGGCTGTGATAGTGCGGGGAGACTCGGACTGCAAATGGGCTGTGAGGGTGGGGGGGGCTAGGACTTGAAATGGGCTGTGATGGGTGACGTTTACTGGAAATGGGCTGTGATGGGGGGGACCTGGACTGGAAAAGGGTTGTGGGGGGGGGACGGACTGGAAATGGGCTGTGATGGGGGGGGACCTGGACTGTAAAAGGGCTATGGGGGGGACATGGAATGGAAATGGGTTGTGATGGGGGTGGAGGGGACCTGGACTGGAAAAGGGCTATGGTGGAGGGAGGGGGAACTTGGACTGGAAATAGGCTGTGATTAGGGGGGCTAGGACTGCAAATGGGCTGTGATGGTGCGGGGGGACTCGGACTGCAAATGGGCTGTGATGGTGGGGGGGCCTAGGACTGGAAATAGGCTGTGATGGGGGACTTGGACTGGAAATGGGCTGTGATTGGGGTGGGGGCTAGGACTGGAAATGGCCTGTGATGTGAGGGCTAGCCCTGGAAATGGGCTGATGAAGAGCTGGAATAGGACTGGAAATGGGCTGATGTGGGGCATGAGAGAATGGGACTAGAAGGGAGTGGATGCTGGGTGGGTGTAGAACTATAAGGGAACTGATTTTGGGGGAGGACTAGAATGGATGGGGAATGAGAATGGAGAGGGGAAAAAATATTTTGTGTGGAAGAAAAGTCTATGATGGGCCGGGTATTGGGAGAGTAAGAGGGACTTGAGAATGGAAGGGTGAAATTTAAACGGATGATAAAGGAATAAGGAAAGAATTGGGGGAAAGAGCAAAAGGGAAACAATCAGTATGTTATAGCAGAAATAGAGAGAGAATGGAAAAAACATCTAAAAGAGAAGAAAGGACAAATGGATAGCTCGCAGAAGACACAAAGAAACCAGAAGAAAGTGACTGGAGCAATTGCAACTGAAAAATAAAACGCCCAAACAGAAGGTAGAAAAATACTTTTTATTTTGAATTTATTAACTGGAATATGTCTGGTCTGGGAAGTGTGTATTGCTAACATCTTTGCATTTTTCTTTAGTGCAAGAGGAAATGACTTTATAGTTTTATTTCTCCAGTGTTGTACATTTCATGTTTGGATTTTGGGGTTCCAGTTTAATTATTATCTGACCAAGGAAGTTAGCCTACACGTATCCTCGGTAATTTTTGTGGGTGGGGCTGGGGGCGGGGCAGGGGTGGGACTAGGGGCGGAGAATGGGTGGAGCATGGCGAGCCACAGGTGTCGGGTTTTTCTTGGTGAAAAAGTTGGCAACCCTACTGCCCTGCCCCATAAATAACTGTAGAAAGGGCAACATGCAAGCTGAAAAGGCCAGACTGCTGCACATTCTTAAACAGAAATTCCGTACTACCAGAATACCCAGCATTGGTTGCACACACAATACAAATAGGCCTTCACCAATAAGTGAGCACAAACTTAAAAGACAAATATAGAGACAAAAATTAAACTAAATATGAGATTGCAGACTTGCTATTAGTAATCTGTGAACTTTCATTAAAATCATCTGTAATACCTGAAGACTGGAGGATCGCCAATGTAACGCCAATTTTTAAAAAGGGTTCCAGGGGTGATCCGAGAAACTACAGACCGGTGAGCCTGAAGTCAGTACCGGGAAAAATGGTAGAAACCATCATAAAGAACAAAATTACTCAGCATGTAGATAGTCACAACCTAATGGGAGACAGCCAACATGGCTTTGGACAAGGAAGATCTTGTCTTACTAATCTGTTATGTTTTTTGAAGGTGTGAATAAACAGGTAGACAAAGGTGAATCGGTTAAAATAGTGTATCTGGACTTTCAGAAAGCCTTTGACAAGGTCCCTCATCAGAGACTTTTGGCAAAGCTAAAGAGTCATGGGATAGGAGGCAGTGTACTACTGTGGATCAGGAACTGGTTAAAAGATAGAAAGCAGAGGGTTGGGCTAAATGGCCAATCTTCCCAATGGAGAAAGGTGAATAGTGGTGTACCCCAGGGATCTGTGCTGGGTCCGCTGCTTTTTAACATATTCATAAATTACCTGGAAAAGGGAATAACGAGTGAGGTTATCAAATTTGCAGATGACACAAAACTATTTAAAGTTGTAAAAACCCAAGAGGATTGTGGAAAATTGCAAGAGGATCTTGATAAATTGGAAGACTGGGCATCAAAATGGCAGATGAAATTTAATGTGGACAAGTGCAAAGTTATGCACCTAGGGAAGAACAACCCAAACTATGGTTACACGATGCAAGGTTCCACATTAGGAACTACCACCCAAGAAAAAGATTTAGGCGTCATTGTGGCTAACTCGGCCCAGTGTGCAGTGGCGGCCAAGAGAGCAAACAGAATGCTAGGTATCATAAGGAAGGGAATGCAAAATAAAACAAAAGATATTATAATGCCTCTATATCGTTCCATAGTGAGACCGCACCTTGAATATTGCGTGCAATTCTGGTCGCCGTATCTTAAAAAGGATACAGCGTTATTAGAAAAGGTTCAGAGAAAAGCCACCAAAATGGTAAAGGGGATGGAAGGATACTCCTATGAAGAAAAGCTAAAAAGGTTAGGGCTCTTTAATCTGGAAAAGAGACGGCTGAGGGGAGATATGATAGAAGTCTATAAATTAATGAACGGAGTGGAACAGCTAAACGTAGATTGATTGTTTACGTTATCAGAATATAGAAAGACTAGGGGACATGCAATGAAGCTACAGGGTAAACTATTTAAGACTAATAAAAGAAAATATTTTTTCACTCAACGTGTAATCAAACTCTGGAATTTGTTACCGGAGGATGTAGTAAAGGCTGTTAGTGTAGCTGGGTTTAAAAAGGTTTGGACAAGTTCCTGGAGGAAAGGTCCATAAACCATTATTAAAAGGGACCCAGGATATCAATGCTTGACCCAGTACAAGCATTGTGGAACCTGTGTCTTTTGGGGAAACTGCTAGGTACTTGTGACCTAGATTTACCACTGTTGGAAACAGGATACTGGGCTTGATGGACCTTGGTCTGACCCAGTATGGCATATCTTATGTTCTTACCTCTTCTGAGTCGTCAGATGTCGCGAATGAACCTGCAGCCTGCATATCTTTTTGTGTGTTTGATAGTATATTTCTTTCTCTTTTATGTATTTTAAATATTTGAACAGTGTGAATTATTTGCATTTGAACTGTAAACCGCTTTGTTGCTATTTGCTGAAGGCGGTAGATCAAATGAAAAATAGACATGCAGCGCACCAAATCCGAGCTCAGTTCTGGATCTCGCTCCTGATCTTCAGGCTGGCGGAGTGCGTATGGGAGAAGAGATCGACACCTGGTCTGTGCATACAAGCAGGGCCGGCCGGTCCATTGAGCAAGAATGTTTTTTGCACAGGGCCCTGCGTTTCAAGGGGCCCCGCGCAAAAAACATTCTTCATTGCACAAGTAGAAAAAAACCCCAAACTGGCTGCTGCTGCCACTGCCGCCGTGGCAGTGGCAGAATCAAATGTCCCGCCGCGGGGCCCCGCCTGCCCGGCAGAGCCTCCCTTCATCATCAGCTCCTGAGTCCCTCCCAATGCGCGGGCTTTCAGAGCCGCGAGAGCTTCTCTGACCTCTCGTGGCTCTGTTAATCCCGCCGGGGCTGATGGGAAATCCCATCAGCCCCGGCGAGATTAACAGAGCCGCGAGAAGAAAGGGAAACTCTCGCGGCTCTGAAAGCCCGCGCATTAGGAGGGACTCAGGAGCTCAGGGAGGCTCTGCCGGGCAGGCGGGGCCCCGCGGCGGGACATTTGATTCTGCCGCTGCCAAGGCGGCAGTGGCAGCAGCAGCCGGTTTGGGTTTTTTTAATCTATCAGGGCTGATGGGGGGAGGGGGGTTAGGACTGGTAATGGGCTTTCCGGGGGTTAGGACTGGTAATGGGCTATGGAGGGGGGGCTAAGACTGGAAGTGGGTTGATGGGGGAGGGGGGTTAGGACTGGTAATGGGCTATGGGGGGGGGGTTAGGACTACTAATGGGCTATGGGGGGGCTAAGACTGGAAGTGGGCTGATGGGGGGGTAGGACTGGAAATGGGCTGATGGGTTAGGATGTAATGGGCTATGGGGGGGCTAAGACTGGAAATGGGCCGATGGGGGGGTAGGACTGGTAATGGGCTATAGGGGGGCTAGGAATGGAAATGTGCTGATGGGGGGTTAGGACTGGTAATGGGCTATGGGGTGCTAAGACTGGAAATGGGCTAATGGGGGGTTAGGACTGGAATGGGCTGTGGGGAGGCTAAGACTGAAAATGGGGGGTGGGGGGGCTTAGGACTGGAAGTGGGCTGGTGGGGGGCGTAGGACTGGTAATGGGCTGGGAGGTGGCTAGGACTGGAAATGGGCTGAGTGGAAGGAGGGCTTGAACTGAAAATAGCTGATGGGGAGGGGGCTTGGAATGGAAATGGGCTGAGTGAGGGGGGCTAGGACAGGAAATGGGCTGATGGAGGGCTAGGATAGGACTGGAAATGGGCTGTTGGGGGGGGCTTGGATTGAAATTGACTCATGGAGGGGCTAGAACTGGAAGTAGGTTCATGGGGGGCTTGGATTGGAAATGGGCTGAGTGGAGGGGAGCTAGGATTTGACATGGGCTGATGATGGTGGGGCTAGGAAAGGACTAGAAATGGGCTGATGGGGGGCTGGGATTGGAAATGAGCTGATGGAGGGACTCGGATGGGGGAGCTAGGACTTGAAATGGGCTGATGGGGGTTAGGACTGGTAATGGGCTATGGGGGGGTAAGACTGAAAATGGGGTGATGGGGGGCTTAGGACTGGAAGTGGGCTGATGGGCTTAGGACTGGTAATGGGCTATGGGGGGGCTAGGACTGGTAATCGGCTGGGGGGTGTGGCTAGGATTGGAAATGGACTGAGTGGAAGGAGGGCTTGAACTGCAAATAGCTGATGGGGAGGTGGGCTTGGAATGGAAATGGGCTGTGAGGGGAGGGAGCTAGGACTGGAAATGGGCTGTGAGGGGGGCTAGGACAGGAAATGGGCTTATGGAGGGCTAGGATAGGACTGGAAATGGGCTGTTGGGAGGCTTGGATTGAAATGGACTCATGGAGGGGCTAGAACTGGAAGTAGGCTCATGGGGGGCTTGGATTGGAAATGGGCTGAGTGGAGGGGAGCTAGGATTTGACATGGGCTGATGATGGTGGGGCTAGGAAAGGACTAGAAATGGGCTGATGGGGGGCTGGGATTGGAAATGAGCTGATGGAGGGACTCGGATGGGGGAGCTGGGACTTGAAATGGGCTGATGGGGGTTAGGACTGGTAATGGGCTATGGGGGGCTAGGACTGGTAATGGGCTGGGGGGGTGGCTAGGACTGGAAATGGGCTGAGTGGAAGGAGGGCTTGAACTGCAAATAGCTGATGGGGAGGTGGGCTTGGAATGGAAATGGGCTGTGAGGGGAGGGAGCTAGGACTGGAAATTGGCTGAGTGAGGGGAGGGGGGCTAGGACAGGAAATGGGCTTATGGAGGGCTAGGATAGGACTGGAAATGGGCTGTTGGGGGGCTTGGATTGAAATGGACTCATGGAGGGGCTAGAACTGGAAGTAGGCTCATGGGGGGCTTGGATTGGAAATGGGCTGAGTGGAGGGGAGCTAGGATTTGACATGGGCTGATGGTGGGCATAGGAAAGGACTAGAAATGGGCAGATGGGGAGCTGGGATTGGAAATGAGCTGATCGAGGGACTCGGATGGGGGAGCTAGGACTGGAAATGGGCTGATGCGGGGACTAGAAGGGAGCGGATGCTGGGTGGGGCTGGAACTAGAAGGGAGCTGATGTTGAGGGAGGATTAGAATGGGATAGAGCTGGGAGAGTGAAATGGAGAGGGAAAATATATTTTGTGTGGGAGGGAAGACAAATCTACAATTGGCCAGATATTGGGAGAGTAAGTGGGGATTGAGGATGGTGGGGTAAAATTTGAGTGGATGAAATAGGAATGAGGAAAGAGCAAAAGGAGAAAGATTAGCATGTTAAAGCAGATGTAGAGAGAGAATGGAAAAAAACTAGAAGAGTGAAGAAAGGACAAATGGACAGCAGACGATGGAGAGTTAACAGAAGACACGAAGAAACCAGAAGAAAGTGGCTGGAGCAATTGCAACTGAAAAAAAAATGCACAAAAGGTAGAAAAATATCTCTTTATTGAATTTATTAACTGAAATATGCCAGCTCTGGGAAATGTGCATCATTAACGTCTGCGCTTTGTTTAGTACAAGAGGAAATTTATAGTTTTATTTCTACAGTGTTGTTGGGCTTTTGGGGTTCCCAGTTGTCTTCCTGTTTCTACATTGTGATTTCTTGTTTGGTGATGGTCTATGTTCTGCACGTGTAACTGAGCTGAGGTATTCTGTTCATGTAATTCCTATTTGACATTGCCACTTGTTCTCTTTCCCCAGTAGGTCATGTATTGTTGTTCTTTGAAATGTATTGAGGCAGCCATAAGGTTTAGCTGTGGGTAACCCTTCCCCCACTCCAGGTCTGAACACAATGCCCTTACATAAGTGATCAGCTTGCTAAGAGGAGACATAAAGATTCCAGCAGGCACCCTTCCCCCACTCCAGGTTTGAGCACAATATCCCCTTGCCCAGAAATCAGCAGACCAGAGCACACCGGTTTGGACAGGTCACCCAGGTACCTTCCCAGGGGCTGCTGATTGGTGGACAGGAAATATCTGAAACAAATGGGATTGTAGAATGAGTTTGAAAATGTACAGTATATAAGGTATTGTAGGACGTCCCTCGGGGTTCAGATTTTTTGTGGAGACTGCTGGTTCTCTGTCTGGGCCTGTGCGCACATTAAAGATCCTGTTTGCATACCAGCCTGTCTGTGTGTTTTCCTTCTGTGGGTGAGTGAGAGAATTAGAGCTTTTTCAGCAGCTTTGCTGCATCATTTCAGGGGCGGGACTCTCCAGATATTCCTCCACGCCCCCTCCCTCTGCTTCAACCCTATGTCCCATCCGCACCACTGCAGAATCCACCCATAGCTGAAGGGACAGGAAGACCTCCTCTTGGGGTGGGTGATGCCAGATTTAGGGAGGATTCTACGGATTCCGGCCCCTCATCTTCAGATTCCCCTCCCACATCCTCCACCCCTCCCACTTCTGGTGCCACCTCCAGTGCCACCATCTCCTCCCCTGAGAGCACAGAGGCTGAGCTTGGATCGTCCACCCCGGTAGCCTGCCGCCTGCGGTCGCATGATCTCCAATTGCCACTACGACAAGTACAGGGGCTCCCGTATATTGATGCTACTGGACAGGTGGCAGTGGGACCATCCAGCCTGATTTATGTCCCTTTCTCCACTACGGACCTGTTGAACTGGAAAACCCACAATGCCTCCTATAATGAAAAGCCCCAAGAACTGACAGATCTTATGACCAGTATTATGCAAACACACCAGCCTACCTGGTCGGACACTAAACAATTGCTTTCCACCTTATTCAATACAGAAGAACGGGCGCGCATTGTACGGGCCACCCTCGAGTGGCTGGAGACACATCCTGCCCGTGAGGGAGTTATAAATCCACGGCAGCAGGCAGAGGCAGATTTCCCGAATAAAGACCCCCGCTGGGACCCGAACGACCCTGTTGGAGCAGTGGCTCTCACTCGTTTCCGGACTGCGCTCCTTGAGGGCCTTAAGAAGGGGGGGGGGGCAACGAGCTATGAACATCAGTAAAATCGCAGAAGTTCTCCAGCTTCCTGATGAAAGTCTGGCGGTATTTTATGAGCGTCTGACTGAAGCATACCGATTATACACCCCCTACGATCCAGCGGCCCCTGAGAATCTTCGGATGGTGAATACGGCCTTTGTGGCACAGGCACAAGGTGATATACGGCGGAAGCTGCAGAAACTGGAAGGGTTTGCGGGCATGAATACAACACAATTGATGGAAGTTGCACAAAAAATATATGTAAATCGTGACCAGGAGCAGAAGCGAGAGTCGAGCGTCGGATGAAGAAAAAGGCAGACTTCCTAGCAGCCGCCCTAGCCGAGCGACCACCAGTTCCAGCCTGGGCCAGAGGAGAAAATAGGGGACGAGGCCGAGGCTGCGGATACGGGGGGCCGAGGTTTCCCCTTGGCCCCACTCAATGTGCCTACTGCAAAGAGGAGGGACATTGGAAGAATAAGTGTCCAAATCGTAACACAAGGCGAGGGAGATATCCATCCACGAGGGGAGTAAGAGCACCCGTACGAACTACACGGGAGCAAGACCAGCATGATGCTTTCCCGCCTCCACCGGGACCAGCTATCGTAGGCCTTGCAGCTATAGAACATTATGACTCAGATGGCTACTAGGCCAGACCGGGCTCCAAGTTTCTGTTGGGTCCCCAGGAGCCTATGGTCAACATGAATTTAGGGGACCGGAAAATGCAATTCATGGTCGATACCGGAGCAACACACTCAGTGGTCACCCAACAAGTAGCCCCGATCTCCTCCCAGTCAGTAACTGTTGTGGGAGCTACGGGGGAGAGGGCCCAGAGACCTTTTCTGCAAAACCGCACGTGACAGTTGGGGGGACGGACCATCACTCACCAGTTCCTGTATATGCCTGAATGTCCCATACCCTTGCTGGGTCGGGATGTTCTGGCAAAGCTCCAGGCCCAAATCTCATTTGGGTCTGACGGCCAGGCTGAGCTCGAAATACCCAGCCTGGGCTCAACAGTTTTGGTACTGTCCGTCCCCCGAGAAGAAGAATGGCGGTTATATGAGAACAGGCCCAAATCTGATGTGGCTACCCTGGATACGTGGGAATCAGTGCCCCCTGGAGTATGGGCTGAAGGAAACCCCCCCGGAATGGCCATCAACATCCCTCCCGTATGCATTGAAATGAAGCCGGGAGCTTCCCCGGTACATGTGCGACAATACCCGCTGCCGCAGGCAGCTGTGGAAGGAATTCATCATCATCTGGTGCAGCTACTACAGTATGGTATCCTGCGGCCCTGCCAATCGGCATGGAACACTCCTTTGCTGCCAGTCCGAAAACCTGGAACCACAGACTACCGACCTGTTCAGGATCTCCGTCGTGTCAATGAGGCCACTGTAACTCTGCATCCAGTAGTACCAAATCCTTATACACTGTTGGGCCTCATCCCGGCGACTCCTTCTCACTTCTCAGTACTGGACCTAAAAGATGCCTTCTTTTGTATACGCCTGGCTACTGCAAGCCAGCACCTGTTTGCCTTCGAGAAAAAGGACCCTGCTACTGGCAGAAAGTCCCAAGTTACCTGGACTCGCTTATCACAGGGATTCAAGAACTCCCCTACCATTTTCAGCACAGCATTGGCCCAAGATCTCGCTAGTTTCCCTCCGGGGGAGCCCAGCAGACGAGTACTTCTGCAGTACGTTGATGACCTGCTAATCGCTGCTGACTCTGAGGCTGAATGTATACTGGCAACCACAGAGCTTCCCCAACTTCTGTACGATGCGGGTTACCGAGTTTCCAGAAAAAAGGCTCAGTTATGTCAGTCGGAAGTGAAGTATCTGGGATTCCATCTGTCAAAAGGAAGCCGACGGTTGGGGAGGAAGCAGTGTGCCGGATCCCAGTGCCAACAACCCGCAAGCAATTACATGCCTTTCTCGGGGCCGCTGGGTACTGTCGTATCTGGATTCCCAACTTCGCAAAGATTGCAAAGCCCCTCTATGAGTCTACAAAGGGCCCAGAGAAGAGCCCCCTTGAATGGGGTCATGACCAACAGGAGGCCTTCGAACATTTGAAAAGGGCATTACTGTCATCACCAGCCCTAGGCCTTCCGGATGTTACCAAACCTTTCACTCTCTATGTACACGAAGCAGTAGGAACAGCTTTGGGGGTCTTGACCCAACAACTGGGGTCTTGGCCGCGACCAGTCGCCTACCTGTCTAAACTGCTGGATCCAGTGGCCAAGGGATGGCCACCTTGCCTGAGAGCAATAGCAGCAACAGCCCTGTTGGTGGAAGAGTCTGATAAACTGTCCATGGTCCAAGGCCTTCTAGTCACCGTCCCACACTCAGTCCAAACATTGCTAGAGCATAAAGGAAGTCACTGGTTCACCAGCTCCCGGATGTTGAAATACCAGAGCATGTTATGGGGAAATCCCAGGGTGCAAATAACTACCAGCCAAGCCTTAAACCCTGCTACATTCATGCCTGTTGGCCCTGGACCACCTGATCACGACTGCCTGGAAGTGATGGATACAGTCTTCTCCAGTCGCCCTGATCTGACAGATGTGCCGTTAAGCAATCCGGATGAGACCTACTTCGTAGATGGAAGTAGTCTGGTGTTGGAGGGCCGCAGGTGTGCGGGGTACGCGGTGGTGATGATGGAAGAGATAGTCGAAGCTCAGCCTTTGCCCCCTGGAACTTCCACACAGAAGGCGGAACTCATTGCCCTTACCCGTCGTGCCTTATCCCTTGGGACTAACCGTCATGTGACTATATACACAGACTCCCGGTATGCCTTTGCCACTCTCCATGCCCACGGGGCCCTGTACAAGGAAAGAGGGTTAGTTACTGCAGCTGGCTCTGAGATAAAGAACGGCCCCCAGATATTGGCCCTGTTGGACGCAGTCTGGCGTCCAAAAACAGTAGCCGTTATGCACTGCAGAGGCCACCAGAAAGGGAACAGTGAGATAGCCAAGGGAAATAGACGGGCTGATGTAGAAGCCCGGCGGGTCGCAACCACATCCTTGTCCCAGTCCTTCCCAGAGGACTCCCAGGATCTACAAGCCCCCCTGTTCCCAGTCCCACTAAGCCAATGGGCCAAGAGGTACACTACACGAGAACTAGATTTCTTCTGTCAGGAGGAGGGTGGGGTGTTACACACAGATGGTTGGATAAGGTTACCCAGAACAGGGACAGCTCCAGTATAGTCATCCCAGACAGCCTTGCCCCAGCATTCCTATCATCCTTTCATCAGGCCACTCATATGGGTAAGACAGCAATGGAAACTACCCTCCGCCCATATTTCTTCATTTCCTGCTTATCCTCGTTGGCAGCTGCAATTGTTAGACAATGCACCACATGTGCTAAAAACAATGCCCGTCAAGGTCCAAGCCAACCCCCAGGGGTCCAGTCTTATGGGGTCACCCCTATGGGAAACATCCAGGTTGACTTTTCAGAAATGCCCCGAGCAAATGGGTACCGGTATCTGCTAGTATTAGTCTGTACTTTCACGGGGTGGGTGGAGGCTTTCCCAGTCCACACAGAAAAAGCCAGAGAAGTGACAAAGGTGCTGCTACATCAAATCATTCCCCGTTTTGGGCTTCCAGTAGTAGTGGGATCGGATAATGGACCAGCATTTGTGGCCCAAGTGGTACAGCAGGTAGCCAAGGCCTTGCAGATCGACTGAAAGCTACACACAGCTTACCGTCCACAAAGCTCGGGGAAAGTAGAACGCATGAATCGCACCATAAAGAGCCAGTTAGCAAAACTGTGTCAAGAAACCTCATTGAAGTGACCCAAATTGCTCCCTATAGCTCTGCTTCGCATACGGTCAGCCCCACGAAAGGGTATTGGTGTTTCCCCCTTTAAAGCTGTGTATGGTCGCCCTGCACCCCTCATACAGGGCGTCCATGGAGATTTAACTCAGATAGGTTCAGAAATAACCCGGCAGGAACTGTCGGCTCTCAGTTCTGTATTATAGAAATTGCACCTGTGGATCCAGGAGCGACTCCCCATCAACCTGACTGAAGCGCTCCATAAGCACCAGCCTGGTTCCCAGGTGTGGGTCAAGGAGTGGAAGAAAGATCCATTGACCCCCCAGTGGCGAGGCCCGTATACTGTTCTTGTGACCACCCCCACGGCTGTCAAGGTGGCTGAAGTCGCTCCGTGGATCCATCACTCTCGTGTCAAGGCCGCTGCACCAGAAGTTGTTCCAGCCTGGACCGCAGTCCCGATTCCAGATCAACCCCTGCGTTTGAAACTGAAGAGGGACTTTTCTGCCCAGTAAGGGGCTCTAACAGACTGCCGACGAGCTCTGGACCACCGGAGAGACTGATCTACGAGACCCCCTTTCCCAGAACCAGGAGCAGAATGAGAAGCGGTGCTTTAGCCTTACTCCTATCCCTTACATGGACCTGCTGTATTACTTGCCCAAACTGCTCTGAACATGACAAACTTTTGTATACGTAACTCTCTACAAACCGGGGTGTTTATGTCAACCTCTCTTATTGCTGTACCGTCTAGTTTATGTGAAATGCAGAACTTCACTATGCTTGCTAATCTGAACTGTAAACAACCTGGGGTATATTTTTCTACATTTTTCTACCATATTGGGGTTACCCGACCAACTTCTACACATTTCAACCAAGTGCCTTTTTCCTTACAGGTAGTTTCCACCCTAAATGCTACTGATTGTTTCTTTTTTGTCAATGCCAAGAGGGGAGGGTTCAATGTATCAAATACTGTGTTATCATGCAGCTCTGTTACAAAGGTATCCTATTCACATTCAGAAATGTATCTCCCCTTAGGCTGGTTTTTAGTATGTGGCAATATAACATATACTTACGTCCCCGCAAATGCCACTGGTGGTCCGTGCACTTTTGCTAGGCTTACAACTGCTGCCTTCGTCCGCCCCCCCAGTTATCCCCGCTCTGCCCCCATGCCCTCGACCTGTAACTCAAACGTAGAGCCTTACAGTGATGAGACAGCTCTTGGACTGTCACTGTCAATCCTTGGGACACCTAGGTTAGCCCTACACAACTCCATGGAGATAAGCCGACTCGCTTGTTCTCTAGCAAAAACCCTTAACCTCACCTCAACCATACTAGCTTCCATAAATCACGAGCTGTCCGACCTACGTACAGCCATCCTACAGAATAGAATGACCATTGATTTCCTGCTGTTACGCCTCAACCATGGGTGTGAGGAGTTCGAAGGAATGTGTTGTTTTAACCTCACTGATGAAAGTGTGTCCATTGAACGCTCAATCCAAGACCTACGTGACTTAGCGAAGCAAATCTCGGACCCATCCATGGGACTGGGGACAGGGTGGTTCATCAAATTGTTTGGTTGGTTGGGGGGGCCTTAAAACCCTAGCTATAGGAGTTTTCCTTCTCTTCCTAGTATGTGCCCTCATACCATGTTGTATCCCCATTCTTCACCGTTTCATTACCACCACCCTTGACACCCTGGTAGAACGCAAGGCTGCTACCACTGTCATGGCCCTGACCCAATACACCCCTCTGCGGCTTGCCTCCAGTAATACTGACCTATACCGCCCCTAGTGGTTGAGGTCTCACTTAAAAAGGGGGGAGTGAGGCAGCCATAAGGTTTAGCTGTGGGTAACCCTTCCCCCACTCCAGGTCTGAACACAATGCCCTTACATAAGTGATCAGCTTGCTAAAAGGAGACATAAAGATTCCAGCAGGCACCCTTCCCCCACTCCAGGTTTGAGCACAATATCCCCTTGCCCAGAAATCAGCAGACCAGAGCACACCGGTTTGGACAGGTCACCCAGGTACCTTCCCCAGGGGCTGCTGATTGGTGGACAGGAAATATCTGAAACAAATGGGATTGTAGAATGAGTTTGAAAATGTACAGTATATTGAGGCAGCCATGAGGCTCTTACATAAAGTAATCAGCCTGCTATTTCAGTGGACACCCTTCCCCCACTCCAGGTCTGAGCACAGTATCCCCTAGCCCAGAAACCAACAGACCAGAGCACACCGGTTTGGACAGGTCACCCAGGTACCTTCCCCAGGGGCTGCTGATTGGTGGACAGGAAATACCTGTGGCAAATGGGATTATAGAATGAGTTTGAAATTATACTGTATTTAAGGCATTGAAGGACGTCCCTCGGGGCTCAGACTCTTTTGTTGGAGGGAACCGGCTCTCTGTCTGATCCTGTGTGCACATTAAAGATCCTGTTTGCATTCCAGCCTGTCTGTGAGTTTTCCTTCTGTGGGTGAGTGATTGAATAAGAGCTTTTCACAGCGTTTGCTATAACATTTTGGTGCATCGGCCAGGAAAATTTAAAAGAAAAGCCTCTCTCTCATCGCACCCACAGTGGGAAGACTACTGCTTTTTGCAGGATCGGGGCCTCCACCGGTCAGGGACCGACCCCTCCAGGTGATTAACGATCCTTGGCGCCACGGGGCCCCTTTTGTGCTCTGAAGGACTCTTTGACTTGTGTGGTCAGTCGGTCCCTGCGGCTGAATCCCCGATTGAAAACCGGCTGGATAGACTGGCATCCAAACTACCTGTCTGATCAGAGTTCTGGTGAGTACTGCTACTTTCTGTACTCTATCTGTGAGTCCTGGTAATTTCTGGGAACCTGTAGCGGCCCGATCAACCGCAACGAGCAGTCCTAATAGGGGCCTTAGTGGCCCTGAAACCATTGCTCGTCCTGTCTGTATCTGTATCTGAATCTGCTGTATCTGAATCTGAATAAGAAAAAAAGGGGGCGGGGCTTGCTTGCGAGCGCCAGTAAATGACTGCAGTATAAATTTAACTTTGCCACCTCGGGCCCCTTAAAGGTATTTAAAGTGCAGTGCTGCCAAAGCTATTAAAAATTGCCTAAAATATTAGTACTTAACCGCCTTAAGTGTGCCTTTCAAGAATAATTGCGCTGATCGCAATTCTCCGATGATCGGGGCGATTTATTTAGAGCCTTTGCCCCATGTGCTCCTATAGTGTTGGGGGCTTTTTGTGTTGCTGGGGGTCTCTTTTTGTGTTGCTGGGGGTTTCTTTTGTGTTGCCATGTGCTCCTATAGTGTTGGGGGCTTTTTGTGTTGCTGGGGGTCTCTTTTTGTGTTGCTGGGGGTTTCTTTTGTGTTGCCATGAGCTCCTATAGTGTTGGGGGCTTTTTGTGTTGCTGGGGGTCTCCTTTTGTGTTGCTGGGGGTTTCTTTTGTGTTGCCATGTGCTCCTATAGTGTTGCTGGGGGTCTCCTTTTGTGTTGCTGGGGGTCTCCTTTTGTGTTGCTGGGGGTTTCTTTTGTGTTGCCATGTGCTCCTATAGTGTTGGGGGCTTTTTGTGTTGCTGGGGGTCTCTTTTTGTGTTGCTGGGGGTTTCTTTTGTGTTGCCATGTGCTCCCAAAGTGTTGGGGGCTTTTTGTGTTGCTGGGGGTCTCTTTTTGTGTTGCTGGGGGTCTTCTTTTGTGTTGCCATGTGCTCCTATAGCTCCATCTAGTGGACATTAGAAAAATAGCTAGCTATATTTCTCATATTACTATTATCCACATGGTAAAAGTTAAATCCTATGGTACAGCTAGAGAGTATGTGTGTGTGTGTATGTAATGTGTATTTGTAACAGCTGCTACTGAGGAAAGAGAGTGTATGAGTATTCGCTGCTGAGACGTCTCTGTTTTCTGTTTTCCCTCTTTCTTTTTCCCTTTGTGGTCCTGTGTGTTTTGTGCAACCAAACTCTGCCTGTTACCTGGATTATATTGTATATTGTATTCCCAGAAGTGAGATTAGAAAATTTACACTGAGCATTGCATTCCTAGAGTTGGGATTACAAGATTTGCACTGTAAATTGTGATTTTGCAAATTGTGATTAGAGCATGGGGTCTGGAGGCTAAATTGTGGTGGGGGAGTATCCGGACCAGCTTCCCTGTATAGATTCATGGCTGGCCCATGTGGTAAATGTGCTGTTATGTAAAAACCTTTAGTGTCTCTGTGTTTAGTTGTGACATTAGGGAAAGAAAGTTTTTGTCCAGACATTAGGTCTTTATATTTCAGGATTGATTTTGATACTCTATCAGTAAAAGGTGAAGTTATTGACGAGTCGCCCCTGTGTCCCCAAACAGTGAAAAACACCAGGTCTACTGATTGCAGGGAAGGGGACAGTTTGGAAAGGGGGGTGGGGTTTGCTGTGTGTGGACTGTAGTACTGGTATAGCAGTGAAGGAAGACAATTGCTTTGTTTGATGCATATCCAGTTTCATTGCTATGTTTCATGCATGGTCAGGGAACCAGGTGTTTTGGTCACACCTCTCAGCAGTGAGTGGGGGGTGGTTGAAAACTGCTGAGTTAGTTTGCATAGCTATAGAAAGATACTGGGAGGAGTTCCTTCTTCTAGCAGATAAATGGAGGCAAATTAGAGAGGACAAAGAACCCCAATTCACCTAGCCACACCTAGCCTGCAAACAATCCTCTTGTCATCAATTTTAATTGTAGAGTTTTGAACTTCTATAACCATGAGGTGCCTCCTTTGAGCATCCTCAAATGTCTGCTGGAAGCAAACAAAGGCTGAAGAAAATCCTTATAAGATTATGAAGAAATGAAGATTTTTTTACTTGTCTTTTTAAAGCCTGAATTTTATCTCTGGTACATATATTTGGTTTTGACTGCACATACAAAATTAAACAAGTAATACTTCTGCATGATATGACATTTTATTCTGCAGACAGTAAATGCTGTTTTGGTGATTGCATTCTTTCCTGCTTAGTACATTAAACTGCCTTGATCAACTGTATTCATTTTTCTGATACTACAATGATACCTTAAAATGATTTCAGTACCAAATATACTGGTAGCAGTACTTTAACTCATGATTTCTGATGAGAACATCTGGATTAGTTCTAGTATGCACTGTAGCTTGTTCTGATGTTCAGGTATGTTTTGGTTCAGGGTGAATACACTGATCATTGGCAATTTCAAAATAGAAAGATAAAATGCAGAATTAGCACTGCTGAAAGGCATATACTGTGCAGTACACCGTTCACACTAATTCACACTTGAAGTTAATAATGCACTGATAATGCTGCCCCACTCCTCGTGTGCACTGCCCTTTAGTACTGATTCACACGGATCCATACAGTGCACACTGCACAAATAATGCTGGTGTGTATAATAATCTCCATCATCCCTTGGCTTCGGTATGAAGTTAATTTCTGTCATAGTATGTACACAACTAACCCATTTAGGAACATTGCATGCTGAGTCACCCTTGGAGTGTGCACAATTTTGGTAACATTGAACAGTTGTTGATTTACTAACTGAGTTCAACCTAGGGATAAAAAACAAACAAACTGCTTTTCAGCTCGCAATGCAATGATGTAGGGGATCCCAATATGTCTGATGTCACATTCTTCCAGAGCATGAGAAATTCAGTATTTCAGCCGCATTGTCAGTCATATATTTAAGGTTTAGTCAAATACTTCCTGAGGCTGCCCTGGTGAACCCACAGGATATCCACAATTAATATGAATTTGTATATAATGGGTCAGCAATGTATGCTGACATATCATGCATTTTCATTCTGGATGACTTGAAAACTTGACTGGCTTGGGGTCACTGGGACAGCTTCATAAAGCCTGCCTGAACTATCATGGGAATCAGCAGATATTTATGTATCAATTCCCAAAAACACTAGGTACTTATGATTAGAGAACATCCATGATTTTTGAAGCTTTTGTATTTTTAAAGCCAAAGATTGATTTGTTGATTAATTGATTGATTTGTTGATTAACTTTATTTAAAAGCCTCATGTCCATTAGCACACTGGAAGTGAACAATTTATAAAAAAAATTGGTATAATTCAAAAAAGGACTTAGGTATATAGTTGGTGGAATGATGCAAGTGATAAAAAGTATGGTGAGGGATGAAGTGGGATATTAAGAGGAAGGACTCTGATAGACAGTAAACTGATGAAGGTAATTCAATGATGTGAAGTGATGTATCTGGCTAATGAATATGTAAAAAAAAAAAAAAAATGATGAGCACTTTATTCAACTATGCCATCTCCAGAATATTCAATTTAGGAATTCATCTAGGCCCCAACACATACTCAATAATTGGAAATGGACACCTGGAGACAGGCTAGGTGCACCCTGATGGGTTTTGGAGGACCTACACTGGCCATGTGGTACTTCCAGATGCTTTTTTGCCTCCTTTTTGCCTCTGCATGTCCTGGCCAGGCATGCATGGGCAAAGGGGGAGTATGTAAAGGTCAGTCAAGGGCATAATGGAATGTTCACTACCAGCAAGTGAATCTCCAGTGACAGATAAACAAGAAGTTAATCAAACTGCCAGAGAAAAATTGACACCATACGAGATAGTTACTGGAAGACCATTGAAAGTTTAAACAGCAATATTTGTAGGATGTGATCTTGGTAAATGTGAAGGAAGTTAAGTTTATCTCATTGTGAAATCTAATCTAGCATATTTAGTCTTTTCATTCAATATTGGTGCTGCTTTTCTGAATGAGGCCTGGAACCATGTCACCAATGGCAATCCAAAGAGTCCAGCAGAGAGAATTGGCCAGAGTCCAGATGGAACAGACCATCCCGAGAACTCAGAGCTGCCCACCGCTGAGATGTGTGAAGGAGTCCCTATCTGGATCAGTGTGTCGCACTGAAAACGGGCCAGGGTGTCTGCCTATGAGAATGAGAGGTTCAAATTTTGAGAGAGACAGAACTTGAACTTCAGAGAAATGTGAAGCACACTGCGAGGTCCTGGGGAACTGCTGAGAGGCAGGAAAAAGAACTGTTGGACTGACTGGGGGGGTTTTGGGGGCTTCTGTGAGTGATTGTATTGTTATCCTTTTAATATTGTTTTCTTAGAAAGTAACTCAAATCTACAAGCCATTTCGGCTTCAGCAACTGCAATACCCACACCAGCTCAAGTTTTTGCTGTACTATTCTCAAAGCACTGCTGCTTTTGGCATACTTTCATGTTATGTGTTTTCAATATCATTGACCAGCTGCAAGAAAATGATGTTACAATGTATGTTGTCTCTAGGGAACAGTACCAGAAGCTGTTTTTCTGATGACCCCTATCTGTCTCAATATCTGTCTCAAATGGTTGCTTGTCCATTGCCCTTAGTGGGATTACCTTTTGCCCCATAAACAAGAAAAGAAAAAGAAAAATTGGGAATGAAGGGAAATTGGCTGATAGGTATGTCTAGTATGGCTGCATCCTTGCCTGAGGCTGTAATACATTATGATGACAACGGAAAAAGCATGTGGGCTAAGAAAATGAGTACCCAGAGCCCAGCACAACAAGAGTAAAGCCAGGGGGAACCATACTCTGAACAGAAGTGCACAGAGAATGGACCTAGCTAAGAAACAGGTCAGGCCTGAAAGTGCACAGAAAATGGACCCAGCACAAGAAAAGACATGCCAGGCCTGAACAGGTTAAACAGGCCTGAGCAAGCTGGGCAAGCCTGGACAAGTTAAACAGGCCAAACAAAGCTGGTGATACAAAGTACTCATATGCCCTGAAGACTACAGTGCCAGTGATTAATGAAGCAAAGGGAATGGCAGGGTGCAGCCAGAATGACTCAACACTAGCAAGAATAAAAGCCATTAATATGCTGATAAGGGTGGATCCCAGGGAAAGAGCCTTTGCCCCAAAGGAAAGAGGCCTCTGCAGACTTTTTGCACACGGCCCTCCTTTGTCCCAAAGGAAAGAGGCCTCTGCAGGCCCTGCAACCTTTTACAGTCAGAACAGCAACTTGTGCACACGTAACAAAAAGTTTTGTGCAGGAGTTGCTATAGAGGGTATAGGGTATGTGTTGTTTTAAACTCACTGATGCAAGTGTTTCCATTGAACACTCTATCCAAGATCTAAGTGATCTAGTTAATCATATTACTGACCCGTCCATGGGTCCTGGGTGGTATATGAAGTGGTTCAGTTGGCCAGGGGGACTAAAAATCCCAGTGGTAGGGGTTCTTTTTATTTACTGCTATGTGCCATTCTGCCATGTTGTATCCCCATTCTTTACCGCTTCATTACCACCACCCTTGACACCCTGGTAGAACGCAAGGCGATTACCACTGTCATGGCCCTGACCCAATACACCCCTCTGCGGCTTGCCTCCAGTAATGCAGCCCTCAACCGCCTCTAGCGGTTGAGGTCTCACTTAAAAAGGGGGGAATGAGGCAGCCATGAGGCTCTTACATAAAGTAATCAGCCTGCTATTTCAGTGGACACCCTTCCCCCACTCCAGGTCTGAGCACAGTATCCCCTAGCCCAGAAACCAACAGACCAGAGCACACCGGTTTGGACAGGTCACCCAGGTACCTTCCCCAGGGGCTGCTGATTGGTGGACAGGAAATACCTGTGGCAAATGGGATTATAGAATGAGTTTGAAATTATACTGTATTTAAGGCATTGAAGGACGTCCCTCGGGGCTCAGACTCTTTTGTTGGAGGGAACCGGCTCTCTGTCTGATCCTGTGTGCACATTAAAGATCCTGTTTGCATTCCAGCCTGTCTGTGAGTTTTCCTTCTGTGGGTGAGTGATTGAATAAGAGCTTTTCACAGCGCAGGTCACCCAGGTACCTTCCCCAGGGGCTGCTGATTGGTGGACAGGAAATATCTGAAACAAATGGGATTGTAGAATGAGTTTGAAAATGTACAGTATATAAGGTATTGAAGGACGTCCCTCGGGGCTCAGATTTTTTGTGGAGACTGCTGGTTCTCTGTCTGGGCCTGTGCGCACATTAAAGATCCTGTTTGCATACCAGCCTGTCTGTGTGTTTTCCTTCTGTGGGTGAGTGAGAGAATTAGAGCTTTTTCAGCAGCTTTTCTGCATCAGTATTGGTTTAATATTTGTAGTGTTGCTAGGGTCTTGTGCTTTGTGAGTCCTGGTAGTGCTGTTAGGATAGGGCGGGTTTGCTATGGGTTCTAAATGGGCAGTGTTTGTAGTAGTTCCTAATGTGCCTGGCAGTTGTCACTGGATTATAGTAATGTAGAAATCTTTTAGTCTTTCTTTATCCATACACTCATTATGAGGCACGTTTACTAAAAGTTAGTGTATGGTAACATTATGCAAATATTTATGCAAATGAGGTCCCTTATGCAAATGAGGCCCCGCACCGAGTCTCCGCACATGGCCCCGCACCCCCCTTGGGCCGCCCCTGCATATGAGAAAGAGAAGGGATCTGTGATGGTTGGAGCGGAGGGAGGGAACGTCCTACATCCAAAATACACATTTCAAAAAATGGCCTGATGATCCCGTCTTTAACGTTGCTGCATTCGTCCAACTTGAGTTCCAGTCACGTGTAAAAGCAAAACGAACCCAGCACGCAACCGAGTAAAATCAGGAGCGGATCATCCAGCCCTTAACAACAAACCAGGAGCCGGCTGGTAAAGGTCGGGGAGAGCCGAGCCCTGGCGATCGATTGGTTCCAGCCTCGGCTTCTGCTGCCTGAATCCCGAGGGGGTGATGGCTCCTGACGCGTCCCGCAGGTAAGCCCCGCCCAGGGAGAGGGGAAGGAAGGAACTCGGTCTGGGCTGCTCCCAAAACCCGGGCTGCTGGATTCTCCCGGCAGAGGAAGGGCCGGCGTGCGTGGCTGTCAGCTGTGCCCAGTTCCGTTGCTGGTTCAGTGAACTGGGTGGGGGAGGGGTTTACAATGCTTCTCTCCGGTTCTTGCAGCCCAGCTCTCTCCCCTTTACTGCCCCCGACCCCCTAACCTCGCTTATGGGGTGGAAGCAAAGAGCAGGAGCTGGGAATGACGGCGTCCTGCTAGGGCTTTGGAACGGGGGTGGGGCTGTGTGAGTGGCCCTTGGGCGCTGCTTGAGGTGACCTGTGCACGCCGGTATCATGTCTGCGGCAGTGCGGCCCAGTTTCAGCATCGACGACGCCTTTGAAATGTCGCTGGAGGAGAGGGACGACGGCTTGGGGGCCGTGACGCCGCGCTTTGGCACGCTGCATTTCGACCGGAAGGGGAAGAGTGAGGAGGGCGAGGACAGCGAGAAGCAGTCCCGGCTCAAGTACCAGGTGGGTGCGAACGGTACAGATGATCTATATACGCACGTGCCATCGCTTCTTAGGACACAGTGCGATGAGGGTGCTAGCCGGTTTTAGGGGTGTCTGCTTGCTCCGTATGCACCTGACAGGGCCGTGTATGCATGGCACTCACTCACCTTCCCTAGGAAAACCAAGAGTACAAAGCCTTGCACATAGTGTGGCAAACCAGGACTGGCTCAACCCTGTCAGGTGAATCTGGAGCCATTTGGCAACTGTAGCAGAGTTGCCAAGTTACCCAGTTCCACTAGTGAGATATTTTGGCCAGTGCTGGTTTTAAATTTACCTCGCAGTGCAGTGTGGTATTTGTAGTTCCTTTTACCCATTGAAATCACTGCTGCAGGTCCCATAATGCATCAGGATCAGATTGTCAGAAATCCAGAATAGTCTTAAAATTTCACTCATAGAACTGGGTAACTTGCAACTCTGCAGCTAATTTAGACCCTAGATTTAGGGGGCGGAAAGGGTCAGCGATCTGTTTCTTAAGAGGTTTTGCTTTACCTTCTGTGTGAGGAGGAAATTATGGCAAAGCTTATGTGAGAGCTTTATATATAAGATCCATAGCACTAGTTATAGAATGAGGGCTCCTCGTTCCTGACACAACATGCCGTGCTATTTCAGTACTGAGCCACCATAGAACTCTGCCAAAATACCTCATTCCTGCTCTGTTGCACTCCTGTTATTCTAGGAGTGAACCCCACATATAACTCTGCCAGTGCACTCGTCTTGCCCTGCACTGCACTTTTTTAAAATTAGTAACATTGGCAAATTAATAACTATGTGCAATATCTATCTATATAACAGGCCTTCTCCAGCTTTTAGCCAGTATGACCCGTTTTACTAATTGAAAATTCACACGGCCCCGAAAGATGACAAAAACAAACAGGTCGTCTCCCCCTGCCCCGACTCAAGCAGAGTTGGCAGGCAGCGGCAGCAGCAGTGGTTCGGGCAACAATGGTAGCAGTTGGCGCAGGGCCTATGAATCTTTTTGTGTGCTCACCACTCCCAGTACTCTGCACACATTTCCAGTGCTAACAGGAAGCCTACCCAGGAGAAGTGAGCATTCACAGGCCTTTGCTCCTAAGTCCCCCACGCTGACTGCCAGAACTGGGCATAGGTCACAACCGGAATGCAGAGGGAGGTGGCGTATCATTATTTAAGTGACTCATCAACTGAACATAGAAACATAGAAATATGACAACAGAAAAAGACCACATGGCCTATCTAGTCTGTCCTTCCATAACAACTACAACAGTCCGCTTTTTACCTTTAGAGATCCTCTGTGTTTGTCCCATGCTTTTTTGAATTCAGTTACTGTCCTCATCTCTACCAGCTCCACTGGGAGACTATTCCACAGATCCACTACTCTTTCCGTAAAGAAATATTTCTGCATAGCACTCCTGAATCTATCTCCCTTCACCCTCATCCCATGTCCCCTCGTAGCAGAACTTGCTTTCAATTGAAAGAGGCTCTCTCCCTGAACATTTGTGCCACGGAGGTATTTAAACATCTCAATCATATCACCTCTATCCCGCCTTTCCTCTAAGGTGTACATATTAAGATCCTTCAGTCTGTCCTCATATGTTTTATAATGAAGACCACTAATCATTTTAGTAGCCACCCTCTGCACCGACTCTATCCTGTTCACATCCTTTTGAAGGTGCGGTCTCCAGAATTGCACACTATACTCCAAATGAGGTCGCACCAAAGACTTATACAGAGGCATTATCACCTCCTTTTTTCTGCTAGCCATTCCTCTCCGTATGCACCCAAGCATCCTTCTAGCTTTTGCTGTCGCCTTTTCTACCTGTTTAGCTACTTTAAGATCATCAGACACAACCACGCCTAGGTCCCGCTCTTCTTTAGTGGACAAAAGTACTTCACCCCCTATACTATATTGCTCCCTTGGACTGCTAAGATGTGATCCCATTTGAATTGTTGGTATATAATAAAGGTAAAAAACACTACTAGTAAGTTCCCAAACATGAGTGCTATTAACATGCACTGTGATTCTCCCCCCTTATGTACCTCTTTCCATCTTCATCCTGACTGAGGATTGTAGGGCGCTGGGCCCAGGAGAGAGAATGGCAGCAAGGTTCTAGTGAATGTGAGACTGAACTGCTGCATGCTTGAACCCTTTGCTCCTACGCCTTTCCTTTGTAAACGGGGAATCACGCTGCTTTGCATACCTCTACCAGAGTAGGTGGGAGGGACAAAGTGAGAGGCATGCAAGCCTGTTTTTTTTTTTTCCCTTAAGTATTGAAGATTGATTATGGCATATAGACTAATGAGGTCAGTATTCTGTGACCCTCACTTGGTTTGCAGCTTGTCGTGCTGTGAGGGCTTGTGTGCATCAGTGATGCTACTGGCAGGGTCTCCCAAGATGGACAGGTCTCAGCTGAGGTGCCAGACCAAGACAAACCACCCATCTGGGCAGCAGCAGAATGGGATAGTGTTGACAGCAGAGGATCACATTTCTGTGACAACAGCAACAACACCAAACTTAAACTGCGCGGAAGAAAGGCCCAGCAATCTACTTCTATATCTCGCCATGAAAACCCAATGGATAGTTACAACAGAACAAATTGTACTATGGTGCTGGAAGATGAGACCCCCCAGGTCGAAAGGCACTCAACTATCTACTGGGGAAGAGCTGAAGACTTTTCAGAGTAAAGCCAGCATTGATGATGTGGTTGGATCAAAGCCCTCGGGACGGCTGACTGCTGATGTAGCTACACATGAAATGAGAGTCAGAAGCTGTAAAGATGTCTTACACATTGGAACATGGAACGTACGAAGCAAGAATCAAGGGAAGTTGGAGGTGGTCAAGAATGAAATGGAACTTGTACAACTTGATCTGTTGGGTGTCAGCAAACTGAAATGGACTGGCATCGGGCACTTTGCATCAGATGATCACATGGTCTATTATGCTGGAAATGAAAGACAAAGAAGAAATGGTGTTGCACTTATAATAAAGAAGAAACTTGCAAGAACTGTAATGAAATACAGTGCAGTCAGCGACGCTTAATCTCTATTCGTCTACGAGGAATGCCTATCAACACAGCTATAATTCAAGTATATGCCCCAACAACAGCTGCAGAAGAGGATGCAATTGATGAGTTCTATGAACAAGTACAAGCTGAAAGTGACAGAACATGCAAACGGGATATCCTGATAGTCATGTTTGACTGGAACACAAAAGTTGGCAACAAAGAAGAAGGCAAAGTAGTTGGAAAATATGGACTTGGCAACAGAAATGAAGCTGGAGAAAGACTGATAGAATTCTGCAAGTCCAACAATCTATTCATCTCAAACACCTTCTTCCAGCAACACAAACGGCGACTGTACACATGGACTTCACCCAATGGATTGTATAAAAATCGAATTGACTACATCTGTGGAAGTCAACGATGGAAAAGCTCTGTAACATCAACTAAGACAAAACCTAGAGCTGACTGGTACAGATCATCAACTACTAGTATGCATACTCAAGCTAAAGTTGAAAAAGAGCAAACCATTCATGAATGCAGCAAAATATGACCTTGAGAATATACCATTGGAATTTAAAGGCTGCCTGCAAAATCGATTTGCTGCTTTAGATACAAATGACAGAGCTCCAGAAGAGTTATGGAATGACATTAAGAAGGTTGTGTTTGAAGAAAGCGTGAAGTCTCTACAAAAGGTGAAAAAGCAAAAACGGCCAAAATGGATGACTGAAGAATCTCTGAAAATTGCCCAGAAACGCAAAGAAGCTAAAGCCAGAGGAGAAAGAGAAAATCGCAGAACTCAACAGAGATTTCCAACGTGCAGCAAGAAAGGACAAGGAAAAGTACTACAATAACGCGTGCAAGGAAATAGAAACAGAAACTATTAGAGGAAGTACAAGATCGGCTTTCCTAAAGCTACGAGAGTTAAAGAAAAAGTTCCAGCCTCGAATTGGAATGTTACAAGATGCTCAAAGTTCTATGTTGAATGATGCTGAGAAGATCAAGAAAAGGTGGAAGGAATATACAGAGTTTTTATATGATAAAGATCAAGTGGACAAACAGCCGTTTCAACCTGTACCTTATGATCGGGAACCATTGGTGATGAAAGAAGAAGTTGAAGCAGTATTGAAAGCCTTATCAAAGAACAAAGCCCCATGCATTGATAGCATTCCCATAGAAGTATTACAGCAATCTGATGCAGCTGTTACCGTACTTACAAGACTCTGCCAAGAAATATGGAAGACAACATCATGGCCAACTGACTGGAAAAGATCTGTGTTTATACCAATACTAAAGAAAGGTGATCCAACTGACTGTGGAAATTATTGCACAATCGCTCTGATCCCACATGCCAGCAAGATTCTACTGAAGATTATTCAAAAGAGACTACAATAATACCTGGAACAAGAACTACCTTAAGTGCAAGCAGGGTTCAGGAAAGGGCGAGGAACAAGAGACGACATGGCGGAAGTGAGATGGATCCTTGAAAAGACTAAAGAATACCAAAAAGATCTCTATTTGTGCTTTATCGACTATAGCAAGGCTTTTGACTGTGTAAACCATGAGAAACTCTGGGCCACATTAAGAAGCATGGGTATACCAGATCACCTGATCGTTCTTTTGCACGATCTGTACATTGATCAAGAAGCAACAGTTCGAACGGAACAAGGAGAAACAGAATGGTTTAAAATAAGCAAAAGTGTAAGACAAGGCTGCATACTTCCCCCCCTACCTCTTTAATTTATATGCAGAACAAATCATCAGAGAAGCAGGATTGTATGAAGACAGAGGTGTGAAGATTGGTGGGAAAACTCATCAACAACCTTCACTATGCTGATGATACCACATTACTGGCTGAAAGTGAAGATGATCTGAAACATTTGCTTCTCGCAATCAAAGAATGTAAAGAAGACAAAGATTATGACAACTGGCATAATCCAACAGGTTCCTCCGTTGAAGGAGAAGAAATTGAAATCGTGAACAACTTTAACCTACTTGGATCAACTATCAATAAAGAAGCAACAAGCAGTCAAGAAATCAGACGACGCATTGCTCTTGGCAGAATGGCTATGAAAGACCTAGATAAGATTCTCAAGAGCAGAGATGTCTCTCTCTATACAAAGATTTGACTTGTTCAAGCCATGGTATTTTCAATAACATCATATGGATGTGAAAGCTGGACAGTGAAAAAGCTAGAGAGGAAGAAAATTGATGCCTTTGAATTATGGTGCTGGCGGTGAATACTGTGTATACTATGGACGGCCCGAAGAACAAACCAGTCGGTACTAGAGGAGATCAAACCTAAGCTTTCTTTAGAAGCTCAGATGACAAGACTTCGACTTTCATACTTTGGACACATCAAGCGAAGAGAGAGATCATTAGAGAAAGACATCATGCTTGGCAAGATAGGTCAACGCAAAAGAGGAAGGCCAGCAATAAGATGGATCGATACAATAAGAGCAGGTATGGGTACCAGTCTGTCAACAATGAGCCGCCTGACTGAAGACCGAACACAATTTAGGATAGCTATCCAGAGGGTCGCCATAAGTCGACTCAGACTTGATGGCACTTAACAACATTTCAGTGACAGTGGTGCCTGGCCGCCTCCGCTTTAATCTAAACTGGATATTTGGTGCCAGAGCCTGTACAGTACTGCTATCTGGTTTCACCAGCCAGGGGTATTGCTATCAGGTTAGTGGTGATATTCAGCCGCTAACTGCATAGAAAAATCCTGTAAAGTTAGGACAGGTCAATGGTTGTCTTAAGTTTTACGCAGTTTAGATATTAGTGGACGAATATTGCCGCTAACCAAATAGCTGTTGAGACTGCCCCAGCTCCACGCATGGACCATCCTGGAATTAACTGGGCATTTTTCCTGAAGTCTGGGGGATATTTGGCTGCTCTATCTAGATAAAGCTGCTGAATATTGCAGTTATCTGGATTTATGCATTTTCTAGGTGCTGCAGACTGAATAAACCTGTTTGAATATTGACCACTAATATATATAAGCAGGGCTTAATTTGTAGTGAAACTGTGGAGCCAGGGATAAGAGTAAGGGGAGGAGGTGGAATAGAGAGTAGAGTGACTATTGTCTGCTTTCCTCCAGGCTGTCCCTTCCCTTCCTCTCCCCTGCCGACTGCCTGGGAGGAAGGGCTGGAGCAGAACGCTCCCTGCTGCTCCTGCATCTGAAAAGGGTGGGGAGCTGGGTCATGGGAACACACGCTTCCATCTTTACTAGGAGCATTTCCTGAGAGGGGCGCTCCATGAGCAGGCTGGCCCAATCATTAGGCAAGGCTAGGCGGTTGTCCAAAGGACAGCAGCATTCAAAGCAAAACAGTAGATTCTGACAGCCAGACGAACTGCGAGTCATCGGCACACTCTCATACCTGCAGGAAGAGCAGAGACCCGCACAGGCCTACAAAGCAAAGTTGAATATTTAAAAAGATGTCCAGTTATGCACTTTTACAGGACTGTTGTTGGAAGGTTGGTGTTCAGATCATCACAGTTGAGTTTGTTTTTGTTAGTGATATTGCGGAAGGGCTGTCGGGTAAAGTTTGCCTCTTTGCGAATGATACCAAAAGCTGCAATAGGGTAGACACCCAGGAAGGTATAGATTGAAGAACAATTGAGAATCTGGCAGCTGAGATTTAGCACGAAAAAATACAGGGTCATGCATTTAGGCTGCAAAATTCCAGGGGAGCAGTACAGTATAGGGGTGAAGTACTTTTGTCCATGAAAGAAGAGCGGCACCTAGGGGTGATACCTTTTCTACCTGTTTAGTCACTTTAAGATCAGAAGCTAACAGCAAAGCCAGAAGGACCCTTTGGTGCATAGGGAGAGTAATGGCCAGCAAGAAAAAGGAGATGATAGTGCCTTTGTATAAGTCTGCTGAGACCTAATTTAGAAGATTGAGTGCAATTCTGGAGACCACACCATTCTGTTTATATACTTTTGAAGGAGACAGAGCAGAGGGTGGCTACCAAAATGGTCTGTGGACTTATGCCAGAAGGCATATGGGGGAAAACGTAAAGATCTCAATATGTATACGTTGGAAGAAAGACAGGAGAGGGGCGATATGACAGAGATGTTTAAATATCTTCGTGGCATAAATGCAGAGGAGGACAGCCTCTTTCAATTGATAGAAAGCTCTGCAACGAGGGGGCATAGGATGAAGGTGAAAGAGGATAGACTGAGTAATTTGCAGAAATATTTATTTATAGAAAGAGAGTGGTAGATGCATGGAACAGTCTCCCAGAGGAGGTAGTAGCCCATCTTCAGGCACAGGTGATAAAAGAAGAATTAACACTGGGCCTTTGAGCCAGAAAATGCTCACAGTCCCTGCGGCAGCCCCACCCAGGCTTGCTTGATCACAGGAAACCCATGTGGGAAGAGGGGCTGGAGCCAGCATTGATTCTTCCTACTACTACTACTAATCATTTGTATAGCACGTGACATAACAGGTGAGAGGAAGAGAGTTTAAAACTGGAGAATCTCTGAGGGAAGGGCAAAAGTTGGAAAATCACCCCGTGTGGAAGAGGAAGAGAAAGGGAAGGAAGTAAACACTGAAAGAGCCCCCGGGAATGGGGCTAGGGGAAGAGGAAGGTTGGACCCAGGATCAGGAGGGGAAGGGTTAGTTAGGAAGGGACCCAGGATTGAGGGGTTGAGAGAGACCTGGAATAGGAGCTGGGCCTATTATATTTTAGAAGAGGGGATCATAGCTAACATCAGCCCAGCTCCTTTGTTAGACTCTGGACTTGTAATCAAACTCTGGAATTTGTTACCGGAGGATAAGGCTGTTAGTGTAGCTGGGTTTAAAAAAGGTTTGGACAAGTTCCTGGAGGAAAGGTCCATAAACCATTATTAAAAAGGGACCCAGGATATCAATGCTTGACCCAATACAAGCATTGTGGAACCTGTGTCTTTTTGGGAAACTGCTAGGTATATATGCTCTCCTAGATCCTTTACAATCCGGTTTCCGTCCCCTACATTCTACCGAAACTGCTCTTACCAAATTCGCCAATGATTTGTTTCTGGCCAAGTCCAAAGGCTTTTATTCTGTCCTCATTCTTCTGGATCTCTCTGCTGCCTTTGTGGTCAACAGTGTCAATCTTCTTCTTATCACCCTGTCTTCACTCGGTTTCAGAGGCTCTGTACTTTCTTGGTTCTCCTCCTATCTCTCCCACCGCTCTTTCAGTGTGTACTTCGGTGGCTCCTCCTCCTCTTCTACCCCTTTATCTGTGGGGTGTACCTTAAGGTTCTGTCTTAGGTCTGCTCCTCTTCTCTCTCTATACCCAATCCCTTGGTGCCCTTATCTCTTCCCATGGCTTTCACTATCATCTCTATGCTGATGACCTCTCTACGCCTGTTATCTCTCCTGAAATTCAAGCTAAGATCTCGGCCTGCCTCTCTGACATTGCTTCCTGGATGTCCTACCGCTGCTTGAAGCTGAACATGACCAAAACTGAACTCCTTGTCTTTCCCCCTAATGCCTCCCCTCCTCCTTCCCCTTTCTCAATCTCTGTGGATAACGCTGTTATCCTTCCTGTCTCTTCGGCACGGAACCTTGGTGTTATCTTTGACTCATCTCTCTCCTTCTCTTTACATATCCAAAACATTGCTAAAACATGCCGTTTCTTTCTTTACAATATCTCCAAAATTCGCCCCTTTCTCTCTGATAACACTACTAAACTGATTGTCCAGTCTTTAATCACCTCCTGCCTTGATTACTGTAACCTTCTCCTTGCTGGCCTCCCTGCTAACCACCTCTTTCCTCTCCAGTCTATTCAACATTCTGCAGCTCGTCTGATTTTCCGTCAGTCTCGTTTTTCACACATTACTCCTCTCCTCATGTCACTTCACTGGCTCCCCATCCGCTTCCGTATCCAGTTCAAACTCCTCCTTCTAACCTATAAATGTATTCATTCTTCTGCCCCTCATTACCTTTCATCCCTCATCTCTACCTACACCCCCTCTCGCCTACTCCGCTCATCTAATTGTCTTTGTTTAGCTATGCCTTTTACTCGTACTGCTAATTTTAGACTTCGCTCCTTTCAACTGGCTGCACCCTTTCCTGGAATACTCTCCCTGTCTCTGTCCGCCAAGCCTCCTCCCTGGCCATCTTCAAATCCAACTTGAAATCCCATTTCTTCACTATTGCTTTTTGTTCCTAACTCGTCTTTTCTTGTTCTCTCCATAAACATTTATTCTTGTCTTGTTAATTGTCAAGAAAATATGAAATATATTATCTAATTTAAATGACTAGATTATGAGCTCTAACGGGCAGGGACTGTCTCTTTTTATGTTTGTACAGCGCTTCGTATGTTGCAGCACTTTATAAATGCTTAATAATAATAGTATGACCTGGATTGGCCACTGTTGGAAACAGGATACTGGGCTTGATGGACCTCGGTCTGACCCAGTATGGCATCTCTCATGTTCTTACCAAACTGCCTCTGAATCTAAGAAAGGATCTGTAGTGCAGAAGGACTGTAGAGCTTAGTAGTTATGGAAGGGTGGACTGCATAGGCCTTATGGTCTTTAACTGCCGTCATGTTTCTCTGTTTCTAATTCTTAAAATCTCAGGGGTGGGGGCCGAGGCATAAAGCTGAAGGTTAGCCCAGGGTGCCCACTGCCTTGCATGAGCCTAGGGCCAGCCCTGTCCATGACACGGATATTCAGCCCTCTTGTACTAATTCCGGGGTATTGGGCGTGAGAATGAAATGAACTGATACATTATCTCCTAATTGTTTGTGTCAGAATCTGGAAAATGATGAGGACAGTGGCCCGCAGATGAATGGCAAAAGCTCTGATGGCCTTAAAATCAGGTGAGTGGCTCGTGGGCGGGGCTTTGATAATATGCTAATGTATGTGATAGGCAGGTCTCTTCTCCCCCCCCCCCCCCCCCCCCGCCTGTCCTGCATATACAGTAATTGGGTGCCCTTTCCATCTAGGAGATACAAGAGACAGCTGTATGCTTAGCAGTTATTGCATCTGTTTGAATATACATGTAATAGTAGGGTGAAACGCTGCCCCCCACTACCCACCAAAGGGATAGGGTAGGGGGGTTCTCTCTCTCTCTCTCTCTCCCTCTCCTCATATAGCCCCTCTTCTCTTTCTGTTTACATATCCATTTCAAACTTCTTCTGACCTATAAATGCATTTATTCTTCTGCTCCTCACTACCTTACCCCCTCTCCCTGCACACCTCCTCGTGAACTCCACTTTTCTTCTGGCTTGCTTCTCCTTGCCCTTGTATTCCACTGCCATCTCCAGACTTCAGTCTTTTCACCTTGCTGCTGCTTATGCCAGGCTTCATCTCTGTCTCTTTTCAAGTCCATGCTGAAGGCTGCTTTTGGATCCTGACCCTATATTCCTTATGTTTCCTCGCCCTTTGCTTTTCCCCTTTATTCTTATTTTTTGTCTGGTCCTTCTTAGTTAGATTGTAAGCTGTAATGAGCAGGGAGCATCTTTATATATGTCTGTACAGGACTGCGTATGCCTTGTAGTGCTTTATAAATGTTTAATAGTTGTGGTGGTACAATGAAAAGAGAATTCCTAATGCTAATAGAATTACCTGGACGTCTCGGAAGCAGGGATGCTGCTGAAGAAATGGGCGTCTGAGTTATCTGGCATATTTCAGCGCGTTTCTCCTTTTTCTTTTTTGCAGAGAACCTGGGCGATTGTCCACACGGAGCTCACAATGGTCTTTCAGCACCATTAGTAACACCACTCAGCTCTCATACCAAGAATGCTTCAGGTAAGATGGGAATAGTACCACAGGACTGGAGAAGGACAGTCTGTCATCACAAAAAATAACAAAGTGGAAGATGGAAACTCTAGATTGGTAAACCTTACCTCAGTGGTGGAAAAATGACTGGATATGTTACTAAGGAAAGGCAGTCAACTATATAGAATCTAGACGGGGGTTGCAAGATCCAAGGCAGCATGCTTTTAGCAGAGACAGATAATGCCAAACAAATCTGCGTTGAAGCCACATGATGAATGTGGCTCACTTGAGTTTCAGCAAAGCATTTGATACTGTCCTGCACAGGACACTCATGAATAATAAATAATTTCCTCCGCTGTCATCTTCCATCTCGCATATTCTCATCCTCTCTTTCTACTGCTAAAGTCCCTGCAGCCTTCAAGCATGCTGCAGTCGCACCCCTACTCAAGAAATCACCTCTGGATCTTCTCCTTTTAATTATTGTCCTATCTCCCTTCTTCCTTTCATTCCTAAACTTCTTGAGTGCGCAGTCCTCCACCACTGTCATGATTTTCTTTCCTCTCAAGTTCTTTTAGAACCTCTTCAGTCTGGCTTTCGCCCCTCACATTCTACTGAAACGACACTAGCCAAGATCTCTAGTGATTTGTTCCTGGCGAAATCTAAGGGCCTCTTTTCCCATCCTTATCCTTCTTGACCTTTCAGCTGCTTTTGATACTGTTGACCACCTCCTCCTTGAGACCTTGTCATCACTTGGCTTTAGAGACTCTGTCCTGTCCTGGTTTACGTTTTATCTTTCCCATCGCTCTTTCAGTGTGTGTTCTAATGACTCCTCCCCTTCCACTCTCAGTCGCTGTTCCCCTAGGGTCTGTTCTGGGCCCTCTACTTTTCTCTCTCTACACCCAGTCCCTTGGTGTTCTCATCTCCTCCCATGGATTTCAGTTCCATTTTTATGCTGATGATTCTCATATTTACCTTTCTACTCCTGATATTTCTCAGGCACTGCAGGCCTCTGACATTGTCACTTGGATGTCTCTCCACCAGTTGAAACTTAATGTAAACAAAACTGAACTACTTGTTTTTCCTCCCCCCAAACCCTCCTCTCTTCCTTCCTCCTTTTTTGATCTCTGTTAATATTCTTCTTTCGCCCATTTCATCAGCCCATAACCTTAGTGCCATGTTTGATTCCTCCCTTTCCTTCTCACATATACAACAAATCGCCACGACCTGTCTCTTCTTTCTCTGTAACATTCACAAGATTCGGCCCTTCCTTTCTGACACCGCAAGAACGCTTGTCCACTCTTTAATAACTTCCCGTCTTGACTACTGCAGCCTTCTACTTGCTGGTCTCCCTCTGAGTCATCGCTCTCCCCTTCAATCTGTTCAAAACTCTGCTGCGCGACTAATTGACTTTGTGCTTCTAAAAGGATGGGGGAGGAAGGGGCTTTACTTGTAAAGAGCAGCAAATACAATCCTAAATGAATATGGGGTAGTCTACATGGGCCATTTTGGTTTTAATTGGCCGTCATTTAGGGGGGAGGTATTCTAGAAGCTCTAGTCATGAGTTGGATGTCTGAAAATGGGCAAATAGATATGCAAATCATGGCGACCTCCCTGGAGCCAATTTAGGGAGGCACGTGGTGGAGGCATGCCCTGGCACAGCAAGGGAGCTGCATGTCGCAGTATGATTTCAGAGTGCCACAAGCATGTCTGGTCCTGATTGAGTTGCCCCTGTATAAACCTGCTCCCTAGTACAATAAGGAGCAAAAAAAGTGCTTGTTTCATGCCTGCAACGCTTCCAGGTTGTAGAGCAACATGTGGTTGCACTGCGGTAGTTAATATTTCCTGGCTGAAGAAACCTGCCCATAAATACGTACTGCAGACATTTACTGGTTCACCACCGCACATCTCGGTATCGGAGCTGGCAGGGCAGGAGGTGCTAGTCTCATAGACAGCCCCCTTCTGACCTACCCAAGCGGAGGCATCTAAGTACCCGGTTCTGTGGGCGTGCAGTGTAGGAACATCCACACTTGTAAAATGACCTGCACCGTGCATGTTCCTGGCCTTGCAGTCTGCACAGGGCCTGTCTCCAGAACTGGTTACTGGGACGTGCAGTGGAAATGGTGCACGTAGATTCTGCAGGTGGTGCTCAGGCCATTAGGCCAAGGATGATTCTCTGAGCTACTCAGACACGCTGATCAAGGAGCCTGAAAGAGAGATCTGCTGGGTGTGAGGGGATGTATATAGGGATGAGAGGAGCAAAGCAAGAGAGCTATTGGTGCCACTGAGGGAAAAGTGACATTTTTCTCTTGTAATGTTATAACATTGTCACAAAGAGCAAGACAGCAGTGTTTGATTTCCTTGTTTCATTTCCCTATTTAACAAGAAAACCAGCGATGTCGCCAGTATTTATTTATTGGCACTTTGTTTTGGGAGATAATAGAAAAATAAAATTACTACTACTATTATTTATTTATTTGGAAATGAAAAGATGGCTTTAAAACTTCCTGAGGGTATAGAGGCAGAAGTATGTTTTGCGAGAGCCCCTGAGATTCCTCCTTGGCTACTTTTCTGCTTGTTTGGATTCTCGCTCTTATGGTTTGTGTCGTGGCCATGTTTTGTGGTGGTCTTCACTCACATGTGTCCTGTTCTCTCTTCCTTGCTTCTGTGGACCAGTTGGACCCGACATCCCCTCATCCAGAAGAACTGCAAAGTTGTGGTGGCATCATTCATCCTGCTGCTCTTGGGCACAAGTAAGTGTGAGATGTGATACTCTGGCGAGCTAAGCATCTTCTACCATGCCATTGAGACTTCATGTTAAATAAGAGAACTCCAGAATTGTCATTTTATTGCAGACATACTGAGAAAAGGGCCGGTCTCCTTTAATGGCTATTCTGCTCCGTCTTGCGTTCTCTGTGTCTTGTAACTTGGGTTTTCTTTGGCCTTTCAGTTCTCGTTCTGGTTGGTGTTGGGTTACTGGTCAATCCATCGCAGGGTAAGTTTGCATGTTTCGCTTGCTCTCTGGTACTTCTCATAGGGCAGGGCCCAACCACTGGGCAAGATAGGCAGCTGCTTAGGGCAGCAGCTTCTGAGGGGCAGTTAAAGGTCCGAGCCATCAGCACATTTCTACCTGCATTGAGAGTGGGAACAAAAATACACACAAAGCAGAGTTTAATATTGAAAAGTATAGTGTCTGATTTATGCATTTTATTTTATTTTATTTAGCTGTATTTATATTCCGTTTTTCACCGGGTCAAAGCGGTCAATTGGGGGATACATTTAACACGAGGGGATATGACACACATACATTAATACTTACAGGGAACATGGGCAATGGAGGGTTAAGTGGCTTGCCCAAGACCACAAGGAGTGCCTATAGGACTAGAAATCCCAGTCCCTCCGGCCTGAGATTGCTGTCCCCAGGTGGGACTTGAACCCCCGGCCCTCCGGCCTGAAGTACCTTGTCCTGACCACTAGACCACTCCTCCCTGGGATTGTTGTGGAAGAGGTGGTGCTGAGATTAACTATCAAAATCTTGGGAAGGGGGAGGTGGGGGGGGGTATAAGGCTGAAGGTTCGTCTAGGGTCTGATGAAGAGTTGATGTGATAAGAGCAGGGGATAGAGGCAGTAAGATGTGTAGGTAACTCCTCTCATTCAGTAACCTCTTGCAAAATATGGTAAGTTCTGGCCTTAATGCTGAAAACGTCTTTCCCAGCAAAGGGGGGGAGGGGGGGTTGTTTTGTCCTCGGAAGCTCACATCTCAATAAATCAGTCTATAAGGCACCACTGCACTGTGTCCTTTTTGCCTTTTATAGAGCAGGGTTGCAGGTCTGTTTTTATGAATTATGCTTTTTTAAAATTTCTGTTTAAAAGGTGAATCACATAGAGTAACCTTTTTTTGTACTTGCTTTTATTTCACAAATTTAAAGTGCACTAATAAGTAAAGTGTGTTTATAAAGTAAATTGTCGGATGAAGACCAGCATGTTCCACCTAGTCTGCCGAGTGAGGTGGCAAGAATTGTACCCAGTGTTCCATGCAGTTTACTCCCTCATGCCTTTGTTTAGTGTTTTATAGTCCACTGGTTGAGCAATACTGTCATTTTTAATAAAAAAAAAAAATAAGTTGAAAAGTGCACACTTTCCCCCTTCTCCATTCTCAGGCATGTCTGTGTGGGGGACTCGATTGAAACAGCCATGATAGATTATGTCCCAGCAAAGTGGCAGGGGATGTGGGATTCGAGGGAATAGTGGGTGTGGGGTGTGAGTAGTGACCGATGGTGTGTATTGGTGGTATGACGCGCATATTGCAGTGTATCTGTGTGTGGGGTTAGTCGGGATGGGTATGTAGCACTGTAAGGGCAAGTGTGTGTTATGAGGTGTCTGTAGAATGGATATGTTGGGGGGGGGATGTAGGCTGCTTTCCCCTATCCTCCTGCACTCACTCTGTCCCTTCCACCCTTGCATTGTCACACTCGCCCATCATGGGGTTGTGTTGCACAGCGTGTGTGTGCATGTAGGCTTCCTTCCCTTGTGCTTTTCCTGTCTTTCACCCTCTTGCATCAGCCCCTCTGTACCCTTCAGCACTCTTTCCCACCTTCCTCTGCCATCCAGCTTTGCACTGTCTCTCTAACTCCACCCCTTCTTTTATGCGCCACTCTCTTCCTTCCACCTCCACCCCTTCTCCAAAGCTCCGCCAGTCTTCGCCAGTGGGGCTGGACTCCTGCCGGCTCTTTGCAGGCAGAGTGAAGCTTGATGCATCTGTTTGCACAGATGAATGAAAGAACAAACAGACTGACACATGGATGAGCCCTTTCCATTAGGTAGTATTGCCTAGTAGCATGTGCTTAATTTTTTATTAAAAAGCCTGGTGGATCTCCTCCTTTTTAACATTGCTTTCACATCCTTCTAGTTCTTGCCTTACAGAGTACAAATTTAAGTTCCTTTGCGTCCCTCTAGTCCAGTCCCGGAACCATAAAGTTTAGAACCACCACCAGCAGCTTTGGAGACTGAAAGATGTCATCGCTTTGATGTCACTGGTATAACTAGGCAAGCACCGCTCCTCTTCCACCAGTACTTTCAGTCTCCAAGCAGCTTGGAGGTTCTGAGCCCGGGACAGGGCTCAGTAGGAACAAATAAGCAGAGCTTTCTTTTTTGAACATTTACTTTAGGGTTTTCTTTTACTTTTAATTTGATTTATTGGGTTTGTTTTAGGTGCAGACCTGCTGCTGCTGGAAGGGTTCCTGCTTTCTGTGGACCTATCTCTCTCTCTCTCTTTTCCCCTTCCCGTTCTCTATCTCTCCCTCTAATTTTTCTGTCTGTGAAAGTTGGCCCCAGCGTGTAAACGAGCATTACAGGAACAGGATTGCTCAGTTGCCTCCCTGCTCCTGAACCCGCTTAGAAGGGGTGAGGAGCAGGTGGAAGGCTGCACGGCAGAGCAGCAGCGGGACAGGGACTTGCAAGCCAGTGAGGGCTTTTCCCTGCACAATAGCGAAAGAGAACCGCCGGGGCTGAAGCCGGGTAAAGGCTGTGCTCCGGTGCCGTTTGTTCTCCTCTGCACACCCACAGATCAGACCTAAACCTTCACTACCATTGGATATGACCCCCACCACACCACAACCCACCATGATGACGACACAAACCCACATCACCCACTGGAACAAGTTTTGCAGCATTGAAGACGAACACGTCATGAATATAATTGCCAACATTAACACCACAACCTCTCCCCTAGACCCCTGCCCAGCTGCATGGGTTAAAGCAACGAAAGCAGAAACCACCCACCAAATTGCTCACATAATAAACCAATCACTCCAACAGGGTACCATGCCAACTCAACTTAAGAAATCCATCATAAGACCAATACTAAAAAAATAAAACACTCAACAAGGAAGACCCAGCATCTTATCGCCCAATATCCAGCATAGCCCTGCTAGCAAAAATAATTGAAAAAGCGGTTCTACAACAATTACAAGACCACCTGGACAACAACAGAACACTAGACGAGCACCAATACGGCTTCAGGCCACACCATGGGGTCGAGACCCTGATTATTGCACTACTGGACAAAGGGATTGAAAACAAAAAGAAAATGTTCATTCTCATATTCATTGACATCTCAGCAGCTTTTGATACAGTTCACCATCAAACACTACTAAACAGAATAGAAGCTATAGGAATAACGGGAACCCCACTAAAATGGTTCTCGTCGTATATCTCCAACAGAATGCAACAAGTACAGTTTAACAACGAAAAAGCAGAAGCTTTCCTGCAAACACAGGGCATACCGCAAGGCTCAGCACTATCTGCGCTTCTATTCAACGTGTACATGAAACCAATCTGCGAAATATTCAAAAAGCACAGTATCCACTATCATACGCTGATGATATTATGCTCTACACTCAACTCGACGCAGACAATCCAAACTACTCCCAGCTAGAAGAATGCATAAAAGAGATGCAAACATGGCTCCAACGAAACAACATGGCCATAAACCATAAAAAACGAAGTCATGTACATCTCAAGAAAACCAGAATTCAAACCACCAGCTACAATCTCCCTATGTGAAAATACTTATCACACAAAGAATGAAATAAAATACCTCGGAGTAACACTTGATAGCAAACTAAGGATGGCAAAACACCTCCGCTTAGTAAACAGGGCCATTTTTCACAAGCTCAAGGTTATTCAACCACTAAGGAACATCATTGAAGCTACCGATTTTAGGACAGTAGCACAAGCCCTCATCATACCTCATTTCGATTACTGTAATGCAATTCTACAGGGCCTTCCAAAAAAAACCCCTAAGCATACTCCAGTTGGCACAGAACGTCGCAGCCAGAATCATCACTAAAACAGGTGTGGCAGAGCACATCACACCAGTGCTAGTTGAACTACACTGGCTCCCCATCATAGCTCGTATAAAATACAAAACCCTAGTGACCACATTTAAAATCATCCACAACCTGGCACCAACTTTCCTCACTAACCTAATCAACTTGCAACCTGCTAACAGAAATAGGAGAACCACCACCATAAACAACCTGCAGGTACCAATAAGTATAAGATCAGTTAAAATAGCCACAAGCAACAGGGCATACTCCTACACTGCCCCCTCACTTTGGAACCAACTCCCGCCTGAGTTGCGCTCAATCAACGACCTTATGGTCTTCAGAAAAAAACTGAAGACATACTTATTTCAACAAGCCTACAACGTGTCCTGAACATCAATACATTCTAACATCAGCTGCATTACCAAAATGTAGTCAATTGTAAAATGTACTTATGCTCCAAAATGAAACAAGTGTAAAATTGTATATATGTAAATCTCCCTCTCTCCCCCCCCCTAACTGTGTGTTGTGCTTATCCCATGAATCAAACTGTATACATTATTGAAAATGACTGGCTTTGTTCTGATAACCATCATATAACCTTGTAAATCACGCTGTAATTTCTTGAAATTTGTCATTGATCCGACACTCCTTGTTTACTTAATCAAACCGCTCCTGATCGCTGGAAGTAGCGGTATACAAATATATGCTAAATAAATAAATAAAATAAAAACACCCCCTCCTTCCTCCCTCGCAGGATCGCAGAGGCGGTAAGTACCGGCTCAGGGGAGATTTTTACTGCGGCTCCCGGCTGTCAGGAGGTTCGGAGCTTGCTGCGTGGTTTATTTCAAGCGGGGTTTTTGAGCGGGAACGCTGGCGGTGGCCATTTTAGGTGCCGCGTTTTCAGAGACCGAGTTTCCTTGGTTCATTTCACAGCCTTAGGGGCTTTGTTTTAAAGTCGGTCTGGCTGGGTTAGGCTAGTTGGGCAGTTCTACCTCGATTGTTTAAAAAAAAAAAAAAAAAAGAGCACGTGGACGGTTCTTTTTCTGAGGAGATCCTGCCTGGCTGGGCCATTGCACTAATCACCTCATTGGTTTTACAGCACACAGGGAACCTGGGGTTTCTGACTACTGGAGGTGGCACAAGTAGGGTAGTTGACTCCTACAGAAGCCAGCTAAGCCCCGCTGTCTCGTCTGTGGGGTGAGGCGCAGCGAGGTTTTGGAGTCTGGTGTGTGCAGGGGCTGTTCTTTAGAGGCAGCAGTTATGGAAAAGGCGCTGGGGGGAGCAGCCTCAGAGCCGACAGCGATCCCCTCAGAGGTAGGAGAGTCTGAGCCGCCTTCCTTGGGTCTCCCGGAGCTGACGGCGGGGCCGTCCTCGACAGGGGGCGCTTCCCCAACGGCGGTGTGGCTGGTATTCCCGCGGATTTCTTCTCCCTTATGCAGAAAGCGTTTGCCTTGCTGCAGCCCGGGCTGGAAACACAGTCCCAAAGACCAAAGGGTCAGAAACGGCCGGGGGGCCTCCTGGAGGGGGAGGCCGGTCCGGTCAAGAGACGTAGAGAGGCGGTGGAGGAGAGTCTGTCTTCGGCGGTGGAAGACGAGGTAGAGGTGTCAGATGTAGAGGGGGAAGGCATCTCAGAGGAGGAGCTAGAAGATAGAGAGTTACCGGATGTGGAAGAGCAGAGTAGAGTGGTCTGGGTGTTTCGGCGCGAAGAGCTGCCAGCGCTGATTGCTGAAACTCTAAAGACGTTGAACATGCCCTCTGTGGCACCGACGGCAGAGGAAGCGTTGGAGGATCCTCTATTGCAAGCGGTTCGAAAGTCCTAACGAGTGTTCCCGGTTCATATAGTTTTTCGGAACACGATTCAGGAGCAGTGGGACTCCCTGGAATCGGCGCTGCGGGGCACCAGGGCCTTAGCCTGGTTATATCCACTTTCTGACCAGGATAGAGAGATTTTTCATTCGCCGAAGGTGGATGCGGCAGTGTCGGCGGTTACTAAGAAAACCACAATTCCGGTTGAGGGCGCTGCGGCTTTAAAGGTTGTACAGGACAGGAAATTGGTTACTTTGTTGAAGCAGGTGTTTGATATGTGTGCCCTTTCCTTGCAGGCCTCGATAGCGGGAGCGTGGGTGGCGAGAGGCTGCTTACGGTGGTCCCAGCGTCTGCAGGACGGACTCCTGGACAGGCAGGCGGAGGAATTAGCGCGGCTGGAGTCGGGCACAGCGTATTTATCGGATATCCACTACGATCTTATTTGAGGTCTGGCCAAAAGTATGGCCTCGGTGGTGGCGGCTCGTCGGTATCTCTGGCTGCGTAACTGGTTGGCGGACGGGTCTTCCAAAGCGCGGCTTAGTAAGCTCCCCTTTCGAGGGAAGCTTTTGTTTGAGGATTTGGAGAAGCTGGTCAAGGACCTTGGAGAGTCCAAGGGCGGTCGGCTCCTGGAGGATAGGCTAAAGCAGGGCCGCGGGATGACTGGGTCCAGGGGGCTCTCGAGGGATTTTCGTAGGTTTCGGTCCTCGCGTTTTGGCCAATCTCAGAGGGGGCGGTTTCCTCCGCGAGGCCAGGCATTTCGAGGTTTCCGAGGGGCGGGCAGGGGTTTTGCCTCGTTCCACTCCCCAAACAGAAAAAACTCCCAATGAGATAAGGTGGACCCAGGTGGTGGAGGTGCCCGTGGGAGGAAGGTTGCAGGAGTTTTACCCTGCCTGGGTCCAAATTACCTCGGATCAGTGGGTGTTGGAGGTCATTCGAGAAGGCTATGCTCTGGAGCTCCATCGGCCCGTCTTAGATTCCTTTGTCCACTCCCTGTGCAGAGCTCCGCGGAAGTTCCGAGCAGTCTCAGACACGCTACGGCGGCTGAGGCAACTCGGGGTGGTGGTGCCTGTGCCGGTAGATCAATACAGGTGCGGTCGATACTCCATCTATTTTGTCGTGCCAAAGAAGGGCACTTTTCGGCCAATTCTGGATTTAAAAAGGGTGAATCGTTGCCTTCGTGTAACCCATTTTCGGATGGAAACCTTGCGCTCGGTCATTACGGCGGTCAGAAAGGGGGAATTTCTAACGTCATTAGACCTCACGGAGGCGTATCTCCATATTCCCGTGCGCCTCGAGCATCAAAAGTTCCTGTGCTTTGCGGTGCCAATGGGGCATTTTCAGTTCCGGGCAATGCCCTTTGGGCTAGCGACGGCGCCTCGGACGTTCACAAAGATCATGGTGGTTGTGGCGGCGGCGCTCCGCAAGGAAGGGATTCTGGTGCATCCTTATTTGGACGATTGGTTGATTCGAGCAAAGTCCAGGGAGGAGAGTGCTACGGCCACCGGCCGGGTAGTGGAGTTATTGGAAAGCCTCGGTTGGGTGGTCAATTTTGCAAAGAGCAAGCTGCTTCCTTCTCAAACTCTGGAATACTTGGGAGCGCGCTTCGAGACAATACAAGGAGTGGTGTTTCTCCCGAGCCAGAGAGCACAAGCATTAAGGGAGCTCGTGCTGAGGTTTTTGGAGTACAGGGCTTCGACGGTGTGGCAGTATTTGCAGTTGCTCGAAACGATGGCAGCCACGATCGAAGTCGTGCAGTGGGCCAAGTTTCATATGCAGCCGTTGCAGAGCGCTCTTCTCAGGTGTTGGTCTCATCAGCGGGACGCGTTGTCTCAACGACTGGTGTGTCCGCCAGAAGTGCAGCAGGAGCTTCATTGGTGGTTGCAGCCTGGAAGCCTGGAAGGGGGTGTAGCTCTGGAGGCTCCATCCTGGAGGCTGGTTACAACGGATGCCAGCCTCGCGGGATGGGGAGCACATTGCGAAGGACGGTTTGCCCAGGGGCACTGGTCATTGCAGGAGAAGCGGTGGTCCATAAACCGGTTGGAGATGCGAGCGGTGTATCTAGCGCTTCTGGAGTTTCAGGAAAACTTGGGTCGAGTGGCGGTACGGGTGCTGTCCGACAATGCGACGACGGTGGCTTATATCAATCGCCAGGGCGGCGCGGGGAGTGTGTCGTTGGAGGCAGAGGCGAGTCAGCTATTGCGCTGGGCCGAACAGAATTTGGAGGCGTTGGCACAGCACGTGGCCGGAGTAGACAATGTCAAGGCAGATTTTCTAAGCCGTCGCAGAGTGGATCCGGGGGAGTGGGGTCTACACCCGGAGGTCTTTGCGATGCTAGTGCGGCGCTGGGGGACTCCGATAATGGATCTCATGGCGAGCTTCGAGTCAGTGAAGGTAGAAAGGTTCTTCAGCAGGAGGAGAGAGCGAATGTCGGAAGGCCTCGATGCGTTGGCACAGCGGTGGCCGGTGGACGGGCTTCTCTATGTGTTTCCACCTTGGGCACTCATAGGAGAGGTGGTCCAGCGCATAGAGAGGCACCGCGGCATGGTTCTGGTAGCGCCCGATTGGCCCAGAAGACCGTGGTATGCGGATCTGATACGGTTGATGGTAGACGGGCCGTGGAGGCTCCCGCTTCGAGAAGATCTCTTGCTGCAGGGGCCGTTACGCATGCCGCAGGTGGGTCGATTCTCACTTACGGCATGACTCTTGAAAGGGCTAGGCTGAGGTCCAAGGGGTACTCGCCGGCGGTTATTTCTACGTTGCTGAAAGCGCGGAGGCGTTCTACGTCGCTTGCGTACACCCGGGTGTGGCGTGTGTTTGAAGCGTGGTGCGGGGAGCGAGATCTGCAATCTTTGAAGGCTTCGGTGCCACATATTCTTTCCTTTTTGCAGGATGGCATGGAGAAAGGACTGGTGGCTAGTTCCTTGCGGGTGCAGTTGGCGGCCATCTCCTGTTTCCGTGGGAAGATTCAGGGGCAGCTGGTAGGGGCGCACGGCGATATTCGGCGTTTTCTACGTGCGGTGCTGCTTCTGAGGCTGCCGAGGCGTAATTCAATCCCTCCGTGGGATCTGAATGTGGTGTTAGAGGCTTTGATTGGAGAACTGTTCGAGCCGTTAGGTACAGCTTCCCTTAAGGACTTGACATTGACATTGAAGACAGTTTTTCTGGTAGCTATTTGCTCCGCTAGAAGGATTTCGGAGTTGCAGGCGCTGTCTTGTAAAGAGCCGTACTTGTCTTTTTTTTCAATCACAAGGTGGTCTTGCGCACGGTCCCAGCCTTTTTGCCTAAGGTGGTGTCGGGGTTTCACGTTAACCAGGTGGTGTCACTCCTGGTATTTTCTTTGGAACAGAAGGCTCAATCGGGCAGTCAGTTGCATTGTTTGGACGTTCGACGGGTGCTTAAAAAGTATCTCCGTAGAACGGCGGCTTTCCGGAAGACAGACCGGCAGTTTGTCGCCTTTGGCGGTCCGCGGAAAGGAGAGGCGGTGGCGAAGTCGTCGATTTCTCGGTGGTTGAAGGAGGCAATTGCATCGGCCTACCTGTTGAAGGGTAAGGTGGTGCCGGTGGGTCTTTGTGCGCACTCGACCAGGGCGCAGGTGGCGTCTTGGGCAGAATTCAGTTTAGTGCCAGTTGAGGACATTTGTAGAGCGGCGACTTGGTCCTCGCTGCATTCCTTTGCAAGGCACTATCGGCTTGATGTTCAGGCGAGGGGGGGATGTGCGTTTTGGTTCAGCGTATTTATCGGATAGGCTGGGCTTGCGGGTCCCTCCCGTTGATATTCACTGCTCTGTTACATCCTCTATGATTCCGGGACTGGACTAGAGGGACGCAAAGGAAATGAAAATTAGACTTACCTGCTAATTGTTGTTCCTTAAGGAACTCTAGTCCAGTCCCGGACTCCTCCCAGGGTATTACACAATGGACAGCCTGAAGTTTCATGAAAAAAAAAAAAAAGGTTTTCTTTGTTAGGGAGGTGCACAGGAGAGTCACAGTGAGGCCTTTTTTGAGCAGCAGGGCCTGGTTAGCTCGGAGGCGCGATGGGGCAGACCTCATGAGCGAATAGTTTTTGCATAGTTTTTTACATAGTGTTTACATACTTATATTTCATTATGGTTGATTCCTGTACCTGCTTATTTGTTGCTCTGCTTAGTCTGCTTTGTCAATAGGTACTGGTGGAAGAGGGGCGGTGCTTGCCTAGTTATACCAGTGACATCAAAGCAATGACATCTTTCAGTCTCCAAAGCTGCTGGTGGAGGTTCTAAACTCTATGGTTCCAGGACTGGACTAGAGTTCCTTAAGGAACAACAATTAGCAGGTAAGTCTAATTTTCATTTGTAGTACTGAAGAGCGCTCAATCTAATCATAGTGAGCCCAGAAACCTGGAGGCTGTGGTAACTGAGGAGCACTTGGTATGGTGATAAGGCCAATCTCCTAAAGGTACTAGAATGTAACCGTGCACACAGACATAGGCCATGTGGTCTTTTTCTGCTGTCATGTTTCTATCTAGTCTGCCCTTCCATATCAATCATTACAATAGTCCCCCTTTTTTTCCTTTAGAGATTGTCTGTCTGTGTTTGTCCCATGCTTTCTTGAATTCAGATACTGTCCTCATCTCTACCACTTACACTGGAAGACTGTTCCATGCATCTACCACTCTTTTTGTAAAAAAAAAAATATATATATATTTCTGTATATTACTCCTGAGTCTATCCCCTTTCACCCTCATCCCATGTCCCCTCGTAGCAGAACTTGCTTTCAGTTGAAAGAGGCTCTCTCCCTGAACATTTATGCCATGGAGGTATTTAAACATCTCAATCATATCACCTCTATCCTGCCTTTCCTCTAAGGTGTACATATTAAGATCCTTAAGTCTGTCCTCATATGCTTTATAACAAAGACCACTAACCATTTTAGTAGCCACCCTCTGTACTGACTCCAGCCTGTTTATATCCTTTTGAAGGTACGGTCTCCAGAATTGCACACAATACTCCAAATGAGGTCGCATCAGAGACTTATACAGAGGCACTGTTGCCTCTTTTCTTCTGCTGGCCATTCCTCTCTCTATGCACTCAAGCATCCTTCTGGCCTTTGCCATCGCCATGTTAGTGCACATGTTTGGCTCCCTACTAGGAAAACAATTACATTGTTTAGCTAATATGCCAAACAGGATACATAGTATGCAAATGAGTTATTACTCAGGTGCATATAGAGAAGGGAGCTATGATAGAGATTTAAATGCATGGTGGTATAAATACACAGGAGGTGGGCCTCTTTCAAGCAGAAGAAAGCTGTGGATGAAGATGAAAAGGGAGTAATCTAAGCAAATATTTCTTCACGGAAAGGGTAGTGGACATGTGGAACAACCTGTCATTGAAGGTGGTGGAGATAAGATCTGAATCCAAGAAGGTCCGGGACAAGCACGGAGAATCTGAGGAATAGGAAGGGACTGGATAGACTGTAGAGTTATTTTGTGTTTTTGTGAGGAGCACTTGGCCTGTAGAACTGGGTGACGGCTTTGGCCATCTGAGAGGTCTTTGGAGCCTTTGCTTGTTGAGGGGCAAAGGTGATGTATGCAAGCACACAGATGTCCAAGACGTCCTTCGTGAGCAGACATTCACTTTGAGACAAATGGTTCTGCTTGATGGTGGGACTACAGAACATCTGAAAATTGGTATAGCAAAAGTGTTTTTATCCCTCAATCTTAGGCAATACCTGGCCATTTTATAAGGTGAAATATGATTAAACCATTTAGGCTTTAAAGGCATTAGTAAAGTATAAAGAAGAAGTGTGTGTGTGTGAGAAGTTAGGCTTTACGAGAGGAGACATTAGAAAAGGCACAGAGCATGCAAACGATTGTCTGTCTGTATAGAAGCACTGAAAAATAAAATAGACTTCAAGGAGAGGTGGTAGAAGCTAAAATGGTAAAAAAGTTCCACAAAGCTCTGAGGATCCCCTAATTACAGAGTCCTGAAGGAACCAGCTAGAGGTGAGCTGGGGTCTGTGGTATTATAACAGGAAATCTTGGCTAGATTAGATGGCCGTGAAATCCTATATTTCCATGAGTAATTTGTCACCTTCAGGGATAAGGTGCTTTTTCTCCCTCATTGGTTCAAATGCTTGACTGGTTTCGTTCCTTCCTAAATTTATTTTTTATAAATGCTAATGATAACATTTAAGTTCTTAAGGGACATAGCACCACCTTATGTAAACTCGCTGATCAACATCTCTTCTAATGAGAGAACAAGAAGATGATGCAATCAAAATAATATAGCAGTTCCTACTCGCTTTCGATATACATATCGCTCACTTTCTCTTACATCGCACCCATTCTCTGGAATGCTCTCTTAGATAAAGTAACCAGCTATAAAAGATCTTCAAATGTTCTGCAAGGAAATCAAAATGTTAGAATTTTACTGGACCAGAACGAAAGATACCCAAATCTACGCAAATGTCCAAGCAATTCGCATTGTACAGATGTAAATAGTTACCCCTGTTTCTTTCCAAGTTCCTATTCCTGTTATTTGTAAACACAAATCAAGTCATTTGAAATGTGTATGTAAAATGTTCCATGTAAACCGCACTGATGGAAAATAGCACGGTATATAAGAAAATGTAAATAAATAAATATAAATAAAATAAATCATAGCCATGTATTCTCACCATATCCCCTAACTCAGCTAAAAACTTCATATGAACTCCTTTCAGCATCCCTCTACCGAAATCAATAAGAACCTCCCATCCTAAACTACCCAACATCTATGAACACAGAATTTCCATGTTAATATCTTGAATGTAAATGTTTTTTGTACCTTTTCCAATACAGAGCCCCTCCCCCATCTAACCAACTTCTGTGAACACAGAATACCCATGTAAATATCTTGTGTAAATATGTTCTATAGTTCTGTGTACACATTGCAATTGTATCATCATGTTATCTGTATATAACCCAGAAATCATTCACTGTAATATCTTTGATTAACCTCTAAATTGAATGTAACTTGTTTGTTATGTAAACTGCTTTTGATCTCTGGAAGGGGTGATATAGAAAATTTTTGTAAATTAAATAAAATACGTTTTCTATACCGCCTTCTCTAGAAATCAAAGCAGTTTACAATGAACAGAATCAAATAGTTACATAGAACAGTTGGGTAATGTCAAATACGAGGTGTGACACAAAAGAAACAAGACTGCCCCATAAATGTTTTATTACAAAATCTAGAGAAATTATGCATTGTCCCCTTCAAAGTAATCCCCCCCCCCCCCGAGTTAATGCACTTCTGCATTCGCTTCTGCCATGTACAGAAACACTCGGTAAAGTCCTCCTCCTTGAAGTCCCTCAGCTCCTTCGTCACAGTAACCTTGATCTCTTCTACAGAAGCGAAATGAGTTCCTTTTGAGCACAGTCTTCAGCCTGGGGAAGAGCCAGAAATCGCACGGTGTGAGATCTGGGGAATAAGGAGGGTGGCCGAGAGCTGTGATCTGTTTGTTGGCCAAGAACTTCCTCGCACTGAGCACGGTATGTGCGGGCGCGTTGTCATAGTGGAGCAGCCATGACTTGTCTCTCCACAGAGCCCGCCAGCTGTGCCGAACCCGGTCATGGAGGCGAATGAAGACCTGCTGGTAGAAGTGCTGGTTGACTGTCTGACCCCCAGGCATAAACTCATGACGGACCACTCCCTTCAGGTTGAAGAATGTGATCAGCATGACCTTGATCCTTGACTTGGACATGTTTGCCGCCTTGGGTCTGGGTGACAGTCAAGTCTTTTGCAGGCTCTGTCTCTTGCTTTCAGGGTTGTACTGGAAGACCCAGGTCTCATCTCCTGTGACACTCAGTTGGGCCCTTCTTCAACTTAACCAGAAATTTCAAGTTGATTCTTTGCTCCATATTTCTGCCACCTCCAGTTGCGTGACAAAGTGATGGAGCAGCGTGCTACAAAAAGCCTGAAAAAGAAAAACAGTGAGATGAAAAATATTATAGCAGAATAGTGGCGAGATGTTGCACAACACAGTGACATAAGCAGTTAGCCAACTGGCATTGAGTCATGGATGTGGCTGCCACAGTCTCGTTTCTTTTTTGTCACACCTCGTAATACATCATGAAGCAAACTAGCATAAACTGTAGAGTAATAACGAACTATGTACATATAACATATTTATAATTTGTGAGATTAGTTACACTCCTTGTCACTATTCCATATGTAAGTACATTGTTGAGTATCTGTCAAGTGTGTGATGATGTGTGTGAGATTTAACATGAAATCAATGGGGCTGCAGCTCCAAAATCGCACAGAAGCCGCTACCACTGTTTAGTAAACATACCATGTAGTGTATGGTTCCTGAATGGGCTATGTATAAGTGGGCTAATAAGTTGAATATGCCTTTTGGTGGTCTAATAATTTGTGAGGAATTAATCATTGATGTATGAAGTTGAATGTCTGCATCAAGTAGTTAGGAGATGGGAAGATTGTTTTAGGTTGGGTAAATTTTGAGAATTTTTGAGTGCGTTCCCAAAGTGTTCTCGAAAAAGGTGTGTTTAATTTCCTTACAAAATGTAGCCAGGTCATTAATGCTTTTTAGTTTTTCTGGGAGGGAATTCCAGAGCACTGGTGCAACATAGGTAAATGCTCTATTAGTGGTCAAATGATTAGAGATCATAGATCTTTCCAGGTTAATATTCAGAGAGGTCTCTACCTCCCGAGACCTTTTGTGCGGTGTCCCCCAGGATTCTATTTTATTGCTTTTATTATGTAACATTTTCCTTAGCCCATTAATTACTCAAATACAGGGATTAGGCATTTCCTGTTACGTTTATGCAGATGAAATCTTACTGATATACTCTACCGATGATTTGTTCATTGATTTGGCCCCTATAAGCAACTATTTAATAACAATATCCTGCTGGTTATTTGAACACTCTTAGTAGGGTTTGGTTTAAGTCGACAGCCTCTGGTTTACCGGTTGGGATTTTCAGCCTACACTTGCCCCTATGATAGACGGTCAGTCTTTAGTATTACATACCTCCCTTTGATATCTATCTTGGAGTTAGATTCGGCCCTTACTTTCTCCCCTCAACTGGCCCAGGTAACTAAATCAGCTTTTCTGGCCTTACAGTGTTTTTCATAGCATTCATTCATTCATTTTTGGATCACCCGGACCAGATAATCGTGCTTTTACACACTGATCCAGAGACTTGACTATTGCAGTATTGTTTATCTAGGCCTTCCACAGATTCATCTCCGTTGCCTCCAGACCATCCAAAATACGTCTCTTAACGTACTAGCTCACGCATGAAAATTCAGTCATTACAGCACTATTCATCAAATGTTATTGGTTACCTATAACTTCTCAGATCATTTTCCAGCTTCTTACCCGGACACACACAATTATTCATGACACAGTTCTGGATTACTTGTCTGCTATTGTCTCCCTGTATGCCCCAGCAAGATTTCTTCGCTCGCTCCATTATTTTTGTTTACACCTCCCCTCTTCACGGAAAATCAAAGTATGAATCTACAAGAAAAATAGCTTTTTCGGCTGCAGCTCTGGCACGCTGGAATGGCTTTTAGTACTGCTTTTAACTTACCTGAGTAGCTGTTCTGATACGACTGCACCGTTTGGGCAGGGTAAGGACAGCCCATAGTCTAAGGGAATTGAGTGTATTTATCTTTGTCTTATTCTGTTTGCCTATCTCCCCTATACTGTCCTCTCTACACTATGGAGTTCCTTTCACTTCTTTCTTTTTTAAAATTATTGTACACCGCATGGACTGCTATGCAATGTTGTGGTATATCAAATAAAATATAACCATAACCATTGGCTATTTCTCTGATCTTGTTACCGGCTGATGCTCGGTCTGTGGTGTGCTCTGGGAATGGCACTTTCATTGCTGTTAAATTTCCAGTTTGATTCTGTAATATAGATCATCTGAGGAAACCCTTGAGGCTGTAGTACTGGGGAAAGCTCATCCATGTGGCTGTTTAGTGGGGTGGAAGTCTGCAGCTATAGTGTTTGAGGGGTGGGATTGGACTTGCTACAATGAGATTATGATTGTAAGTCTTCAGAAATTATTGTGTGGAGTAACTTAGTTCTGGTCAATATTGGTGCTCTTGCAGTTCAACTCTTTAATGTCCAGTATCTCAAAAACAAAAGTGGCCAGCAAAATGGCTTTGGACTATATATACATGCGTATTTGAGACAAAAGAAATAAAACAAGACCTATTAATCATGTAAAGGCAATTTCCTTTTTATTGGTATCCTTATAAACAATTCAAAGTTTGAATAGAAGAACCACATTCTCATTACAGTAAAATTAGATGCACCTGTGATCAGTTGTCAGTACTCACATGACTTGAATCAACCAATGAATGATGACTCTGTTTAAAATGGCCACATTCACTCCCTGTTCCATTTTCACATTGGTGAAGACGAGAGCTGCCTGAGACCATCAGAAAAGCCTTTATCACCAAATATCAGTCTCAAAAGGGGTCCAAGGCCATCTCCAAAAGCCTTGAGATTCCTGTGTCTACAGTTCACAATGTTCATAAGTTTTCTGCTCATGGAACTGTCAAGAACCTCCCAGGACATGGTGGGAAGAGGAAAATTTAATCCAAGAAGTCTTCTAAGGTTAGTGTGAACTGTTGGAAAAACACCACGTACAACATCCAAAGAGCTTAAGGCTGACCTGGAGCAATCTGGAGTGGTGGTTGCAACTCGCACCGTAGGCCATGCGTTTAAACAAAGAAGGATTTCATGGGCGAAGGCCAAGGAGGACTCCACTGATCAAAGACAGACACAAAAAGACACACCTGCTCTTTGCCCAGAACTACCTTGAGAAACCACAATCCTTCTGGGAAAATGTTCTGTAGACAGATGAAACCAAACTTGAGCTCTTTGGTAGTGCAGACCAGTGATACATTTATAGACAAAGAAATTAAGCTTACGAGTTTAAAAAAAAAAAAACATCCTTCGTATAGTTAAAGATGGTGGTGGTTCTATAGTATTGTAGGGCTGTTTTTGCTGCCTCAGGAACTGGAGGTCTGGAATGTATCAAAGGAATCATGAAGTTGGAGGACTACCAAGGTATTTTGGAGCGAAATATGTTAACTAGTGTCAGAAAGCTAGATCTGGGTTGAGGGTCATGGGTCCTCCAGCTGGACAATGACCCAAAACATACAACCAAAAGTACAAAAGAATGGTTAAAAAGGGAAAAAATGGACTCTCTTTTTAAGCTGGCCAGCAATGAGACCTGATCTCACTCCAATCGAGAACCTTTGGAAAGAGCTGAAAGCTGCCACTGGTAGAAGGAATCCTGGAAACATTCATGAGCTGGAACAAATCGCAGTGAAAGAAACTACCAGCAGACAGATGTACAAAACTTATAGATGGCTACAACAAACGTTTGGAGGCTGTCATCACTGTTAAGCATTGTGCAACCAAATATTAGTGAAGGGTGCCATTATTTCTATCCAAGTCATAATTTCTTTCCCCTCAGAAATTATTAAATCTAAGTTGCACAAACATCATTTTTTGTTGTATACCTTTGAACATACTATTACAATAATAAGATGACATATAGTTTAAATATTTCCCATTATTTCTCAAGATATTGTACACAACATATCTAAAATGCAAGCGTGCCAGTAATGTTGACCACAACTGCATTATTATTTAAATACTTACACAATGCACCTTTGCACTTTGTAGGTGTGTCTAGTGCCATCTGCTTTGTCCCGGGGTTCTTGCTTCTCATACCAGGAGGTAAGATATACAGTCTGTCAACAAGGGCATTGGGGAGATCTCTGGAGCTGTTGAGTTCCATGAAACTTAGGACTTGATGAACTTGAAGGCTGAATTTTAAGTCCTCCTAGGGGCATGGTTGGAGTATTCCGTAGACTGTGTTTTTGAAAGGTGTGTGTGGGGGGTGTAAATGCAAAGGAATTTAGACAAATTTATAAGACGGCATCTATGTTTTTCTCTTGCAGTGTATCATGTAATATTTATATACTGTGCTGTGAAAGGCCGGAAGGGGTTCCAGTTCTTCTACTTGCCTTACTTTGAAAAATGATCTTTGAAGGATGCGAGGAGGTCCCCCTCCTATCTCTGATGTGGGCTGTGGATGGCTCCGGATAAAAGCATGAGTCGGCATCTTCTATGCCTTCTGGATCTCTCCTGTTCTGAAGTTCCCATGTATCAAGCTATACGCTAGTTCTCTGCACCTTTGTGCGGCCTGGGCCGAGTAAGCCATGTTTTCATGGAAGCTGCTCCTAGACTCTACCATGTTTTTTTTTTCTTGTTCGTTTACCTAATTCTCCAGATCTTTTGAAAAAGAGAATAGAAGGGAACAAAATGAAGCAAGATGCTGATATGGGGGAGGTGTATGGAAAAGGGAACTTCTTGGGGCACAGCACATGCCTCCTCTGCCCTCCCAGACTGATGATTTTTAGTGCCTATGCAAAATAATTCAATTATGAATCAATGTTTGCAAATGTATCTTACACATTCACTTCAATATCGTGAATATATGATGAGCTTGCACACGTTCCAAAGGAGTGTGGGAGGAGGGGGCTGTTTTTGGAAGAGGATTTCAGCATCTTGACAAATCTTTGAGGGTGATACCACTGAATTTTATGTAGGCAACTGACCTGCTAAGGCAACTGACTGCCTCTTAAGATAAATGCCTACTTGGGAACAGCCTGGTTTGTAGCACTCAAGGATATAAGCCTCTGTGGGTTTTGGAGTCTTCAGGGTTTTTTTTTCTGCTACTCTCTCCATCACCACTGGCTCCACACGTTGCACTGGAAGTTGTCAGTTCAGCACAACTGGCTATGTTGGACTTTCTGATGCAAGTGGGCTATAATACTGCACACTACCAAGTCATACTACAATTGCTTTAAAGCTGTGAAAGAGCTTTGTAGAGTCTAAAACTGCTTTTGTAAATATAGTTGCAAGGAAATCACTTTAAATATATACTCTCACAAGTTGAAGAAAGCCACTTTAATACATATGTGTACAAGTTGTATGCCTGATTCTCTGTCCAGATATCTCTGCTGTCAGGACATCTGATCTTGTTTCCTTAGCTGTGGATGAAGGAGCATCATGAATCCTTAAGGGTATACAATGGAACACCATCACATGTCCCAGAATCCTCAAGGCAACATGGTCCTTTATCTGGCTGCTATTGACTTGTGTCCTTCCAGACGTGGGATCTCTCTGATCTTAACAGATGTGCAATTACATTCTCTGCCTTGTCAGGTCTACAGTGGATTGCTCTCGCATATGCACATGTGCCAGAGACCTAGAAAAAAAAGATGCATTGTATTTGAAATTGCATATATCTGGATGGTTTAATGATGATTTATCCACAGTTGTATTATGTCATATAGGATTTTGAAGGTTGTCACTCTTACTTTGCAGTGTGTTACGAAGCAGAACAAATCTGGTGAGGGATTTGTTTGTAAGCATTACATTGAGTAGTCAATCCTGTGAACAGATGTAGCATAAAGATAACTGCAGCCATTTTTGCTATTAAGTCAGAATTCCTGTTACCCAACCTAACAATTGAACATGAATAGTTTGCATGTTCTGCTCCCATCGGAGTAGCAGTGATGTCATTTCCTTCCTCAACCTCTGCAGTAGCATGGGAGAAAAGTCAATGTCGCGGACCGCTCTCCGCAGAAACTCCCAGTAACAGAAGACTATGCTTTTCAAACTGCTTTGCCAGTAAGCTACCAAAAAAAGAAGTTTGCTTCCAAGCAGGAAAGTTATTTGCATGTCACTCTATGCTAGGACTGCTTTTCCAGGAAGCCAGGAGAATGTCCCTAGGCCTTCTAGTCATCCAATACTATGTATATAACCAAAATCATTGTGATCTGAGAGGTAAACCATGAGCAGTGTAGGAAGAAATTAGAACATAGAGACAGTGTGCAATCATGTTAAATATTCATACTTCCAAACTCCATGCAAGTAGAATTAAATGCCCTTTTAGAAACATAGAATAGAGGGAGGAAATGCAAAAATTCAAGTTTTATCTGGACTAATTAATTTTCTGAGCCCTTCCCACATCCTCTTGCAGGTCTAATCTGTGCTGCCTGATTGGTCCTTCAGGGGAAAGCTATAAAGAGTCGTAGAGAAACCCAGAAAGAATCAGCATTTATCATGGAGTTTGTGGATTAGATAAACTAGCAAATACAGATTTGACAGTGGTAAAACTCTTCCATGCAAGGTTGAAGTGCTTTCTTGGGAAGTAGTTCCTTAGTCCAGAACAGGAAATGCACCTTAGAAAAGAATGTGCCCTTGCGTTCATTACTGACAGTGCTTTGATGGTCTCTCAGGGCTGTGTTCTAACATGGGGAAAATTTTCCATGGGCTGTGGTCGGATCATGCTGCAAACCCTATTCCAGGGCTTCTGCCAGTACTAAGATCTCTCAGCTGTAGCAGAGGTAGAATATGTAAATTATTTTGATAAGAGATAATCGGGGAGATGCTAGTTTAATTAGTGTTTTGACATAAGAGTTGGACGTGCACATACCCAGAACAGTAGTTCTCAACTCCAGTCCTTGAGCTCTATGTGATCACTTTGGGTTTTCAGGATATCCACAGTGAATGTACAGGAGACTGATTTGCATGCATTGCCTCCCTCATATGCATATCTGTTGCATATTCATTGTAGCCTGAAAAACCTGACTGGGTATGTGTTTGAGGGACAGTTAAGCAGAGCTGACATGCTCTTGGGAACCACAACCCACCAACACTAATGGACATTCTGCTTTCGTTCAGCTGCTAATGTTATTGCTTTTGAGGGGGTTTGCTTGTTTAAATAAATGGCAGTGAGCATAGGTCTGAATTCCTAATCTGTGATGGCACTGGGGGGTATCAAATGGGAGCCTTGAAAACTGCAGCTAGGATATTGGCAGTGAATGTTCATGAGCTATATTTGCATAGATTTGTTCTAAGGATAAGCAAATTTTGCATATTTTGATGATTCTGAAAAGTGGGAAGCCTGGATGAAGCACGCTGATTGCTTGTAGCTGTTTGCGATTCCTCTTTAATGCCAGCGTTATGATGGCTCTCTAGCCTGTGCCTAAAGATAACTGCAAGACTTGAATTCCTGAGCCGTGATTGTACAGAAAGTGCCTTCCTTGAGCAAGGAGACTGAATAACTGTGCCATTTTAGCACGACCTCTAAATGAGTTCTTGCTTCCATTCCAATGGTTGAATTAATAGTTTAATATGTTTTAAAAATTAAATGTTAATGTGACCTAAATTGCCTCTGTTCTTTGGCTGTGACTGCTGATGTATGTGCTAGAATGGCCTTTTATGCATGGTTTGGGGTGACAGGGAACTAGCATGTAAAAAGAGGCCAGACTACTTTTGTATACCATCAGACCATGTTCCTTTATCCTCAGTTGCATCCTTGGTGGAACTGGCTTAGTGCCTTGGAGCACAAGGATAATGCTACATGAAATAGTCAAAACACTGGATAAGAACAGCTAAAAGCATGAAATTCAAAGAGATTTCAGTAAAGCAGAGAGCTGGTAGCATCTGGTTAAGTACCTAGTACAGCATGTACCGCTAGGTATACGGCTCAAAATGCAACTTAGCAGCACCCTAATTCCTCAATGGGCAGAGCTAGTCCTGGCTTTCTAACTTCTATCCCAGTGTAGTCTATAGAGTAGTAAGCATTAACGTGCTGCGGGTGGGAGTTCAGAAATGCTGATCTCCAGGAACAAGCAGGAATGAGTCTTCACATATGGGTATCGTCGGTACCGACGGAGCCTGCGCGGGAACGCTCCCCAGCTTCCCAAAAAGGAAAGCTTTTGGGAGCATCCCACAGCGCCTGCGTGCTGCCTTCCCCAACTGCCTCTCGCCAGTTCTTCTTTTCCGCGGAGCCAGCAGGTTGTGTTTCCTGTCACCGCTGAAGAATTTCTTATTTCTTGTTTTTCTTTAGTCGCGTGTCTGCCTTCTCGATGACAGGTACCACCGGTCTTTTTTCTCTTCTTTAAAAAAAAAAACAAAAAAACCCCTTCAGTGCATTTTCTTCTGTGGCCCTAGGCCTACAGTCTTTTTCCTCATGGAAAAGCCCGCCTCCGGGTTCAAAAAGTGCACGAAGTGCAGTGGCACTATTTCTGTCACAGACACCCATGACTGGTGTCTAAAATGTTTAGGTCCTGATCATTCCATCGCGGATTGTGAGTCCTGCTCCATGATGTCTAAAAGAGGGTTACAGAATCGGGCAGCCAAGCTCAGTACCCTGTTTCCCTCCAATGCAGCTTCTGTAGCATTGACGTCTTCCAGGGCTTCCTCTTCATCCCATGGATCTCAGGTAACAAAACTTAAGTCCGGTCGATCCTCAAAAGGTACATCTCCCTCTAAGTATCGAGATGTTCCTGCACTTACTATTGAGGAATCCACACTGGCAAAATTACCCCGGCGGGAGGCTCCGGCTTCCAAAGCATTACCTATGGGGTCACAGGTTGACAGCAACGGCACGGCCTCGACCGATCACCTGTTACAATGTTCTGGGGTTCCGGCGGTTCCCGGTACCGATATCCAGACATTGGTGGCGTCTATGGATCAGAATATCCTGACCATGCAGCGTGCCATTACGGCCTTCATACAAGCTGCAACGCCCACGGTACAACAACAAACACCGTTGTCGATACCGATTCCGATACCGGATCCAGCTCCGGTTCCGATACCAGTACCGCTTGCATCGGCATCGGCATCAGCATCGACAGCAGCGATACGGTATCCAGTGATGCCTGTTAGTACCGATCCAGTACAAATGACTCCCGATGTCGATACCCCTCGGTACTCGTATCGGGCTCTACGAGAGCATCCAGACAGTCGATACTTCGATTCCTCTGAAGAATCTGATTCATCAGAGGTTTCCATCGAAGCATCGGAGATTCGTCCTCAGGAACCCTCTTCTCCAAAAAGGAGAATGTCTCCTCCTGAGGACTTGTCTTTCCAGGACTTCATCAGAGAGGTGGCCAGAGGCCTGTCCATTACAGTAGCCTCTGAAGCTGAGCCCAGAGCCAAAAAAATGGATATTCTTCAATATCCTAAGGCTCCTAAAGAGGCAGCCATTTTACCAATACATGAGATTCTTTATGACCATATGTTGGATATATGGGAAAACTCCTCTTACCATCTCTCCTTTTTCTCGTAGGTTGGACACCATGTATCGTGTTCCTCCTTGTCCTGGATTTCATAAGACTCAGCTTCCTCACCACTCTATTGTGGTAGAGTCTGCTATGAAAAAAAATCAAGAGTTCAAAAAGACACTCCTCTGCTCCTCCTGGAAGAGAATGCAGAACCTTAGATGCTTTTGGCAGGAAAATCTTCCAGGCCAGTATGCTTATAGCCAGAATCAACTCCTATAGTCTCTATATGGGGATGTTTCTGAAAGAGGTTACAGATCATCTACACACCTTATCTCCTTTCATATCAGAAGATAAGAGAGAAGAATATATTACCTGGCTTAAACATGCACAGGATGTATCCAAGTTTTCCAACCGTGCAGCCTTTGACTCCTTTGAGGGTGCCAGTAGAGCTTCGGCTATTGCCATAGGTGCACGCAGAGTAGCTTGGTTACAAGCCTCTGATTTGGAATCCTGGGTATAGGATGGTCTGGGCAATCTTCCCTGTACAGGAGAAAACCTGTTTGGAAAAGATTGGCAAGCAAAGGCCACCCAAATGGATGCTGAAAATTCTGCTTTAGATAGACTCTCAAAGTCTACTACTGCTCCTTTCAAGAAGAGGTTATTCAAAAAAAGATCTTTCCCAAAAAAAGGGAAATTTTCTTCTGGTTATGGTCAAACCTCTTCTCAAGGTCGTTTTGCTACAAAAAGACAGCAACAACCAAAACAGGCCAAGCCTCAGGCTGCAAGGACTGCTTCGGCCCAACAGCCTCAGCCTTCTCAGGGCCTTTGACTTTCCACTAGAGAACTTAGCATTTCTGGCTCTAGAACATCCAGAGCCTCTCACCATACCAGGAAGGTTAGCTCACTTTGCTCCCAGATGGGAACAAATCACATCAGAGCAATGGACCCTCTCCATCATAAGAGAGGGATACAAGCTACATTTCTTAAACCTTCCTCCTCACACCATGGTGAAACATTTTAACTCTCCAACATCTCTTCTCGACCTTCTAGGTCAAGAGATTTCTACCCTTCTTGCCCAAGGGGCAATAGAAGAAGTACCCCTTCTGCAACAGGGCTCAGGGTTCTACTCCCCCTATTTTCTCATCCCAAAGAAAACAGGGGGCTACAGACCCATCTTAGATCTCAGAGAGTTGAACAAGTTTCTATACAAGGAGAAGTTCAAGATGATTTCTCTTGGTACTCTCCTTCCATACCTCCAGAGTCAGGACTGGCTTTGTTCTCTAGACCTCAAGGATGCATACACCCATGTTCTCATCCATCCAACTCACAGAAGATTCCTTCGGTTTCTTTACCAAGGAAAGCACTACCAATACAAAGTGCTTCCTTTCGGTCTGGCCTCTGCCCCAAGAGTGTTCACAAAATGCCTGGCAGTAGTTGCTGCATTCCTGCGCACTCTAGGGATATTCGTATTCCCATATCTGGACGACTGGCTCATCCGAGCTCCATCTCAGTCAGAGGCCCAGACTTCCCTAGCCTGCACAATGCGTGTTCTTCAGTATCTGGGACTAGTAATCAATTTTCCAAAATCCCATCTCACCCCTACTCAGTCTCTAGAGTTCATAGGGGCCTTACTGGATACCACATCTGCAAGGGCCTATCTTCCCCAGGCCCGTTGCCTACGCTTAGTGCAGTTAGCCTCCCAGATTCAGTTAAAATCCCATTTAACTGCTCGAGAAATGTTGCAACTCCTAGGACACATGGCCTCCACGGTACATGTGGTTCCTTATGCTCGCCTTCACATGAGGGCAGCTCAGTGGACTCTATCCACCCAATGGACCCAGGCATCAGGTTGCCTGTCAGACAAAATAGCAACCTCCAGTCGCCTATTTTGGTCCCTCCACTGGTGGAAATCCACTCAGAATCTGTTGCTGGGGTCCCCCTTTCAACAGATGCTACCTCAAGCCACCATTACAACAGATGCCTCTCAAAAGGGTTGGGGAGCTCATTTACAAGATCTGTCAACCCAGGGCATCTGGTCTCCACAGGAGACCTCTCTCCACATCAACCTCTTAGAGCTCAGAGTAATCTTTCTGGCTCTGAGTCTTCCACACCCTGCACAGCTACAAGACAGTCCTCATCCACACGGACAACCAAGTAGCCATGTTCTACGTGAACAAGCAGGGAGGGACTGGCTCTCTGTCGCTTTGCAACGAAGCTCTGAGATTGTGGGCCTTCGCCAGAGAGCATCAAATCCATCTCATGGCAGTGTATCTTCCAGGGGTTCAAAACTCTTGGGCAGACAGACTCAGTCGAGTTCTGCTTCCACACGAATGGTCCCTCCATGGGGACCAGATAGCCAGGATTTTTTGGATTTGGGGTACCCCAGACATAGACCTGTTTGCAAGTCCGTGGAATGCCAAACTTCCCCGGTTCTGTTCCAGGATTCCATGTCAGGGAGTTCAGGCCAGGGATGCCTTCCTCCTCTATTGGGGGCAAGACTTCCTCTATGCCTTTCCACCTATTCCCCTCATCCCCAAGACTCTGTTCAAGCTTCAGAGAGACAATGATCCTCATAGCACTCCTTTGGCCACGTCAAGTGTGGTACCCTCTACTTCTGCATCTCTCTCAAGCTCCCTCCCTAGACCTGGGGTCTGCTCCAGATCTCCTCTCCCAAGAGGAGGGATCCTTGTGGCACCCAAATCCTCAGTCTCTTCATCTCAGGGCCTGGTTGCTGAAGGCCTAGACCTTCAAGATTTACAACTTTCTCAGCAAGTAAAAGATATCCTTCATGCTTCCAGAAAGCCTTCCACTAGACGTTCATATGCTTTTAAATGGAAGAGATTTTCCATTTGGTGTGCACAGAAGGGTCTCAACCCTCTTGCAATACCTTTGAATTCTTTACTAGACTATTTGCTGCATTTATCCCCTGGAGGCCTTAAGACAAATTCAATCAGAGTCCATTTGAGTGCTATTGCAGCATCCCTTAAGCCTCTCAATGGACAACTTATTTCCTCTCATCCTTTTATAGCGAGATTCATGAGAGGCCTTCTTTTGACTAAACCTCCCATTAGACCACCTCCAGTGGCATGGGACCTGAATCTGGTTCTTGGCCAGCTTATGAAGCCACCCTTTGAACCTTTAGCCACTACCTCCTTGAAATTCCTTTCCTGGAAGGTTATTTTTCTCATTGCTCTCACCTCAGCTCGCCGTATCAGTGAGTTGCAAGCTCTAGTGGCTAATCCTCCTTATACAAGGTTTCACCATGACAAGGTAGTTCTCAGAACTAATCCACACTTCATGCCTAAAGTGGTCTCCCCCTTTCATCTGAACCAGGAGGTATATTTACCTGTTTTTTTTTTCCAGGACCTCATGCATCAAGTGCAGAGAGGAGTCTTCATACCCTGGATTGTAAAAGAGCACTTGCTTTTTATTTACAAAGGACAGAGCAACATAGAAAGTCCTCTCAACTTTTTGTTGCTTTTGATCCTTCCCATTTAGGACTTCCAGTCTCTAAAAGGACTCTGTCCAATTGGATTGCTCAGTGTATTTCCTTCGCCTACCAGAGTAAGAATCTTCCTCTGGAAGGCCATGTCACAGCTCACAATGTGAGGGCCATGGCAGCCTCTATGGCTCATCTAAACTCTGTGTCCATCGACCAAATCTGTCGAGCAGCCACCTGGGCCTCGGTTCATACCTTCACAGCCCATTACTGCTTGGACAAGGATTCCCGCCGGGATGCCTTGTTTGGTCAGGCTGTTCTCAAACACCTGTTCCATACCTAATCAACTCCTGCCCTCCATCCCTGACTGGATGCCTGGGATTCATGGGTGAAGAGGGAGTCCTTACAGGGACTCACAATCTGGGTGATCTCCCAGGCATCTCTAGCTGGGGAGTCCCCATATGTGAAGACTCATTCCTGCTTGTTCCTGGAGATAGCACAGTTACTTACCTGTAACAGGTGATCTCTGGGAACAGCAGGAATTAGTCTTCACAACCCTCCCACCTCCCCTAGGAGTTGTATCTCTCTATCTTTCCTTTCCTTTCCTTTCCTTTCCTTTCTCTCTCTCTTTGTCTCAGCTTTAAAACTCGAACTGGAGAGAGGCAGTTGGGAAAGGCGGGAAGGCAGCGCACAGGCGCTGTGGGATGCTCCCAAAAGCTTTCCTTTTTGGGGAGCGTTCCCGCGCAGGCTCCGTCGGTACCGACGATACCCATATGTGAAGACTAATTCCTGCTGTTCCCAGAGATTACCTGTTACAGGTAAGTAACTGTGCTTTCTGAGCCCCCTGTAATGGTGAGAGAGAAGAGCACTCCCACAGCCTGACCAACAGAAAAGCAGCTTTTTGGCTGACTGGGTAGAGCTGCTGCTTCTACTTCTAAATGAGCCATTATCTCCTGCCGTGTCTCACAGCAACATGGATTTAGGTGATTAGAGTAGAGGATTATGAGACCTGGTGATTAGAGTAGAGGATTATGAGACCTGCAGAACACATGCTGTGGACTCATGTTGTGTAAGGTCGTTAGGGTTGGGACACCAAAATCTAAGATTTAAACACTACGCTGCATAAGTGTTAATCACATTTTAATACATTAGTTTGGATTTGATATTTTATGTTTGAGGGCCTCTTTTGGGATGTCATAGTGTCTGAGTAAAAATGTTACAATATCACCAAATGATCTTTACTATTAAAAGTGGGATAGTGTAAATGGCAGAGAGCAGGCAGAGCAGTTCCTCTCCGAGTACCTGGCACTGTCAGGAGAAAGCTCTCCTCCCCCACCAACTGGTAAACACCCAAGTGATTCACACAGCCTAATGTTTACTGTCATCCCATGTGCATGTTGTGTAGCTAATAAAGGAAAGCCATAGGGGGCCTGCAACGCCTCTTCTGTTCTCAGGGCTGGTGCCAGTAGGAGTTATGGGCACACCAGGACAGGGGCAATGCCACTACTACTGCCATGCTTGGGGGCCAGTGTAAAATGCAGATCTTGTTTGGACTACCGATGTTAGGAAAGGAAACTGCATTTATTGTTCTTAAATGCCATCAAGTTGATATGGACTAATGGTTATAATTTAGCTAGTTGACCTAAACAGCGTTCGGTCTTTACTTGGGTAGTTAATTGTTGACAGAGTGGCATCCATAACTGCTGTTTGTATGGATTGATTGATCCATTGCATTGTTAGACTTCCTCTTTTGCGTTGGCTTTCAGCCTTGCCAAACGTGGCTTTAATGATCTTTCTCTTTGCATTATGTATCCAAATTACCAAAGTCTAAGTCTTGTCATGTGAGCTCCTATGGAAAGCTTAGATTGTACCAAGACAGCAGACTCCTCCCCAGCACTATCTATGATCCTATCTAGGCGATGCGTGAGGTCCGCTACCTTCGCACCAGGCAGGCATGTTACCAGGTGATCCTCACGTCCACCAGCCACCCAGCTATCTACATTCCTAATGATTGAATCACCAACTAAAACAGCTGTCCTGACCCTCCCCTCCCCTCATGGGGACATGGCCCTGGAGAAACGTCCTCGGTGCGAGAGGGATTTATATCACCTGGAGGACAGGTCCTAGTTACAGGATCACTTCCTGCCACACCAGGGTGATGCTCTCCTGTCACGTGACCTCTCTCCTCCATGGTAACAGGGATGCTGCCAGACTGGAGGTGGGACTTCAGGACTATATCCCTGTAGGTCTCGTCCATGTACTTCTCTGTCTTTCTTATGTCTTCCAGGTCTGCTAATCTAGCCTCTAGAGAACGGACTCGTTCCCTGAGAGCAAAGAGTTCTTTGCACTTAGTGCATACGTAAGACCTCTCACCAACTGGGAGAAAATCATACATGTGACACTCAATGCAAAAGACCGGAGAACCCCCATCTCGTTGCTGGACTTCTGTCTGCATCTTAGTTTAAAGCTTGTGTTTAGGTCTTTTAAATTCTGTATATAATAAGGATTGGTGTGGATGCTTATACCAATAAAAGTGTATCTAATACCCCTAATACACCTTGTGTACCTGAAGCTTAAGTAATTAATCTCAGGTCCTCTGTGTATGACTGATTTGGATAACGAGCTGCACCTGAGAGCAGCCCCTTTCCTCTAAGATGTGCAAGTACCTATAAAACTACAATTACCCCAGGGTGGGTGGGTGCTGGGGAGGGAGGGAGGGAGATAAGTCCTATTAAAGAGGGCAGTTACAAGGTACCCTGTCCTGAACCCTCAGCAGGGGGGAAGGGGGTACCACACAAAGCCCAGTTAGTTGAGAGAGGCAAGGTAAGTTTTATAGCTGAGAAGGCTGAACTAGCACACCACTAAGACAAACAATAAATAATTAAATAAACAGCTAGTACTCCCAGCAAGGTGTCACAGGAGACAAATATCCACTTCTCTAGCAGAGCACTGTAAAAAGTACTGCTCTTCTCTGATCAGAGAAAAGCAGACTAAAACAGACTATGCACACGTGGAGGAAACAGGAAGAAGGCTACACAATACCTCAGCGGAGGGGGAGGATTCACTCAGGCAGGCTAGGACAGGAAAAAAAGTTTAACACACAGCAGGTTCTGGGGAGAGAGATTTAATTTAAAATGAACAGTTAACCTGGCTACCACACAAAGCCCAGTTAGTTGAGAGAGGCAAGGTAAGTTATAGCTGAGAAGGCTATATTCATGTCACCCCCACCTTTTCATTTGTTTGCACTGGCTTCCTATTCCTTTTTGGATTCAATACAAGATTCTTATTTTCATACATAAAGCACTCCACACTGGTACTCCGCTTTACCTTTCTGATCTAGCTCACTTTTACTGCCCCCCCCCCCCCGATCCTCAGACAAATTCATGCTACTTGATTAATTCTTCCTTCCCCTTCCCAGGCTCATTTGGAATCTACATGCTCTTTGGCTTTTTTCTTCCTTGGCCCCCGCTTATGGAATTCTCTACCATCTGCACTTTGTCTTCATCCTTTCTTTTCCCACTTTTACAGCTAGACGCAAACCCCATCTTTTTTGTTCGGCCTTCGATCTCCTGTCCTCTCCATCTCCTCTTCCCCCCCTCCCTCCCTGATGATGTTTAGTTCTGCTTGTTCTTCTCGTTTCTGGACTATCTTCCCTTCCTTCTTCCTTTCACTATCTCTTTCCTGTCTGTATTATGGCGTTCCTTTCCTCCTTTCTCAGCAGTATCTCTCTGGCTTTATTGTAAACTGCATATGCCTATGGTTTTGGTGGTATATTAAGTTTTTAAATAAAGATAAAGCAGATGTGTGAAGACAAAGAGCCATTGAAATATCCAGGTTTCAATGATATCACTCACCTACCTCTTATCAGCCTGAGCCTTGGCAACTCAGTATTCATCCCAAAGTATAAGGGAAGGCATGGCAAACCTCACACCCTCAACATGGGCAACAACAATGAAGCAAACAGTAGAGAAACTATGCACAGAAGAAAATAACAGAAGGTTGTCAGTAGGATATGAGCCTGTAGGGCCATGCATGTCAATCATAGCGAAGCAAGGTATTGCAACATAACGGACAAAAAACAGTTCAAGGGCATGTCCTGGACTGGTCTAGCAGGAATCGAGGAAAGGACATTCCTTAGCGTCCCTCTAGTCCAGTCCCGGAACCATAGAGTTGTCAACCTCCACCAGCAGCTTTGGAGACTGAAAGATTTCATCACTTTGATGTCACCGGTATAAGTAGACAGGAACCGCCCCCTATCACCAGTACTTTCAGTCTCCAAGCAGCTTGGAGGTTCTGAGCCCGGGACTGGGCTCAGGGAGATCAAATAAGCAGAGCTTTGTTTCTTTGGGGTTGGTTTTTTCCTCTCTTTTGGTTTAGTGCTTTTGCTTTATTCTGGGGTGAAAATCTGCTGCTGCTGGAGGGGTCCCAGTTCTGCTTTTCTCTCCTGTTCTCTCTCGGTCCTTCCCTTCCCTCCGAAGGGATCTTTTAGTGGGGGGCCCAGCTATTTAAAAGTGCAGTGGGCTGAGAGCCTGACTGCCTTACCTCCCTGCTCCCGAACCCGTGCCAGAAGGGTGAGGAGCAGGTTGCAGGAAGAGTCTGCAGCAGCAGAGGACATAATCTGGCAAGAGCTGTGTGCTAAGAGGCTGCAGCAGTCATTGGGAGCTGAAGCTGGGTGAGAGCTGTGCTCCGGAGCTGTATTTCTCTCTGCCCCCCTCCTCCCCCCCTTCTCCTCCGGATTGGGTAAGTGCTGCTGAAATTCTTTTTGGGGGGCAGTGCAGGAGTGATAGTAGAGGTCCTAGGGAGGCTCCCTGGTAAAAAAAGAAGGCTTGGGGCCTCAGCGCGTGCTGTCAGCCCTTTTTTAGGCGGGAAAGCTGGCGGCGGCCATTTTGAAATCGGCATTTCTTTTAAAAGACAGAATTTTCTTCTTTTAATTGGGCAGGCTAGAAGCTTTGTTTTTGCATGGGACCTTCAGAATTCAGCTGATTGGCCTATTGGGAGTAGATTACTGGTTTTAAAAAAAAAAACGGACAGTGACTTCTGTCTCAGGGCAGAGAGCCAGTTTTCTCTCTTCAGAGCTGTTTGTTGCTCATAGACAGTAGCATGCCACTTAAAAATCGCTGCTTGGTTTGTGGAGTGCAGTGCAGCGAGCTACTGGACTCCGGGGTATGCCGGGGCTGCTCCCTGGAGCCAGTAGGTATGGAGAAGGCGCTGGGGGGGCCGTCAGGAGATCAGCCAGCGGCCGCTTCAGTAGAAGAGGGATCCCGGCCGTCCTCCCTCGGTCTTCCTGAGCCGACGGCAGGGCCGTCCGGGACAACTGGTGTGTCTTCGGCTCCTGCGGGAAGTCTGGGTGGGAGCGTTGCGGGGATTCCCTCGGACTTCTTTTCCCTGATGCAGCAGGCGTTTGCCTTGCTACAGCCTGGGTTCGGGACTCAGTCGGAAGTCCAGAGGAGTCGGAAACGGTCGGGGTCGGCAGATCTCCCGGTGGGGGAGATAGGCTCGGCAAAGAAACTTAGGGAGCTCCGAGAGGACAGTCTGTCAGGTGATGGGATAGATGACCTTGGAGCTGATATGGATCTGGAAGTGGCCTTGGAGGAGGATTTAGAGGACGGAGAGCTACCAGACGTGGAGCAGAGTAGAGTGGTCCGGGTGTTCCGGCGGGAAGAGTTGCCAGCGTTGATTGCTGAGACTCTAAAGACTTTAAACATGGCCTCCGTGAAGCCTGCAGCTGAGGATGTGTTGGAGGATCCGTTGTTGCAGGCGGTTAGGACTTCTCAAAAGGTATTCCCGGTTCATAGGGTGTTTCGAGATATGATTCAGGAGGAATGGGACGCGCCGGAATCGGCGCTCCGAGGGACCAAGACTTTGGCCCGGTTATATCCGTTGTCGGAACAGGATAAGGAGATTTTTCGGTCCCCAAAGGTGGATGCTGCGGTGTCGGCGGTCACTAAGAAGACCACCATTCCGGTGGAGGGCACCGCGGCGTTAAAAGATGTGCAGGATAGGAAGCTGGATACCTTGTTGAAACAGGTGTTTGATATGTGTGCTCTCTCGTTGCAAGCCTCCATTGTGGGAGCATGGGTGGCGAGAGCTGGCTTGCGGTGGTCCCAACGTCTGCGGGGGGGGACTACCGGAAGAACAGGCCGAGGATCTGGCACGGCTGGAATCCGGCACGGCTTACCTATCGGATATTCACTATGATTTGATTCAGGGCTCGCCAAGAGCATGGCTTCGGTGGTGGTGGCTCGCTGGTATCTGTGGCTCCGCAACTGGTCGGCGGACGATTCTTCCAATGCGCGGCTTAGTAAATTACCTTTTCGAGGCAAGCTTCTCTTTGGGGAGGATTTAGAGAAGTTGGTCAAGGACTTGGGGGACTCCAAAGGGGGTCGGCTCCCGGAGGATAGGCTGAAGCAGGGCCGGGGGTCGATAGCCTCTAGGGGTGTCCCCAGAGACTCGCGGAGATTCCGATCTTTCCGATTTTCCCAGCCTTCGCGGGGTCGATATATGGCTCGAGGTCAGTCCTTTCGGGGTTTCCGGGGGGCGGGCAGAGGATTTGGTTCCTTTCAGTCTGCCAACAGTAGAAAACCCCAATGAGATACGGCGGGCCCAGAGGGGGGAGGTGCCCGTGGGAGGAAGGTTTTATTTTATTTATTTATTTATTTATTTACATTCTCTTATATACCGCGCTATTCTGCATCAGTGCGGTTTACATTGAACAAACTGAAATTACATTGAACAGGGCATTATAACTTGGAGATAACTATTTTACAGGGAACATGGGCTATGGAGGGTTAAGTGGCTTGCCCAAGACCACAAGGAGCACCTGTGGGACTAGAAACCCCAGTTCTTCCGGCCCAAGGTTGCTGCCCTCTAGTGGGATTTGAACCGCTGACCTTCCGGCCTGAAGTACCTTGCCCCAACCACTAGGCCACTCCTCCACTCCTCCCGTCTGGGTCCAATTAACTGCGGATCAGTGGGTGTTGGAGGTCATTCGAGAAGGCTATGCCCTAGAGCTCCAGCGCCCCATCTCCGACGCCTTTGTCCTCTCCCCGTGCCGAGCCCCAAGGAAGTTCAGGGCGGTCGCCAGCACGCTGCAGCGGCTGCGGCATTTAGGGGCGGTGGTGCCCGTTCCGGCAGCTCAGTGCGGCTCCGGTCGATACTCCATTTATTTCGTGGTTCCGAAAAAAGAGGGTACGTTCTGTCCCATATTGGATTTAAAGAGGGTAAATCGCTGTCTTCGGGTGACCCATTTCCGGATGGAGTCCTTGCGTTCAGTCATTGCGGCGGTGCAAAAGGGAGAGTTTCTCACGTCTCTAGACCTAACGGAGGCATATTTGCATATTCCCATACGCCGCGAGCATCAAAAGTATCTGCGGTTTGCTCTGCCGATGGGTCATTTTCAATTTCGAGCATTGCCTTTCGGCCTAGCGACGGCGCCTTGCACTTTCACCAAGGTCATGGTAGTGGTGGCGGTGGCGCTCCGCAAGGAGGGCATCCTCGTGCACCCTTACTTGGACGATTGGTTGATTCGAGCGAAGTCCCGGGAGGAGAGCGTGGCGGCCACGGCGCGAGTGGTGCAATTGTTGGAGAGTCTCGGCTGGGTGGTCAATTTTGCGAAGAGCAAACTAGCTCCCTCTCAAGCCCTCGAATATTTGGGGGCGCGTTTCGAGACCAGTCGGGGAATGGTGTTTCTCCCGGACAAGAGAGCACGGGAATTGCGGGAGCTCGTGCGGAGATTTCTGGGTTGCAGAGCTCCGACTGCATGGTGCTATTTGCAGTTGTTGGGGACGATGGCGGCCAGCATCGAGGTGGTTCAGTGGGCCAGAGCGCATATGCGGCCGCTGCAGAGCTCTCTTCTAAGGCGCTGGTCGCATCAGAGGGATGCGTTGTCTCAAAGGTTGGTGTGTCCTCCGGAAGTGCGACGGGCACTCCTGTGGTGGTTGCGCCCCGGAAGTCTAGAGGGGGGCATGCCTCTGGAGGCTTCCGTATGGAGGCTATTGACAACGGATGCATGCCTCACAGGTTGGGGGGCACACTGCGAAGGAAAGTTTGCCCAAGGAGAGTGGTCAAGGGAAGAGAGTCAATGGTCCATAAACCGATTGGAGATGCGAGCGGTATTTCTGGCGCTGCAGAGTTTCCAAAAAGACTTGGATCGGAAGGCAGTTCGAGTGCTGTCCGACAATGCCACGACGGTAGCTTATATCAATCGCCAGGGCGGCACAGGGAGTGCGTCGCTGGAGGAGGAGGCGAGTCGACTCTTGGACTGGGCCGAGCAGAATCTGGCGGCGCTGTCGGCCCAGCACGTGGCAGGCGTGGAGAATGTCGAGGCCGATTTTCTGAGCCGCCGCAGAGTCAACCCGGGGGAGTGGAGTCTACACCCGGACGTGTTTGCGTTGATAGTGCGGCGCTGGGGGCTACCGGTAATGGATCTGATGGCACGGTTCCATTCCGCGCAGATGGAGAGGTTCTTCAGCCGGAGGCGGGAACGAATGGCGGAAGGCCTCGATGCGTTGGCTCAGCGGTGGCCGCTGGAGGGGAGAAGGCCACGTGTTTCCTCCTTGGGCTCTCATAGGCAAGATGATTCAACGCATAGAGAAACACAGCGGTCTGGTGGTTCTCATGGCGCCCGATTGGCCCAGAAGACCGTGGTATGCAGATCTGGTTCGGCTTCTGGTGGGCAGTCCGTGGCGGCTTCCTCTGCAAGGGGATCTCTTGCTTCAGGGGCCGTTACGCATGCCACAGGTGGGTCGATTCTCACTTACGGCATGGCTCTTGAAAGGGCAAGGTTGACTGCCAAGGGGTACTCGGCGGCAGTAATTTCTACCTTATTGAAGGTGTGGCGCCGCTCTACTTCCTTGGCGTATGTTCACGTATGGCGTGTTTTTGAGGAGTGGTGTGAGGACCGCGGTTTTCAACCTCTGCGGGCTTCGGTGCCTCATATACTGTCTTTTCTTCAGAATGGTGTGGAAAAGGGGTTGGCCGCGAGCACTTTGAGGGTGCAGCTGACAGCCATAGCCTGTTTCAGGGGTAAGATTCAAGGTCAGCGGGTGGGTGCCCACGGAGCTATTAGGCATTTTCTTAGAGCAGTGTTACTGTTGAGGCCTCCAAGACGAGATTCCGTTCCTTCTTGGGATCTGAATTTGGTTTTGGACGTGCTACTTCAAGAACTATTCGAGCCTTTGGACAAGGCTTCCTTGAAAGACTTGACGTTGAAGACTCTCTTCCTTGTGGCTATTTGTTCGGCTCGGAGGATTTCAGAGTTGCAGGCGTTGGCGTGTACGGAGCCGTATCTGACCTTTTTCAAGCACAAGGTGGTTTTGCGCACGGTTCCGGCCTTTTTACCGAAGGTGGTTTCCGTGTTTCATGTCAACCAAGTAGTATCGCTTCCGGTGTTCTCGGCGGAACAGAAAGAGCGCTCGGGGGGCCGTTTGCATCTCTTGGATGTTCGGAGAGTGCTCACGAAATATCTCAGGAGAACGGCCTCCTTTAGGAAGTCAGACAGGCTGTTTATTGTTTTTGCGGGGCCTCGGAAAGGTGAGGCAGCGGCGAGGTCTTCCATCTCGCGGTGGTTGAAGGAGGCGATTGCTTCCGCCTACCTGTTGAAAGGTAAGGTGGTTCCGGAAGGTCTTCGTGCGCATTCCACCAGGGCGCAGGCGGCATCTTGGGCGGAAGTCAGTTTGGTGCCAGCGGAGGAGATCTGTAGGGTGGCGACGTGGTCTTCGCTCCATTCGTTTGCTCGGCACTATAGGCTGGATGTGCAGGCACGGGGGGATGGGCGTTTTGGCTCAGCGGTTCTTCAGGCTGGACTAGTAGGTCCCTCCCGTTGATGTGTACTGCTCTGTCACGTCCTCTATGGTTCCGGGACTGGACTAGAGGGACACTAAGGAAGAGTAAATTAGACTTACCTGCTAATTGTCGTTCCTTAAGGAACTCTAGTCCAGTCCCGGATCCCTCCCAGGGCCTTTGCATTAGGGGCAGCCTGAAGATTCTTTAGAGCGGTCCAGATGGTCAGTCTACTGGTTTAGCGTAGGAAGGGTGAGAAGAAGCGCAGGGAAGATAGGTGGGGCCCTTCTTTACGCAGCGGTGTCTCTTGAGCTTGGTCGCACAGTTGCGCCGGGCTTGGGGGTTCTCGGTTCACCCATTCCTTTTTTCTGGTAACAATGTTTGGGACTGTATGGGTGCGAGGTCATTTCGACTGTTGGCCGATTATGGCTATTATTTCTTTATTCTACTTATTTGTTGCTCTGCTGAGTCTGCTTTGTCAATAGGTACTGGTGATAGGGGGCGGTTCCTGTCTACTTATACCGGTGACATCAAAGTGATGAAATCTTTCAGTCTCCAAAGCTGCTGATGGAGGTTGACAACTCTATGGTTCCGGGACTGGACTAGAGTTCCTTAAGGAACGACAATTAGCAGGTAAGTCTAATTTACTCTTGTATTTACCAGATAATGTCACCTTCCATATTGTCTTGCTAGACCAATCCAGACAAATGGGATGTACCAAAGATACATCTTCATTGGGCAGGAAAAAGACACAGCAGCTCGTAGAACCTTTGAACCAAAGCCCATGTCCATTTGAGTGTGGACATACAAGCAATACTGCTTGACAAAAGTGGAAAGATGCCCACGTTGCTGCCTGACAACTGTCAGAAGGGGTTACCGAGCTACACTTTGCTTGAGTAAAATGGGCATGCAAACCCTCCAGAACTAGCTGATTCTGTAAGATACACTGAGGCGATTGCCTCCTTGATTCAGCACTTCAAAGTAGACTTGGCTGCCACATCATCCTTGCGCAGGCCAGCAACAGCACAAAAAGATGATCGGATTTGAGAGAGGAATTTGTAACCTCCAAGTACTGGAAAAGCACCCTCCTGACATTCACAAGGCAAAGAATCTTATCTTTCCCTCTACACTGTTGCTTAGAAAAGAAGGGCAAGCACCTGGTTCACATGAAAGGGAGCTATCGCCTTTGGCAAAAAAAGAAGTCACAGGCTGAAGGGAAATGGCCTCTTCCAAAAAGGACAAATATGGATCCCAGCAGCTCAGAAATCCACCTTGCTGAACAAATTGTGACCAAGAACACAGTCTTGAGACTTCAGAGTAGCACACATCAGAGCCCTAAGCACCAAACAGAGATCCCAGGCAGGGAGAATTGACTGGAGGAGAAGACACATATGCCAAACCCCCTGCAGAAAACATGAAACATCTGGCTATAAGGACAAAGACTTTCCAGCTACTGAGTTTCTGAAACAGGACAGAGCTGCCACCTGGACTTCCAGAATGCTAAGAGTAAGGCCCTTCTCCAGACCGTCCTGCAGAAAAGCCAACAGAGATGGCACCTTGGCCGCCTCAGGTACCAACTTGCATGCAGTGCACTAATGCTCAAAGGCACCAGACCTGCATGTATGCCAGGCTGGTAGAACCCCTTCAGGCTCGGAGCAGAGTGGAATCCACAGTGTGAAAATAGCTCTTATGCGTCAGCTGATGCCTTTCGAAAGCCAAGTGAGAAGGGAGCTGGGTTGTCCAGAGCACTCAGCCCCTGAGATGGAGGTAAACAAAGAGGAGATTCCTGCAGAAGCCACATCAGGTCCTTGAGCCATGCTTACCTTGGCTAATCCGGTGCTACCAAAACAAACCAGCCCAGACTGCACTCTATGTGCCGAAGTACACACCTCAACAGTAGCCAAGGAGGAAACGCATATAGCAAGCATTGCCTTGGCCAGATGTGAACCAGGGCGTTAATGCCCTCGCACCCTACTTCCATGCGGTGACTGAAGAAGTGATCCACCTTGGCATTAACATAGTAACATAGTAAATGACAACAGATAAAGATCCGTATAGTCCATCTAATCTGCCCAGCAAGGTGACAAGAGTAGGTGCACCTGCCGCTCTGTGCAGATCATTCCTCCCCATGTCTTTGTTTAGGGGTGTACCCACTGCTCTGTGCAGGTCATCCCTGTTTGTTGAGATAGTGTTTCTTATATGTGAAGTTTATTTTGATTTTATCCTGTTGCTATAAAGGGATCCACTATCTGTCCCATGCTATTTTGAATTCTGTCACTGTATTTGCCCCCACCACTTCCATTGGGAGGGTGTTCCAAGCATCCACAATGCTTTCAGTGAAAATGTATTTCCTGACATTGCCTTTGTTTACCCCCTTGCAGCTTCATGTTATGCCCTCTAATTTTACAGCTTCCCTATCTTTGAAAAAGGTTCGTTTGTTCATTAATACCTTTAAGTATTTAAAGGTCTGTATCATATCTCCCCTGTCCCTCCTCTCCTCTAGTGTATACATATTTAGGTCTTCAAGTCTCTTCTCATACGTCTTCAGGCACAGGCTCCAAATCATTTTGGTAGCCTTCCTCTGAACCTTTTCAAATCTTTTTTTATATTCAATATCTTTATTAAATTACACTGTAAATTACAAAGCTTTACAAACAGTCTCGTTTTTCCATAAGTCAGCATAACAATCCAACAGGCCTCGGGCAGGGCTGTGTCTTGTCCACCGCCCGAGGATGAACAAGGTACAAACAAATTAGTTCTCTATTTTTTTTTCCCCAACTTCCCAGTAATAACCCCCCATCCCCCCCCCGCTCCCCCCTCCCACTACCCCAGGGGGCATATATCGCATTATACAACAAAGGCCCTCCGGGAGCTCTTCAACACCTTACCCCAAGCTCAAAACCGCACTACGAGATTTCGGCTGCAATGTTTGGATATAGGGCATCCACACCAAAAGAAAGGAGGCCCAGCTCTGTGGGTGACGCTGCGCGCTCCTCCGCTCCAATAGCATAAACTGGTGAAGCCCATTGCGCCACTCCCAGAAGGAAGGGGCCGCTGGCTCCAACCACCGCCTCAGCACTGGAGCCTTCCCCACCAGACATGCTTTCCGTATCAATAATTGCTGCCATCGGCCCTTCGGGTGGAGTGGTCCCAGCTGATCCAAGGTCACTAATTGCCCCGTCCAACTAACCGGCTGCTGCAGAATAACCCCCAAATAATAAGCAATCCGAGCTCAATAACGACGTATATGGGGGCAGCCCCACCACATATGGCCCAAATCTGCTAGCGGGCAGGGGCATTTCGGGCATCCACCATATACCGCAAGATGACTACGCAGTGCACGCCTCGGGGAAAAGTGGGCGCGCAGGATGCATTTAAATTGAATCTCCCGCCAATATGCTCCTTCCACCAGTCGGGCAATGCGACCCAGCGCAGCACGAACTGAGCCCGGAGCCACCTCACACCCCAACTCCCGCGCCCACGAAGCTTCTTCTGCAGAATAATCTGGCGGTGGCACCAAGGGCATCAGGGCTTTCTTGAACATTGCTATGGTAGGTGGGGTCCCAGTCCCAAGGGCGAAGAATTCTAAAATCCGCGCGGAATGGTCCTCCAACAATTCTCGCCCCATTATTGATCTCACATAGTGGGAGAGCTGTAGATACGGGAACAAAGACACTCTGGGGGGTAGGCCGTATTCACAACACAACACGTCTAAGGGTTTACACTGCCCCTCCAAGTCAATTACGTGCCCCAGCAACTTTATCCCTATCTGTGCCCATCGGCGAAAGGGCGCCGACTCCGATCCTGGAAGAAATTGGGCATTGCCCTGCAGCGGCAACCAACTCAAAACCGCCGGCGAACTGCCCCACGCCTTATTCAACCATCGCCAGGTGCGCCTCGCGGCATCCACCAGCATGCTGTAGGTCACTCGAGTTGGCAGGATCGAGCGCTGTAAGTGTAAAACCGCCAGTAAAGAATGCAGCGCCACCAAAGCCTCTTCCAGTGCCCTAGGGGTATACACCTCGGTATTACCCAACCAGTCCCCCAAGTGCCGAGCCTGGCAAGCCAGGGCATAAGTCCAGAGATCTGGTACACCCATTCCCCCACTTCGCCAGCCCCCCCTCAGGCGTTTCATCGGTATGCGAGCTCTGGCCCCCCACCACAGAAACCCACGGAACTCACGTTCTATACGTAAAAGGTCACGACGTAACAGCCAGACTGGCAGGGTCTGCAACCAGTATAAGACCCGCGGCAAGACCACCATCCCCAAGGCGGCCGCTCTGCCTGGCAAGGATAGTGGAAGAGGGGACCATGCTTGGAGCTGCGAGCGAATCCGGGTCAAGACACGTTCAAGGTTCCGCTTATACAAGATCGTCATGTCTCTGGTAAGCTCAATCCCCAAGTACACAAAGGAATCCCCAGACCAGCGCAATGGGAAGTCCCCTCCCCAGGTCCCCTGAAGCCGGCCCCCGACGTCTAAGGCTTCCGATTTCTCTCGGTTGATTTGCAGTCCCGCAAATTCCCCATAACGGGAGAATTCAGCCAGCAAACACGACAGTGACGATTGAGGGTCACCCAGGTGGACCAAGATGTCATCCGCAAAGGCCGCGATTTTGAACCCGCAGGGTCCGATAGACACACCTCGAATGCTATCAGATTGCGCTATACTCCGCAGCAACGGGTCAAGCGTCAACACAAACAGCAATGGGGAGAGCGGGCAACCCTGGCGTGTCCCTCTCTCCAGGTGAAAGGTATCCGATAGTACCCCATTGCAGAGAATACTAGCCGTTGGGTTGTTATACAATAACTCCACCATCCGGAGGAAGGAATCGCCCAGGCCGTACCGGGGCAAAAGGAACCTCATGTAGTCCCAGTTGACCCGGTCGAATGCCTTCTCCGCGTCGAAACTAATCAGCAACGATGGCTCAGCACACGCACGCACCCATTCCATAGAGGCCAAAATTTTCCGCAGATTCCGCACGGCATAGCGTCCTCGTACAAACCCTACCTGCGACTCATGTAGTAGGCCACCTAACACAGAGGCCAACCGCTCGGCCAGCACCTTTGCCAAGACCTTCATGTCGAAGTTGAGCAGCGAGATAGGTCGATACGAAGTTGCCCGCAAGGGATCCCTGCCGGGTTTAGGTATCAGAGTAATAAAGGCATGGTTAGCCCCCCAACCAAAACTCCCCTGCTCTATCCGTCGGTGGTATACCGCAGTTAGTACAGGGGTGACTCGTTCTACTAAAAGCTTGTAAAACTCCGCGCCATACCCATCTGGACCCGGTGACTTATAACAACTGGCTCCCAGGATCACCCTGCGTATCTCCTCTTCTGTTACAGGTGCATCCAAAGCCAACTGCTGCTCCACCGTCAACCGAGGCAGTCGCAACCCCTGGAGATAATCCTCCATTAATGTCGTGGAGCTGGCAGATCCCTTATAAAACCGCTGAAAAAAGGAGCAGAATACTTGAGCTATAGCCCGGCTATGTTGGTGCAAACGACCTTGCTCATCCCGCAAAGCTACTATAGAGCGAGGCCCCCTACTGCCCCGAAGACACCGCGCTAAAAGTTTGCCTGGTTTATTCCCAAAACGGTGGAGCTGATATTTATAATACGTCAAGGACTTCTTGGCCCTTTGATGAAGCAGCTCGTTAAGAGCCGTCTGCAGCTCCCAGTGTAACCGTTTATTCGCCACTGTAGGAGCCCCCGCATATCGACGCCGGGCTTTAACCACCTGTTTTTCTAGTTGGACTATGCGGGCCGCAATGGATTTACGTTTTCTTGCTCCGTAGGCAATAATATCGCCGCGGAGAACCACCTTCGCGGTTTCCCACACTAACTCCGGCTCCTCACTATGCCGTTCATGAACATCCATAAACTCCCCCCATCGCTGTGATAAATACGTATGAAATTCGGGGTCAGTGTACAGCCCCAGGGGAAATCGCCAGACTCTCTGCAAGACAGGAAGGTCTCCCCACCGCACCTCCACCCAAGCCGGGGCATGGTCCGATATCGCTGTCGGGCCTATCTCCGCATCCCCAACTTGGGCAAACAACTGTTCAGAGAGCAGTACGTAATCTATTCGCGCACTTGAATCGTGGGCTCGCGCGTGGTGGGTATAATCTCGCTCCAATGGGTGGAGCAGGCGCCATGGGTCCACGAGACTCAACCGGTTCCGTAGCCCCTGAAGTGCCCTAGTTGTCGGGGCACGCCAGCTATCTCGCCTACCCCCAGAGGTATCCAAATCAATATCCAATACCCCATTGAGATCTCCTGCCAATATCAGAGGGGCATCCGGCAGCTGTTCGACCCTTGAAGCTAAACGAGCGTATAGGGATCTGTCCAGGGTATTCGGGGCATATACATTGCCCAGCACCACCGGCCTCCCTTCTAAGTTGCCGTAAACCAACAGGAATCTACCCTTCGGGTCTACATATTGTTGGACGAGTTCAAAACGCAGCCTCTTATGGATCAATAGAACCACCCCACCCATTTTCCCGACTGCCGGGACGCCCCAATTCTGCCCCACCCATGCCCTCTGCAACTTCGCATGTTCCTCAGCAGTCTGGTGGGTTTCCTGTAAAAAGGCAACATCGCACTGCAGTCGGGCTAAAGCCTGCAAAATCTTGTAACGTTTAATTGGGGTTCCTATCCCACACACGTTCCAAGAGACAAACTTCAACTAAAAACAAAATAGAAGGCAGCAAATAGTCCAACCTTCCAATATATTCCTGAATGAACCCCCCCAGCCTGGGGTCCACCCCTGTTCCTTAAAAAAATCGCGAGCTCTCCCAAGCCTATGGCCCCAAACTCTTTCCCCCCCCATGCCTGCCCTTTCTCTCTAACCCCCCCCAAACCCCCTCCCCTCCCAAACCTACCCCCCTTCTACCCCATACTCTATATTCCCCCCATCCCTTCTCCCTTCCCAACTTGGATCCCTCATAGCTCTCTCCCCCCACCCTCCTCTGAGAAAGCCCCGCTGAGGCCACTCGAAGTGTGACCGACCCCCCATCCCCATTCTATTAAGGCCAACTACTAATGGTTCCCCCCACCCCTCCGCCCATTGTGTCCCACCCCGGCCCCTTAACTGCTCGCAGTCCTAGACAGCCCAAGGTCTCTCTGGGCCCGTACTACACGGAGTCAGGTGAGCACAGGTCGTCCGACCCGAATAGCCAAATTATCATCCGGCTCCCCTCAAAGATAAGGCTCATGTGCCTTGGCAATGCTAAAGTTAGTAGTCACGTGGAGCTATCATCGCCCCCGCCCTCATTAATCCCGGGGTACCGGCAAGCTATGGAGCTATGTAAGCGCGAATCACGTCCACGGCAGTTATGTCCATCGCTCCCGCCCCTCCCCCCCCGCCCTTCTCTCCCGCCAAGCTCCATTGCGCCATCTCCCATAACTAAACAAGGGAGGGCGGGGGGGAAGCAGCCCTAAGGCAGTGACCCCGAGAATGGCCCGGGGGGGCCCCCCCCCCATCAACGAAGGCACCCGGAGATCGGATGGGGGGCCCCGAGCAGGCAATGCGACAAACTATGGCGGTTCCCTCCCCGGGTAAATCCTCCCCTCCCCCACCCCCGGCATGATCCCCGGTCGCCTGGGCCCACTTCACCCCCACTGTCCTAGGCTCGGCCACCGTCGCACTGCCTGCTCGCACTCCTCCAGTCCTGGCACTTAAAGAGGGGGAAAAGGAGAAGAAAAAAAAAAAAAAAAGAAAAGAAAAAACTGTTCAATATCCTAGGCGTGGCTGCGGTTAAATGGCAAAGAGACCATAACACAACGCAGTGCGAGGGAGAAAAAGAAAACTGAGGGGGACTGCCCTTGTAGGGCCAGGATAAATGTTAGGTACTTACGCCACCCCTCCTCACCCCCTCAGGAGGACGGAGAGACCGGGGAAGAAACTGCGCCTCACAGGCTCAGCACCACCGCCGTTCCCCCTCCGCCATATTTGGCCTGGGTGCTACGGCTGCCCCAAAAGGCAAAGGAGCAAAGAAAAAGAAAAAGAAAGAAGAGAAAAAGAAAGGAGAGAGTTATCTGGCTGGAGGCCATCAGGTATCCACACTAATCAGCAACTTTCAGAAAGCATGTCTCACTTGCAACATTGTTATATTTTTTGTCATGGCAAGGTTGTAACGTTCAGTTCAGTTCCAGGGACACAAAGTAGCTTGGCTACAATGTCCCTAGTTCAACCCACCAGTGCAAAAGATCACTTGTCACAATGTACATTCCCCAAGGGGAATCTCAGGATCACAAACCGGCCATCTCTTCCAGTAGCAGGACTATGATGTTGTCGCCGTCGCCACTCGGGCAGCAAGCTGGTTGACATAGTTCTCAGCCTCCGCTGCTGTGGTAAAGGCCCGATGAGTCCCGTCGTACATCACATGCAACTTGGAGGGGTACTGGACTGAAAACCGCACTCCTGCGGCGATCAATTTCTCGCAAAGGGGGGCATACTCCCGACGCTTGCGACTCAGCGCTACCGAATAATCTTGCGCCACGCGAATTCTGCAGTTGTTATAGACCACTTCTCCTTTTTGTCGAGCGATGCGTACAATTAAGTCTTTCTGCGGGTAATGCAAGAATTTCACAATCACGATTCTAGGACGGGTATCGCGGGTTTGTCTGGCCCCAACACGATGCACTCTTTCTATATGGAGTTGGTCTCCAGGCACAGCATCTCCCAATATGTGTATAAGTAGCTCTTCCATATAGCGCCGCAGCTCTTTATCCGAAACAGTTTCTGGGACCCCCAGGAAGCGAAGGTTATTGCGCCGCGACCTGTTCTCTAGGTCGTCCAATTTTGCCTCTTGTAGACCTAGTTGAGCCTTTAGGCCGGCCACCTCAGAAACCAGCCCCTCAACTTTATCCTCCGCCTGTCCCAGACGATCTTCGGCTTCACGCAGGCGGCCTCCCAAGGTGTCCACCAACGAGCGCAGCCCGTCCATCTTTTCCTGCAAAGCTTCGAATTGGGGGGACAAAGCCGCCACCACTGCAGCCGACACTTCATCCAGGGAGGCCTGGGATCTAGGCGAACTAGGCGATGGGGCCGCCTCAGCCATTTTGTTTGTGCCGGTCACCCGCTCTCGGTCTCGCCGCATTGTCTTGACCGCTGCCGCCATACCCCACGCTTAAGAAACCGCACTGTGGGAAACTGCACACGATCCTACACACAATGGGCTCACTCCCGTGTCACTTCTCCGATATTACACAGTGTAATTTGCCGGTTTGGGTCAGGGGGTAGCGGAGCACACCCGAGATGCGACCACTACTCTAGCCGCATCACGTGACCTCTCCACCTTTTCAAATCTTTTTATATCCTTTGTGAGATATGGCCTCCAGAACCGAACACAATACTCCAAGTGAGGCCTCACCAGTGACTTGTACAGTGGTATTAGTACCTCTTCCTTTCTGCTGGTAATTCCTCTCTGTATGCAACCCAGCATCATTCTGGCTTTGCCACCACCTTGTCACACTGTTTTGCCACCTTGAGATCCTCAGAAACAATCAATCCATGGTCCTTCTGGTCCATGCATGCCAGCCCCTCTTCCCCTATCACATACTTCCCTTGGATTTCTGCATCCCAAGTGCATGACACTGCACTTCTTCACATTAAATATTAACTGCCAAGCATTAGACCATTTTTCCAGCTTTTCTACATACATCTTTTCTCATGTTATCCACTCCCTCAGGGGTGTCCACTGCAAATTTTCATGTCATCTGCAAAAAGGCATTTAGTCCTTCAGCAATATCACTTACAAATATGTTGAACAGTACCGGTCCCTGTGGCACGCCACTACTCACCTTCCTTTCATCCAAGTGAATTTACCATCACTTTCTGTCATCTGTCAGTCAACCAATTTCTGATCTAGTTCACCATCTAGGGATCTGTCCCCAGGCTGTTCAGTTTATTGATAAGCCTCCTATGAGGAACAGTATCAAAGGCTTTGATGAAATCTAGGTAGATCACATCCATTGCATGCACTTGATCTAGTTCTCTGGTCACCCAGTCAAAGAACTCAATCAAATTTGTTTGGCAAGATCGTCCTTTGGTAAAACCATGTTGCTTCAGATCATGCATCCTGTTGGTTTTGAGAACGTCTACTATTCTCTCTTTCAGGAGTACCTCCATTACTTTTTCTGCCGCTGAGGTAAGGCTTACTGGCCTGTTTGTCACTTCTTCCCTGTTACTACTTTTGTGAAGAGGTACCACATCAGCCCTTCTCCAGTCCTGTGGAACTTCTCCTGTCGCCAAGAATCTATTAAAAATATCCTTTAAAGGCCCTGCAAGAACCTCTCTGAGCTCTTTCAATATCCTGGGATGTATCCCATCCAGTCCCGTGGCCTTGTCCACTTCCAGTTTGCAAACACATTCTTCTGTGAATGGTGTAGTATCTACTCCATTCCGTTTGTATATTTGTCAATCACAGATGGTCCTTCTCTGTTTTTTTTCTTTAGTAAAAACAGAAGTATTTGTTTAGCATTTTTGCTTTTTCAGTGTCACTTTCCACTAATCAATTCCATCTCCGATCTTTCTCTTCTCCCGAATATACCTGAGAAAAGTTTTGTCGCCATACTTCACATTTTCAGCCATCTTCTGCCTTTGCTTTTGCTATCCTTATTAATCTTTTTGTCTCTTTAAGCTTTATCCTGTATTCCTTTCTGTGTTCGTTTGCGAACTTCTGAATTCTGTGAAAGCTGTGTTTTTGACTTTTTGTGCAGCCACCTCTTTGGAGAACCATATAGGTTTCCTTTTCTTGTTTTTATTTACTTTCCTTACATATGTATCTGTTGCCCCTTTTATTGCCTCCTTTAGTTTAACACACTGCAAGCTCACTTCCCTTATCTCTTCCCATCTTTCCAACTCCTCCTTCAGGCACTTGGCCATTTTACTGAAGTCTGCATTTTTGTAGTCCAGGATTTTGAGCTAGCTGTGATTGGACTCTGCCTTGGCTTTTATCTCAGAACACACCATGTGATGACCGCTACTGCTCATGTGGGCACACACCTAGATATTTAACATGCTATCTCCATTGGTAAGTACTAAATCCAGCATCAAACTTTCCCATTTGTCTGAGCAATGCTTCTTGGAAGGCATCTGCAATCTTTTTACTTCTTTCCAGATTTGTATAAGGAATACTCCAATCCACATTGGCTAGATTAACGTCACCTAATATGATCACTTCCCCCTTCATGGCTATCTTTGCAATATCAATAATTAAGTCTCTATCCATTTCTTTGGTTTGAATTGGAGGCCTGTACACTACGCCAGTATAGATGACAGTACCATTTCCTCTTTCCAACACAATCCACAGCGCTTCTTCTTTTCCCCGTGTCCCCTACATTTCAGCAGCTTTAATATTGCTTTTTGACATACAGGGCTGCTTCTCCTCTTCTGCCTTCTTTGTTTTTTCTAAATAAATTATAGCCAGCTATGGCTATAATCCCATTCATGTGACTTGTTAAACCATGTTTCTGTAATGGCCACAATGTCAAAGTCCGTTTCCACTATTGGGGCTTCCAGGTCAGAATTTTGTTGGCTTCAAGCATTTGTACTCATTGTTTTCCAGCATTTGTTGACTGACTGGCTTGCATGGATTTTGTTCTATACCCCTCATCCCATTTGCCATTGCTCTGTGTTAATAGTGTGGCTATTTCCAATATTGTTATGTTTTGACTAGGAGTGACATCCTGTACTACTTGTTTTTCAATCCATAACCCCCTTTCCTTAGTTTAAATGCCTGACTTGAAGTTAGATAGATGTAGTCCATCAACATAGTGTAGCCTCTTGTTGTTCCATCTGTTTCCTAGTTGCCTATATATCTAAATTGTTCTTGTTTGTACCAGGTTTGTAGCCATGTATTAAAGTTGATTATGTGATGCAGCCTTTCTGCCCCTTACCACAAACAGAATGTTATAGTGTTTTAACAATGGGTTTGAATTTCTCTTCCAGAATCTGGATCATCATTGCATCCATCTCGGGGCAACTCCAAAGGTGGAGAATCATCTGAAATGCATTTCTGACTCAACTCCCGCTCTTTGGGAGCCAGAGACTGTTGACTGAGAGAGTCTGCCTCCACATTATCTGATCCAGCAATGTGTTGAGCCGACAGGGCTAGGAAGTGCTTTTTCACTCAGGCAAACAGAGTCATCTCCAGGGCCACTCCTTATACTGCTTTGCCAGTTGATATGGACAATACCATGGCGGTGGCTTGAGAACATTTACACCATCTGACCCTTGACCAAGGGCTGGAAGTGCAAAAGGGCCAACTGGATGGCCCTCGCTTTGAGATTGTTGATGGACCATGCCATCTCCCTGCGATTCCAATGGCCCTGAGCCATGCGGTCTTGACAATGGGCTCCCCAGCTCGAAAGACTGGCATCCATCGTCAGAAGAAACCACACATGATTGTCCAGCAGCATGCCTATATGCAGATGGCATGGCTGCTGCTACCACCTCCACAGGCTAGCCTTCACCTCCCTTGGGAGTGAAAGTCAAAGCTTGAACTCCTGAGAACTCGGACCACCGAGTCAGCAAAGACCACGGGAGTGGTCTCATATGAGCATGGGCCCAAGGCATTGTCTTTATTTCTGCCGCCAAACTGTCCCTTTTCAAGTTCATGCTGAAGGCTCATCTCTTTGTAGCTATGTTTGGGTCCTGACCCTTATTCCTTATGTCTCCTCACCCTTCACTTTCCCCTTATTCTTGTCTTAATTAGATTATAAGCTCTAAAAAGCAGGGGCCATCTTTATATATGTCTGTACACTGCTGCGTATGCCTTGTAGTGCTTTATAAATGTGTAGTAGGAGTAGTAGAGTTGAAAATAATCCCAAACTACAGAAGCCTGATGAGAACAAAACACTGTAAAGCATTCCAACAATCTCTGCACGCTCTCCTCCGGCAGAAAGACTCTGCCCACTCGAGTATCGAACCGTGCTCACAGAAATTAAAGGGATTGGGAAGGTACCAACTGACTCTTCCTACGATTGATCACCCAGCCAAGGTTTTCTAGAAAGGACACCACTTGGGATGACACCTGAGATGCTTTCGGCAAAGAACGGGCTCGGATGAGCCAGCCATTCAGATATATAGGTGCACACAAATCCCTACTATCAGTACTGCTATGACCTTGGAGAATGTCCCCGGGGCGATGGAGAGGCCAAAGAGAGGGGTGGCAACCTGAAAGTGAGAATCACGCACAGCAAAACACAGAAATCTCTGCTGATCCTCCCAGATAGGGATATGGAAATACACTTCAGCCAAGTTCAGCAACACCAGGGACTCTTTTTCAGCATACCACCTGACCCACAGATCTCTGGGTTTCCATTCGGAAGCAGAGAACTCACAAATGAGCATTGACTCCCTTGAGGTTGAGAATGGGATGGAAGGAGCCATCTTTCTTTGGCACCACAAAAGGAATAGAATATCTGCCCTTGCCCTGATCGGCCATGGGAATGGACAGCATGGCCTTCAGGTGTAACAACTTGTCCAATATGATTTGCATGGTGCCTCGTTTTGCTTGCTGACCCACAGGGAGAGATGACAAACTCCTCCGGTATCGGCTCTTTGCATTCCAAGAAATTGCCATACTGAATGGTGTCCAGCGCCCAGTGATCCTTGGTAACTCGGGCTCATTCCTGAAAGAAAAGGCAAAGCCCCCCCCCCCTCTCAACTGGAAGCACCTGGAATGGGCCTCCAAACCTTCACTGCACAGACCAGGAGGAGTCTCCTCTGGAGGGGACAGAGGATGTGGGCCCATGAGCCCCTTGAAAGGACTGAGAATGATCCTGAAAGGAAGAAAAAGAGAAGAAGGGCTTACCAGGACGATAACGACAGAAGTCCCGAGACCCTCAGAAGTTGTGAGCCCTTTGGAAACAGAGAAATGCATACTATTCCTGAATGTAACTGGCCTTGATCTTCTCCTGGTAAGGTGTGAGCTAAATACTGTACTACTACTACTAATAATAATAATAAAGTCTGTCCAGAATGTCTGCGATGGATGGGTGAAGGCTGAGGATTGGGAGGGTCCTATGTGATTTCCAGGACCTTTTGGCCTATCTTCCCAAAGGCGATAAGGCTTGGCTTCACCCTAGTCCTTCACTAACTTCTCCAAATCGGCCCCAAAAAGGAACTTCCCCTTAAAAGCCAACTGAGTCAATCCAGCTTTGGACAACGTGTCTACTGCCCAGTGGCGAAGCTAAATCCAACGTTGTGTCACTGTTGACAGTCACTAAGCAGACGAGATCATACATGGCATCCAAAAGAAAGGCAGTAGCTGTCTCCAAAAGAGAAGTATCATCCATCCAGCAGGAGAGATTGAATCCTCCGGGGTAGGGCTTGAGAAGTCAGGCTTGCGCACACTGTCAACTGCAGAATAATGGTCGCCGCTGCAAACTGGTTCTTCAGCAAAGAGTCCATCTTTTGGTTGAGTGCATCCTTCAAGGCCGATCTGCCTGCCACAGGAATTGTTGTCCACCGTATAACTGCCATGACCTGTGCAACCACCTTAGGAGTGCTGAACCATGTGATGCACTCCTCCTCCAGGAGAGTGTGCATCCATTTATAAAACCTCAACCTCAAAAGGCAGATCCCATTCTGACCCAGTCATGTTGTTTGATAACCTTTTGAAATGGAAAACCTATAGTAGATTTACGTACTCTCTGCAGGAGTGGATGGACCTTTGGCTCCTGCTCTGCCTCCATAGTGACAGCCAAATTCAAGGTGGATAATAAACGCTGCCAGCTTTTCCTTCTGTAACAAGTGGATAATACCAACCTCCTCAGAATCCTCTGAATGCAAAAGTACTTCTTCCTCCACATCAGAGTCCACAGCTGCGATGTCAGAACCAAATTCCACATGCAAGGGACTCTTAGAGGCAGACACCTGAGCCGTGCTTCTACTCTCAGCCTGTCCCTCATGAGGCAAAACCTGGGGGAGTACAGAGGCCAAGGCTCAGAATTTCCAAGCCAAAATAACCAGATTTTCTGCAAGCAGGAAAATAATTCTGGGAAAGACATCCCAGAATCAGGGAGCTCCCCTCTGGAAAAGCCCCCTAACTACCAGGGGCATAGCCACAGCTGAACCTTGGAGGAAGGGGAGTGGGCAGAAGTGCAGTCGCCAGAACTTTCAGATGGCTTACCATCCTTGCCTACAGCACCATCCACTGCCTCCTGCATTGAGCTGGGCAAGGCCAGGCCAGCTGAATCCCCTCGCTGGGAAAGGGGAGATGGGCCCTGCAGGGATGAATCAGAAGCAGCCATACAAGAAGAGCAGATTCTGGAATCTGGAGATGAGGCACCTCGTTTGCCACAGGCCAAACACTTCCTAGAAGAACGCATAAAGAATCAAGGCAAACACTTGTGCACGCTAAAGCCATTTAAAGAAGCATGTACAGTAATGCGCAAAAAGACACTCGGGCAGGAATGCGCCTTGGAGTCGCTTGGGCAGAACATGCGCTAGAACCATCGACTGTAAGGCCCACAAGGAAAAAATGCTAAGTGCATGTAGGAAAGGGGTGGGAAATCTCCCACACTGGGCCAACAGTCGCCCGTGGTCCACCCTGAATTTAACTCCAGGTAGATGGAATCGGGAGCCCCCAACAAGGACAAGGTCAAGCCTTGGTACTCGCCCCCTGAGAGCCCCAGGCTCAGCACTAATTCCCTGAAACTGCTTCTTTACAGAGACTTTGGTTTTATGCTGGCTTGCTGTCTGCGAGCCTTCTGCAATCCTTGTCCTCCCCTGCTTGTCCCCTGAGAAGGATGGTGGGGATGTTTTGAGGTTGTGTGAGGTAGCCAAATTTCTTCCAAATCATTCCAATCTTCTGGCTGCTCAACAGGCCCTTAAGAGAATAAGAGCATGGAGCTGAACCAATTTTCCCTCATGGCTACCAAAAAGACCAGAGTCTAGTGGAGCCTCCCCTGTTGTGCTCAAGTGAGAGAGTCACCCGGAGGTGATCATTCCAAGCAAAAGCAATCTTTTTCCTCTCAATTGTTCAGATTTTTTTCAGAGTTGAGAAAATTCAACTACCATCTGTTGGAGACAGAAGAATACTGAGTTGCTTTCTAGAGGCTCAGGCTGCTGGAGGCAGGAGAATGATGTCATTGAAACCTGGGCATTTCATAGGCTCTCTGACTCCATATATCTGTTGGTAGGGGAACACAACCCACTTGGCTGGACTGGTCTAGCAGGACGATAATGGGGAAAAAAACTGTTATAGTAAAATGCAAGTAAGACATTGCTGTAAATCTTGCACAGGTTATTACATCTGTGGGAGAGGAAGAAAGTCAGACCGAGAGAAGAGAGGGCAGAAAAATTCATGATGGGGTGGGCTGTGTAAGGCTGAAGGAAGAAGGGAAAGGATGGAATCTAGGAAGGAAAGTAAGGGAGGATACAGTCGGGGGCAGATAAATCGAGGTTACTTACCTGTAAAGGAGGTTCTCTGTGGACAGCAGGATAAGTCAGCCACACCTGGTGATGTCATCTGATGGTGTCATAGTTTGAAGTGATCTCCTGAGCTCAGAAAGGTAAGCCTTTCTGAGCATATGCCAAGGTAGCCCTACCTAGCTCAGTATGTCTCTAGCTGAGGACTTGTCGCTAGATAGACGGGCACCAGAGTCATGAGGCCGATCTCATCCAGGGGCGAAGGGTAGATGTGTGGCTGACTTATCCTGATATCCATGGAGAACCCCCATTACAGGTAAGTAACTTTGTTTTCTCCTTGGACAAGCAGGATGCGTAAGCCACACCCAGTGCCTCCCTAGCTGCACATCTGTGCATGCTGTGGTGGAGGAGGGAGGAGCTGACCCATTTGGGTGCGTAGACTTTCAGTCTGTTCCTATGATGACAGCACACTGTCTCTCCATGGAGCAATGCTTTATTTACATAACTAGGAACAAGTGTTTTTGCTGAGTCATTTAAATCACATCAGAGTACAGCTTAGCATAGAAAGTAAAGTAGAGTAAATAGTCACTGAAATAAATTTGTTTCTAGAGAACCTTTTTTATTTAAATCAAATCAGAGTATAGCTTAACATACAATTAGAATAAATAGTCTCTAAGCAGAAGGAAATAAACCAGTTTCTAGAGCCCTTTACAAAGAGGCCTTCCAGTTAGGAGGCAAAAGATCTGAAGTTCTCTTAAAAAGGTGTTAAAGGCAAGTGATAGGGTTGGCTTTTCAAGTTGCCCCTTCGATCTATCAAACCAAGGGCTGTGTGAATCATCCAGGAAATTGGTTAGATTACCTTAGAAGCACAGGTCAGGGCAAGCCAGCTTTTATTAAGTCTTCTTTCTTTCTCACCCACCCCAGGGATAATTTTAGATTTATAGGCTCTTAAACCGATTAAAGGGAAGGAGGTGCCCGTATTCACTTTCAAGTGTGGCTGGTTTTCCTCATCAGGAATACATTAACTAAGGACCTGAGATTAATTAATTAATTAATTAAACATATTAGGTATAGTAGTATTAGTATAAGTATCCCCAGCAAACCTAAGTAACTAAACGACTTAAATACCTCAAATGCAATGTGTGCCTTCGAGTCAGTCCTGGCGACCCAGAAGCTCCTGGGTTTTCTTGGCAGTGTCACCGGAAGTAGATTGCTAGGCCTTTCTTCCGAGGCAATGGAGGGTTAAGTGACTTGCCCAAGGCCACAAGGAGTGCTAGTGGGAATCAAACCCTGGTTGCTTGGTTACCAAGCCAGTGTTCTAACCACTAGGCTACTCCTCCATTCCCTAAATACCTCAACAAAACCTTAAAACTAAGATACAGACAGCAGTCCAACAGTGAGATAGGGGCCTTTCCAGTCTTTTGCAATGAATGTCACATGTATGCTTTTCTCCCAGTTGGTGAGGGGTCCTACATGTGCACTAGATGCAAGGAGCTCTTTGCTCTCAGGGAAAGAATCTGATCTCTGGAGGCTTGGAGGACATAAGGAAGACAGAAAGGTATATAAATGAGGCATACAGTAACGTAGTACTGAAGTCCTACCTACAGCCTGGCAGCCTCCCTGTGGCCATGGAGGAAAGAGGTCACATGACAGGAGACCATCACCCTAGTGTGACAGGAAATGATTCTGTAGCTAGGACCTGTCCTCCAGGTGATATAAAACCCTCTTGCACGGAGGAGGTGTCTCTAGGGCCATATGCCCATGAGGGGAGGGTTAGGACAGCCATTATAGTTGGTGGATTTGATCATTAGGCATTTAGATAGCTGAGTGGCTGATGGACTTGAGGATCACTTGGTAACATGCCTGCCTGGTGCGAAGGTAGTGGACCTCATGCGCCACCTAGTCAAGGTTTTAGATAGCGCTGGGGAGGAGTCTGCTATCTTGGTACATGTTGGTACCAATGACATAGGAAAGTGTGGTAGGGAGGTTCTGGAGGCCAAATTTAGGCTTTTAGGTAGGAAGTTAAAATCTAGAACTTCCAGGGTAGCATTCTCAGAATGCTTCCTGTTCCACGTGCAGGACTGGGGTTTCAATGCATGGATCAGACGATGGTGTAAGGAAAAGGGTTTTGGATTTGTTAGGAGCAGGACAACATTCTGGGGGAAGAAGGGGCTTTTCCAAAGGCATGGCTCCACCTTTACCGGGATGGAACCAGGCTGCTGTCATTAACCTTTAAAAAGGAGGTAGAGAAGCTTTTAAATTAGATAAGAGGGGAAAGCCGACAGTCACACGAGTACATGGTTCAGAATGATGCTTCCTTGAAGGATACTAGCAAAAGACTGAAGTTAGGGCATATCGACAGAGGTTCCAGTAAAGATAAAAGTAACACAAATGCCCTTAAGTACAGAGCAGACAGAGTTTAAAGATTTCAAATTACCCATGCCTACCGCTAAACAGATTAATATGAATAAAATACAACCTCTAAAATGCTTGTATGCAACTGCTAGAAGTCTAAAAAATAAGATGAGAGAGTTAAAACATATAACACTAAATGAAAGGTTAGATTTGATTGGTATCTCAGAGACATGGTGGAAGGTGGACAACCAGTGGGACACTGTGATACCTGGATACAAAATATATATTGCAATGATAGCATGCAACCCATCTACCAATTTGATTTACTCTATGTTAAAGAGGGCATTGAGTTACACAGAATTAAAGCTGTGCAGGAAGCAAAATACACTGTAGCATCTCTATGGATTGAAATTCCTTATAAAAAGGGGAAGGGAAAGGTGATGGCAGTGGGGGTGTACTACCAACTACCTGGCCAGAACAAATGAATGATGAAATGCTCAAAGAAATCAGGGAAACTAATAAAAGTTACAACACAGTAATAATAATGGATGATTTCAATTACCCCAGTGTCGACTGGGTCAGTGTCACAGCAGGACATGATAGGGAGATAAGACCGGCAAGAGGGGAAGCCGTATTGGACCTAGTGGAATACAAGATCTGGTGCACGAGATAAGGGTGTAGGGACCCACTTGGCAATAGTGATCATAGCATGATCATGTTTGATTTAATAAATGGAGAAAGGATGGCAAGGAAATCCACAGTACTACCTTTTAACTTTCAAAAGGAAAATAGTTTAAAAAAAACCCTAAAAGGAGCAGCTGCAAAGGTTAAAGATTTACATCAAGCACAGACCAGCTGTATTCTACGCTTTAAGAAAAGTGGAAGGAAGACAAAAAAACTGCTAGCATGGTTTAAAGGTGAGGTCAGAGAGGCTATTGTAGATATAAAAAGCATTTTTCAGGGAATGGAAAAAGAAGCCAAATGATGAAAACGGGAAACAAGCACCAGTAAGTTAGATGCAAGGCATTGATAAGGCAGGCAAAGAGCGTATTTGAAAAAACCTTGCTGTGGAAGCAAAAAACGCATAATAAAACCTTTTTCAAGTACATTTGTAGCATCTGTGGGAGAGTCAATTGGACCATTAGATGAAAGAGGGGTAAAAGAGACACTAAGAGGGGAGAAGGCCAAAGTGGACTGAATGAATTTTTTGCTTCGGTCTTTACTGAAGATTATATTGGGAAATTACCCATGACTGAAATGGTATTTAAAGGTGATGCATCAGAAGAATTGAAAGAAATATCGATAAACCAGGAAGATGTATTACGACTATTTGATAAACTAAAGAGTAGCAAATCACCTAGACTGAATAGTATACATCCAAGGGTGTTGAAGGAAGTGAAATATGAGATTGCAGACCTATTAGTAATCTGTGAACTATCATTAAAATTATCTGTAATACCTGAACACTGGCGAATGGCCAATGTAATATCAATTTTTAAAAAGAGTTCCAGGAACCTACAGACCGGCGAGACTGACGTCCGTACCGAGCAACATGGTAGAACCCACTATACAGAACAAAATTATTGAACGTGTAGCTAGTCATGGTTTAAAGGGAGCCAGTCAGCATGGCTTTAGCCAAGGAAGGTCTTGTCTTACTAATCTGTTTGTTTTTTTGAATATGTGAATAAAGAGGAAGACAAAGGTGAGTCGGTTGATGTAGTGTATCTGGATTTTCAGAAAGCCTTTGACAAGGTCCCTCATGAGAGACTTGGAGAAACTGAAAAGTCATGGGATAGGAGGCAGTGTACTATTGTGGATCAGGAACTGGTTAAAAGATAGAAGGCAGAGGATAGGGCTAAATGGCCAATTTTCCCAATGGAGAAAGATGAATAGTGGAGTATCCCAGGGATCTGTGCTGGGTCCCCTGCTTTTTAACATATTCGTAAATGACCTGGAAATGGGAATAACGAGTGAGGTAATCAAATTTACAGATGACACAAAACTATTCAAAGTTGTTAAAAACCCAAGAGGATTGTGGAAAATTGCAAGATGATCTTGATAAATTGGAAGACTGGGCATCCAAATGGCAGATGAAATTTAATGTGGACAAGTGCAAAGTTATGCACTTAGGAAAGAACAACCCAAACTATAGTTACATGATGCAAGGTTCCGCATTAGGAACCACCACCCAGGAAAAAGATTTAGGCATCATCATGGAAAACATGTTGAAACCCTCTGCCCAGTGTGCAGCAGCAGCTAAGAAGGCAAATAGAATGCTAGGAATTATAAGGTAATGAATGGAGACTAATACAAAGGATATTATAATGCCTCTGTATCATTCCATGGTGTGACCACACCTTGAATATTGTGTGCAATTTTGGTCACTGTATCTTAAAAAGGATATAACGGAATTAGAAAAGGTACAGCGAAGAGCCATCAAAATGGTAAAGGGGATGGAAGGATACCCCTATGAGGAGAGGCTTAAAAGGTTAGGGCTCTTCAACCTGGAAAAGAGACGGCTGAGGGGAGATATGATAGAGGTCTGTAAATTAATGAATGGAGTGGAACGGGTAAACATTGATTGATTGTTTACACCATCAAAAAGTAGAAAGACTAGGGAACATGCAATGAAGATATAGTGTAAACCATTTAAGACTAATAAGAGGAATTTTTTTTTCAATCAATGCGTAATCAAACTCTGGAATTCATTACTGGAGGATGTAGTAAAAGCTTTAGTGTAGCTGGGTTTAAAAAAGGTTTGGACAAGTTCCTAGAGGACAGGTTCACAAACCATTATTATAGAAGACCCAGGGAAATCCACTGCTTGCCCCAATACAAGCATTTTGGAACCTGTGTCTCTTTTTGGGAAATTGTCAGGCTGGATTGGCTGCTGTTGAAAACAGGATACTGGGCTTGATGGAGCTTGGTCTGACCCAATATGGCATTTCTTATGTTCTTATGTAACAATGGCCGTGGGTGGCAGAAACAACTGCACAGAGAAAATACTGATACATCTCTCCACATTCCCAGTGCAACTGGGCCATGTGGGCACTCAACATTAGTGATACCGAAAATGAACAAAACAGCAGTGACCATCTGATGACTGAGTAGGGACCAGTCTCAGATGTTCACTGGTGGGGCATCCAGGTTCATGTCGCCTGCAGGTTCCATGCTTGTGGAGCGTAGACATGCTGCTGAGTCTAGGACTGTTCAGCCGAAGGAGCTGTCGCTTGTGCCTCAAGGTCGAGGCAGTAGTGCTTCTGGAAGGTGTGCAAAAGAGGACCAGGTGGCAGCCCTGCAGATGTCTGTCACCATTACAGAGTGCAGGCTGGCAATGGTGATGGCCAGCAGAGTTGGTGGGCTCTGACCCTGGCTGTGGTCTGTGTGCCTGCCCAGTTATGGCAGAGAGTGATGCAGTCCGATATCCATTGTGATAGGGTCTTCATGATCAGATGCCCCGGTCTGTTGGGGTCGAAGGAAACGAAGAGCTGTGCCTCTTGGTGCAGGGGCCTCATCCTGTGGAGGTAATACATAGGGCCTTAACGCGGTCAACGGTGTGGAGCGTTTCTTTTTCTGGAAAGGCGCGAGGTTCTAGGTAGAAGGTGAGCAGTGCTATTGTTTGGTTGATGTGGAATGCTGAAGCTGCCTTCGGAATGAACCTCTGATGGGTGCGGAGGGTGGCATAGTCACGGTACAACTGTATGTATGGTGGATGGGCCATGAGAGCCTGTAGTTCACTGATCCTTATGGCGGATGTGATCACTATCAGGAGGAGGGTTTTCTAGGATGCGTATTTCAATGCCACTGTGAGTGAAGTGGTTCGAATGGCTCCTGTCTCAGCTGGTAGAGGACCACATTTAGGTCCCAGGGAGAGATGGGGCTGAATTGTGGGGCATAGATTGACCAGTCCTTTCATGAAGCAGGTGACCAGTGGGAGCATGGCAATGAAGCTGTCATTGGCATGGTCATGAAAGGCAGTGATGGCAGAGAGGTGTACTCTGATGGATTGTGTCTTGAGGCCACTGTCAAAGAAATAGGTGAGGTATTGAAACCTATGGGATTGGGGAGGAGACCGGGTCCAGTCCCTGTGAGGAGCACTAGGTGCTGAAATGTCTCCATTTCAGGCCATAGAATTTTCTCGTGGACAGGCATCTGGCCGTGAGAATTACTTGCTGTACCTCTGTGGATAAGCAGAGGGGGGGTAGGGTTAGCCTCTCGATCTTCAGGTCGTCAAGGCGAGTGCCGGTAGATTGTGGTGCAGGATGAGTGTCTGCTTCAGGGGGAGGTGTACTGGTGGTTCGAGGGTGCGGCGATGGATGTAGGGAATCACATCTGCCTCGGTCAGTGGGGTGCAATGAGGATGGCCTGTGCTCTTTCTTCTACTATCTTCTGTAGATTCTTGGATAGGAGTGGAGTGGAAGGAAAGGCATACACTAGTGACCACTCCCCCCATGACATGTTGAAGGCATTTGTGACGAAGCTCTTGGCGGATGGGCATTTTTAGCAGAAGTGGCAGCACTTCGCATTTTCCTCTGTGATGAACAGGTCCACCTGCAGGTGATACCAGCGCTGTAAGAGGGACTCCATCTCCTGTGGTCTAGGGTCCACTTGTGTGGGTCCGTTGGGGGATCAGCCTGTCCGCCAGATCATTCTATGCACCTGGTAGGTAGGAGGCTTGCAGCAGGCAGTGTTTTGGAGAGGGCGAAGGACCAGAGCCTGAGCACCTTCCTGCAGAGAGCACGGGAGCCCATCCCCTCTTGCTTGTTGTTGTAGAACATGGCTACCTGATTGTGAAGCTGGAAGAGCTTCAGTGCGTATCAAATTGCTCAGAGTTCCAGCAGGTTGATGTAGTATGTCCGTTCTTTTGCGGTCCAGGCCCCCTGGGTTGTACAGTTGTCATATGTGGGCCCCCAGCCCTCTGTTGAAGCATTGGTGGTGATGACTGTGATGGGGAGGCTGTTGAAGGGGCCGGCCTTCCCCGAGGTTTTCCAGAAGTGTCCACCAGAGGAGGGACTTTTTGACCCCTCTGTCCAATAGAATGCGTGTGAACAAAGGTTGAGAGGACTGGTTCCAGTGGGTGCAAAGGTGCTACTTTAGATGGCGCATATGCAGTTTTGTGAGGGGCAGCCCCTGTGTCATCACCACCATGTGGCCCAGGAGGTGAAGGAGAGTCCGGACGGTGGCCTGGTTGGCCGAGGAGACGTGCTGTGCCAGGGACATGATGGTGTCCATTTGGTGTGCAGGGAGGAACACTTTGGAGGCTGTGGTGTCAATGTCTGCTCCAATAAACTCCAGGCATTGGGAGGGATGGAGGTGGGACTTTTGGTGGTTCACCAGGAATCGGAGGGAAAATAGGAGGGTGATTGTCTGCCTGACTGTTGTCCATGACTTCTGTGATGAGGGTGCTGAGAAGAGCTAGTTGTCTAGGTATGGGAAGATACAGATGCCTTGTTTGTGGAGGTGGGCTGCTGCCACTGCGACACACTTGGTGAACATCTTCGGGGCTGAGGACAGACCAAAGGGAAGGACTCTGTATTGGTTGTGTTTGCCCAGCACCTGGAAGTGCAAGTATCATCTGTGCGACCTATGGATGGGGACGTGTGTTTACGCATCCTGTAAGTCCAGAGCAGCCAGCCCGTCCCCCATTTGGATGAGGGGCAGGATGGATCCTAAGGAGTGCATCTGAAATTTTTCTTTAAGGATGACTTTGTTCAGCTTCCTGAGGTCGAGGATGGTGAAACCCCCCCCCCCCCCCCACACACACACACACAGATTTCTTGAGTATAAGAAAGTATCTGTAGTAGAATCCGCTGTTGAGTTCATCCATCAGAACAGGTTCTATCGCCCGGGATGCCAGGAGGGACAAGATATCTGTGGTCATAGCAGGAAGCAGGTGCAGAGGGGTCTTGCTGCTGGGTGGAGTATGCTGGCAGGGGGAGGGGGGGGGGCGACAAGAACCAGATGCAGTATCCTTCCACTATGATTTGGAGGACTCACTTGTCTGTCATGATTTGGGACCAGGCATTGAGAAAGGCCAAGAGTCCCACCCCCAACAGGGGTCTAGTTGGGTGTGTGCTGTCAAAAGGAAGAGGTGCTCTTCCTTGACTAAGGCATGGTTTGTTTCTGCTTTTTCTGTTCTCTTTGGTGGTGTTTCTGCTGATAGTGTATCTGGTATGGCTGTTGCTTTTTATCGTGAGGTCTGCCATTTGTGGTAGGAATTGTACTGCCTGGAGGGGGGGTATGATTTGCGCTGGTAATTTCCTTTTCCAGTTGTTGATGCTGCATTTGAGGCCCTCTGCCACGAGGGTCTGCAGAGTGGTACAGCATTCCTTCATGTCATTAACTTTATCACCAAATAATGAGTACCCCGTGCAGGGGCATAGGCTATGCTGTCATATGTGTGCTCTCGCAGGCCTGAGGCCTGAAGCCAGGCTAGGAGCCGTGCTGAGATGACCATTCCAACCTTGCAAGCAATAGTGTCAAAGGCATCATAGGCAGCTCAGATGAGGTGCTTGGTGCACTCCATTAGGTCTGCTAGGGCTTCTGAGGTGGCTGTCTGGGATTCCAGGGGCAGGGCTGTCATGGCACTTTTGAGGATTCCCAGCAGTATGTCCTGGAACAAGACGTGTTGGAACTGATGCACCGCAATCTTTCTGCTCAGCATGACTCCTTGGAATATCTTCTTGCCCACGTTGTCTAGACGTTTTGGGTTCCATTCGGGGGGAGTGTTGGCATGGTTGCAGGAGGGGACCTGACTTGCTTCAGGACGGGCTCAACCACAATGGACTGGTGTGGAAGTTGTGTCTTTGAGAACCCTGGTGTGGGCCGTACATGGTACTTCATCTTGAGCTTGCAGGAACAGGCAGGCCTCGATGTCAAAGTGAGCAAGAGGTTTTTTCATTAGGTAGTCCTGGAGCAGTTGGTGGACTGGTAGGGAGAATCCAGGTACTTAAGGGCCTCCAGAACTTTGCTACTTGGGTCTGGAGTGTTTGCTGGTGTGAGGGTGAGCAGGGATGCTATATTGTGCAGGAACTTGGGGTAGGTGAGGCTTTGGGTGGAGATGGTGGCTGGGGTGGGGATGGCTCAGATCCTATTCAAGGTAAGGTGAGAGCATCACTGGTGCCCAATGTAGCTGTCTCCTCTTCCCCGCTGTCTGTGGTGTGGGGTCCAGGAATTCATAGGGTGGCGGAGATGATGACGACTGCCCTGGTGTGGCTGAGTTTGGGGGTTTGGCTGGTGCCCCCCAGTCTTGTGGGGGAATTGCTGGACTACTTGGCTTTGGTGTTTTATCTTGCCTCCGCTGTTGCTGCTGGAGTAAGTGTGTGAGGAGCTCCAGTAGAGCAGCTGGGATGTTTGTCGGAGTTCTGGCTTGTGCGCCAGCTGCTGTGCCCCCTCGAAGGAGATCTGGAGGAAGAAGGGCTGCTGGAGAGCTTGCGGAGGTGCCGGCGTCTGAGCTTCTGATTGCGATGGCTTTGAGCATGGTGTGGGCTGTTGCCCTAGTGTCCTTGGCGGGCCTCCTCCAGTGCTTTTCGCGGCTCCTCCTGCTTCTGATGTATTGGTGCGGTCTTTTGGGAGTGCCTCCGTGCCAATGGGGTGGTGTGTCTGGCATTGCTGTGCTGATGGGGGTTCCCTCCATCGGTGTGGTGAAGTCTTTCCTAGCTTCCCCTGTTGCCATGTTGCCAGCCAATCACATCGCGGGGGCAGAGCTAGGCGTGCCATAATGGCAATGAGCGAGACTGGGGCCTAGAGGATTGGCAGCAACTGCATGTGGAGTGTCCTGAGCAGCCTAAAGGGGTAAAGTCCGGCCTGCTGAGGACGGGGAAGCCCCAGAAGGTGCACAGCTGGGGATGGAGGCCTTGGTGGGTACATCCCGAACTGTGTAATCCTGTGGGTCCCGGTGGACCAGATGGTCGGCCACATGGTCTCAGCACAGGGTGGCTGAAGAGATGAGTGGGGTTTCAGCAATGAAGTCCTTCAGAGCATGGTAGCAGGATTTTCGGGTGCGGGGAGACATCCATGCGCAGTGGCCGCAATCTTTGACTCTGTGATTGATCCCCAGGCACCGCACGCACCGATCGTGTGCGTCAGTGCTATTTATCTTCGTCCCACATTTTGGACATTTTTTAAAATTGGGTTTAGTCATGTTGGTACCTTGTCTGCAGGTTCTTCAGTAATTGAGTAGGGAATCCTTTCATGGTGATCGGTTCTTCTTGGATTTTCTTTTTTGAAGAGCTGGAGAGGTCCATCTTGCTGGCAAGGCAGAAGAATGGAAACTGGGCCAGGTAAGGCAGGCCAGAAAGCACATGCTCAGAAAGGCTTACCTGTCAGAGCTCAGGAGAGCACGTCCATCTATGGTGCCGTTGGATGACATCACCAGGTGTGGCTGACACATCCTGCTTGTCCAAGGAGAAAGAGACAGACTTGGGAAGGCAGAAGAGATAGCAGCAAGGACAACTGGAAAAAAAAACAGACTACTCAAAAAGTGAGAGAAAGGTTAAACTCAGGAAAGAACACTGAGTTATAGGAGTGAAAAAAAAAAGCATAAAATGTTTCAGGAGGAAAGATATGAAAAGTATAAACTGGAATCGGAGAGCCTAAAGTTAGAAAAACATTTTTATTTTCAGATGAAGTATTGCATCACTGCTTCTATGTTTTAAATCAAAATGTGCCGTGGCCAGGAGAAATGTGGCTTCTAGATTTCAGGAGGAAGGCCAGAGGAAAGTTATGGGCCTTAGCATTTCACAAAGTAAGTATGGTCTCATCGTCTAGTTCACTTGTTCTTCATTTCTTTAAGTCAGGTGAAGCTTGATGGGAAAAGTAAGCTCTGTCAGGCTTTCCAGGATACTGTCACATCACACAATGCAGGTGTCTATTGATTATTTGACCTGCTGGAGATTTTAATTGTAACTATTAGCAGCAGCTAAAGACTACATTAAACATCAATCGCCAAAACCTGGCTCTGGGGAATAAGAGAAATATCGTAGTTACTCACCTGTAAGAGATGTTCTCCAGGGACAGCAAGAATCAGTCCTCACATGTGGGTGACGATAGAGCCCGTGCGGAGCATTTCCCCAGCCTTCAAAGAAAGTCTTTGGGACATGCTACCATACACGTCTGATCACCTTCCCACCCAAGGGTGCCATCTTGCTCAGTCAGATGACACAGCTAGGACGGTAGTAAAAATTAACACAAGGTAGGGCGACAACTCCCAGGGAGGAGGGAGGGTTGCGAGAACTGATTCCTGCTGTCCCTGGAGAACACTTGTTACAGGTGAGTAACTACACTTTCTCCAGGAACAAGCAGGAAGTCAGTCCTCACCTATGGGTCTCCCTAACTCCAGACTGCAAAGGACCAAACTACTATAGCACTAACAGCGACCAATCGGTTAGCTGAGAGTTGCAGAAGATAGGTCCCCACTGAGAAACTCTGCAAGACCCTAGCATCCAGCGACACTATCACTCCGGTAGCCTGAGCACAGAAGGGTTGGAGGGCAGGAATTGCCTACACCCTGAGAATATTATGGAGTACTGCCTGGCTAAATGCACTGTCCCTGCAGGATTCACTTTCCAGGCAGTAGTGAGCTGCGAACGTATGAACTGAAGACCATGTGGTGGCCTTGCAGATTTCCATCACCGACACTGAACGGAGGTTGGCCACTGATGTGGCCATCGCCCTCACATGATGCGCTGTGATCTGGTGTTCAAGGGAGAGGTCAGCTCGCTCATAGGCAAGGGCAATACAGTCCATCACCCAAGTGGACAGAGTTTGCTTAGTCACAGGGAGCCCCCGTCTTCTGGGGTCATAAGACATGAAAAGCTGAAGAGCTTTGCGATGGGCCTGGGTCTGTTGTAAGTAGAATAGGGCCTGTTTGTAATCCAGTGTATGAAGTACTAGTTCCTCCCTGCCGGTGTGAGACCGCGGGAAGAAGGTGGGGAGGACTACCTCTTGGCTAAGGTGGAAAGGAGATACCACCTTTGGGAGAAATTTGGGATGTGTAAGGAGCACTACCCTGTTCTTATAGAACCTTGTATATGGTGGATCTGCCACCAGGGCCTGGAGTTTGCTCACTCTTTGAGCAGATGTAAGGGCCACCAGAAAGGCCCCTTTCCAAGACAGGTACTGCAGGCGGTAAGTGGCCAGGGGCTCCAAAGACGGTTTGGTGAGCTAGGAGAGCACCACATTGAGGTCTCACTCTGCTGCTGGAGGGCAGAGAGGGGGCTTGGAAAACAGGAGGCCCTGGAGGAACCTGGAGACCAGAGGCTGGCTTGAGAAGGATTTCCCTCGACAGGGTTGTGATGAGCTGCTATGGCACTCAGATGTACCCTCACTGAGTTAGATTTCAGCCTGGCATGAGACAGGTGCAATAGGTACTTTCCACACATCAGGCAGAGAATCTTCTACACTTAAAGGCGTAAGCCTGTCTAAGGGAGGGTTTTCAGGATGCCAGTAGGATCTCCTTGACTTCTTCTGTAAGACTGAAAGGGGCCAATGCTATCCTTTCAGCAGCCACGCTGTTAGTGTCAGCAACCCCAGATTGGGGTGCAGGAGGGAGCCCTCCTCCTGGGACAGGAGGTATGGGGCTTGGCCCAGTGGAACTGGGAGTGCCACCGACAGGGAAAACAGAAGAGGGAACAATCAGTATAACTGATGCCTTTTTGCTCTGGACCTTGAAGAGGATCTTGGCGACCAGGGAGGTCTGTAGGAACACACAGAGTAGGCCCTCAGACCATGAGATCAGGAAGGCATCTGCTGCCACTCTCTCCAGGTGCAGCTGACACGAGCAGAAGCAAAGCAACTGCGTGTTGTCCGGGAAGCGAATAGGTCCATCACGGGCCTGTCCCAGATGTGGAAGAGGTGCTTTGTTACCTTGGGGTTTAAGCGCCACTTGTGTGGATAAAGGACTCTGTTCAGCCTGTCCACTAGGCAGTTGTCCTGGCCCGAGGGATATACCACTCGTAGAAGCATGTTGTTGCATGCTGCGAAGGAGAGGAAGGTCACTGACTCCTGGCAGAGGGAGTACAAACCCATTCCCCCTGCTTGTTGATACAAAACATGGCGAAATGGTTGTCCGTCTGGATCAGTGCAGGCCAGTGTCACAGGCGGTGGCGGAATGCTCGTAGGGCCAAGAAGATTGCCCTGAGCTCAGGGAGATTGATCTGTGGGAGTGACTCCTCCTGAGACCAGCTTCCCTGTGTGCGGCAGTCCCCACAATGTGCCCCCCACCCCAAGAGGGAGGCGTTTGTGGTCAGGGTCCTCTGCAGCATGGGTGCCTGGAAGGGCATTCTCGCCTGGGGGTAGCATAGGTTTTGCCACCAATTGAGGGACTCCGCCAGTTGGTGGGTAACCCTGACCCTGTCCCATAGCCTGCCCATGGCTTGAGTCCATTGCAAGCAGAGGCACCACTGGGTTGTCCACATATGTAAGTGGGCTGAGGGCATGATGTGGACCGTTGAGGCCATTTGGCCCAGCAGGTGGAGGAAGAGACAAGCTGGCACTGACCGGTGGCGTTGGACCTCTCCTGCCAGTTGCCTGAGGCGTTCTGCCCTTTCCTTTGAGAGGATGGCCCTGACCTGCAAAGTGTCCAACTGAGCACCTATGAACTCCAGGCTTTGGGCTGGAGAGAGATAGGATTTGGAGTAGTTGATGATGAACCCCAGGTAATGCAGAAGGAGGGTTGCATGCTCTGTGGCCTGATTGACCTCTGAGGCTGTACCACCCCTGATGAGCCAGTTGCCTAGGTAGGGGAAGATGAAAGCCCCTTGTAGGCGCAGGTAGGTGGTTACCACTGCCAGGCCAAAGGGTAGCACCCTGTACTGGTAGTGCCCTCCTCCCACCATGAACCATAGGTAGTGCCTGTGGAAGGGGTGGGTCACGAGGTGTGTGTACACATCCTTTAAGTCCAAGGAGCACAACCAATCTCCCTAGTGGAGGTAAGGCAGCAGTGTTCCAGAGAGAGCATCTTGAACTTCTCCCTCACCAGAATCTTGTTTAAGTTTCTCAGGTCTAGTATGGGCCTGAGGCCCCCAGTTCTCTTTGGGACAAGGAAGAGTAGAAGACCTTTCCCCATAGATGTTTGGGTACAGGCTCTACTGCGTTTTCTCTGAGCAGAACTGCGAGCTCTGGGAGCAGAAGGGTTTGGTGAAGAGGTCGCACTGGCTCTCCTGGAAAGAACCTGGGTGGTACCTGCTGTAGGTGGAAGAGGTATCCTTCTCTTACCACCTGCAATACCCACTGATCTGAGGTGACATTGGCCCACCTGTGGACAAAGAGTGCCAGGTAGACCCCTGTGGGCTAGTGAAGGTTTCTCGGGGGAGGGGAGGCCCTGCCCTGGGAGTCAAAAGCTCCCACCGGGCTGGGGCCTGGGGCTTATGTGCCTTTGGCTTCTGAGCTCCATGGCTTTGTCTTCTAGGGTGAAAACCCTGTTGCTGGCCCAAGAAGGGCTGGTAATAGTTACTCTGATGAAAGGACCCCTGTTTCCTTGGGAACAGGGGTCTTTTTTCCCCGATGGTTTCTTACAGGGAAAGGATAAGGTCTTTTTGGAGCGCCTCAGTCGAGTCACCACGTCTGCCTCGATCTCGGCTGCCTTGTCAGCCATAGGTTTGCCAAACAGGTTTTCTCTGGTGCAGGGGACGTTGAGCAGCTTGTCTTGGACCCATTACTTGAGGTCAGAAGACTGCAGCCAGGCTTGGTGCCAGGTGCAGATGCCAGCCATTGCTACCTGAGCTACTGACTCAAAGCCGTCATAGGCCATCCGGGAAAGGAACTTAGAGCAATCCTTGATCCTGGAGGTCAGGGATTGGAACCATTGGAGGTGTTCCCCAGTAAGCCCTGCTGAAAACCTGGATAACTCCAGGGTTAGGGCCTTCAGGTACATCCTATGTACAGTCATAGGCTTGAATCCAACAATCCAGCATGGAGCCCTGGTAATACTTGCATCCGAGGGTGTCGAGGGCTCTAGCATCCCTTCCAGAAGAGACCAAGGAGTGGGTCTTCTGGCTCTTAAGTTTCTACATGGACGACTTGACGACCATGGATTTATGTGGGAGTTGGGGCTTGTGGAACCCGGGGCCCTTCTGGACGTGGTACATGGCGTTGAGGTGCTGGCATCTCCCACATTCTGAGCAGCAGCAGCTCGAGAATGGGCTACATCGACACCGTGAGAGTTTCCTTGGGTGGAGACTCGCACTGGAGAATCTCCATTTTCTCGGTGCATGAATCTTCCTCCGCATTGGTTTGCACCAAGTGGGCTCTAGCCATATCCTTGACAAAGTCATGGAAGACCACATCTTCCAGAGGAGAATGGCGCTGGGGTAGATGGGTCCGAAGGAATATCTCGGTGCCATTTGGTTTCTGGGGATGCCTTGTTATCGAAGTTGAGTGGTGATGAGTCCGAGGCCCTGTGACTCATAATGTCGAGGCCAGCGTTGAGTGGTCAGCGGTCTCCTGAGGACCTGGGGTCCAAGTCACAGAAACTGGCCAGGGAGGGATCAGATGCCCAAGGAATGGGACCGGGACCTTGACTTGCACTGAGGGCTTACCCGAGGCTGATGGTGCTCGGAGCTTGGCTTAATGACTGGGGACACCCCGGTCATTGCAGGGCCAGGATAACAGCGATGTTCTGCTCCAAGGTCGCCATTCTGGTTTCCAAGCCAGAAGGCTCTGCAGCTTTCGGCATGGATACCGAGGACTGAGGACCCCGGACCCGGCACACTCGTGGGTGCATCCTCAACAAGAATTACGATCTCAAGGAACCTTGCACAGTCTTCGCCGGCCAAGAAGGACCTTGGTAAGGCGCTTCTCGGAGCCGCCTGAGTCCCTCTGGGTGGTTTTACCGGGTTTCTCCGGTGCAACCTCGGCAGCCTTCAAGGATTTTTTTCTTCTTTCTGTCGGGGTCTGAGATCTTCTCAGAGGAGTCGCTGCCGCAGGACTGTGAGGACTCTCGGGTTTCACGGGAAGTGCTGGGCTTGGAGCTTGGTGTCGGGGAGGCCAGTGCCGAGTCGGACCTAGGGATCAGTTTTTCCTGCAACTCCGACCTCTTTTTATTGGTCTTAGGCATCATAGTCCTGGCACAGGTCGCAGGAGGTGCTGCCATGGTCTGGGCCCATGCAGCACAGGCAGTAGTCAAGGTTGTCGGTGACTGACATAGTTTGACTGCAGTGGTTGCATTTTTTGAACCCACTGGGGGACATTGTGAGAAACACCCAAACACCCTGAGCGAAAATGCTGGTTGAAGCGAGTCTCTATCAAAAAAAACAAAGGGAGCCGAGAATAGTGCTGGTGCTGGCACTGGCTTGAGGTGGGAAGAGGAACCGGTATGCAAACCGAGAAACTAAATGTTTTAAGGATAATTAGCAAGGATTTTTCTGGGGAAACAGGACAGACATCTGTTGGGCTCCATGGAAAATAGGAAACTGAGCAAGATGGGAAGGAGACTAGGCAACGTGACCCAAAGGCTTTCTTTGAAAGCTGGGGAAATGTTCTGCATGTGCTCCATTGGCGCCAACGTCACCCATATGTGAGGACTGACTTCCTGCGTGTTCCTGGAGAATGAGCTTTCCAATGGGAAACTAAATGTGAGGGAAGGTGAACTCGAGAATAAATTTAGTATTTGTTTTAAGATAGAAATTAAGTTTGGAAAATCTACTTTAATGACTGTAGCTACCATATAAAATGGGTCCTTATAATTTAGATAATGCTTTTTGGGCATAAAACTAGCTGAACAGTTAACAATGCAGTACACTTATTTGATAGATGCACAGACAGACAGAAGGCTGTGCCAGTATCCTTGAGCTTTGTGCGGCTCTTTTCCTCTCCTATAATTTGTGCTGTATACTTCTCTGGCTCTCACCATCTCCATCTTACTGTCCAAGCGGTCACCAGGCATCTCATGCCATCCAGGTTCTGATACACCAGGACCCCAGCAAGGGTCAGGACGGTTCCTGCCACTCCCAGCCTGCTGACGGGGCCTCCAAAGAACACCCGGGAGACGAGTACGTTCCCCAGCACCACCAGGTTTCCCAGCAGATGTAGGGTGACGGCGGAGGTGTGCTTCACTACGTAGAAACCCGACAGGTTGTATAAGACGGAGCTGCTGCAGCTGAGCAGCAGAGACAGCCAGAGCTGGGGGCTGCCCTGCACGAGCAACTCCCAGAGTGCCCTGCTCTCAAAAAGTAGCGTGCAGGAAAGCAGCAGAAGGAAGCTGGGGAGAGACATGATGTACAGCAGAAAGATGGTGTCGATGTTCTCCTCCTGCAGCAACACTCCTGAGAACAGAGAAGGGAGGGAGAGAGGGTTAATGCTACCACAGTGACGCCATTTCAAACCAGAGCAAGTACACAACTTCAATGTGCTAAATGCTGTGAGTGCAGCTAAGTTTGAAAAAGGTTTGGACAAGTTATTGCAGAAAAAGTCCGTCCACCATTCATTATTAGGAAGGAGCCGGGGGAAAGCCACTGCTTACCTATGGGATAAACAGCCTGGAGTCTAGCTATCTTTTTGGATTGTGCCAGGTACTTGTGACCTAGACTGGCCATTATTGCAAAGAGGACAGTGGGCTTGATGAACCTTTGGTCTGATGCAGTATAACAAATCTTATCGTCTTAGGTGTTGAGACAGTCTTCTTGCATCAGCAGAGCTGCATGTGGGTGTCTGCACTGGAACAGCAAAGTTAGACTGACGTACACTGGCAGAATTATGTGTAATAGCAGGATGAAGTGGTATAAATTCCATTTAAGCAACCCCCCGAAGTACAAGAGGGCCCAGGGAAGGAGATTGCCTACTTAGTCACTCCTGAGCTGAAAATCCCCTGCTCTGGATTTGAAATTTGAATTTCTGCTCCTGGCAGGGGGTGATGGAGGGCCGAACTGATGTGCAGGGGGCAGAATTGTGCGTACGTAACTTGTATGTCAATCCTTGTCACTTTCAGAAAAGTAAAACTGTCACAAACAATTCCAATTATTTCTCTTGCTGGCATAAGCACTGATACAGAATGGTTATGAAAGGAGAGTCATCAGATTTTTAATAAACAATATCAAAGCTCATACAAAGCAGAATCAATAAAAAACATAATAAAACAATGCAAACAAAACAATCTGATAAAATTAAACACAGAGCCATGCCAAAGAGACTACATGGACTATTCATTCCAAACACTAAACTCTACAATCCCTTCCTCTCTCTCAGGGACCTAATAGATACTTGTGACCTGGATTGGCCACTGATGGACACAGGATACTGGGCTTGATGGACCCTTGATCTGACCCAGTATGGCATTTCTTATGTTCATCTTCTGAGCTTGTTGTGTGCTGTCTTGATTTCAAATATTGTCCTTTCACCGCCTTCACTGGGAGATTGTTCCATGCATCTACCACCCTTTCCTTAGATTACTGCTGAGCCTCTCCCCTTTCACCTTCATCCTATGACCCCCTTGTTCCAGCTTCATTTCAGTTGACTGAAATGCCTTACAGGTATTTAAATGTCTCTATCATATCTCTTCTCTCCTGCCTTTCTTCCAAAGTATACATATTCAGATCTTTAAGTCTATCCCAATATGTTTTGTGATAAAAACCACTGACCATTTTGGTAGTTGCACTCTGGACTGACTCCATCCTGTTTATATCCTTTTAAAGCACACAGTACTCCAAAATAAGGTCTCACTAGAGACTCATTTTATTTTTTTATTTAAGAGTTTTCTATACTGCCTTTTCAAGAAGCCAAAGCGGTTCACAATGAACAAAATCAAACAGTTAAATGAAACAATTGGGTAACATTGTAAATAATTCAAATAAATAGGATAAATGCAGGGATTCAACATGAACTAATTACATATGACGTATTTACAGTGTGTGAGTGCATTCAACAAATGTACTTATAACTGAGTTAGTTACATCTATGAATTGCGGTGTGGTGTGTGAGAATTCAGCATAGCTAGAAAACAATTGAAGTATTTACAATCAAAGTCTGATTCCTGCATGTATTATGTGAATTTGGCCTCATTACAGGTTGAATAAGCAGTCAAGAGGTTTAGTATTGTAATGATAAGTTGTGTATAGATTAATTCGTTTGTGACAGGTGGAATGGGGGTGGGAGGCCCTGTAATGGATGGATGGGTGAGGGTTTAAGTTGGGTATATATCTGTTTTTTTGAGGTGTGTTCCCAAAATGTTCAATAAAAAGGTAGGTTTTGACCTCCTTATGAAATGTTGTCATAAAGAGGCACTTGTGAAGTGCTGTCGAGTCGGTGTTGACTCATGCGACCCTCTAGATAGTTGTCCTAAACTGTGTGGATGGTGTCATAGAGAGCATTTTGGTTTCCTGGACCATGGGATGATGTTCCAAGGGCTGCAGAGCAGAGATGGTGTCCATCTGTCCAAGAAGGGTCAAAGTGTCTTCAGCAGCAGACTGACTGGCTAACCTACTGAAGAGGGCTTGAAACTAGATTCATTGGGGATGGGTGAAGAGAGCCCCCAGGTCAGTGAAAGCCCCCAAGTAAATAAAGTATGAAATACCTTTGTAGAAATGGGTGAAAGGAGCAACATTTGGAAAGCGGTATGTATAAATGCCCATAGCATGGGAAATAAGATCCCAGATGTTGATGCTTTAATGGAAGAAGCTGACTTGGATTTAGTGATGGTTACGGAGAAGTGGTTCACGGACAACCATGACTGGGATGTAATTATACCGGGCTATACTTTATTCAGGAAGGACAGGGTTGGAAGAAATGGAGGAGGAGTGGCACTATATGTAAAAAATAATATTAAAGCTATAGAATTGCAGGGCTTAAAAGGAACAGAGGAGGCACTGTGGGTTAAACTAAAAGAGGGAAAGGGAAATCCATTTGCATTGATGTGATATACAGATCTCCCTCACAGGGAGTAGAAGTGGATGGAGAGTTAATAGACGACGTGCACAGTATAGCCATGAAAGGGGAAGTGCTACTGATAGGTGATTTCAGTATGCCAGATGTTGATTGGCACATTCCTGCTGCAGCATCATCTAGAAGTAAGGAGATCTGGCTCCTCTACAGGGAGAACTATTCAGGCAACTGGTAACAGAACCCACACTTGAAGGGGCCATACTGGACTTAGTGCTTGCCAATGGGAAAAGTGTTTCTGATGTTACAGTGGGAGATCATCTCACTTCCAGTCCTCACCAGATGGTATAGTTCAGTATTAGGACTAGGGCTGATAAAATCCATTCAAAAGTGACAATACCTCAAAGAGTCGTTAGTGGGATGGGAACAGCTGGGGGATGTAGAAAAACAGTGGGCAAAACTGAAGGGATATTTTAAGGGCAACAAACCTTTTTGTTAGAAAGGTAAATAAATGGAAAAGGAAGCCACTATGGTTCTCAAAAGAAGTAGCTGAAAAGGTGACGAAAAATAGGGAGTCCTTCATGAAATATACGAGATCACAGAGAGGAAAACAGGCATCTATATTTGGAAAAAGAAGCTAGCAAAGTAGTCAGGAAAGCAAAGGTACAAAAAGAAGAATAGCTAATGCAATAAAATGCAGGGATAAGACATTTTTCAAATATGTTAGTGAAAGGAAGGGAAAAGTGGTATTGTCAGACTCAACTGTAAAGGGGAGGAATATGTAGAAGCTAATGAGGATAAAGCAGAATTGCTTAACAAATATTTCTGTTCTGTGTTCGTAGATGATGGGCCAGGAGCAGGACCTCAGAAAACACCCACAAACAGGAACAGAAGGGATGTGGATCTCGAACGATTTTCAGAAGATTGTGTTCGTGAGGAACTAGCTAAACTAAAAGCAGACAAAGCCATGGGTCCATATGGGATACATCCAAGAATACTGAGGGAACTTGGGGACGTTCTAGAGGCTCCACTGTCTGATCTTTTCAATGCCTCTTTGGAGTCAGAAGTGGTGCCAGAGGACTAGAGAAAGGCACATGTGGACCCTTTACACAAAGCAAATGTAAATATGACTTTGAGAACTACAGGCCAGTTAGTCTAACCTCTGTGGTTTAGTAAATAATTGGAAATGCTACTAAAAGACAGAATAATGAGGTTTCTGGAGTCCAATGGATTGCAGGATCCGAAGTAGCATGGCTTCATCAGAGACAGGTGTTGTCAGACAAATCTGATTGATTTCTTTGACTGGGTGACCAGGGAGCTGGACCAAGGGAGAGCCCTAGATGTGGTGTATTTAGATTTCAGTAAAGCCTTTGACACCGTTCCGCACAGGTGACATAAACAAACTGAGCCCCCTTGGGATGGACCCTAAAGTTACTGCTTGGGTAAGAAATTGGTTGAGTGGGAGGCAACAAAGGGTACAGGTAAGTGGAGCTCACTCTGAGGAGAAGCAGGTTACCAGTGGTGTGCCGCAGAGATCTGTCCTTGGTCCGATTCTTTTTAACATCTTTGTAAGTTATATTGCAGAAGGGCTGTTGGGTAAGGTTTGCTTGTTTGCAGATGATACCAAAATCTGCAATAGAGTAGACACCCAGGAAGGAGTAGATAACATGAGGAGGTATCTAGCTAAGCTTGAAGAATGATCTAGAATTTGGCAGCTGAAATTTAATGCTAAAAAATGCAGGGTCACGCATTTGGGCTGCAAAAATCTAAAGTAGCGATACGGTGTAGGGGGCGAGGTACTTCTGCCTACAAAAGAGGAAAGGGACCTGGGCATAATATCTTAAAGTAGCTAACCAGGTAAAAAGGGTGACTGCAAAAGCCAGAAGGATGCTTGGGTGTATAGGGAGAGGAATGGCCAGCAGAAAAAAAGAAGGTGATGGTGCCTCTATATAAGTCTCTGGTGCAACCTCGTTTGGAGTATTATGTGCAGTTCTGGAGATCGCACCTTCAAAAGGATATAAGCTGGTTGGAGTTGGTGCAGAAGGTGGCTACTAAAATGGTTAATGGTCTTTGTTATGAAGCATATGAGGACAGACTTAAAGATCTTTTTTTTGTTAATTGAATTTTTCAATAATTCCAAGAAAGTTAACAAAAACAATCCTGTACAGAAAAAGAGCTTTCATCAAAAACAAACAGCAAGAAATTAAATTCCCCCAAAACATAACATAAATGTCTGCTCACACTATCTGACAAAAAACAGAGAACTCAAACAGAAAAATTACAATAACCGAAAATAAAAGAAATAAGTATACCAGTGGAAAATTATATCAATTTTGCGGCTCATCTTGGAAGGAGCCAATGGAGGCTTCCAATCTCCTCGCATTAATGAAAGCACGCAGTTGTGAGGGCTCATAAAATATATAAGAAACAAACTGGTATTTACTTAAAGATCTTAATATATATACTTTAAAGGAAAGGTGGGATAGGGGTGATATCACTGTTCGATGTAATATTGATGTTCTATGTAAACCGCTTTGATCCAGCTAAATAAATATATAAATTAATAATAGAGATATTTAAATACCCCCGTGGCATAAATGCACAGGAGGGTCTCTTTCAATTGAAGGCAAGCTATGCTACGAGGGGACATACCATGAAAGTGAAAGGGGATAGACTCAGGAGTAATATGCGGAAATATTTCTTTATGGAAAGAGTGGTAGATGTGTGGAATAGTCTCCCAGTGGTGGTGGTGGACACAAGGACAGTATCTGAATTCAAAAAAGCATGGGACAAACACAGAGGATCTCTAAAGGTAAAAAGAGGACTATTGTAGTTGATATGGAAGGGCAGACTATAATAGGTCATGTGGTCTTTTTCTGCCATCGTCTTTCTATGTTTCAGTCAGGCGGCTCATTGTTGACAGACTGGTACCTGTAGCTGCTGTTATTGTATCGATCCATCTCATTGCTGACCTTCCTCTTTTGCGTTGATCTTCTATCTTGCCAAGCATGATGTCTTTCTCTAATGATCTCTCTCTTTTCATGATGTGTCCAAAGTATGAAAGTCAAAGTCTTGTCATCTGAGCTTCTAAAGAAAGCTTAGGTTTGATCTCTAGTACTGCTGGTTTGTTCTTTGGGCAGTCCATGGTATACACAGTATTCATCACCAGCACCATAATTCAAAGGAATCAATTTTCTTAGTATCTTTTTGACTATGCAACTTTCAAATCCATATGACGTTATTGAAAATACCATGGCTTGGGCAAGTCGAATCTTTGTATGGAGAGAGACATCTCTGCTCTCCAGAATCTTGTCTAGGTCCTTCATAGCCATTCTGCTGTCATCAGATTTCTTGACTGCTTGTTGTTTCTTTATTGATAATTGACCCATGTAGGTTAAAGTTGCCCACTATTTCAATTTCTTCTCCATCAACGATGAACTTATTGATTCTACCAGTTATCAGGATCTTTGTCTTCGTCACATTAAGGTGCAGGCCCATTTTAAGACTATGGGCTTGATTTTCAAAGGCCTTTACACATGTTGGGGCATTCCAGGGTGGAGCGGAGGTGGTCCATGGCACTACCCATGTAGAATCAATTTTTGATGCTACACGGTTAGCGCTCTGCGCCTTAAATATAGACGTGGGAAAATCTCACCTATCTTTAAGGCACTGGGGCTAACCGTGTAGCATCGAAAATTGGTGCTACACAGGTAGCTCTTGCAGCTTCCTGTCTGTGCAGCAATACCCAGATTTTTGATGCCAGGGCTGCATATGACCCCGGCATGGAAACTCTGGGTGAGGTGGGTGGGCTATGCACTGACACAGTGCATAGCACAGCCCAGCTCAAAATCAGGCCCTATGTTCCTTGATCTCGAGAAGCAAAAGTTTCAGATCGCCTTCACTTTCAGCCAGTAATGTAGTATCAGTATAGCAAAGGTTGCTGATGAGTCTTCCACCATTCTTCACAGCTTGGTTGTTTTCATACAGTCCTGCTTCTCTGATGATTTATTCTGCATATAAATTAAACAGGTAGGGGGAAAGTATGCAGCCTTGTTGTACACTTTTGCTGATTTTAAACCATTCTGTTTCTCCTTCTTCCTTTCAAACTGTAGCTTCTTGATCAATGTAAAGGTTGTGCAAGAGAACTATCAGATGTTCTGGTATACCCATGCTTCTTAATGTGGCCCAGAGTTTCTCATGGTTTACACAGTCAAAAGCCTTGTTGTAGTTGATAAAACACATACAGATATCCTTTTGTTATTCTTTTGTCTTTTCAAGGATCCATCTCACATCCGCAATGATGTGTCTCGTTCCTCGCCCTTTCCTGAACTCTGCTTGCACTTCAGGCAGTTCTCGTCCAGGTATGGCTGTAGTGTCTGCTGAATGATCTTGAGTAGAATCTTGCTGGCATGTGGGATCAGAGTGATAGTGCGATAATTTCCACAGTCATTTTAATCGCCTTTCTTTAGTATTGTTATAAACACAGATCTTTTCCAGTCAGCTGGCCATGATGTCTTCCAAATTTCCTGGCAGAACCTTGTAAGTATGGTAACAGCTGCATCAGATTGCTGTAATATTTCAATGGGAATGCCATCAATGCCGGGTGCTTTGTTCTTTTGATAAGGCTTTCAATGCTGCTTCGATGACTTCTTTCATCACCAATGGTTCCTGATCAGAAGGTACAGGTTGAAGTGGCTGTTGGTCAACTTGATCTTTATTGTATAATGACTCTGTATATTCTTTCCAGCTTTTCTTGATCTTCTCAGCATCATTCAACATGGATCCTTGAGCATCTTGTAACATTCCAGTTCGAGACTGGAATTTTTTCTTTAACTCTCGTAGCTTTAGGAAAGCCAATCTTGTTCTTCCTCTTATAGTTTTTGCTTCTATTTCCTTGCATTCATCATTATAGTATTACTTCTTGTCTTGTCTTGCTGCACGTTGGAAATCTGAGTTCTGCGATTGCCTCTCTTTCTCCTCTGACTTTAGCTTCTCTGCATTTCTGGGCAATTTTCAGAGTTTCTTCCGTCATCCATTTTGGCCGTTTTTGCTTTTTCATCTTTGTAGAGACTTCTCACTTTCTTCCAACACAACCTTCTTGATTTCATCCCATAATTCTTCTGGAGCTCTGTCATTTGTATCTAAGGCAGCAAATCGATTTTGCAGGCAGTATTTAAATTCCTTTGGTTTATTCTCAAGGTCATATTTTGCTACATTCATGGGTGGCTTGCTCTTTTTCAACTTTAGCTTGAGTTTGCATACTAGTAGTTGGTGATCTGTACCATAGTCAGCTCCAGATTTTGTCTTTGTTGATGTTATAGAGCTTTTCCATTGTTGTCTTCCACAGGTATAGTCAATTTGATTTTTGTACAGTACATTGGGTGAAGTCCATGTGTACAGTTGCTGCTTCTGTTGCTGGAAGAAGGTGTTTGGGATGAATAGATATTTGGTCTTGCAGAATTCTATCAGTCTTTTTCCAAATTAATTTCTGTTGTCAAGTGCATATTTTCCAACCATTTTGCCTTCTTTGTTGCCAACCTTTATGTTCCAGTCACCTATGACTATCAGGATATCCTGTTTGCATGTTCTGTCAGTTCCAGCTTGTACTTGTTCATAGTACTTATCAATTTCATCCTCTTCTGCAGCTGTTGTTGGGACATATGCTTGAATTATAGCTGTGTTGATAGGCATTCCTCATTGATGAAAAGAAATTAAGCGTTCACGGAGTGCATTGTATTTCATTACAGTGCTTGCAAGTTTCCTCTTAATTCTAAATGCAACACCATTTCTTCTTTGTCTTTCATTTACAGCATGGTAGACCATGTGATCATCATATGCAAAGTGCCCAATTCCTGACCATTTCAGTTTGCTGACACCCAACAGATCGAGTTGTACACGTTCCATTTCATTCTTGACCATTTCCAACTTTCCTTGGTTCATACTTTATATGTTCCATGTCCAAATATGTTAAACCAAATAACCACACTGGGAATGAAGTATCACAAAAAGAATATTAATACTCTCCCACAATCATTTAATATTTCAAACTTTCAATATTAATACTTCAACAGGACTAAAATTGCCGGAAAAGGATCCCACTCTAGAATTCCAGTTTTAAAGAGAAGAAAGATCAGCCAGTTCTACCCATCTCAACATTTTATCAAACAGGAGAGAAAAAGCCTCAGGATATTATCATATCCCTCTATGCGGCAAATCACAGCTGTAGGCTGAGGCTTTTTCATCCCTGTTTGATAAAATCTTGAGATGTGTAGGACTGGCTGATCTTTCTTCTCTTTAAAACAAGATTTCTAGAGAGGGATCATTTTCAGTGTAATTGGCCTGCTGAAATAGATGATCAAAGTTTAAATAATTCAATTATTCATTTAAAATTATACTAGAATAATCAACCACTCATTTTAAATTCATAGGGTGTCTGAATACCTAACCTCGTACATTTATATGTTCAACCGTCTGCAGATATATAATACGAATATATTTCGGAAACCACATCACAGTGTCTGATGAATGTCCGATCTACTTGACCTATGCAGAGTTGCCAAGTTATTAAGTTTCGGGAGTGAGATTTATATTTGCATTGTAAAGCAGTATGATATTTGTTGTCCCTGATTTTACCTATTGGGATCAGTGCTGCAGGTTCCATAATGAGTCAGGATGAGATTGTCAGAAATCCAAGAGTGACTTAAAATCTCACTCTTAGAACTGGGTAACTTGGCAACTCTGCCTATGCTGAACTGAATGAAATCTCATTATTGATGGAAAAATACAATTAACTCCCTGAAGCAGAAAAGCTAAGTAACAAAGTTTTTTCGAAACATGGTACTATGTCAGGGGTGGCATTGGTGGAATGGTTTTATTATAAAGTTGCATAAATTTAGGGAAAGGACAGATGATGAAATTGATATAAGCACATTAATGGTGTGTTGATACCAGAATAATGCATAATGAGATTTTTATGGTCTGCAAGAAATTTAAAAACTTCTGTAGATTGGTGAGCTTATTAATAATACTGTTGGAGTGAAAGATTTCCGGTGGCTCGATGATACTGAAGATTTTAAATTCAGACATACATACAAGCACGCATGCAGTCACACACAAATACATGCTCATTCATACAAAAACACACACAGACATACAAACCCACAAAGATACAAACACATATACCAAAAAACACAAAACAGATAAGCATACAAAACAGAATTATGCATGCGTGTGCACACACACACACACACCATGCAGATACAACCAGACGAGTGTCTGGGCATGCACTCCCCCCCACACACACAGGGGTTGGAAAGAATTCTATGAACCATGCTCTGTATGCTTTCCTCACTTGTTTTTATAAATGTCTTCCTTCCTGTCAGTGTGTGAGCCAATTACACTCATTTACTAACAGGAAAGGAAACATTTTACTTACAGTACAGCATATGGCTGCATATTACCGTGGTAGTATATGCTGGCGGGTTTTTCACAAAGCAAACTTGAGGTGAGTTTTTAGCTTGCTAGTAGCAACCCCACACTCTAACTAGTTACCCCTCATCTACTACAGTAGTTCCTGTTGTCCCTCTCCACTGCTGCAACAGCTGTTTCCACTGATCTGGCACTTTGCTGCTCTTGGTTTCTTCCAGCTACATTGGGCAGAGCTGTCAAGTTATCCTAGTCTAGGAGGGAGATTTTGGGCCGGTCCTGGATTTCTAACATCCCCATCCTGATTTATTATGGAACCTGTAGCTGTGATTTCAATGGGTAGAATTAAGTACTACAACTATCACACTGCTTTAGGAGGCAACTTCAAAACCGGGACTGGTCAAAATGCCTCCCTCCTGGAACAGGACAACTTGGCAGCCCGTACGGTGGCCCAATAAGAGCTGTGCAGTAAATCAAGGCTCGACAAATCCCAGGTGCGAGGTGACTGAAAACTCAGACCTGTCGCCTGGTGTTCAAAGCACATGTGGGCCGGTGCTGTCTGTCAGCAGCTGGGCTGCTTTGCGGCTAAGATTGGCAGAATCTACCCATGGGGATCTCATCCTCCAAGGGCAGAAGGGCTGCAAGACCGTTGGAGTCTGTCCACGAGAGATGGGATCCCTGCAGGCTGACAGCCCAGTCTTGGCCGTGATTGTGTCCTTTTGCAGCCTGTCGGCCCAGTGGATGGGATCCCCATGGCAGAAGGGCTGCTGGAGCCTGCAGAAATAAAGTTAGAGGTGGGGACTTTGCTGCACAGACGCAATAAGAAATTTAAAGGGGCAACAGGTGAGCCTGATATTCAAAGGCATTTACACAGTTTGTAGACCTGCAAACTGCATAAATGCCACTCTGCAGGATATCCAATGGCACTAACCTGGTTAGTGCCACTGCTACATGCCCCGATGCTAACCAATTAGCATCAGGGCATGTTGGGGGCATTCTGGGGTGGCACCCGTCGCTAACTGGGGAGCCTGGTTAGTGGCACTTAGTGAAAGTCAGGCAAAGGAAACATTGGCCTGACTTTCACCGAGGGCAGGAGGTGAGTGCATGGGGGGCGGGAGAAGGGGAGAGAGTGTGGGAAAGAGATGAGGGGGGGAGGGACAGCAGGAGAGTGCTGGTTAGAGTGGAGGGGGGATGATAAAAGGTGAATGCATGGGAAGGAAAGGGCACGATGTGTATGTGCAAAAGGTGTACCCTTCTTCCACCATACACAGGCAGGCACCCCCCCCCCCAACACACACACACACACACACAGGTGTAGCTTGAAGAGTCCGTGGAGGTGATGGAAGAGGAGGAGCGGGGCCACTGCCTTCTATTGGCACTGTGCAGTGGCCTATTAAGAGCCTGATTTATTAAGCTTTTTCCCATAGAAAATGGGAAAACAGTAAATCAGGCCCTAAAACCTAAAAAAGTAACTGCGATACACCTTTGGGGGGGGGGGGGTGCACTGTGACCTTTCGGTGATCAGCTCCTAGATTGATTGGCTGGCTCCTAGATTCCAAGAACATGTATCAAGGCCTGCAGTCAATGACTGAAAGGAAAAGCTGTTCCAGCAGTGCTTGTGGCATTTGCTGCTGTATTGAAGTTCAACAAATTTCCTTGTGTCAAGGTGACATTTCTAGGTGTCATGGCATCTCTGTGCTGGAAATTTGTCAAGCCCCATATTTATACAATGGTGACACCTAATGGCTAGCCCAGTCCTTGGGACACACCAGTCAGCTTTTCAGCAGTCCACAATGAATATGCATAACAGAGATTTGCATCCACTGCCTCCATTGGGAATGCAAATCTCTCTCATGCATATTCATTGTGGTTATCCTGGAAACCTGGCTGCTGAAGTGTGTCTCAAGGACTGGGTTGAGAACCCCTGAGCGGGGCGCAAGAACCAGGCTCTGGAAGAAATCACAGTCTGTGGCCTTAGTTGAAGACTGTTGAAAGAACTGAGCTAGATGGGAGATGTGGGTTAAAAAACTGAAAAAAAGCTGGACACCTGCAAATGACAGCTCATGGTGCTGAAACTCTGATTAGAGCTAGAAATAACCAGCAAGAAGAAACAGTGTCAAGGCTGGGCCTTGGGCTGTGTATGCTATGCCCTAGCACAGAGTGCTGGCACAACAGTGGGCACCAAAATCAGGACCTGAGGAAGCACGGCATGCAGATCTTCAAGCAGCAGAGGGGCTGTGAACCAGCACAGGAGCACAGGCCCTATGGAAGCCCTGCCCACAAAGTGGTTTCTTGCTAACAGGAAACCCTTGTAGATGGGGGTGGGACTATTGTAGGGCCCTGTGAGTGTGTGCCCGGCCTGTGTCGATTTTCATTCCTATTGCTGCTGCAGTCTAAGTAGGGTTGCTACCTGATCCTACATTATAAGGAAAGGGCTAATCTAGTCCTGGTTTTACTCTATTGCGTGCACAGACATAGTTCTGATTTTCTCAGGAAGCGCAATGGGGCAATCAGAATTACAACTCCATGTAAGCACTATGGTAAAGCCAAGGCTGGATTGACCTGTTCCTTATGACATGGAATAAGATGGCAACCCTAAAACTGCATATTCATTGTGGATATCCTGAAAGCCACACTGGCTGGAGGATACTTCAAAATGGGCTTGAGAAATACTGAGTTAAATGACAGTCCTTGTTCTAAAGATGGAAGGTTGCTGGTTCAGATCTTGTGATGCTCTTAGAAAGTAGGCTCCTGCCCCTGTTGACATGGAGAAGTGGTCACCAAAGAAAATACATTTCCACCATAATCCTCTAGTCCACTCTGTCTCTGTATAATAATAGTGTGTATACTTAGAGCACTATGTGTGTGTAATAAACACATATAACGGATGATGGCCAGTCTGGTCTAAACTGCAGTGATATCCAGGGCTGATGTTATAAATGTAGGAGCCCAGGGCAGAAACTGGTGAGGGGGTCCCAAAGCCTGTCTGCAGGCCGTGCTTCTTTCAGCTTAAGGCAGGTTTGGGGTCCCTTGGGGCATGGAGGTCCAGGGTAATTGCCCTGTTTGCCACTCCCTAACGGCCCTGAGAACATCTCCGAGCTACACAAGCTCATAACAAGGTGACCACCCTGGCTACAAATATGGGTGGCATCATCCTGAGTCTGTGAACATTCCAGCCCGAAAGGGACAGGGTGCTGAAAGTAGCCCTTTCTGTGGGCACTCTTTTATCCAGTGACTGATTTGCCAGTACCAGTGTACAAGCTTGACCTATCCAGGTTAGGTGTTGTCGCTTTTCTCATTGATTCTCTTCCGTCCTGGCTAGATGATCTCTTACTTAATCCAACACCCAACCTGCCTCCCGTCTTAATAGGAAACCGCACATCATACCAGTCAGATTTGTAATATAAACAAACTGTGAAAGCACCTGGAAGTTTAGGTGCGCTTGATTCTGTTGGACCTTTCCCAACCACCACCAGCCTACCAACATCAACTGGATTAATTTTCTTGGAGGTTTTAGCCTGCTGGTTCCTGCCTGGCTATGCAATGATGTGTGATATCGCTGGACTTTGCTCCCTTCACCTGCCCCTTGCTTTTTCCTTATAATTTTGCTGGACAGTATCCAGCTGTTAGCATCAACCCAATTGGTTTCTGGGGAGCAGTAGCCTTCTGGCTCCAACCCCATCTTACCTTGCTGTATGGATTTGACACCTCTCAGGACCATGGTGATGCAGATGAAGATACAGCCAGTCTGGTTGAAGCTCAGCTCACCAAGCATACTGAGGGATGCCCCGAGACAGACAGGCACCATGGCAGCATACTCCATAGCGGCATAGGCTCTGTGCTGCAGAAGCTGTGATAGCAGCATGGTCACCAGTGGACTGGCTGCATAGAGAACCTGGGCAAATGCAATTTCAGCGTGCCTGAGCGCCAGATTCCCGCAGGCCACACTGGCACAGAAAGTCAGACTGAGCAGAAAGACTCGGCGTTTAGCAACCAGAGGCAGTGCCCGCAGTGGTGGTGGAGAGCCAGGCCGGCCGCACACCAGCCCCAGGCGCAGTAGGGCAGCATTGAAAAGAATGGCACTCAGCATGTGCAACGCAGAGAGAAAGAGGGGGAAGGGAAAGGAGCAGCCCACAAACACCCATTTGTTTAAGCTGGCAATACCCACGCCGCTCAGCACCAGGGATGTAGCTGAGACCACCACAGGTAACCATCTCCATCTGCTGTGCCCTCCAGTGCTGGGATCAATGGGGGTTGTGATCTCTATCTTCTCCATGGCAAACCCCTCGCATCCTGTCACCAGGTGATGGCCCTGGTAGTGAAGAGCCAGAGGCTAGGGGTGTGTTTTAGGTGGATCCCTCTCTCTCCCACTGCTGCACAGTGTCCACAGACAAGGCATGAACCTTGGCTGCAAGGCCCATCTAAGGAGATCGGTGGCGATGCTCATCTCTCCCCTTGCCAGGCTCCTTTCATCAGATGCCAGGTACATGATCCTGGTCCATCACCGAGAGCCCGTCGCTGAGCTCACATCACTGCTGGGTGTGCTCTCGCATGCTCTTCTATGCATGGCTGCCCCCTGCCCCTTGCCAGCACCTGCTTAAAAGTGATGAGCTCTTATTCGTGCTTTGAAGGGTGAATGAAGCTTTCCCTCGGTCCTCTAGACTCTCTCTCTCCTCATTGTCCTTCAGGCTGCTGTCGTCACAGTGACCTGCCTCCCCTTCAGCCAATCAGAGCGGGAGAGGGCGGAGGGCGTCTGCAGCAGCTAATTGATGATGCCGGAGAGAAAGCAACAGATTGAGATTGTGTTTACGAAGGTTCGGGGAGACGATGTTTCCCTACAGTGTTCGGAAAACAAGCATTTCTAAACGCAAAATTCCTGTTCGAAGTACGCCCACGCTGTAGCCCAAAGTGTTCACGATGAATTCGGCATGGGTTTATTTAGGCAACCATGTCACCATCGGGGTGCGAAATCGTCATTGGTTCATTGCTGGATGGTCCCCCTCAAACATTTCAATGTCTTTTCAGGTATTAGACTTACCCTTTGAAGTGACAGTGTAAGGCTTGTTCATGCTCGTTCATGTTGCTGCTCACCGTAGATATGCAGTCCACGTTCCTATGCACTTTTAAAAAGGAGATGAAGCAAACAGTTCATTCCTGTGTTGTGCATGGAAAAAGGAAATGTCCTGGATGTAGAAAGATTGGATCAATAATTATTGATCCAATCTTTCTACATCCAGGACATTTCCTTTTCTTGTGGAGGGTAATTTTATAACAAGCTGCTGCCTATTTTTATAGAGATATCTACAAAGGCACCTATATGTATCTTTATAAAAATGTACAAATTCTAGCTGTGTGCAAATAAAGGTCAAGAAACCTTTTTATATTGGACTAACAATATATTTTTGACAAGCTTTCAAGAGCTATACTCTCTTCATCAGGTCTTCATATATATTTTATAAAGTTTTATTACATTAATCCAATAAAATGCTATCACCTACAACTTGTTTGTTAAGTGGTCTAACATGGCAGCTACAATTTTCAGCTCATAAATTCTAGCTCAAGTCCTGTAGAAATAGAGGATAGATTGTGGGCACTGATACGGAGACCTACTTGGGAGCAGGCATAAATGTTAGCATGTAAAGTACATGTTTATGTGCATATTTTATAAAAAATGTGCATAAATTGCAACTCCACCCATGATCTGCCCAATCTCCGGGAGTCCCCTGAACATGCCAACTCTACAAGCACACTCCTAAAGGCACTGGGTGTTCTTTAGGCATGACCTTATTTTATAAGAAGCCTTTTATGCTCATAAATCCAAATTTTACACAGGGAAAAGGTTTATAAAACTCCTAAATGTCCAGAGGCAGGAAATGTGAAAAAAAGATGCTACACTGGAGAGACAGGCCAAATGTTAAAGACAAGAATCAAGTCACACAGACATAAGGTCACACAGTGCAGAGCAGAGCAAGGGGGTCATCTTTGTCACCTCAGTGGCTGGAGAGCACTTCACAGGACTAGAACACAACATCAAAGATTTTATGGTGGGAGTCCTAAGAGGAAGACTCAAATCAGTCCAAGAATGTAAAACCTTTGAAATTAAATTGATAAGACACTTACAATAGGATCCGACAGGACTTAATAAAGATATGGGCTTTCTGCCACATTATAAATATTTACAGTCTGGTCACCCTTTGATCACCCATAGTCCCACTCACTCGCCTCCCCCCCCCCCTTCCCCTGAGACTGTCAATGAAAGGCTTTTATGATTTACTTATATATTATAGTATTATCATTTGTTGCTCACACTGTCTGACCTGAGAAGAAGGTTTTAATCTTTAAAAGCTAGTCCAAAAATGTATTTTTGTGTTTTCAAGTGTCATCAAGTCAATGCTGACTCCTGGTGACCCAGCAGCCCCTGGGTTTTCTTGGCAAGGTATCACTGGCAGTAGATTGCCAGCCTTTTCTCGCAAGGCAATGGAGGGTAAAGTGAGTTGCCTAAAGACTGCCAGTAGAAGTCAAACCCTGATCTTTTGGGTACTGGGCTACTCCTCCAATAAAAATTATATTACCTTGGACTTCCGGTGTGGCAATGAGCTGATCGGACGCGTGGCAATCGGCTCCAGACACCTACCCCAAAAAACCGGCAACATTTCGATACTTACCTCAGCAGAACACCTTTAAACCCCAGACTCAGTGAAAGACAGAGGGCTGGAGAGTTCAGGCAACTCTCAGCGATTCCGGAGGCTGTCTGATGGCAACAAAACAGCTCAGAAGAGAAAGGCCACGAGCCGCCGAGGGAAAGATGGCAGAGACCGTGTCAAAGAGCCCGAAAGCAGATGACAACCAGGGACTGGTGACAGACGTTAGCGCTGCAGTAGTGCAGGCACTAGATGGCCGCTTTTGCGAGTTGGCTGATCAGATGCAGAATGTCAGCCAGTCCATCACGGAATTCACGGGGCGCATGGAGCACATAGAGTCCCGCATCTCGGATGTCGAGGATACCCAGCAGTCCCTTAAGACCAAAGTGGAGGCCTTGGAGTTGCTTGTAAAACAACAAGGGGAGAAGCTGGAGGACCTAGAGAATCGTGGAAGGCACAAAAACCTCTGGTTTATAGGAATTGCAGAGTCTGTAGCAGATGGCGCCCTCTCCAAGTTCCTACTTGCTTGGATGGAGAAGCTCTTAAATGGCAAAGTGGAAGGCCCTATCCATCTGGAGCGGGTGCACAGACTGGGCCCTAAGCGGGAGCATGCACGGAGACCGCGTGCTGTGATTGCCCGCTTCTTGGATTTCTGTCAAAAAGAAGAGGTTTTAAAGATGGCCAGGAATTGCAAGAGACAATCCACGGACTCAGATCAGATTCTAGTATTCCAGGACTATTCAGCCCTAGTAAGCCAGCAAAGAAAAGCTTATTCTACCATTTGCACGCAACTACTGAACAAAGGAGTGCGATTCGCTTTGCTGTATCCTGCTCGACTTCGCGTGGACTGTCAAGGACGGACTCGCTTTCTACAGTCCCCGGCGGAGGCTCAAACCTTCCTAGATGGACTGACTAACACGCCTGATTCTCCCCCGCGAGGGTAGAGGGGCTTGCCTGATGCCGAGGGGAGCTGGTGAAGAGTCCTGGCAACGCTAGCCCATTGACTATATGAGGCAGGCCCCTTAGGGTGAGCGGATGCAGATCTGGATTTATCTATATCTGCAAAACCTAATATGCCATATGTTTTTTCAGCTCCCTGGGAGGTTGGTGGCCGGGAGATAACTGTGTGAGAGCATGGTGGTATGAGAGGCTATGCGAGGTATCTAATTTGGGGGATACAGTGTTGCTCTGTTGAATGAGTTGAAATTTGTAACTATGTTATTAGTTTGTTCAAGCTCTCGATCCTATATTGTAATAGCGGGGGGGAGAGAGAGATATTTCCCAGTTAAAAATCATAGGTGTGTATGAACTCCTACAGCCCCGAGTAGCAGGAGGAGGGGGAGAGGTAAGGAGGGAGGGAGAGGCCTACTCCCCTCCAGGGGGCCTGGGGTTTGACTTTTGTGGGGGCCGTGGGGAGAGGAAAAAGTAGCTTACATTAGGCTGGGACGTCAGTGCCTTGTGTGTTAGACCCCTCCTGCGGGTATCTGTAGAGAGGGGGCCCGCGGAAGGCCTGACCCGCAGTAGATCCCCATGGTTCTGGATAGGGGGTGGGGGAGAGCGCAGAATTAAATTATGTGCCGATTTCAGTGCTAGCGCCATCTCTTTTTTTGGCCCTGGTGTGCAGATTAGCACACAGGGCTCCTTGCTATCTTTATTTATCACCCCGAGGTTGGGAGTAGGGGGCTTTAGAGCTCCTACTTTTAAATTCTATGACTGCTGACCCTCCAGGGAGCGGAGGGTTTAGTGCGGTGTTTGGTTCATAGCATTGGATTGGGGTGGGGGTGAACGGGTTGGGCCTCGTATGTGATCGAGGGACCTCATTGCTACTTGGCAGAGAGGTCTCAGTGAGTGGTTATAGGGTCCTTCTAGTTCTACAGGGTTTTTGTGGCCTGTGATAAGGAAGCTTATCATAGCTCAGGAAGGGGCTATAGAAAAGGTGAAGTGACTCTGAACAAGCAACCTGTCAGTTCTGGTAGAAATAAGAAAACAGAATTTTCCCATAAAAGACTACCAGTCCCAGAATGCACCAGGTTTCCAACAGCCATTAGAGGAGCTGAAGTGGGGAAACGTGTGTTCAATCAGGAGGGCTATGAGGTAATCCCTAAACACTCATCTCAAAGGGCAGGGCCTGATTCAGCACAGCTGCGCTGTGTTAGGGAGGAGCACTCATCTAGGCAGAATAAGAGTAGAGTTTATTCTACAGATGATCATCTTCATGATCACCTTGGATATGCAGAGAAGGATCATCAGTTTCATCTGAAGAATCAGCAGAAGCAGAAGCCAAACCGGACGGATAGAGAAGGAAAGAAACCCTCTGGAAGGAAGAGGAGAAAAGCCTTTGAGAGGTCTAGAAGAGTCCAAGGCAGTACGTATACTGGGAGGTATTCCAAGGGCCAGCATAGACCATTGGACTGGGGAAAGCCAGAGGAATGGTGCTGCAGAACAAGGAATCACCAGAGGCTACCTGTGAGGGAGACGACTGCACGTGGAAGGGACTCTAAGACCTATGCCAGAAGGTATGTGGAGAGATCCAGTGTCCAGGGATCAGGACTGGAAGGCTGGACATAAGAACTGGACTACATACTGGCCAGGCTATATAGAGAGGAACTATAGCAACAATGGAAGCTCAGGTATGAACACTGATCTATGCCCTAGCTATAACCTTGAAAGACAGCAGGGAAATAAGTGTTCTCCTGAAAGTGCTCCATTGAAAGATTCATCTGTGCCAATTCATGATAGTGACCCTATGCTTGTTGATGAAGGGGAAATAATAGCAGATCAAGATATTGTTTATATGGACTGCTCTCTATCCAAACTCTGTTGGTAACGTTCTGTGATAAAGCACAGCAGCCATCACAAAGAAATACAAATTTGTTCTTTAATCTACTCAGAAAAGCTCCTGAAGCAGGATTTGACCTACACAGTACAAAGCAAGCCAGCTAAGGGGTTTCAGCTGGATAACTGCTAGCAATTAAGCCTTACGTAATTGCTTGTGAGCTAGGAGAGAATCACTTCTGTATCTATGTGGGAAGTAATCAGGAGTTAACCTGAAAAGAACAGTTTGTTTCTTTCTTTGTGGCTTTTCATTTGTTGTTTTCCTGATTTTGATTTTTGACTTTGTTTTACCAAGTTAAACACTGCAAGCAAGTAACCTAATTTATGTGCTACCAAGCATATCTGTGCTGGGAGAAATAACCCCATAAATAAAGAAGTATCTTATTGGCTTTAACACTTGTGCACAACTAAATTATTGTCAGCAGCTGTGTCTGGTGTGAATGAACTACATTACCCACAATACCTTGCAAAAATCATATAAATATATGCATTGTCAAGACTGTAAAGATTCTCACCCAGGCAGCCGTCTGACAAATGGCGTAGTTTTTCGGATTGCTTTTGCGCAAAAGGGATTTACTTGCTGAGGATTACAACTACAGTTCAAGTTTAAAGCTGAAAAAAAAAATGATTTTCCCTAAACTGCACTTTGGAGGAGAGGAAGCTGTCCCAGGAGGAAAAGACCCTGTGCAGAGCTGGATCCATCACTGAGACAAGGTAATAAGTACCTGGGCATGTCTAGTGGTGGATGGGAGTAAGCACAGGGGTAATTGAAAAAAAAAAGTGTAGAAAAAACACCTGTTTGGAAGGTGGTGCACTGTGGTTTTTTTTTCTTTGTATTTTCTTACAGGGTTCAAGATGGATCCAAGGGAGATGGCTCAGTGGATGGCAGCCCAATTCAGCAGGCAGCAGGAGCTAGCACAGCAGGCTCAGGACACTGCTATGAGAGCCTTAAGGGACCAGCAGAGGCCAGTGCTTGATCTGGTGCAAGCCCTAGTTGAGCTGAAGAACCAAAGTGGAACAGATGCAAGACCAGCAGTAAATACTGGTACACCACATGTGGACAGTGTGGGACTCAATCAAGGGATTGGGGCATTTAGTTTTGGGAAGCTAACTCCAGATGATAATGTTGATGATTTTCTAGAGTCTTTTGAAAGAGTGGCACAAGCATTAGCATGGCCAGAGACCCAGTGGGCAGTAAGGCTGGCAGCCTCATTAACTGGAGAGGCGCTTGCAGCTTACATAGCAATGCCAGCAGCCCAGGCTTTGAATTATAAGGATGTAAAGGCTGCTATTAGAGATCGCCTAGGATTGTCTATTTCAGAGTATAGGCCAGTGATGGCTAACCTTTTTGAGCCCGAGTGCCCAAACTGCCGCACAAAACCAAAGAATTTCCTCAAAGTGCCAGCACGTCATTTGCATAAGTGGTCTTATTTGCATAAATATTTGCATAATGTTACCATACACTAACTTTTAGTAAACATGTCTCTTAATGAGTGTATGGATAAAGAAAGACTAAAAGATTTCTACATTACTATAATCCAGTGCCAACCGCCAGGCACATTAGGAACTACTACAAACGCTGCCCATTTAGAACCCATAGCAAACCCGCCGTATCCTGACAGCATTACCAGGACTCACAAAGCACCATACCCTACCTATCAAAAGGCAACACTGCAAATATTAAACCAATACATTTCAGAGAATACTGGGGAAAGAGAACAAGTGGCAACGTCAAATAGGAATTTCCTCTTGTACCAAACAAAGCGCAGATGTTAATGATGCACATTTCCCAGAGCTGACATATTCCAGTTAATAAATTCAAAATAAAGAGATATCTTTCTACCTTTTGTGCATTTTTTTTTCTGTTGCAATTGGTCCAGCCACCTTCTTCTGGTTTCTTCATGTTTTCTGCAAACTCTCCATCGTCTGCTGTCCATTTGTCCTTTCTTCTCTCTTCTAGTTTTTTTTCCATTCTCTCTCTCTCTCTACATCTGCTTTAACATACTAATCTTTCTCCTTTTGCTCTTTCCTCATTCCTATTTCATCCACACAAATTTTACCCCTCCATCCTCAATCCCCAATTACTCTCCCAATACCTGGCCAATTGTAGATTTTTCATCCCTCCTACACAAAATATTTTTCCCCTCTCCATTTTACTCTCCCAGCCCCATCCCATTCTAATCCTCCCCCAACATCAGCTCCCTTCTAGTTCCAGTCTCACCCAGCATCCATTCCCTTCTAGTCCCTGCATCAGCCCATTTCCAGTCCAAGTCCCTTCATCAGCTCATTTTCAATCCTAGCCCCCCCATCAGCCCATTTCTACTCATTTCCTAGCCCCACCATCAGCCCATGTCAAATCATAGCTCCCCTCCACTCAGCCCAATTCCAGTCCAAGCCCCCCCATGAGCCTACTTCCAGTTCTAGCCCCTCCATGAGTCCATTTCAATTCAAGCCCCCACCACAGCCCATTTCCAATCTTAGCTCCCCCCAACAGCCCATTTCCAGTCCTATCCTAGCTGTTCCATCAGCCCATTTTCAGTCCTAGCTCCCTTCCCTCACAGCCCATTTCCATTCCAAGCCCCCTCCCCATCAGCTATTTGCAGTTCAAGCCTCCCCTTCCACTCAGCCCATTTCCAGTCCTAGCAACACCCCAACCCATTACCAGTCCTAGCCCCCCGTCAATCAACTTCCAGTCCTAACCCCCATCACCCCATTTTCAGTTTAAGCCCCCCCCTATAACCCTTTACCAGTCCTAACCCCCCATCAGCCCATTTCCAGTCAGCCCCCCATAGCCCATTGCCAGTCCTAAACCCCCCCCCCCATCAGCCCACAGCCCATTACCAGTCCTAACCACATCAGCCCACCTCAAGTCCTAACCCCTCCCCATCAGCCCATTTCCTGTCCTAGCCCCCCCATAACCCATTATCAGTCCTACACCCCCATCAGCCCACTACCAGTCTTAACCCCCCCATAGCCCATTACCAGTCCTAACCCCCCCATCAGCCCACTACCAGTCTTAACACCCCCCCCATAGCCCATTACCAGTCCTAACCCCCCCATCACCCCATTTCCAGACAGCCCTCATCAGCTCATAGCCCATTGCCAGCCCTCATCAGCCCACAGCCCATTGCTAGTCTTAACTCCCCCCCCATAGCCCACTGCGTCTTAACCCCCCTCCCCAGCCCACTGCCAGTCTTAACCCCCCCCCTAGCCCATTGCCAGTCTCAACCCCCCTCCCTCCCTCCCTCCCTAGCCCATTGCCAGTCTCAACCCCCCTCCCTCCCTAGCCCATTGCCAGTCTCAGCCCCCCTCCCTAGCCCATTGCCAGTCTTAACCTCCCTCCCTCCCTAGCCCATTGCCAGTCTCAACCCCCCTCCCTCCCTCCCTAGCCCATTGCCAGTCTCAACCCCCCTCCCTCCCTAGCCCATTGCCAGTCTCAACCCCCTCCCTCCCTCCCTCCCTAGCCCATTGCCAGTCTTAACCTCCCTCCCTCCCTAGCCCATTGCCAGTCTTAACCTCCTCCCTCCCTCCCTAGCCCATTGCCAGTCTTAACCCCCCTCCCTCCCTCCCTAGCCCATTGCCAGTCTTAACCCCCCTCCCTCGGCTCATGGCAATAAAAAAAAAAAAAAGCTGCCCGCTGCCGCCGCGGCGGCATGGAGTGTCCCGCGGGGCTCCCTCTGCCCAGCGGGACTCACCTGGCGCTGCTCAGCCCCTCTCTGCCGGCTTGCAGAGACGCGAAGGGAGAGAGAGTCTCCCTCGCGTCTCTCTTAAGCCCGCAGGGGCAGATGGGAAATTTCCCCCATCAGCCCCTGCGGGCTTAACAGAGACGCGAGGGAGACTCTCCCTTCGCGTCTCTGCAAGCCGGCAGAGAGGGGCTGAGCAGCGCCGGGAGAGTCCCGCCGGGCAGAGGGAGCCCCGCGGGACACTCCATGCCGCCGCGGCGGCAGCGGGCAGCTTTTTTTTTTTTTTTAATGTGCGACCTTCCCGTGTGCCAGCTGCAAGGCCTTCGCGTGCCACAGCTGGCACGCGTGCCATAGGTTCGCCATCGCTGGTATAGGCGAATGTTTAGAGCTACTATATTGAAAGTGGGTGAAACACCCAGGGCTCTGAGTCAGAGAATCAGAGGTTTAGCTGTAAAATGGTTGGAGCCTGAGCAAAAGACGGTAGAAATGTTATTAGACATTATAATGCTGGAACAATTTATGTTTGGGGTGCCTAAAGATTTGCACACTTTCCTTATACAGCAAAATTGCCAAAATCTTGGAGAGGCAACCATGCTAGCAGAGAGATTCTTGGAAGCCACGCAGGCTTGCCATAGAATGGGTGGCCCTCTGAAGATTGGTGCTGAGGCTAGATGTGCTGTATCAGAAAAGAAAATAATTAAAAATGTTTCTGAAAATTAATGTACTGTATCAAACCAGATGACACAGTGGAATAGAAAGAAATGTTTCAAGTGTGGAAAATGGGGACATTTAAAAAAAGGATGTCAGACACACACTAGCTTAGTGGGTGTGGATTTAAAACGGCCCAAAGAAGGATTTCTTTTGATGGTTGATGTGCAAGGAATTACCACAAATGCTTTGTTAGACTCTGGGGCAGACCAGAGTATGATGTCAAAAAGGCTTTGGAAGAGGATAGAGGCCCAAGAAAGATTTGTGCCTAGAACCCCTGAAAGCCAAGTTCACATCAGATGCATTCATGGTGCTGCAACATCATATCCCACCTATAGGCTAAAGGTTAAGTGCCTGGGGCGACAAGAGGAAGTCCTGTTAGCAGTGGTGCCTAGGCTACCCTTTGATTTGGTTCTAGGAAGAGACTGGCCAAGATTTAAGCAGGGTCTAGTGGAAGGACTAGGAAAGAAGGAGGGAGAAGGTTTAATGGTAATAGCTCCCGGGCCTTTATTTGGAAGTCCTCAGACCCCAGCTAAAAAGATGGTTAAGCGTCCAGAAGACCAAGCTACCCCAAAGCAGACATTCGTCCTAAAGTACCATAGGGTCACAGAGAAGGCCCAAGCTCCTAAGCGGGCAACCCCTCAAGCTGCTGGGTTTGACCTGTGCAGCATAGAAAATGTGACTGTACCTAGCCAAGGGAGAGCCCTGGTGGACACTGGTCTCCAAGTGGAAATACCTATTGGATGCTATGGGAGAGTAGCCCCAAGGTCCGGATTAGCCCTTAAATATTTCATCGATGTGGGTGCGGGAGTAATTGATCCCGATTACAGGGGCAATATTAAAGTTCTGTTGTTTAATTTTGGACAGAATGATTATCACGTGAAGACAGGAGACAGAATTGCCCAATTGATCTGTGAGAGGCTGGGTTTTCCACCTGTGGAGGAGGTCACATCCCTGGAGAATTCTGAACGTGGAACCAAAGGCTTTGGTTCTACTGATGTCAAAGGGGTTAAAAGCCTAGCTGCCACCTGTGCCCGAGAGAGGGAGGTGAATGAAGAGGAAGATTTGGGACCCCAGGTATCTGATAGTAAAGAAAAATCAGAGCCCCAAATAGGTGAGGACCTGACAGTGGTACAACAGGAAGAAATTAGGAAATTGCTCAAAGAGTTTCCAGATGTGTTGACACCCATACCTGGGGAGACACATTTGGTTGCCCATGAAATAATAACTCCACCTGGGAAATTAGTTCGTCAAAGGCCATACCGCTTGCCTGAAGCCAAAAGACAGGAAGTAGTGGCACAAGTCCAGGAGATGTTGGACATGGGAGTAATAGAGGAGTCAAAGAGTCCCTGGAATAGCCCCATAGTCCTGGTGCCGAAGCCTGATGGATCTTTAAGATTTTGTATTGACTTCCGGCAGGTAAACGCCATATCAGTTTTTGATGCATATCCAATGCCAAGAATTGAAGAGCTGTTGGACCAGCTGGGACAGGCTCAATACTTAACCACCCTTGATATGACAAAAGGATATTGGCAAATCCCTCTCACCAGGGAGTCGAAGCCGAAGACTGCGTTCAGCACCCCCGTTGGCCTTTTCCAGTTCAAGAGGATGCCTTTCGGACTGCATGGAGCAGCGGCTACCTGCCAAAGGTTAGTGGATCAGGTACTTCGACCCCATCAAAATTATGCTTTTGCATATATGGATGATGTCATATAGTAACACCTGGGCGGAGCATCTAAAGAGGATCAGGGCAGTCTTGTGCTCCATGAAGCAAGCGGGAATCACTTTAAACCCGAAGAAGTGTGCCTTTGCAAATAGGGAGGTAAAATACCTGGGCCACCTAGTGGGAAGAGGGAAAATTAAACCTCTAATGAGTAAAGTAGATAGCATCAGGAATTTTCCTCCTCCAACAACAAACAAACAACTAAGAAGTTTCTTAGGACTTATTGGATACTACCGCAGGTTTATACCGCAATTTGCAGAGAAAAGTGCAATTTTCACGGATATGCTGCGGAAGAATTGTCCAAACCAGCTAAAGTGGACACCTGAAGTTGAAAAAGCGTTTTCAGTCTTAAAAGGAAAATTGTGTACAGGACCGGTACTGAAAGGGGTGGACTTCAAGAAACCCTTTCTGGTTCAAACGGATGCATCGGACGTAGGGCTAGGAGCGGTTCTATCCCAGTGTCATGATGGGGAGGAGCATCCTGTGATGTACCTGAGCAGGAAGTTGTCACCGGCTGAACAAAAGTATTCCACAATAGAAAAAGAATGTTTAGCTATCAAGTGGTCAGTGGAGGCGTTAAGGTTTTACCTTACAGGGAGAAAGTTCCAGTTGGTCACGGACCATGCCCCACTTAAGTGGTTGCAGCAAATGAAGAACCACAATGCCAGGTTGACACGCTGGTACATGGCCTTACAGGCATTTGATTTTCAAGTTGAACATCGTGCTGGGAAGTTACACAAGAATGCGGATGCCCTTTCCCGGATTACGGACTGTAGAGAAGACGTTTCACCAGTTACACCAGTCCGTAATAACTTAAGCAGGGGGGTATGTGATAAGGAAGCTTATCATAGCTCAGGAAGGGGCTATAGAAAAGGTGAAGTGACTCTGAACAAGCAACCTGTCAGTTCTGGTAGAAATAAGAAAACAGAATTTTCCCATAAAAGACTACCAGTCCCAGAATGCACCAGGTTTCCAACAGCCATTAGAGGAGCTGAAGTGGGGAAAACGTGTGTTCAATCAGGAGGGCTATGAGGTAATCCCTAAGCACTCATCTCAAAGGGCAGGGCCTGATTCAGCACAGCTGCGCTGTGTTAGGGAGGAGCACTCATCTAGGCAGAATAAGAGTAGAGTTTATTCTACAGATGATTATCTTCATGATCACCTTGGATATGCAGAGAAGGATCATCAGTTTCATCTGAAGAATCAGCAGAAGCAGAAGCCAAACCGGACGGATAGAGAAGGAAAGAAACCCTCTGGAAGGAAGAGGAGAAAAGCCTTTGAGAGGTCTAGAAGAGTCCAAGGCAGTACGTATACTGGGAGGTATTCCAAGGGCCAGCATAGACCATTGGACTGGGGAAAGCCAGAGGAATGGTGCTGCAGAACAAGGAATCACCAGAGGCTACCTGTGAGGGAGACGGCTGCACGTGGAAGGGACTCTAAGACCTATGCCAGAAGGTATGTGAAGAGAGATCCAGTGTCCAGGGATCAGGACTGGAAGGCTGGACATAAGAACTGGACTACATACTGGCCAGGCTATATAGAGAGGAACTATAGCAACAATGGAAGCTCAGGTATGAACACTGATCTATGCCCTAGCTATAACCTTGAAAGACAGCAGGGAAATAAGTGTTCTCCTGAAAGTGCTCCATTGAAAGATTCATCTGTGCCAATTCATGATAGTGACCCTATGCTTGTTGATGAAGGGGAAATAATAGCAGATCAAGATATTGTTTATATGGACTGCTCTCTATCCAAACTCTGTTGGTAGCTTTCTGTGATAAAGCACAGCAGCCATCACAAAGAAATACAAATTTGTTCTTTAATCTACTCAGAAAAGCTCCTGAAGCAGGATTTGACCCACACAGTACAAAGCAAGCCAGCTAAGGGGTTTCAGCTGGATAACTGCTAGCAATTAAGTCTTACGTAATTGCTTGTGAGCTAGGAGAGAATCACTTCTGTATCTATGTGGGAAGTAATCAGGAGTTAACCTGAAAAGAACAGTTTGTTTCTTTCTTTGTGGCTTTTCATTTGTTGTTTTCCTGATTTTGATTTTTGACTTTGTTTTACCAAGTTAAACACTGCAAGCAAGTAACCTAATTTATGTGCTACCAAGCATATCTGTGCTGGGAGAAATAACCCCATAAATAAAGAAGTATCTTATTGGCTTTAACACTTGTGCACAACTAAATTATTGTCAGTAGCTGTGTCTGGTGTGAATGAACTACATTACCCACAATACCTTGCAAAAATCATATAAATATATGCATTGTCAAGACTGTGAAGATTCTCACCCAGGCAGCCGTCTGACAGGCCCCATCCACGAACTTCGCAACTTTTAATGTACGATGAACAAGGCACTGAATTGCTCGCTGATAATTCTAACCTAGTCCTCCAGGAGACTAATGAGATAAAGTAGATGCAGTCATAACCCCTCAGATGGGGGGGGGGGGGGTCAGGGGGAGGGGGGCCTCAGAAGAGAACTTTGTAAGGTAGTTGAACGAAAGAGTACCGAGGGCAGGGGTAGGTTCTACGGCCACAGGAAGTATGTCCTGCCTTCAAGGGGGACTGAGTGGTATGGGGGAGGGGGGGGTAGAAGGGATTGTTGGGGAGGAAGGGGAGGGTTGAGGGGGGAGGGTGCAGCTCACACTCCGCACCACATTTGTTGGCTGAACCATAATTTTTATCTTAACGATGGAGAGGGGTTCCAGGCTGGGAGAGCCCCCTCTACGAAAATGGAGAGAGATTTTTGGATGTGCCTGGACACTTCCCCGCTCCTCTGAAGGTTATTACATGGAACGTTTGTGGGATGGGCAGTCCCGTTAAGAGATACAAAGTCTTACATGCCCTGGCAAGAAATAAATGTGACATTGTCCTCCTTCAGGAAACCCACCAGACAGCAGAGGAGCATATAAATTGCGTAGGGATTGGGTGGGACAAATTTGGGGCTCACCCGCTAGGGGCAAGAAAGGTGGGGTGGTCATCCTGATCCACAAACGAGTGCGCTTTGCAGCGGACAACGTTATCACAGATACCAATGGGAGATTTGTTTTGCTGCATGGCTCCCTTGATGGGAAGCCAGTGATCATCGGGAGCCTATATGGCCCTAACATGTTAGACCCCCGCTTTTATGGCGGTTTAGCCTCCAAGGTGGAGCAACTACCCAAATGCCCCCTACTTCTGGGAGGAGATTTTAATGGCGTTTTGGATATAGAGTTGGACACCTCCAGAGGAGGAGAAGCACGGGAGCGGGGCCCGACGGCTCGATTGTTACAAAGTTTCAGGGCACGTTTAGGTTTGATCGATCCATGGCAGTTGCTCCATCCCTCCGAGAGAGATTTTACCCATCAATCTTGAGCGCATGGTACCTTTGCTCGTATTGATTACTTTCTGCTCTCAAGTGGCTTGTTTGCCCAAACGGAGGATGTTCAAATTGGCCCATTGGAAATCTCTGACCATGCGCTGGTACGGCTAGATCTGCAATGGGGCAGAGACCAGACTAGGACGCGTATTTGGCGCTTCCCCCTCGAGTTCTCTCGTGACGTGCAATTCCACCAGTTCATAAGGCAGCTCTGGAGAGAATTTGAGGCAGACCACCATTGTCATAATGATGATCCTGAACTGGTGTGGGAGACGGCTAAGGTGGTGTTGCGGGGGGACATTATTGGGTTCACAGCCCGGAAGCGACGCATCATAGCAGAACGCATTATCCGCCTTGAACAACAGGTCACTAAATTACGGCGCCAGATGGCGCGACAGCCGATGATAGCTAACAAGAAACAGCTCTGGGAGACCCAAGTAGATCTGAACGAGTTGATACATCAGAGAGCTAAGAAATCTATCTTATATTATCGGTATCAACTGCACTGCCATGGTGATAAACCGGGGAAATTATTGGCCCAATGCTTGAAAGGATCCAGAGACTCGACCTTGGTGGCAGCACTGCAAGATGAAAAGGGTACTCTCCATAAGGACAACATGGCAATTGCCCGAATATTCCGTAATTATTTTCAATCGTTATATACAGTGGAACCCACTGACCCTATGGCGATACAGGAGTACCTGCGGAGGTTGGACTTGCCCCACCTTAACGAGGAACAGAGGACGTTATTGGGACAACCCATAACTCCACAAGAGATACAAACAGAAATCTCTAGGGCTAAATGTTATAAATCACCGGGCCCAGATGGTTTTGGGGCCTAATTTTATAAATTACTTAGTAAATATATAACCCCAACTTTGGTAGAGGTTTTTGGCAGGCGCGCGGAGCAGGGAGCTTTCCGTTGGGGGGAAAATCACGCTCATATCATTTTGATTCATAAACCAGGCAAGGACCTCGTACAGGCGTCTTCATATCGACCCATATCGCTCCTTAACTTTGATTTAAAGCTATTTGCAAAAATTCTGGCGACGCGCCTAGCGGGCTTGTTAGACTTTCTGATATATGATTCACAGGTGGGATTTGTCAAGGGGCGGTGCGCAGTTCGAAATATGCGGAAAATATTGGCTTCTTTGGAGTGGGTACATGACCGAAGATTGCAGTCTCTACTTATCAGCTTTGACGCGGAGAAGGCGTTCGATAGAGTCAATTGGTATTACTTGCGTTTTGTGCTACCGCAATACGGCTTGGGGACCTCCTTTTGCAGGATGGTGGAAAGTTTGTATACAACACCCACAGCCGGAGTGCTCTGTAATGGGGCTCTCTCAGAGGCTTTTTCTCTTCAGCGGGGTACCAGACAGGGATGTCCTCTCTCTCCGTTGCTGTTTGTCCTATCCCTGGACCCTCTCATATGGACCATAGAGTCTTCCCGGGAGATACAAGGAGTCCAGATAGGCTCGCGAATGTTTAAGATGTCGGCCTTTGCTGATGATCTTTTGGTTCATTTAACTTCCCCCAACCGATCGCTGCCGGTATTGTTGGCGGAAATAACGAACTTTGGTCGCTTTTCGGGACTGCGTATAAACGCCGATAAATCTGAGACCTTGGATGTGCTGGGACAGAGCCGAGGGGGTTGGGTGGGTCCGTTCCCCCTGAAATGGGCGGAAAATGACTTTATCTACTTAGGTATAGTATTGCCTCGACACCCACAGGAATTATATAAGCGTAATCTAGAGCAAACTTTGCAACATTTACAGACGCAGCTGCGGGCTTGGCAGTCCCTCCCGCTTTCTCTGTCCGGTAGGGTGGCGGCGGTCAAGATGGTGCTACTGCCGAGAATTTTGTACTAGATGCAGACGCTACCGGTTTGGTTGTTGCGTCACGATCTACGGTGTTTGGAAGCGGCGATTCGATCCTTTTTGTGGAAGGGAGCCCGGGCACGTATCCCGTTGACTCGGTTGGTAGGGAAGTGGCGAGAAGGGGAGATGGGTCTCCCTGACCTGGGGATATATGCACTGGCTTGTCAGGCCAGACACCTGGGTGACTGGCTGGGAGGAACGGACACATATACACCTAGGGCTCTGGAAGAGGGTCTTGTGGCCCCCTTGACACTCTTAGGGGTCTTGCATGGAGCAAATCGCGATTTACCGCGTGAGGTAGTGAACAGTGTGTTGATAAGTTCAGTCAAGCGAACATGGCAACAAATCAATACATACTGGGGGACACCTTGGAGGGTCTCTGCTGGCTGCCCCTACAAGGAAACGTAAACTTTACCCCGGGTACCAAGTCGACGACATTTCGGGATTGGAGAGATAGAGGCATAATGACCTTGGGGCATGTGGTAGATCCCTCCGGGAAGTGCAAATCCTTTCTGTCTTTGAGTAGAGAGTATGACTTGCCTTCGAAACACTGTTTTGCCTATATGCAGGTCTCCCATTATGTATGCTCCCAACCCAGAGAGGTGTTGATAATAGAGCGATCGGCGCAGATTTTGGAATTTTTCAGCTTAGGAGGGGAAGAGCCCTTATCAATTTCGAAGTGGAAACTTCGTTTGGGCTGCTTTCGTTCTCTCCCTGATTATCAGAAAGTAGAGGAGGCGTGGGAGGTAGAGCTGGGTAGAGCGGTGTCTCCGGGGACGGTTCACAAAGCCCTTAAGCGAATAGTGGTAATTGCGCAGGGAGCGAGATGGAGGGAGATACAATTTAAATGTGTGACGAGAGCCCATTTTTCACCCTGGAGGGCACTGCGCAGCCATTTAACGGACGACGGCCGTTGTCCTCGCTGCTCTGAACCCTTGGCGAATCTGCTGCACATGTGGTGGGGCTGCAGACATCTTACAGCGTATTGGGCTAGTATATGTTCCTTTATAAGCAGGCTACTGCAGCGGCGATTGAAATGGACTGCCCCCTTCGTGGTATTGGATCAGCTTGACCTCCCCCACCCTTTGAAGAAAGGGGAATGTTTATTGATGCGCAAGGCCTGTTTGGTGGGGAAGGGCTCTATCCTTCGGCACTGGAGGGAACAAAAAGCGCCCACTTTTGGGGAGTGGCGCAACTGTTTTCATCAGTTGATGCTGACTGAGAAATGGGGAGCTCGGGGAAGTGTCAGGCGATGGATGACATTTTTACTTGTGTGGGAACCCTATATTCAGAATCTTGGAGTTCATTGTCGCAACTAAATTTTGTGTGTAGGTAGCTGAGGGGGTATCCCGACGGGGTGGAGTTGGAACGGTTGTCGAAGAAGAGCGACGGCCGAGAATGGACAAATGGATTCGGAGTGTGGCTGAAGGGGAGGGGGGAGGGAAGGGGTGGGGGGGGAGGGGGGAAGGTATAAATATTATAACCCACCTGTATTTGAGCTTTCTTCCATGTGGGGATCAGAGTACACCCCACTTGGAATCAGGAATGTATTGTTGTATGATGGTTGTCTATGTTGTTTGGTGGTTCATAAATAAAGTCTTTAAAAAAAATTATATTACCTTAGTCCAATAAAAAGATATCACCTTATTTTCCTTTTCTTTTTTCTTTTTATTTAACTACCATTAAAGTGGACTAACACAGCAATCACACTTCTTGATACAGGGCTCTCCTGATTTAAAAAAAAATTGTCTTATGTTTAAAAGCACTATTAAAAATAATCTCAACCATGCTGTGCTAATGAAGGAATAGGATGTACGACTGTCACATTTTTCTGGCTCTTCACAAAGAAAGAAATATGAGTGACTCTCGGGGAGATCAGGGTTATGTACATGACACGGTACATCAGCATCATCCCCCTGATCTTCCCTCCTCTTCTTTCTTCCCCTTTCCCCATCCCTTCTGCTTTATTCAAATTCCTCTTTCCATCCCACTCCCCTACAATTGGTCCCTCTCATCTTCCTCCTCCCAGTGCGGGTGAGGGTGCAATGATGCCACCAGAAACAGGGCCCAGAGATGCAAAAAGGTAATGGAGAAGGGTAACGACAAGAAGTGATGGAGGGGGAAGGATAGATAGGGGAGGGTGGGGGAGAGAACAAATGACGGGAAGGAGCACCCCCAACCTTTCTGAACACCAGCCACCATCTTTCATTTGTGTCTTCCTTTTCTCTCTCCCTCCTCCTGGTTTTAACTCGATCTCCTCATGTCTGAGGTGGAAAATTATGTACGACATTGGCACCCAATGAACATGACTGCATGCGCAGTTTTGGAGCTCTGTTTGTTTAGAAGGCTTCTATTCTTGCTGTCAGTGATGGAGCAATGCTTCCCTGGATCTTGGTGGGCCTACGACATGGTGTCACATTCAGGGCAGGCCCAACTAATAGGCAAACTAGGCGGTCACCTAGGGCAGCAACTTCCAGAGGGCAGCAAAAGCAGGGCATTCAAAGCTAAATAATAGATTTTGACAGTGGGGGGAAGGGGGTGTAAAGCTTGAGGTGCATCTAGGGCACCAACACTTTGAACCAACTCTAGGGCTGGCCTTGGTCCCATTGCTTCAGGTTGAAATGAAGTGATATGAGCAGAGTCAGTGCCAGTGGTATAATTGTGAGCAAGTGCAGTTGGGCTTATGAGAGGAAAGCCCTTTGCTTTGTTCTGCTCCTGTTTGCACATGTAAAGCTGAGAAATTTTACAGAGAAGACCCTCAACAGTGTACCCAGTGGAGTATTGGTTTGTCATTATTAGTGCAGTTTGCTGTGCACTATGTCAGCAGCCTGGCATGTCATCTCTCCAAAGCTGAAGTGTGTGTACAGCCCATAGACTTCTACTAAGGCTGAACACACACTCACATGTGGGGTCAACACTCTCCAAGACACACACATACATACACACACAAATGTACCCACAACACTCCCCATCACACATACACACACATGCACCTCAAGCACTTCCAATGACGCACAAACATACATACATACATACCTCCCCCACCCCCCCGAGACACACACATGCACACACAAGTGCATCCCAACAACCCCCATTACACACACACTCATGCACACACTTTCCAGCACCCCTATGGCACACACACATGTACCCCTCAAGACCCCATGACATAGATACACATACGCACTCCCCCAACATCCACCATGATGCAGATACATACATGTACCCCCCAACAACCATCATAACACACACAGACTTACAAACTCCTCGACACCTCCCTTGACATGTGCACATGCATCTCCCACCAATATTCCCGCTAAGCTGTGCTAAGTCCTCTGCCGGCATTCCTGCCGGTGGGGGGAGGTGCAAAGCTATTGCAAAAACAATCACGTTTAGGATCGCACAGCATCGGCAGGCCCTCAAGACCTACCTATGCCACATGATCCTAAGTGTGATTGCTTTTGCGATCACTTTGCACCTCCCTCCACTGCCAGGAATGCTGATGGAGGACTCAGCACTGCTTAGCAGGAACATTGTCCCCACATGCCTGATTTTGTGAATGGAGGGAAACACCATTGTGTCACACTGCAAGTATACTCTTTTCAACTTGTCACCTTCAAAAACATTTAATAAACTGGTAAGGCAAAATTTGCATTTGCTGAACCAATGCTGACTCATTCCCATTAGCCAGGATTATTGATATGGTCAATAATTTTGTGTTCTTAATACAGCTTCAACCAGTTTGTCTGCACCAACACAAGGCTCACCAGTCTATAGTTTCCCAGCCCACCATCGATCCCTTTTTAAAAATTGGTGTTATATTAACCACCCTCCAATCCTCAGGAGAATGATAGATTACAGATTAGTATCAGGTTAGCAATTTCATGTTTGAGCTCTTTCAGAACTCTGGGATGATTGCTATCTGATCCTGGTGATTTGTTACTTTTGAGTTTATCAACTTGATGTATTGTATTTTCTAGACTTACAGTGATATGCTTTACTTGCTTCAAATCATCACTGCTAATTTGCAGCACACTTGGCATGCAAATTGCTGTGGAATTAATTGTGCCCGACGTAAAAAGCTGCATTGAAACTTAGCGCAGTTTTTTTACACACTTTTTTAATGCTGGATCTTCATGCCAGATTTGGGCAGGTGTAAAGAGCCAGCCAGGAGCAAAAAGATCATCTGAGGTGAGGTTTGGCATGCCACCACAGATGATCCAGACATCAGGGAAATCCCTGATGCCATTAGCACACTGTCAGGGGGCCAGTGCCCTCCCCCCACCAGACACCGAACCCCCAACAGAAACAAAAACTCTTGTGGCCCCAATCCTCTCACCCACTCAAACAAACAAAATCTCAGTGGCCCTGACCCCCCCACCAAAACAAAAAAATCCCCAGTGGCACATTGGCCCCGATCCCCCCACCCAATCACAAAAATCCCTGGTGACCTTGGGGCCCCTGAACCCCCCCCCCCCCCCACCCACCCAAACAAACAAACACCTGTTGGTCTGGTGACCCCCAAATCCCTCCACTCCTCACATGGTGCCTTTAATTATGGGGTGGGAGCATTGCCCGAATGTTCTCGCCCCTGCACCACCATCTTGCAAAATGGGTGGTGCCTGGCCACACGTAGTGCATCCTGGGACAGCTTTTCAGGATAGCAGAGCAGGGCGGGAGTGTGTGGGTGACACTCCTTCCACATAATTCAAGGTACTGGGAGAGGAGTGGAGGGGTTTGGGGGCCACTGGGCTACTATAGATTTTTGTTTTTATTTGGGGAGAGGTTCAGTGCTGCTGGTCCACCAGGTATTTTTTTGTTTGGGTGGGTGGAGGGTTCGGTGGCCACCAGGCCTCCAGGGACTTTTGTGATTGGGGGCCACTGGGCCACTGAGGATTTTGTTTCTGTTGGGGGGGGGGATCAGTGTCCGGGGGAGGCACTGCCCCCCCCCAACAGTGTACCGAAGGCATCTGGGGCTTTTCCTGATGCTTAGGTCATCTGAGGTGGTGTCAAACTTCACCTCAGATGACCCTGTTGCTCTAGGACAGCATGCCAAACTTGCACCAACTTCTGTGGGCTTGTGTTTGGCTTGCTTTCCAGGTTTGTGACTTTTGTGCACTGGATAATTTGCATATTGCATCTCAGTGCAAAGAGTCAGCATTGAACTCGCACTATGAAACCCTGCACTAGAGCTTTAAGCACTGGACTCTAGCAGAGGGTTTCTGCATCGGCCTGTTAGATTGTAAACCTTCTGGTGACAGGGAAATACCTACTGCATCTGAACTACAAATAGAAAGTGTGAACTAGATCCTAATAAATAATGTTAGAGAAAGGGAATGAGGAATGGAGAAAGAGGAGGACAAATGTGGAAAGGAGAGCAAGCAGTAAAAATTAAAAAGAGGAGAAATGACTAGAAAGAGAGGGAGAAGAAAACACATTGAAATATCTGTTGCTAAAAGAAAGAAGAGACAGGACTGAAAGAGAAAAGAATAAGAGGCAAATATCAAAGAGACACGAAACCACAAATTGAGCCACACAGAGAATGAGAAAAGAAACGGAATCTGAAAATCAAGCCAGAGGCATCAAAGTTTGTAAACTATTTTATTGTCTGATAGAAAATATGAACGAACAAGCAAGTAGTTCTGCAGTGAATAGGAAAAACGATGAGTCCACGCTACAGCACCACCCCGTCTCCCGCCACCACCTGCGAATCTCAGGATGAGCAAATTCAAATGTTCTCAGGTGTGGAAAGGGGTTTAAAGCGGGCATCCCTTTCTCCCACTTCCACCCCTTCCCTGGTAGTTCTCATTCTATATTGTGAGCAGGAGCGGGAGGAAATGGCTGAGCAGGATTTTGGGAAAGCCTTTCTGGGAAGATCTTACGTATTCCAGTTTCAGATTGGAACTGTTGTTCTGCTCCGATGGGTAGGAGAAGACGCTATCTGGAAGAAAGCATCATAACAAACTCTGGAAAAAAAAGAGAGAAGTGTGAAAGGAGAGAGGCGGAGAGACATCGTGCAAATTCAGCATTCCTACTGCAATCCCAGAGGCAGAGAGGAAGGAAGAGAACAGGAGGGAGTCACCCGTCCATTTCCTAGTCAGGAATGAAGCTGACAGACCCCCCATAATGTTTTGGGATGGGAGGGAGATGTGGAGTCTCTTTGGAGGATGCAAATATCATTCTTTCCTCTGTGTATTGCTCATACTGGATGTTACGCTTTAATGTTTTAGACTGTAGCCATGTGCAGGTCCAAACCTGTGCAGAATGACCAGCTTATAAAGAAAGAAAAAGAAATATCTGTCATCTTACTATAGCAACCTGGGCATCTAAGATTTCTTGGAACCATGGGGGGTTATTCAGCGCTGGCGGCTAGCTGCCGATGTGGAACGTAAACCCGGGATATTTAATGCCTGGGTCATATATGGCCCTGGCATTGAATATCTGGGTTTTGCCGTATTGCTGCGAGGCTAACCGGGCAGCAGCGATATTGTGTCAGTGCCCAGTTAGCTAATGTGGTGAAAGTTAGGCCAGGGTTACTTAACGCGTATCGCTAACTGGGCAGTGGCTCAATATTGCCGCTGCCTGGCTAGCGATAGGTGGTGCCTCCGCTGCACCCCAGAATGCTCTCGGGATGCCTAATGCTAACCGCTTAGTATCAGGGCAGGTGGCAGCGGCGCCCGGAGATGTTCAGCGTCACTAAGCGTTAGTGCTGCAGAATATCTCACAGGTCTGCAAAGCATGTAAATGCTCCAGCATATCTCTTTTTCATTAAAAAAACATCATAGGGGAAAGTTCCCCTGCAGCCAACTGTTGTTTCAGACACTACTGAAAATATGGATGGGGTGTATCAGTAAACTGAGCCAACCGGCTGCACGCCCTCAGTGCAATATAATGCAATGTGCAATTAAAACAAAAGATGCACCATACTGGGTCAGATTAAAGATTCGTTGAACCCAGCATGACGTGAATAATCCAGGTCACAAGTCCTTGGCAGGATCCCAAAACACATATGTTTTCACCTAACACAGGGACAGGCAACTCCGGTCCTCAAATGCTGTAAGTCAGTTGGGTTTTCAAGATGCTGAATATGCATGGCACGCTATATGCACTGGATCCATTATTTGGAGATGTGCATCGTGCATATTATGGATATTCTGAAAACCCAACTAATTTGTTGCACTCAAGGACCAAAGCTGCCTACCCATGATGTCACATGACACGTAACGTACATGACATGAACAGTACATGGCATGACACAAATGGAGCTGGATAGAAGGCGTGCTAATAACATTCAGCGGTGTCTGAACACTGAGCCATTAGCTTCTTTGTGTATTCCTCGGGCCACCTAAGCACACTGCAGAGATGCAACAAGTGCTGGATGTGTCCCTCTCACCGTCAAAGTCTACATGCCCATCTCCATTCAAATCCACATCACGGATGATCTCTTCCACCTCTTTCATCTTTAGTGTCTCCCCCAGGAATGTCCGCGTGGCATCGAGTAGCTCCAGGGTGCTGATCTCCCCATCACCATTGACATCAAGCTAGAGTGACAAGAGTAGGATGGAGGGAGCTGAAATATAGTATCCTGGACCTGCCTGTCTGTTTCTCATGCACGCGACTTCTCTCTTACTTAGTATCTCCTTCTCTATCCTCTATTGGTCAACCCTTCCTTTTGTACCTGCTTGAAAGCGATCTTCAGCTCATGCACGCCAACCATGTGTGCAGTCTCCGCCAGCATTTTGGGACCTATCAGTTCCACGAAGTCTTCAAAATCTATCCGGCCTCCCACTGTAAAGGAATAACAGGGACAACATAAAGATCAAAATCTGGGAAACCGAGTTCTACCCTGACCACAAATGAGGAGGGGTCTCCAGGACATGGTTAGGTTCCTTTGGCAGAACATTGTATTAGAAGAGAAGCCCAGGGATAATAAAGATGGAAGCTGAATTTCCACCTCGCTCAAGTACGAGAATTCTCTCCAGGGCAGCATCGGTTGCCTAGAGTTGAGCAACATCTTCGAGGCTGAGGAACTCTACTGTTAGAGCAGGGGTTTATTTAGTCTTGTGAATTCGGAGTCTCACTGATGTAGCAGTGGATTAGGTAGTGCCTGAAGATTAGGATTGAACTGAGTGGTTTCTAAGACTGGAATTTCCGTAATAATAGTGGAATAGAAGTTTAGGTGGTCGTAAGAACATAAAATATGCCATACTGAGTCAGACCATAGTCAATTGAATCCACCATTCTGTCTCTATCAGTGGCCAGTCCAGATCACAAGTACTCTGCAGATCCCAAAAAGCAGATGCAATTACTCAAAGATCTTCTCAATGGCAGGGCCAGCCAAAGGTTTTTTTGCCACCACAGGCAGAAGCCCCTGCATTACTGTTCCCTCATGCCATGATGCCCCCCTCCCCCGCTTCCACCACCACTCAAATCCATCTTCTCATCTTTTTTTGGGGGGGGGGGAGAGCGGCAGCAACAGTGGTGGTGGCACAACTGTTTTGAAAGCAGTGGCTTTAGTGCCCGCAGCAGGCCATGTACTTTGATGCATTCATACATGGCCTGTTGCTCCTGCCCCTCTTCGACAGGAAGTTGCATCGGAGGGGGCAGGAGCGGCAGGCCATGATTTTCATGCCAAAGTCATGGTCTGTCACAGGCAGCAAAACAGCAGCACAAAGCCACCACTTCAAAACATCATAGACTACCTTGTAGACAGGCAGTCCCTGCTCAAGGGATTAGCAATGACTTTACCAAGGGTAGAGATCTCTTATGTTCTACCTTATTTGGACGACAGAGACCTCTAGTAGTTCTACTAAAATATTGCATTGTGATTTTTAATGCTACCCAGTGCTTCCAGAACATGGGAGGGCTCGCTTAACCAGGGAAGTAATGGTGCTCAGTTGATTGGTATAAAGACCAAGCCCAAAGGCAGTTTCCTGTCTTTGTTGGCAATACCACTGTACCAGAGTGGCAGGCGTCTGGTTCTAACAGCCTATATATCATAAGAAAGGAGGTGAGGTCTCCGGTTAACCCAGCCAGTGAACTCTCACTGAAATAATGACAAGGGCAGCACTACAGCTTGCTTAAAGAGCTCCAGGAGCAGAAATATAGAACAGCCTCAGGATATCGAGAAGGAAAGAGGTGCCATTGATCCTTGATAAAAGGAGGGAGAGGATACAGTGGATGACCCTTGGATCTGAGGCACGGAGGACGAGGTTATACAGAGAGCGAGACCTCTGATCATGTCCAAGTCCAGCACCCAGCTCCAGAAGGTACTCTAGGAGATGAAGGAGAGAGTTACACAACTCAGGGTAGCCACCGTGGAAGGGGAGTGTCTGTAATTGTGATTTGTCTAGTCTTCTCTACCATTATATGTTTTGTTATCATTGTTAGTGATCCCACAAGAGTTTTTCAGTAAACCTTGGTTCAGAAAAACAAATTTTGGCCTAGACTGAGTCATTGAGAGTGGGTAAAGTGAGGAGTGCCCACGGTCTACTAGTTTTACTGGTCCCAATCTGGACTCTAAAAATTCCCAGAAAGTAAAACCTGCAAAATCAGTGTTGTCTCCCTCAAGTTGGCCATTTTTCTCGAGAAAGCTGAATAGTGGTGTACCCCAGGGATCTCTGCTGAGTCCGCTGATTTCTAACATATTTATCAAAGACCTGGAAATGGGAATAACAAGTGAGATGATCAAATTTGCAGATGACACAAAATTATTCAAAGCTGTTAAAATACAGGAGAATTGTGAAAAATTACATGAGGACCTTGAAAAATTGTGAGACTGGACATCCAAATGATAGATGAAATTTAATGTGGATAAGTGCAAAGTTATGCACTTAGGGAAGAAGAATCCAAACCACGGTTATATGATGCAAGGTTTCACATTAGGAACCACCACCCAGGAAAAGGATTTAAGCATCATTGTAGATAATACGTTGAAACCCTCCTCAGCCCAGTGTGCAGCGGCAGACAAAAAGCAAATAGAATGCTAGGAATCATAAGGAAAGGAATGGAGAATAAAACCAAAGATATTATAATGCCTCTGTATTGCTCCATGGTGCGACCGCACCATGAATATTGTGTGCAATTCTGGTTGCCATATCTTAAAAAGGATACAGCAGATTTTGAAAAGGTACAGAGAAGAGCCACCAAAATGGCAAAGGGGATCGAAGCCTATCAGGAAAGGCTTAAAAGATTAGGGCTTTTCAACTTGGAAAAGAGAAGGCTGAGAGGAAATATGATAGAGGTCTATGAAATAATGACTGGAGTGGAATGGATAAACATACATTGGTTGTTTACTCCTTCAAAAAGTAGAAAGACTAGGGGGACACACAATGAAGCTACAATATAGCACATTTAAGACAAATCAGAGAAAATATTTTTTCACTCAACGTGTACTCAAACTCTGGAATTCATTAGCAGAAGATGTAGTGTTATGTTTTTTTGAAGATGTGAATAAACAGGTGGACAAAGGTGAGTCGGTTGATATAGTGTATCTGGACTTTCAGAAAGCCTTTGACAAGGTCCCTCATCAGAGACTTTTGGCAAAACTAAAAAGTCATGGGATAGGAGGCAGTGTACTATTGTGGATCAGGAACTGGTTAAAAGATAGAAAGCAGAAGGTAGGGCTAAATGGTCAATTTTCCCAATGCAGAAAGATGAATAGTGGTGTACCCAAGGGATCTGTGCTGGGTCCGCTGCATTTTGACATATTCATAAATGACCTGGAAAGGGGTATAACGAGTGAGGTTATCAAATTTGCAGATGACACAAAACTATTTAAAGTTGTTAAAACCCAAGAGGATTGTGAAAAATTGCAAGAGGATCTTGATAAATTGGAAGACTGGGCATCAAAATGGCAGATGAAATTTAATGTGGACAAGTGCAAAGTTAAGCACCTAGGGAAGAACAACCCAAACTATGGTTACACGATGCAAGGTTCCACATTAGGAACCACCACCCAGGAAAAAGATTTAGGCGTCATTGTGGATACCATGTTAAAACCCTCGGCCCAGTGTGCAGCGGCGGCCAAGAGAGCAAATAGAATGCTAGGTATCATAAGGAAAGGAATGGAAAATAAAACAAAAGATATTATAATGCCTCTATATCGTTCCATGGTGAGACCGCACCTTGAATATTGTGTGCAGTTCTAGTCGCCGTATCTTAAAAATGATATAGCTTTATTAGAAAAGGTTCAGAGAAGAGCCACCAAAATGGTAAAGGGGATGGAAGGATACTCCTATGAAGAAAGGCTAAAAGGGTTAGGGCTCTTTAACCTGGAAAAGAGACGGCTGAGGGGAGATATGATAGAAGTCTATAAATTAATGAACGGAGTGGAATAGGTAAACGTAGATCGATTGTTTATGTTATCAGACTATAGAAAGACTAGGGGACATGCAATGAAGCTACAGGGTAAACTATTTAAGACTAATAAAAGAAAATATTTTTTTCACTCAACGTGTAATCAAACTCTGGAATTTGTTACCGGAGGATGTAGTAAAGGCTGTTAGTGTAGCTGGGTTTAAAAAGGTTTGGACAAATTCCTGGAGGAAAGGTCCATAAACCATTATTAAAAAGGGAACCAGGATATCACTGCTTGACCCAGTACAAGCATTGTGGAATCTGTGTCTTTTGGGGAAACTGCTAGGTACGTATGACCTAGATTGGCCACTGTTGGAAACAGGATACTGGGCTTGATGGACCTTGGTCTGACCCAGTATGGCATATCTTATGTTCTTATGTAGTAAAAACTGTTAGTGTAGTTGGGTTTAAAAGAGGTTTGTACCACTTCCTGGAGGAAAAGTCCCTAAATCATTATTAAAGTGGACTGGGGAAAGCCACTGCTTACCCCTGGGACAAACAGCATAGAATCAGTATATCTTTTGGGAAACTGACAGGTACTTGTGAGCTGGATTGGCCACTGTTGGAAACAGGATACTGGGCTTGATGGACCCTTGGTCTGACCCAGTATGTCACAAGCATATCTTATATCCATATATTCTTGTGCCCCTGGTCTGTCACATAGCAGAATATAGCCACTGTGAGTGCTCCCAGATTGGCAAGGGTTACACAAGTCTAAACGTGGAATCATTTTTCATGGCGTTTTCCTCCAGGAACCTGTCAAAACCTCTTTTGAATCCCACTGTTAGTCACCTTGACCATGCCCTCTGGTAATTGATTCCACAACTTAATTATGCTTTGCATGAAAAAATCCTTTGTATGATAAGTTTTCATCTTAAAATTCATCCTAATTTAGGTTCTTAAAATTTATGCTCCTAAATTTAGGACTGCCATTCATTTGCCTAGATTTATGAGCCTAGTTTAGATACCTAGAGCCCAATATTAATTTGCGACGGCTATGAGCATCTAAGGCGCATAGCTGTTGCTGCTGAACTTTAACCCCGGATATTCAATCTGGGGACATATCCGGCCACCGGCATTGAATATCCAGATTTGTTGCACAGCCGCACATGGCGCAGAAGCTAACCTTGCAGCAGCGATATTCAGTCGTTGCCCGGTTAGCTTCGGCGACGAAAGTTAGGATAGCTTTTTCTGTGCCTAACGTTTGCTGCTGATGGATAACCAGGGAGCAGCTGAATATCACCACTGCACAGTTATCCCCTGGGTACCGCCCCTGGGAACACCCCCAACACGCCCCGATGCATGTTAGTGCCGCTGAATATCCCGCTTAGGGGCATTTACACAGTTTACAGTGCTGTGAGCCGTGTAAATGCCTTTGAATATTGGGCCCCTAGTCCTGAAAATCAGTGCTAAGCTCCTAACTTTTTTCCCTGTCCTAAATCTACCCTGTTGCCATTTTATGTACCTACATTTAGGAGTTTAGGACATTTTAAGAAAATATTTAGACACTCTGCCCTTGTAAAATTTCAAAGAGACCAATTTAGGAGCATAACTCTCAAAGTTAAGAGCATAAATCCTTTGAATATCGGGCTCCGTACTTTTAAATATGAATCTTCACTTTGTATGCATATGTGTGTATCCGCTCTCCCTGCAGGTAGAGGAATGTGCTGATGCTCTTTGAGTTTCTGGGGCTGTCGCGATCTATTGTTTGGCTTTGACTGCTGCTGCTGTTTGCCGCCCCTCAGAAGCGGCTGCCCTAGGTGACTGCCTAATCTTGCCTAACAGTTGAGCCCGTCCTGGGGTTAAGAGGTCTGAGAGGCAGTTTCTCATTTATGGAGCAGTATACTGGGTGATCTAGGGAATTTCCTTGGTGTAGCAAGAGACTGGGTAATCTATGAGTTGTAGGATCTCCTTACTGGTGAAGCATTGGGTAATTTCTAGAGGGGTTGTGACCTTGCTGAAGTACGAAAGAGGCAAGTAAGCTTATCTTAGTTGGTAGACTGCCTTATTGACATATTTTAAGTACTTACGTCTCATTTTGATGTGCTGGGAAATCTCAATTAGTTCCATCTCAGTAGGCATGTACCCCATGGCCCTCATACACTCCCCCAGGTCCTTGTACCCGATATATCCATCCTGGTCTGTATCAAATTCCTTAAAAGCATTCAATAGCTCTGTGGACAGCAAGAGAGAGAGAGAAAGCTGCAGTCTTTACTGAACCCATGACAGTAGCTCAGAGTCTTTCATCCCAAGAAGACGTGAGCGCGCTTTAGACTCCGAGCTCTCCACACACAAGCACGTAGCCCATTCCAGGGTGGATTGCTGACAGGGGTGTGCATGAAAAAGACATTTTAATTGCATTTGTTTTACTTCATATGTATTTTTTGTAGTATTTAGTTCACATTTTTCCAGTAGTTGCATGTAGGTATTTCCCAGAGCGCTTACAATTTAAGTTTATACCTGTGGTAATGGAAGGTTAAGTGACTTGCCCAAGGCCACAAGAAGGGTCAATGGGATTTGAACCCTGTTCTCTCTGGTCATTTTGACTTTCTTTTCTTTTGTTTTAATTCTATGGCTTCGGCACCCTGAATGAGCTTGTTCTCAGAAGCTAAGCAAGGCCAGGCCTGGCTAGTACTTGGATAGGAGATTACCTTAGAATACCAGGTGCTGTAGACTTAACAGCACAGAAGAAAAGCCTGGCAATCTAATTCCAGTTGCAGCTTGCCAAGAAAACCCAGGGGCTGGGTCACCAGGAGTCAGCATTGACTCAATGGCACACAATTTCACTTGTACACATATAAATAGTGCATACACAAATAACAGAAACAAAAAAATCTCATAAAATCATTACATTTTTTTTGTTTCATTTCTAAATGACACAAAACGATATAGGAAGTGACATGAATGCAACATGATCATTCTTGGAAGGGACATGAAATAATACTATTATTACGCTTACTACTAATAAATCACAGTAGCATTCATGGTGACAAAGGGAGGTAAACTCAGTGGTGGAGCGGGGATTAGGAGCTATCAGTGTCTTGGCTCCCATTCCTTTGTGTTACGCAATAGGATCCAACCTCACCTTCTCACCATCGCTCTGTGTAGTCAACTGTCATGGAGCCAACACTGGGAGGTGATCTCTCAACACAGGAGAGCAAGATGCCAGGTGTTCAGTAATAAACAGGTTAACTGGAAGTTTAGTAAAGCAGCCTGTGTGTGCGTTTGTGCGTGTGTGTGTGTGTTTGTGTAGACACGTGTGTTTACAAAGGCTGCCTGTGCTCCTGTACATTGGTATCGTAACATGAGTGCATTGGTATCTTATGCATTGAACTTTATATGGATTTTGAGTGGAGCTATTTGTTACATGGATAATATATCCCAACACGCTGGTTGGGAATTGCTAGTAGAGCACTACCAGGTAGCCCTAGAATTTTACAGACACTGGCAGTCTTTGTGGCCTTAGGCAAGTCACTTAACCCTCCATTACCTTAGAAGAAAGGCCTGGCAATCTACTTCCGGTCATGCTGCCAAGAAAACCCAGGAGCTGCTGGGTCGCCAGGAGTCAGCATTAACTCAAAGGCACACATCGCATTGCAGTGCATAATAGACCATCCCCGCTCCTCAAATCTTATAATCTAATAAAGAAGAAAGGCAAGTAACACAGAAAACCATGTGGAGTGTGTGTGTGTGTGGGGGGGTCTTTTAGTTAAAACAATGAGGCAGCTTCAAGGAGTAAGGGCGGCTGAGGGACAGGTCCACCTGCCATTCATCTGAAACGTCAGAACTCACCATCCATTTCCTCTGGGGCCAGCTCTCTCTCCTGAACAAAAAGAAGAAAGGGGCAAAAAGGAAAACAGAGATATATATCAGAGAAATGCAAAACTTTTAACATAAAAATCTTTACAACAGCAGGATCAGGCATCTGGAAGCCCGAGCACTATCATAGCTGAAGGCATTTTCTTGGAACAGCAGGAAGCACCCCGTACCCCTTTTCACCAATGTTCCAGCAAAGCTGTGTGGGAATCCGCCACCCACGCTGCTGACGGTAAAGGGATATGAGGTGCCCCCGGCTCCCATCCCTGCCTGCACACCTTACTGGGACCTGCAGCGGTGCCAATGATAAGAAACATAAATGCAGTGCTTATCAGAACCTCTGAACCGCTGCATGCTGATGCTATGCTATGAAAGGCCAACTAATCCCACACCCTCCAATGCAAACTTCCCATTTGCATGGGGGCAGAACCGGCTGGTCTGAGCATAGTGCTATTTATTGTCACTGCAAGACCCAGAGAGGGCAACAGCAACAGTAATGGGCCGCTTTCCAAGGTTTGACGATCTAGGCAACCACCTAGATTGTCTAATGGTAGTGCTGGACCTGCAGTAGGGGGAGGTGCTGTGATATCACACTTTTAGGCACTGCCTGCTCCTGCAATATTACAGCAGTTCTCCTTATGGTAGCAGTGTGGGCAGAGGATTCCAAGGCAGTTTTGCAGGAACATTGCTTTTCACCAAGTGCATATGTGACAATAACAGTTCTGATCCTACTTGCTCTACACCCCTCTCAAAGACATGCCGGTGTCCCCACACTCTCCGCACTCTCTAGCTGAGTAGCCAGCAAGGTTCAAGTACAACCCCCAGTTCCATGGTAGCTCAGAGATAGATTCTATGGCAAAGCTTCCAAAATTCTGCCGCAATTCCCTCTCACATTTACACAGATTTCCATATGCAAATTATATTTACGAACATAACATAAGAACTGCCATACTGGGTCAGACCAAGAGTCCATCCAGTCTAGTATCCTGTTTCCAACAGTGGCCATTCCAGGTCTCAAGTACCTAGCCCCCCCCCCCCCAAACAGCCCCACGGCCATCTAAGAGACTGCAGAGGGAGCCATGGAAGCCCGCACGAGGCCCTGGCTCTCTCTGCACAGCCACTAGCGTGAGGAGTCTTTTCCCTCACGCTAGCGGCTGTATCTGTGAAGCCGCACATGCTGGGAAAGGTTAAAGGGCATTGCCTTTAATCTCTCCCGGCATTCGCGGCTCCACAGATACAGCCGCTAGCATGAGGGAAAAGACTCCTCATGCTAGGGCTGTGCAGAGGGAGCTGGGGCCTCGCGCGGGCTTCCTCGGCTCCCTCTGCAGCCATCCACAGTGTGCATTAATGGTGTTCGCGTGGGGCCCCCTGAAGCGCGGGGCCCCCTGAAGCACGGGGCCCTGTGCGAACAACATTATCGCACAATGGACGGGCCTGTCCTGTATGTTGGTACCAATGACATAGGAATTCTGGAGGCCAAATTTAGGCTTTTACATAGGAAGATGAAATCCGGTACTTCCAAGGAAGCATTCTCTGAAATGTTTCCCGTTCCACACGCAGCATCCAAAAAGCAGGCAGAGTTCCGGGATCTCAATGTGTGGATGAGACAGTGGTGCAAAGAAGAGGGTTTTAGATTTGTTAGGAACTGGGCAACATTCTGGGGAAGGAAGAGGCTTTTCCGAAAGGATGGGCCCCACCATAACTGGAATGGAACCAGGCTGCTGGCATTAACCATTAAAAAGGAGACAGAGCAGCTTTTAGATAATAGAGAAAAGTGGACAGTCACCCACGACAGCATGTTTTAGAAGGATGTACCCTTGAAGGATACCAACAAAAGAGGAAAGTTAGGGCATCCCGACAGAGATTACAATAAAAATAAAAGTAACCTAGATGTTCTTTCAGCTCTGTACCCCTATCAACTGATAATTAAATTAATATGAATAAAATACAACCTCTAAAATTCCTGTATGCAAATGCTAGAAATCTATAAAATAAGATGGAAGAGCTAGAATATATAGCACTAAATGAAAGGTTAGATATGATTGGCTTCTCTGAGACCTGTGGAAGGAGGACAACCATCACAGCAGATTGACTCAACAGTGAAGCAGGAAGTGAGATAACTTGGGGTGACCCTTGATCAGACCCTCAGTATGCTCACCCTTATAAAGAACATCACCAAATCAGTCTACTATAAACTAAGACTCCTACAACACCTGTTTAGACCATTACTATCCAACTTTGACTTTCGTTCAGTTTTACAAGCCATGATCTTCCCATATTTTGATTTCTCTAATAGCATCTTACAAAGCCTCCTCAAACAGACATTGAAACCCTTGCAGTTAGCTCAAAATGTTGCTGCCCGCTTGATAAACAACTACTGGACTATGGTAAGCCCTCTATTTATTGAGAAAAAGTTCCAATTATGCACCATATGCACAGCCAATTTACTAAAACCATCAGTTTACTTAGAATACTAGGTTAGTATGAACCAATGGTCTCAGTTTAAAATTATGCAACACAGGGTAACTTGCTCTGCAGCTGCAAACTCCGATAACATCAGCGACCATAAACTGGGTTCAAAACATTATTGGACAAACATTTTGAAGCTATAAATTTAAATCAGAACTTATCTGAATATTGAAATCTTCTTTTCTTTTTCAAATCACAAACATTGAACGTGCTGTAGTCTCCCAATGATTAAATACCATCCCCAACGCCACCTCTAAGGTACCATTTGCTACACGTTTCAATTCTTCTTCGGGGGTATATATTGAATGAAACTAGCACTGTCTTCATTGTATCAAACAATTGTATCAAACGTTTTTTGTGAAAGCCGGAGAGCTTCATTGTAACACGCTTCCTGTCTCATGTTTGATACAATTGTTTGATACAACGAAGACAGTGCTAGTTTCATTCAATATATACCCCCTGAAGAAGAATTGAAACGTGTAGCAAATGGTACCCTAGAGGTGGCGTTGGGGACGGTATTTAATCATTGGGAGACTACAGCACGTTCAATGTTTGCGATTTGAAAAAGAAAAGAAGATTTCAATATTCAGATAAGTTCTGATTTAAATTTATAGCTTCAAAATGTTTGGCCAAAAATGTTTTGAACCCAGTTTATGGTCGCTGATGTTATCGGAGTTTGCAGCTGCGGAGCAAGTTACCCTGTGTTGCATAATTTTAAACTGAGACCATTGGTTCGTACTAACCTAGTATTCTAGTAAACTGATGGTTTTAGTAAATTGGCTGTGCATATGGTGCAAAATTGGAACTTTTTCTCAATAAATAGAGGGCTTACCATAGTCCAGTAGTATATATCCCTCTATAAAGTAGACCGACAGTCTGTATTGTGGACACACAACGCTTGATAAACAAGACAAATAGGGCAGAAAATATCACTCATATACTATATGGGCTACATTTGCTTCCTATTATAAGCCAAATAAAATATAAAATACTAATGACCACTTTTAAAACGCTGAAGAACATTTCACCAACACATCTTAACACCTTCATAAATATCTCCCCTGTTGAGCGAAAAAGAAGAATATGTACTCAATATTGCAGTCCCCACCCAATACAGATACACAAACCGATCCACGAGCAATAGAGCATTTTCATACTTCGCCCCAATCTTATGGAATGCTCTCCCGGATAAACTGAGAGCTATTAACGACCTCCAACTGTTCCATAAAGAAATTAAGACTTTGTTATTCATTGAACATTTTGGAGATAATCATAACCATGAACAGCTCTACCCAACATAGTTTCTGATCCTCACTTCCTAGCCCCAACCCCTTACTCCTCCTATAACTATAGCTACCCATACTTAATCTCAGATGCATAAAGAACAGCCTTCTCTTCTCCCACCCAATAATACATTAACTTTAGGTAAGTAAGTAATTTAAAATAGTTCCTTGTAAATATGTTGATTGTAAATATGTTAATTGTAAATATGTTAATTGTAAACACGTTCCACTAATGTTTTTCCCTCCAGTTCAGTGAGGACCAACATCACCATCTTTGTCTTTCTTCGCTCCAGCCCAATCCAACCCCTTTCTCTCCTCCTCAAGAATCTTCTAATTCCCTCTCAGGGCCAAAGGACGGCAATACAAATCTCTGAGCTGAAACACAGGAAAATGGAGAGCATAAATGCTGGCTTTTTTTTTTTTATTTAGAGAGCCTTCCAGATCATTGGAGCAAACAAAAATGCAATGCAATGTGTGCCTTCAAGTCAATGCTGACTCCTGGCAACCCAGCAGCTCCCAGAGCAAACGGACTAAACACTTCACTTCTGGTGCATTGAGACACTTTCAAGACCAAAGTCGTGCACCGGAAGTGAAACATTTAATAAGCGATGCATGCTCCAGAGACTCGGGAAGGCACTCTCTGAATTTAAACAAAAAAATAGCATTTGTGCTCTTCACTGTGTGATCACCCAGATTTGTACCACAGGGCTGCTCTACATTTTTACAGCTGCTCAGCCACCAGCATAGAGACAAGTATATAGTTTGGCATCTCGCTGCTGCTGCTCTAGACAAGCCACCGCCCTGTGCAACTGCACAGCTTGCACAGTGGGTGGTACTGGCCTTGCTTACTGTAGATTGTAATCCTTCTGGGGAAAGGACATACTGTAACTGTCAGGGGCGGCCCAAGGGGGGTGCGGGGCCATGTGCGGAGACTCGGTGCGGGGCCTCATTTGCATAAGTGGCCTTATTTGCATAAATATTTGCATAATGCTAACATACACTAACTTTTAGTAAACATGTCTCTTAATGAGTGTATGGATAAAGACAGACTATAATCCAGTGCCAACCGCCAGGCACATTAGCAACTACTACAAACACTGCCCAGGCACATTAGGAACTACTACAAACACTGCCCAGACTACAGTATAATGCAGTGCCAACCGCCAGGCACATTAGGAACTTCTACAAACACTGCCCATTTAGAACCCATAGCAAACCCGCCGTATCCTAACAGCACTACCAGGACTCACAAAGCACCATACCCTACCTATCAAAAAGCAACACTGCAAATATTAAACCAATACATTTCAGAGTACAACAATACATGACCTACTGGGGAAAGAGAACAAGTGGCAATGTCAAATAGGAATTACATAAACAGAATACCTCAGCTCAGTTACACATGCAGAACATAGACCATCACCAAACAAGGAATCACAATTTAGAAACAGGAAGGTAATAATTAAACTGGGAACCCCAAAAGCCAAACTTGGAATGTACAACAACACTGTAGAAATAAAACTATAAATTAATTTCCACTTGTACCAAACAAAGCGCAGACGTTAATGATGCACATTTCCCAGAGCTTTCATATTCCAGTTAATAAATTCAAAATAAAGAGATATCTTTTTACCTTTTGTGCATTTTTTTTCAGTTGCAATTGCTCCAGACACTTTCTTCTGGTTTCTTCATGTTTTCTGCTAACTCTCCATCATCTGCTGTCCATTTGTCCTTTCTTCTCTCTTCTAGTTTTTTTTTCCATTCTCTCTCTCTACATCTGCTTTAACATACTAATCTTTCTCCTTTTGCTCTTTCCTCATTCCTATTTCATCCACTCAAATTTTACCCCTCCATCCTCAATCCCCACTTACTCTCCCAATACCCGGCTAATTGTAGATTTTTTTATCCCTCCCACACAAAATATTTTTCCCCTCTCCATTTTACTCTCCCAGCCCCATCCCATTCTAATCCTCCCCCAACATCAGCTCCCTTCTAGTTCCAGCCTCACCCAGCATCCATTCCCTTCTAGTCCCTGCATCAGCCCATTTCCAGTCCTAGCCCCCCATCAGCCCATTTCCAGTCCTAGCAACCCCCCAAACCCAATACCAGTCCTAGCCCCCCCCATCAACCCACTTCCAGTCCTAACCCACCATCAGCCCACTTCCAGTCCTAACCCCATCAACCCATTTCCAGTCAGCCCCCCATAGCCCATTGCCAGTCCTAACCCCCCCATCAGCCCACAGCCCATTACCAGTCCTAACCCTATCAGCCCACCTCAAGTCCTAACCCCTCCCCATCAGCCCATTTCCTGTCCTAGCCCCCCCCCCCCATAGCCCATTATCAGTCCTATCCCCCCCATAGCCCATTACCAGACAGCCCCCATCAGCAACAGCCCATTACCAGTCTTAACCCCCCCATAGCCCATTACCAGTCCTAACCCCCCATCAGCCCACAGCCCATTACCAGTACTAACCCCATCAGCCCACCTCCAGTGTTAACCCCCCCCATCAGCCCATTCCCAGTCCTAGCCCCCCCATAGCCCATTACGTCCTAACCCCATCAGCCCACCTCCAGTCTTAATCCCCCCAGCCCATTTCCAGTCCTAGCAACCCCCCCAACCCATTACCAGTCCTAGCCCCCCATAGCCCACTGCCAGTCCTAATCCCACCAGCCCATTTCCAGTCTTAATCCCCATCACCCAATTTTCAGTTTAAGCCCCCCCATACCCCATTACCAGTCCTAACCTCCCCATCAGCCCACTCCCAGTCCTAATCCCACCAGCCCATTTCCAGTCCTAATCCCCCATCAGCCCATTTCCAGTCCTAATCCCCCATAGCCCATTACCAGTCCTAACCCCCCCCCATCAACCCACTTTCCGTCTTAATCCCATCAGCCCATATACAGACTTAGCTCCCCCATAGCCCATCACCACTCCTAACCACCCCCCATAGCCCATCACCACTCCTAACCCCCCCATAGCCCCCCCATAGCCCATCACCACTCCTAACTCCCCATAGCCCCCCATAGCCCATCACCACTTCTAACCCCCCCCATAGCCCATCACCACTTCTTACCCACCCATAGACAATCTCTTCTCACCCCCCCATAGCCCATAACCACTCCTAACCCCCCCCATAGCCCATCACCACTTCTAACCCCCCCCCCCTAGCCCATCATCACTTCTACCCCCCCCCCCCCGCCCACCATCACTTCTAACCCCCCCCCATCGCCCATCACCACTTCTAACCCCCACCATAGCCCCCCCCCCCAGCCCCCCCGCCCGGGAAAATTTTTTTTTTTTTAAGCTGTCTTCTCCGGCTGCCGGGGCCGCCGCGGCAGCATCGAGTGTGCCGCGGGGCCCCCCCTGCCCAGCAGAACCTGCCCTCCCCTTTATCACCTCTGTCTCTGATTGTAGCTTCAGTCAAACGCGCCGGCTTTCAGAGCGCGAAAGGACCAGTTTCCCTTTCGCGGCTCTGATAAGCCCGCGGGGGCTGATGGGAACTTCCCATCAGCCCCCGCGGGCTTAACAGAGCAGCGAGGGAGAAACTCTCCTCTCGCGCTCTGAGAGCCGGCGCGTGTGACTGAAGCTACAACGAGAGACAGAGGTGATAAAGGGGAGGGCAGGTTCTGCTGGGCAGGGGGGGCCCCGCGGCACACTCGATGCGGCCGCGGGGGCCCCCGGCAGCGGAAGAAGACAGCTTTTTTTTTTTTTTTTTAAATTTAACTTTAGGATCAGAATGTTTTTTGCGCGGGGCCCCCTGAAACGCGGGGCCCTGTGCAAAAAACATTCTCGCTCAATGGACGGGCCGGCCCTGGTAACTGTACTCCCGGACTGTAACTCACCCTAAACTGGGATTTGGAAAGGTGATTAATTAAATTGAAAATCCCTATCCAGATTTTGTGTGCAAGTCTGTGGAAATTCAAGGGTGTGCAAGATCAGTGCAAATGTACCGAGGCAAGGCTGGCAGAAGAGTGTAAACTTCAGGCTGCCGCAAGCACATGGGTGATCATAAGCAAGCATGGAGCCCATGGGAACACTGGGCCAGTAGTAGTCATCACCCCTTAAGACCCGTCCTGCAATCTTTGGGGATCAGAACTGTTGGTGCTCGCATTTGTTCCCCCGCTGGTTCCTGCCTCGTACTGTTGCTACGTGCGTACGCTACCGGTGCTCGACTGTGCTCTAATCCATGTGCCTTGCTTTGCGAATTGCTACGTGCAATATTTGCATGCTTTCATTGCGCATCATGAGATATCTCCGCAGTGCACTGTAGCTGCGCATGCTATTAAGTGCAGTTTACCACAGTCAGGGCCGGCCCGTCCATTGAGCGAGAATGTTTTTTGCACAGGGCCCCGCGTTTCAGGGGGCCCCGCGCAAAAAACATTCTGATCCTAAAGTTAAATTTAAAAAAAAAAAAAAAAAGCTGTCTTCTTCCGCTGCCGGGGGCCGCCGCGGCAGCATCGAGTGTGCCGCGGGCCCCCCCTGCCCAGCAGAACCCGCCCTCCCCTTTATCACCTCTGTCTCTCGTTGTAGCTTCAGTCACACGCGCCGGCTCTCAGAGCGCGAGAGGAGAGTTTCTCCCTCGCTGCTCTGTTAAGCCCGCGGGGGCTGATGGGAAGTTCCCATCAGCCCCCGCGGGCTTATCAGAGCCGCGAAAGGGAAACTGGTCCTTTCGCGCTCTGAAAGCCGGCGCGTTTGACTGAAGCTACAATCAGAGACAGAGGTGATAAAGGGGAGGGCAGGTTCTGCTGGGCAGGGGGGCCCCGCGGCACACTCGATGCTGCCGCGGCGGCCCCGGCAGCCGGAGAAGACAGCTTAAAAAAAAAAAAATTTTCCCGGGCTGGGGGGCTGGGGGGGGGGCTATGGTGGGGGTTAGAAGTGGTGATGGGCTATGGGGGGGGTGTTAGAAGTGATGATGGGCTATGGGGGGGGGGTTAGAAGTGATGATGGGCTATGGGGGTGTTAAGTATTTCTGTGGGGCTAGGGGGGGGGTAGAAGTGATGGGCTATGGGGGGGTTAGTAGTGGTGATGGGCTATGGGGGGTTAGAAGTGGTGATGGGCTATGGGGGGGCTATGGGGAGTTAGGAGTGGTGATGGGCTATGGGGGGGCTATGGGGGGGTTAGGAGTGGTGATGGGCTATGGGGGGTGGTTAGGAGTGGTGATGGGCTATGGGGGAGCTAAGTCTGTATATGGGCTGATGGGATTAAGACTGAAAGTGGGTTGATGGGGGAGGGGGGTTAGGACTGGTAATGGGCTATGGGGGATTAGGACTGGAAATGGGCTGATGGGGGATTAGGACTGGAAATGGGCTGGTGGGATTAGGACTGGGAGTGGGCTGATGGGGAGGTTAGGACTGGTAATGGGGTATGGGGGGGCTTAAACTGAAAATTGGGTGATGGGGATTAAGACTGGAAATGGGCTGGTGGGATTAGGACTGGCAGTGGGCTATGGGGGGCTAGGACTGGTAATGGGTTGGGGGGGTTGCTAGGACTGGAAATGGGCTGGGGGGATTAAGACTGGAGGTGGGCTGATGGGGTTAGGACGTAATGGGCTGTGGGGGGGCTAGGACTGGGAATGGGCTGATGGGGGGGTTAACACTGGAGGTGGGCTGATGGGGTTAGTACTGGTAATGGGCTGTGGGCTGATGGGGGGTTAGGACTGGTAATGGGCTATGGGGGGGTTAAGACTGGTAATGGGCTGTTGCTGATGGGGGCTGTCTGGTAATGGGCTATGGGGGGGATAGGACTGATAATGGGCTATGGGGGGGGCTAGGACAGGAAATGGGCTGATGGGGAGGGGTTAGGACTTGAGGTGGGCTGATAGGGTTAGGACTGGTAATGGGCTGTGGGCTGATGGGGGGGTTAGGACTGGCAATGGGCTATGGGGGGCTGACTGGAAATGGGTTGATGGGGTTAGGACTGGAAGTGGGCTGATGGTGGGTTAGGACTGGAAGTGGGTTGATGGGGGGGCTAGGACTGGTAGTGGGTTGGGGGGTTGCTAGGACTGGAAATGGGCTGATGGGGGGCTAGGACTGGAAATGGGCTGATGCAGGGACTAGAAGGGAAGGGATGCTGGGTGAGGCTGGAACGAGAAGGGAGCTGATGTTGGGGGAGGATTAGAATGGGATGGGGCTGGGAGAGTAAAATGGAGAGGGGAAAAATATTTTGTGTGGGAGGGATAAAAAATCTACAATTAGCCGGGTATTGGGAGAGTAAGTGGGGATTGAGGATGGAGGGGTAAAATTTGAGTGGATGAAATAGGAATGAGGAAAGAGCAAAAGGAGAAAGATTAGTATGTTAAAGCAGATGTAGAGAGAGAGAATGGAAAAAAAACTAGAAGAGAGAAGAAAGGACAAATGGACAGCAGATGATGGAGAGTTAGCAGAAAACATGAAGAAACCAGAAGAAAGTGTCTGGAGCAATTGCAACTGAAAAAAAATGCACAAAAGGTAAAAAGATATCTCTTTATTTTGAATTTATTAACTGGAATATGAAAGCTCTGGGAAATGTGCATCATTAACGTCTGCGCTTTGTTTGGTACAAGTGGAAATTAATTTATAGTTTTATTTCTACAGTGTTGTTGTACATTCCAAGTTTGGCTTTTGGGGTTCCCAGTTTAATTATTACCTTCCTGTTTCTAAATTGTGATTCCTTGTTTGGTGATGGTCTATGTTCTGCATGTGTAACTGAGCTGAGGTATTCTGTTTATGTAATTCCTATTTGACATTGCCACTTGTTCTCTTTCCCCAGTAGGTCATGTATTGTTGTACTCTGAAATGTATTGGTTTAATATTTGCAGTGTTGCTTTTTGATAGGTAGGGTATGGTGCTTTGTGAGTCCTGGTAGTGCTGTTAGGATACGGCGGGTTTGCTATGGGTTCTAAATGGGCAGTGTTTGTAGAAGTTCCTAATGTGCCTGGCGGTTGGCACTGCATTATACTGTAGTCTGGGCAGTGTTTGTAGTAGTTCCTAATGTGCCTGGGCAGTGTTTGTAGTAGTTGCTAATGTGCCTGGCGGTTGGCACTGGATTATAGTCTGTCTTTATCCATACACTCATTAAGAGACATGTTTACTAAAAGTTAGTGTATGTTAGCATTATGCAAATATTTATGCAAATAAGGCCACTTATGCAAATGAGGCCCCGCACCGAGTCTCCGCACATGGCCCCGCACCCCCCTTGGGCCGCCCCTGACCACAGTGCACCTTGTTTGGATGGAGGGACTTGCTTCAGGACATTGCTCTGTTTGACACAGGCGCTTGTCTTCTGGGGGAGACAGTGTCTTGCTGTCCTCCCTCTGAAACTTGGCATGGAGGCTTCGGCTCGCCTCTTGCAGGTATCATTTAAAGTTGATGAATATGGACTTCTTTTCTACCTCTTCAGCTCCTCCCAGAAGACTGGTGTCCTCCAACCCAAAGGGTATTGGTTTAAGACCGACCCATGCCTGCCAACTATTAATGACGCTACTCTCTTGGTAAAATATTTCCTCACAATGATTCTGGCCACTTTCCCTTTTGCTGTCACGGATTCAGTGCCGGCATTTCCCTGGGAGACGGACTCCTCCTATCCTACACTGCTGTCCTTCGTCTGATGTGAAGACGGGTTTATGATGTGTAGTGGCAAAGATGCTGATCTGGGCTATTTCTGCCCTGCTAATTAGAGCTTGGAGAGGCTTAAACTCCCTTCTGTCCTTTAATGGAAGGATTCAATTCAGTGAGTTTCAGACTCTGCCCACCCGTCTCAGGTCCGCTCTTCCTTCTCTGAAGTCATGTGCAGAGAGAGAGCTCGAATCGCTGTCCACGGTATCTCTCACTCTCTCCATGTCTTGATCTTTTTATAGATAGCATGAGAAATACATCAGATGGAGGCGCTTCTTCAGCATCTCTGTTCTGTTATCTCCGGTATAGTGTAACACTGATTCCTGAGCACTAGACAGACCTGCGATAGGCTATCGGTAGCTTGGGGCAGTGTGATCCTTGAGATTTCTGAAACATACTGTAATAGGGGCGGTTTTCTAAAGCTTTTACTTTGGGGAAAGGGAAGGGATTTTGGATTTAGTTCAAGCCTTTCAGGAGTAGTTCTTACATTCAGGCCCAGTAGGTATTGTCCTATTTGCAGAGGCTTACAATCTCAAATTTGTATGTGGGGCAATGGAGGTTAAAGATTACAAGGAGCAGGTGCCAGCAGTGGGATCTGTCCAGCCTATTGTTCTATCCCTTTCACTGTTCCTCTGCTCCCTGCGTTATGTGTGAAAAGGGTTTTTCTATCATTGCACAAGCATCTATGTATGTGCAAAGCACATCCACAGAAAATGTGCAGTTTATGCGATGTGCAGTTATTTTTATGCATAGTTTGGGTACTGTGGAAGCGGATTTGCAGTGCACACACATATTTTATAAAATATCTAGTTCTCGTGTAGTATACATCGGCACATTTGCACCAATGCTAGAACAGGTGCATCGTTGTTTGCAAACTATTGGGGCTATTTTATAAAGGCGCATAGGTCCCCTTGTAGCCTAAATCAGCGCCTTTTTGGACCTCTCCCATAGGCATCTGTTAGAAAACTAGGCCCAGGGAGAGCACCGGTGAAAGCTAACTCCAGGGGTAAAACAATGGGGCTGTGATTACTGCCCACCATTCACTCGCCAGCATTACCCTTTTTCCTGTATGGCATAGGTAATGGTGCCCGCATTGTTAAGAGGCGTTTTTCAGAGCACGATGTTTCTGACAGACAAAGCAGACACAATTCTCAATGGGCAACGTTTCGGGGAGCAAGAAGGAAATTAAGAGTAAGTCTGTATTTTGCTTTCATAATCATGATAAACTTCTTCAGGCTAAAGCCACCCACACGGGGTTTACCCGACCTCATGTAGCTCGATTATCAAGACCTATTGTCAATTTCATGTTAAAATGAAACGTGTGACTGTGATTCCTGTAACCTCAGTTTGTGGCTAAAGTGGCAAACTTAGTACCTGATTCAAGCTCTTTTCCCATAGACACCGAGGCCCTGGGCACGCAGAACGTTTGGACAGGGCAGAGTTAGTCCCGATTCTGCAGCTGTGGGGGCTAGGCGCACCCACAATGGCAGAATCAGGGACATAGACAGGCTGGCATCGTATTCCATGCAGCTGTATGCGCCCAAACCTGCCCATCCTCACATGACCATGGAAGCAGTGGAGAAAGTCTGCCATGGTGTCCTGTCACCATCCAGTGTGCAGAACAGAATCAGCTGTCGCCCTGCGGCCCAGGCGCTCCAGTGCCCGCTTGAAGCTGGTGGCCAGCATGGCCTGGATCGGGTCTGCCGGAGCCACAGCCAGCCATCGGCATGGAGGGCAGGGGTGTTTCTCATGTGCACACCGCCCTGCCCACCCCTTATTCCACCAGCGGACAGGTATGGGATGTACATCTATTGGGGTGCCAGGGAATGTACACAGGCTGTTCCTGCATACCCTGTGTGCATTCTGGCACCTGGCCACTCCTTCACTCCGCCCCCTCTCTGCACCCTCCCGCCCACATACAGCGCTCCCAGCACAACCGCTGTGTACTTGCAGGGCGCGTAGGCTGCGGAATACGATTGGGGAACTGATCACAGTCTACACGTCCAGCCTACACGTCCACAGCTGCTATTTGCAATATTTGGAATGACCTCCTTAGTGAATGAGACCTTTTGTGGAAAAGATCAGGTATCTCTGATAGACAAGAGACATTTTTGTGATAGGCAAACAGATGGACTGTTACCATACCACCATTCCACTAACACTGAGGACTCAACACCTTAAAAAGGCAGCACTGCAAATATTACACCAGGCCCTCAAACACCAGTACACCTACTTTTGGGAAAGCAGAGCAAACCAAATTGCTACAAAGCCATACACAGAATCTACATGATAAGAAGATTCCTCCCCTCATTTAGACGTGCAAAACAGAACGCGATCCTTGCCAAATACCTGTTGGATACTACACTGTGTTTATTTGTCTGGTCTGGAAGGGGAATGCAAGGCCGGAAAAGGGGTAATAATTTATCGGCCTCTCTGATTAGATTTTGCCAAGTATATTATGCTACAGTATAAGGCATTTTTTAGATGGTAGGCGGAGATTGGAATTGTGATGTCAAGGTTCCGACATTCACAATTCCGGCAGCATTTTGGAAAAGGCTCTGCTGAACATGAAGCCTGTTCTAAAATAGTGCAAGAGTACACATGCATTTGCCGATATGCAGATCCGGAGGATCCATTTTGCAAATATACACATGGGAAAAATCAACCGCGGAAACTCGGCAACTTACATGTGTAGGTGCCCAGCACTTACATACATATTGCCAGCAGTGCATTCTTCCTAGCAAAAGAGGTGCTGGTGCTCCTATGCAGGGCTCTTTTATCAGTGCATGAGGACCACGGGTTAATGTTAGCAGGCAAGTTTGCAAACCTACACGTAGAAATGCTGCCAATTAACTACAGGTGCTTCTACCTTTATCTAATTTCAACTGGGGGAGGGGGAAATAAACAATGCAGGATTAAGGAGGATAATCCCTCTTGTAAAGGGCTGGTCGAAACAAGCACTTTTTCAAAACCTGTAAGTGCCATAGAGCAGCTGTACATTCCATCGTGGACAATTGCAGTCGTACATGTGCATTCGCTATATGACATGGGGAATAAACATGTAGATTTTTGACTTATCCATGGCACTCCCTAACCACGCACCCTTGCAATTTCTATGAGTAAGAACCTCCATGTGTAGACTGAGTCCTTTGTAAAATTGCCATTTCTACGTGTAAATGCCTGATTTTGTAAGTTGAAATTGCAAATAAGCCCATGTTGTTGTTGCTAAGTGCCATCGAGTCAGTGTAGACTCATGGCGACCCCCTGGATGGTTGTCCTAAATTGTGTTCGGTCTTCAGTCAAGCGGCTCATTGTTGACAAACTGGCACCCGTAGCTGCTGTTATTGTATTGATCCATCTTATTGCTGGCCTTCCTCTCTTACGCTGACCTTCTATCTTGCCAAGCATGTAAATGCTTTACAGCTGATATATACACACACACATACACTTGTTATGTTATGATAAGCCATTTGACTGTGTTGTTGATGGTTATATTGAAGACTGGTCACTTGTGATGCGAATGGAAGGGGGGTTGGGGTTCTGGTTCTCACTATATATGATGGACCTGATATTCAGCACCGGCAGTTAATGCTAGCCACCGACATGAACTTTAACCACAAATATTCAATGCTGGGGCTATATCCAGCCCCTGGGCTTGAAGATGTGGGTAGACTGCTGAACCATGAAGCTAATCGGGCAGCGGCGTTATTCTGATACTCTCCAGTTAGCTTCTGCGCCTAAAGTGAGTCCAGCACTTGCTACGCCATACTTTGGCTGTGTGTCGCTAACCAGGTTGCAGTTCAATATCGCCACTGCCCATTTAGCAACACATGCCACCCGGGAACACCCCCGAAATACCCCGTTGCTAATTGTGTCAGTGCCAGTGAATATCCATCACAGCGGCATTTACACTGTCTACAAACCGTGTAAATGCCTTTGAATACCCCCCCCCCAATGTACCTGATACTGTAATCATTTGTATGTGATCCACTTTGAATTAGCTCTGGAGCCAGAAAGGTGGAATAGAAATTCCTGAATGAAATGAAATCCTAAATAAGGCACCATGTGTTAGAAATAGAAATGTAGAAACAAGAATGAAAGCCGGGCTGCCCGCAGTGCGACCCTGGAAACGAGAACCAGAAATGCGTATCAGCGGTGCACATTGCCCAGAGCTCAGAGAGAAAAGAGAAGAGTGAGCAGGAGCAAGGGGAGGAGCTGAAACAACAGGGAAATATGTGTGGAGCCTGGGATCAGGTTAGAAACATAATCTAACCAGAAACATTATGGAGCAGCACCAGACCTTGGGGAACTGTCTTTGTTATTTCTCTTTACTACTCTGTAATTGTGTATTTTGGCCATGTTTTAAGATCATTTTCAAAAGCGTTAATCAGGCTTCATCTGCATAGCATTTGGAATTATGTAGGTAGCACCAACAAATTTAAAATTTACCCCTGCTACGGATTTTCAGTCTGCAAACATTTCACAGATATTTTTAGCTGCATACAAAAAAGGCATCTCTGGGAGCATGTTTCGATCAGGGAAAAAAACTATGAATCTGGACAGCATTTTCAAATAAAAACACGCTGTTTCATTTGCATAATCCTTAAGAACATAAGAAATGTCATACTGGGTCAGTCCAAGGGTCCGTCAAGCCCAGCATCCTGTTTCCAACAGTGGTCATTCCAGGTCCCAAGTACCTGTCAGGTTCCCAAAGGTCTACACATTCCCTGCTGCTTGTCCCAGGGCGAGCAGTGGATTTCCCCGTCCACTTTAATAATGGTTTATGGATTTTTCCTCCAGGAACTCATCCAGATCTATTTTGAACCCAGCTACACTAACAGCTTTTACTACATTCTCGGTAATGAGTTTGATTTCACACGGAGAGAAAAAATATTTTCTCCTATTAGTCTTAAATGGGTTACATTGTAGCTTCACCATGTGTGCCCCTGTTTTTCTACTTTTTGAAGGAGTAAACAACCGATCTACGTTTACTTGTTTCACTCCATTCATCATTTTATAGATTTCTATCATATCTCCCATTTCTTTTCCAAGTTGAAGAACACTAACCTTTTAAGTTTTTCTTCATAAGGGTATCCTTCCATCCTCTTTACTATTTTGGTTGTTCTTCTCTGTATCTTTTCTAATTCTGCTATATCCTTTTTAAGATTCGGCGACCAGAATTGCACATAGTATTCAAGGTGTGGTCGTACCATGGAATGGTACAGAGGCATTATAATATCCGTGGTTTTATTTTCTATTCCTTTCTGCAAGCGCAAAGGATGTTCATGCTTTTGTACCTGTATAAGTCTTCGTGAATTTGCAAAGAAGGTTTACCCAGGTCATTTGTAGTCATGGGGTCTTGCTATTAGGTGGCTATTAAGTGAAAATTGTCCCTTTCATGTATTCCTATGGCAAAATGTTTCTAATTTGTCCTGACACAAAGGATTCTGAATCTGAGAGAGGCACTGTAAAGGGTGAGTGTCGCCGTGAAAGACACATGGACAGATATACTGTACTGACCCGGAGCACACAATGGACGTAATTACTAGACTACGCTTGCTGCTATTGTGTGATTTAGTGTGTGGTAAATGCATTGCATTAAAATGTCGCAAGGTACCTGATGCTGAAAGTGCTGCATTTGTAGGTTGCCATGCCCTCGGGCGTAATGTGGGCATTCACAGAGCATCACAGTTACTGTGGGCATAATGGGCACACACTAACCATAGTTATTGCTGTTAACATGCACGCACTTAACACCACTTCAATGGGTGATGGTAAGTGCACCCACATGCTGGCTTACCGCAGTGCCACAAGTTCGTAAATTGCCAACGGCAGGGGGATGGGTGCACACCCCCCCTGAAGATGGCATGTGCATTGATGCAGGTTTAGCTGCCCAAATGCACACTACCAGCATGACCTTTAGTAAACATACACCAATGTGTGTAGGTAGATAGGGACCGTGGCATGAGAGGTCAGAGGTCTAAGCCAAATGGATGACACCAGGAGAAAGTTTCATTTTTATCTTTCTCATCTTCTCTGCATGCAAGATTTTCTCCCCCCTTTCCCAGTAGCGTGCTACTTATTACTTATCATTTATTTATTCAGAAATGTTCGACGCTGCTTCCCTGTACAAGCCAACACAAGCACTGTACAACAAAGTTCTTTCTCTAGTGCTGTCCACTTGCTTAGATACTCAATAAAGTAGTTTAGCAAGGGGCTGCTAGCAGCCTATCTGACAACTTCCAGCTATTCAAAAACATTAGTTCTCCTCACATCTTCTTCTGGTTCTGTTTCTGCTCACTGAACCTTTCCTCTTTCACTTCACTCCCTCCCCTCACGTTGTCTCCTAATTTTGTGTCTCTTCTTGAGCCTTCCCCTTTCCTCTAAACCTCACTTTCTCTTCTGGTCCTGTGTCTCTGATTCCTGAACCTCACCTTCTTCTTTCCTCACCTTCTTCCCTGGCTCGTGTCTCTGCTTCCGGAGATTCACCTCTTCCTCTCGTCACCTCCTTTCCTGATTCTTTTCTCTGCTTCCTCACCTCCACCTTCTTTCTTGGTACTGTCTCTCTGCTACCTAAGTTTCCACCCTCCACTATGGTGGGACCCCAGTCTTACCTTACTGAACAGTGCATTGAGGAAGGGCGAGTACGTTTTTGTGGTAACAGACTGTGTGTCACTGTGCCTCTTGCCCCTGGCATGGGCAGAACTCTGTCCATGCCCGTGGTTGACATGGGAGCTCTTTCTTGTCTTGCAGTCCTCTTCTTCCTCTCTTGACCCTATCCTCTTCTCTTTCCTGCTGCCTTCATTGTCGGTCACTTCTTGGGTGCCCTTTTCCACTTTCTTCTTGGCGTCTGATTGTTCCTGCTTTGGCAGGTTTGTGGCTTGTGGGGGGTCCTCACTTGCACCCTTCTTCTCTTTCCCCTGCTCCTTCCCAGTGCTACTGCTGCTTCGAGGCATAGAGGAGGAGGAGGCAAACTTTGAGATGGAGGCACAGGCTCAGGACGGCTTTCTGAGAGCGAACCGTGGAGAGACTGATACCAAGGAGGTGGAAGAGGAGCGATTCCAGGAAAATCCTATTAGCTCTGTGTCCTCTCCAGACATAGAAAGATCAAAGTATTTAGCAATAATTACTAGAGGCAGATCTCATTTAATTCCAGAGCTATTCCTGCGAGCATATGTTCATGGTAGGGAGGCATTATCTTGTCTAGAACATAGCCTTTGTGTAGTGTTGCTGAAATGCACTAGTGCTTTCTGCCCCCTTAGAGAGAAACAGATACTGGATACAGCAACTAATTAGACCACAGCTGGATGGCAGCGATAGGTGCTGGAGGTAACACCTCTGTTTTGGGTTGTAACAGACACTCCATGCAAGTTACCTCCCTACGCCCCATGCGCTCAATGCTTGGTTTCAAGAGGATGAAAACCAAGCCCTGGGCACTTCAGCTTAAATCAGCAGTGAAATGTCTAAAAGGATAAGGGGGAAGCCACATTTGCAACTATAAGCAAAATGGCATAGGGCAAAGGTGGAGGGACTTAATCTATCCCCACCTCACAGACATGTATCAGTTTGCAAATGGAGGAAGGGAAATATGCTATTTTGTCACACTATCAGAGTGCACTTTTCAACTTGTTAACATATTTATAAATGGTCTGGAAATGGGAACAATGAGTAACTTGATCAAATTTGTAGATGACACAAAGCTGTTAAATCCCAAGCGGAGTGTGAGAAACTGCAGGAGGAATTGAGAGCCTAGGAGATTGGGCATCCAAATGGCAGATGCCGTTGGGGATAGACAAATGCAAAGTGATGCACAAAGGGAAAAATAATCCAAATGAAAGCTACATGATGCTTGATTCCACATTGGGAGTCACCACCCAGGAAAAGGATCTGTAGGCATCATTGTGGAAAATACATTGAAACTCTCTGTTCAGTGCGGCAGCAGCTAAATAGTAGATACAATGTTGGGAATTATTAGGAAAGAAACGTAGAATAAGACAAAGAATATCATACTACCTCTGTTTCGCTCCATGGTGCGAGTGCACCTCAAGTACTGCGTGTAATTCTGGAAGATATACAGAGTTGGTACAGAAAAGGGCAACCACAAAAGTCAAAGTGATGGAACAATTCCCCTATAAGGAAAAGCTAACGAGATTAGGGCTCTTTAGCTTAGAGAAGATACGGCTGAGGGGAGAAGTGATAGAGGTCTATAAAATCATGAGTGGAGTGGAGCAGGGAAACTCCAACTGCTTGTTTACTCTTTCAGAAAGTAGAAAGACTAGAGGACAAGTCATGAAGTTACTAAGTAGGGCATTTAAAACAAACAGAAGAAAATATTTGTTCACTCAATACATGATTAAGCTCTGGAACTCGTTGTTGGAAGATAGGGTAAAAGCAGTTAGTATAAGATGATTTTAAAAAGGTTTTGGCAATTCTGGAGGACAAGTCCATAAACTGTTGTTAAGGTAGACTTGGGGAAATCCACTACATAGCCCTGGAGCAGTGGTTCTCAAGCCAGTCCTCTGAACACATCTAGCCAATCAGATTTTTGGGATAACCATAATGAATGTGCCCGAGATAAAGAGTTGCATACATTGGAGACAGTGTGTGCAGATCTCGCTCATGCATATTCATTGACTGGCTAGGCTAGGTGGGACCTGAGGACTTGCCCTGGTATAAGGAGCATGGCATCTTCTTACTTTTTGGGATCCTGCCAGGTAATTTGTGACCTGGATTTGTCACTGTTGGAAAGGGGATACTGGGCTTGATGGACCTTTGGTCTAACCCAGTATAGAAGTTCTTCTTTATTTAAAACAGTGGTTCTCAACCCAGTCCTCAAGGCAAACACAGCCATTCAGGTTTTGAGGATATCCACAATGAATATACACGAGACAGATTTGCATGCAATGGAGGCACTGCATGCAAATATCTCATGCATATTCATTGTGGGAATCCTGAAAACCCGACTGGCTGGGTGTGCCTGAAGGACTGGGTTGAGAACTTTTGAATAAAAGATTTAAAATCCAGCTATTCATCACAATGCAATGTCCTAAGTAGAGTACAGTAAAACACTCCATTAAAAAAAAAAAACATTCTGTTAAACTGTCTAAAAACATAGGATCCAATATTCTTCTGGGATGGCTATGCGCTGCTATGACGCCAATCTTTAACCCCAGACATTTAATGCTGAGGTCACATTCGGCCTTGGCATTGAATATCTGGGGTCGCCGCACAGCCCACAACCCCTCAGAGGTTAAGCAGGCAGTGGTGATATTGAGCCGCTACCCGGTTAGCCCCCGCAGATAAAGATAAGTGCAGCAAAAGCTGGTCTATCTTTTACCCATGGGTGCTAACCGTGCAGTGCTTCAGTATCACTGCTGCCCGGTTAGCAATGGATTCCTTCTCAGAATGCCCACTACACACCCTGGTTCTACGCAGACAGCAGCAGGATGTGCGGCGATGGAACTGGGGATATTCAGCAGTGTTAAGTGTGTTAGTGCTGCTGAATATCCTTCTATAGCAGCATTTACATGGTTTATAGGTTTTAAAACCGTGTAAGTGCCTTTGAATATTGAGCCCATAAAGCATAGCTGAAGCAGCTCAACAAGCAAATTCCCTGACGCTCTTAGGTTCTTATGAAAGAGCGGATTCCCAGGTTAAATGGCTGTCCTTGGTCTCCAGAGCTAGACTCAAAACCACCAGGCAGTCAGCCCTTTTCTGTATAGCACCAAAATCGTGGAGCTCTTTACCTGCCTCGCTCCGGGGGGAGTCCTCTTATAAAACATTTCAGGCAGGATTAGAGACCCACTTGTTTACCTGGCTCATGATTTACCTTCATTACCAGCAGCGTTGCTGGGGACTGGGTCTGCCAGGTCCCTTTACTGTGTCAACCATGCTATTCCGTCTCTGTATTCCTGTTTTAATTTTGCTTTCCTGTCCAATCATTACAATGGAGTTCTTTTCATTCTTACATTCTCAATGACGAAATGCACAAAAGCGACAACGAATAGGGCCTTCATGATTTACGCACCTAGAGCTTGGAACGCCCTTCCCACATATATCCGAAACATCACCAACCTAACCCATTTCAGGAAGGCACTAAAGCATCATCTGTTCACTAGATACTACCCCGAAACCAGCCTCAGTAACCAAGCAGGATGCACATCAGCCAGTCACCCATTGCACCCGTCTAACCAGACCCAACACGAAAAAGGATAGCTCGATCTCCCAACAGTACTCCCTAAAATAGACTTCAGGCACCCAGCGTAAATAAGTTTTTTACCAGTGTAAATATGATGTAGATAGTAAATATGATGTAGATAGTTTCCCTCAGTTACTTCCAAGTTGTTCTCCCTGTTCATTGTAAATACAACGCAGAGTGCCTGCGTTGTATAGATGTTGTTTGAATGTAAACCGCACTGATCTAAATAGCGCGGTATAGAAGAATTGGTAAATAAATAAATAAATACCATTGAAATCATGTTATTAGTACCTGTAAACTGCCTTTGAAAGGTGGTAAACACAAACTCTTCCCCACAGAGTTCTGTAGTCATAGTGCTGCAAGCTTTCTAAATGTGCTAGTCTACTTGAATGTAAGACAATTAAGGTCAACGAAAAAAGATATAAAACCCGATTTTATAGAAGATGTCCAAGGCAGGATGTTCACAATTTGCAGCTTATTTTACTAAACCCAGAGGGCCTGATATCCCCGGGTGCCATCGCCACATGCCCTGGTGCTAACCAGTTACAGTGCAGCATTGCGGAAGCAGCACCCAGCCATAACCGGGTAGCGGTGATATTGAGTCGCTGCCTGGTTGTGGCAAAACTCTAAAAGTAAGGATCAGCAAAGGCTAGCCTAACTTTCACCATGGAAGCTAACCGGGTGGCGGCTGAACATTGCCTTTGCCATTGCCCGGTTAGCTTCATACCAATCCAGGCAACCCAGATATTCAATGCCGGGGCTGGAAAAGACCCCAGCATTGAATGTCTGGGTTTAAGTTTCAGCGGTGACGGCTGCGTTACAATGGCCGCTGTCACCGAATATCCCCACTAGAGCTTTTTGCAAAATACATATAAGCCTGTGGTAAAAACATGTGTATGTTGTGGCAGGTACAGTGAAATCAGCCAGTTTACAGAAGAAACACTTTTTAAAAAGAGCAGAATCACTCAGAGCTTTATATATGTAAGTACAGATGCTTTTATGTGTAGGTGGCAGATTTTGCTAGCTTCATGGGTTAGCGCTGACACTTAGTGGGGTTTTCCCAAGCTACACATCCAAGGGGAGCTAATTAAAGAGCTAAGCTCCAAAACTCACATTTTGGGATGTTTGAACTGTTCTAAAATACCGGAGAGGTAAGCTCAATTGTCCCTTTCGTCACTCCCAGGTCCACTAGCGCTGACAGATACACATGACTCACAGCTGAAACAGAGATATTTTTGGAATTAGGTATTTCCATTGCAAAACCGGAAATACAGGTATAAGTTTAAGATTTGCCCCAAACCATATCCAGAACATGCCTTCTTTAAATCTGTGCATCTTGCAGGTATATTCATTTACATATTTAAATCAGCTTTTCATATCTGTAAATGGCGCCTAACCATTCTAAAATCACCTCCACCTTTATGTTGGACTAAATAAATTTTGACCAAAGGAAGTTTAACTCCCCAAAGCTAGTCAAGAAATGAATTATGCTAAGCTAATAGAAAGTTATCACCAGGGTCAGCACTACCATTAGGCCAACTGGAGGTTGCTTAGAGTGCCGGCACTCCAGGGGTACCCGCTACTGCCCACTGCAATGGCTCAGAAGCCACAAGGCAGGGCTTACCTACAGTCTCCGGTGCCGCATTGTGGTTTCTTTCATATCTGCTGCTTCCGCCCCGCTCCAACGCAGACTTCCAGCTTTGCATAAATAGGATGTGTGCATTGGAGGAGGCAGAAGCAGCAGATAGTGGAAGAAACCACAATGCGGCACCGGAGACTGTAGGTAAGCTCTGCATTGTGGTTTCTGAGCCATTGCTGCTTCTGCCGAGGGGGGCATCAGGGGCAGCAAGATGGAAAGCCTAGGTAGGGTGTCTCCCATCCTTGCACCGACCCTGCCGATAACTTTGTATTTTTATTGAACTGTACTGCCACTCATAAGCATACCAGATAAACTGTCTTCAGTCGGCAGAGACAAGCAATCATCGGCTTTTTTCTGAAAGTACAGACGACTTTAAGTCGTGAGTATCAAGAGAATGTGCAGCCCAAAGCAATATGCTGGGCATATAAGAGTAGGGGATGCGTTTGCAGTGAAACTGCAATATACTGCCATCTGTCTGAAAGATCTGAATGACCAAGGCATAAAATGGCATGTGGAAGCAAATAGCCTTCATCATCTGACGACTGGAGTTTCATTCATTATCTTTGGATTCTCAAATGTTCATTCTTTCTTTTAAAAACAATAGAGATACTGCTGAAAAAAGGATAGTGAACTTCCTAGAATCCAATGGGTTGTAAGATCCAAGACAATGTGCTTTTACCAAAGGAAGATCCCGCCAAATGAATCTGGTTGATTTCTTCAACTGGCTAACCACAGAACTGGATCAAGGGCATGCAATGGATGTGATGTGCTTAGATTTCAGCAAAGTCTTTGGTACTGTTCCTTCTAGGAGGTTTATGAATAAAGTAAATGGAATTCACTCAGGAAAATGAGTAGTGGAGGAACCAGTCCTTTCAATGTCTTTGTGAGCAATAGTACCAAAAGCTTAAAAGAAAAAGTTTGCCTTTCTGCAAACGACACAAAAGGGTATGTTTACTAAATGGCGGTAGCGGCTTCCATGTGATATCGGAGCCCCATATCGCACGGAAGCCACTACCACCATGTAGTAAACATACCCCTAAGATTTGCAATGGAGTGGTCACCTTAGAGGGAGCAAACAACGTGAGAAAAGAGCTACAAAAATTAGAAGAATGGTCGAATGATTGGCAGTTAATGTTTAATGCGTAAACTGAATGCACTTGGGATGCAGAATTGCAGAGTAGCAGTATGAGATAGGGGGCGAGAGGCTTTTTACATGGACCAGGAGAAGACTCTTTGGGCGATAGTGTCTGAGGATCTGAAGGTGGTGAAATAATGTGACAAGGTGGTAGCCTAAGCCAGAAGGATGCTGGGTTGCATACAGAGAGGAATAACCAGCAGAAAGGAGGAGGTATTAATGCCACTGTACAAGTCATTGGCGAGAGTATTGTGTTCAGTTTGGAGACTGTACCTCACAAAGGACATAAAAAAACTTGAAAGGGTTCAGAGGAAAACAACCAAAATGATATGAGGCTTGTGCCAGAAGATATATGAGAAGAGACTTGAAGACATAAACATATATACCCTAGAGGAAAAGAAGGACAGGGGAGCTATCATATAAGCATTTAAATACTTAAAGATTAATGAACAAATAAACTTTTTTCAAACATGGGGAAGCTGTAGAATTACAGAGCAATGAATGAAGCTGCAAGGAGGTAAATTCAAAAGCAACAACAGGAAATATATTTTTTTATGGAAAAGGTGGTATATGCCTGGAACGTCCTCTCAGTGGAGGTCATGGGAGCAAAATCAGAGACGGAATTCAGAAAGTCATAGGACAGACACAGAGGACCCCTTTATAGTAAGAGAATGGAATCAAAGCAAACCTAAGTAACTTTTATGCTTCAAAAAACACAGGAGGAAACCTACACGGTGCAACAGATACAACCCTAAACGAAGACATAAAGGGGGTAACCTGCATAGCGACTGGGTACCCCCAGAGTCAGCGTGAGGAGATGAGGCATGGACTCCTGGGTGCAGGGCTTGAAATCCCCTGGGAGACGGGCCGCTCTACTCCATCCATATGCGAGTCTATTGCCCTGATCACTGGCAGATATTCCAGCAAGTTACCTTAAAAAACGAAAATGCCAGCAGGGTGAAAGCTACATGTATTCAGGCCATCTTATCCTGGGTTAATTCCTGTTGTGCTTTGGCATCTGGGAAGTTAACTACCCATGAAAGTCTTTGCAAGAAGTATCTTTGCAGTTGTTTTGCACAAGCAGAATCACTTTCAGCGAGTTCACACTCAGGCTGCTCCATTCTTATGTCTACTGGCTTTGTGTTAATATATGTTGTTATTGTTAAGTGCAGTCAAATCGGTGTTGACTCATGGCAACCCTCTGGATAGTTGTCCTAAATTGTGTTCGGTCTTCAGTCAGGTGGCTCATTGTTGACAGACTGGTACCTGTAGCTGCTGTTATTTTATTAATCCATCTCATTGCTGGCCTTCCTCTTTTCCATTGACCTTCTATCTTGCCAAGCATGATGTCTTTTTCTAATGATCTCTCTCTTCGCATGATGTGTCCAAAGTATGAAAGTCGAAGTCTTGTCATCTGAGCTTCTAAAGAAAGCTTAGGTTTGATCTCCTCTAGTACTGACTGGTTTGTTCTTCGAGCAGTCCATGGTATTCGCAGTATTCTCCGCCAGCACCATAATTCAAAGGCATCAATTTTCTGCCTATCTTTTTCAGCTTTCGCATCCATATGATGTTATTGAAAATATCATGGCTTGAACAAGTCAAATCTTTGTATGAAGAGAGACATCTCTGCTCTTGAGAAACTTGAGAAGCAATGCGTTGTCAGATTTCTTGACTGCTTGTTGCTTTTTTATTGATAGTTCATCCAAGTAGGTTAAAGTTGTCCATGATATTAATTTCTTCTCCTTCAACAATGAACTTGTTGATTTTGCCAGTTGTCATGATCTTTGTTTTCTTTACATTAAGGTGCAGGCCCATTTTGAGACTATGTTCTTTGATTGTGAGAAGCAAATGTCTCAGATCATCTTCACTTTCAGTCAGTAATGTGGTATCATCAGCATAGCGAAGGTTCTTGATGAGTTGTGACGCAGTGGCAACTTCAGAAGCCATGGAAACTGATACTGACCCTCTGGTTGGTTCAGGTATTGCAAGAAAGGCAAGGTTTTCCATTCTCAGCATAACCTGCAGGCAACTAATCAGCTAACACAGCTCACCTCAGGGGAGGAGAGAACCAGAGCTGCTGATTGGGCACGCCCTAGTAGGAGGCGGGCTTCCCAGAGCAGGGGCCCCTTGTTAAGCAGAGAGAAGGAAGACAGTAGTATGAGGATGAGGATGAGAAGGAATGGAGGAATGAAATGGAGGACGAATGGAATGAGCAGTACGAATGAAGTGAGAAGTGAAAGTGGATTGAGCCCACGAGTGAGAAAGCAAAGGACATTGGAAAGGCAAGAAGCTCTCTTGAATGCAGAATCCTTTGACCCTGCTACAGAAATACTGCCCAGCTGCAATAGAAGGGAAACTGATTCAGAACCAGGATTAAAGCCTAGGTTGTTGGGAGACAGCGTTTACCCTTGGAGAGAAAGGCACGCTGGCAAGGCATTTTCTGACAAGCCTCATTTCAAGGTACCTGCTACATTTAATTCCTTTAACAAGTTTTATAAGCCAGAAAGAGTGAATCCTGATTTTAAAGTACAGGATAGTTTCAGGCAATGTGAGAGACGTTGGCTACAGCCTGAAACCTCTTTAAATAAGCCTAGCTTTTCTCAACAAACAGCTGCAGCTTTTAACAAGCAAGCTGACGGGAAGAATTCAGCTAAACTGTTTACAGGAGAATTAGGCCACAGTAATTCAGAAGGTCCTACCTTTGAAGCATTCTTTAAGAGCAGAGCTCATGCAGAGGAACGTGTTGATCCAACACTTAACAACAGAGATAAGTGGGGGAGGGGTAACTCCACCACGGGCACAGAGTGTTTAAACAGAGACAGCATTGTTTGTTCACCAGAAGTGAATAATTATCTGCCTAAGCAAGGAGAATATATTCCCAGTAGTCCTGCTAGAAGACAGGCAGAACTACTCCTCAATGAGTTCAAACAATTTCTAAACAGAAGAGCTGTTCTTGGACAGACTTCCATTCAAGCAGGAATTAATCCTGAGATAGGAATTCCCTTACCAGCTCCAGTTCCCATGATAGATGTTAACCAGCCGATGGACTGCTCAATTGGGCTGATAGACAGAGCTGACAAGAGCCAAGCTTGAATGGTCATACCTGGTATTCTATTCTGATTGTTATGCTAACCAAATACATGAGTGAAAAAGCTTATGAAATGAATGGAGTTTAAGCACCTGAAATGAAGAGCTTAGGAAGTACTAAAATAAGCTGGAATGTAACCTGATTGTAAGAAATAAGCAGTATTATTTCTTACCTGAGTATTTTGGAATACAAGATAAAAAGGACACATGAGGTAATGTGCCATTACAGTGAAGAATAGTTTAAAGCACAGTTTGAAAGCTTGCATTTGTGTTGTTCCTGATTTGGTTATTCTTCTCACCTGTTCCTGTCCACCAAGGAGCGGGGAAAATAAAATCCTTGTAAAAATAAATTTCTTGTTCCCGACTTTCATTGGCCCCCACAACTAAAAAAAGGCCCATCCCTCCTTAACCCTCAAGGTTAGGGAGTGGGTGCAGGGTGACAAGTGGCGTAGTACTGAGGATTTCAGCGCAGCCGCAGAAGGAGCCACACCAGGAGCTGCAGAGAACCTCTTCTTCAAAGTGGACCCCGGCTGAAGAGCTGACGAAGCCCAGCAGAGGAGGAGGGACCGCAGAGGGCTGCAGGAGCCATTTCCTGAAGTGCTTGTTACACACCTAAGCCAGGTAATGGGTACACACCCCGGGTTGTGTGGACACCAAGGCAGAGGGTGTCCCCTAGTGGTAGCTGGGGAGGAAAAAAAAAAAGTTTTGTTTCTGGAAGAACCCCAGAGATAGAGTGTGAGATACCGCACTTGGGTTCGTGTTTCTGTTTGTATTGCAGAGAATCCCAAGATGGCGATGGACCCGAAGGACATCATCCTGTGGATGGCGACGCAATTTGAACGCCAAGCCGAGCTAGCGCTGGAGGCGCAGCAGAGAGCCAGCGCGTCTTTAAAAGAGCAGCAACAACCGCTTCTAGCTCTTCTGGAAGAGTATTTGAAAGAAAAGAAGCAGGACACTGTTCCAGCGTCGGAAGCAGGTTCCTTAGTCGCTAACATGATACCATCTGTTAATATGCCGACAGGGACTTTGTTTAACTTTGGACCTTTAACTAGTCAAGATGATATTGAGGACTATTTGGAGAGTTTTGAGAGGGTGGCACGCCTGAGCTTATGGCCAAGGGAACATTGGGCCTTAAGGCTAGCTGCATCCCTTACAGGGGAAGCGAGAGCAGCTTACCGAGCCATGCCTCCAGACCTAGCTGGAAGCTACGAGGAATTAAAAAAGGCCATTCGGGAGAGACTAGGTCTCACTCCACTTGTATATCACACCCGCCTAAGGAGTGTGAGACTCGGGCCGAGTGAAACTCCCAAGTCCTTATACCACCGAATACGGGCTTTGTTGTATAAGTGGTTGACTCCCGAGGGGAGATCTGTGGAATCTATCCTAGATGATTTAATACTAGAACAATATATGGAAGCACTGCCACAGGAGATTCGCACCTTTCTGATCCTGCAGAACTGCAAGAACCCCCAGGAAGCGGTTGCTCTCTCAGAGAGATATATAGAGGCAGAGTTAACTGCCCAGAGAGCTAGCACCCCTTTTTATGAATACAGCAGCAGCGGATCAGAAAGGCGGCGGAGGATCCAAGAGGATCCAGTAAAAATGTCTATGCCTGGTAGAAAAAATTCTATAGGTAAAATGAGATGTTTTAAATGTGGGCAAATAGGCCATGTGCAAAAGCAATGCTTGGTAAAAACGGCATTAGTAGCTGATACGTATGTGGAGGACAGACCAGGTTTTCTGTTAGCGGTCTGTGTGCAAGGTATAACCACTCAAGCTTTGCTGGACTCGGGTGCCGAGTTAAGCATGATATCAGAAGAGCTCTGGAAGGCAATAGAAGCCTGAGAAGCCCCAGAGGTAATACACCCTGTAGATGAGGTAAAAATAAGATGCGTTCACGGGGGAACATCTTCTTACCCCATCTATAACTTACACATAGCAGGCTTAGGTGCACAAAGAGATATCCCGCTAGCAGTTGTCCCACGCCTCCCACACGCAGTGATTCTAGGCAGAAACTGGCCCCAGTTTTACAGAGAAATAAAGAGAGAGTTACAGGAGAAGGGTGCCATGGTCTCCACAAGAGCCCAGACCTCAGCCCTGGATCCGCAGGAAGGTACATCAGAGGATACGGGAGAAGCCCTTCCCTCTGATGACGCGTTAGTGACCCCTCCTGATCCCAAGGTGAAGAAGGGAAAAGCGGAGAAGCGTAAAGAAAAACAGTCCCACTCTAAAAACAGGTCTGAAGTGCAGGCAGGGCAAGAGCTGCCATGGGTACTGGAAGAATTGATGAGCAAATTTCCATCATTCCCAAAAGAGCAGCAAGCAGACCCCGCTCTCACACACGCTTTTAAGTGGGCCCAGGACCCTAGGGATACACTGCCTAGATTTCTCCTCACGTCAGGGATCCTTTATAGAGAAAGTAAGAATCCTTTCACGGGGGACAGTAGGAAACAGTTGGTAGTACCCACTACCTTCAAGAATATGGTGCTACGGTTGGCCCATGACCATCCGGTAGGGGGACACAAGGGCAGTCAGGGAACTCTTGATCAAATTCTGGCCCGATTCTACTGGCCGGGTGTTTTTAAAGAGACGACCCGGTTCTGTGAGGCTTGCCCCACTTGCCAACGTGTCTCGGCAACCCATCCCAGGGATGTCCCAATAATACCGTCACCGGTGATCAAAGACCCCATCCAGAGGATAGGGGTAGATATAGTGGGACCATTGATCAAAACTCCGAGAGGTTTTCGATACATCTTGGTAGTAGTGGACCACGCCACACGATTCCCGTGGGCCATGCCACTCCGCTCCACTTCAGCAAAAATAATAGCTACGGAGCTGGTCAAGCTATTTTGCGAAGTCGGGTTTCCAAGGGAAGTCCTCACCGATAGGGGGAGTAACTTCCTCTCGAAGTACCTCACGCAAGTATGGGATGCCTTTGGCATCCAACATATTAAGACAGCCGCATACCACCCCCAGACGAACGGTTTAGTTGAAAGACAAAACCAAACACTTAAACGAATGCTACGTAGGAGTCTGGAGGGTGAGTTGGACCAGTGGGATATAATGCTCCCTTTTGTTCTCTACGCCTGTAGGGAAAGGAAACAAGCTTCATTGGGAACAGCGCCCTATGAATTGTTATATGGGAGGTCTCCTCGGGGGATTCTTGACATACTAAAGGAACAGTGGGTAGAACCAGACGCCAGGGAGGTAGAGGTCCCCGAGTTCCTAAGGGACTTGAAAAAGCGGCTACGCCGAACCTCAAAGGTTGCGGTGGAAAATTTGCAAAGAAGTCAGGGCAAGCAAAAATCCTATTATGATAGGAACACTAAGGAAAGACAGCTTATGATTGGAGAAAAAGTTATAGTGATGGTGGCTGGGACGGAGCCCAAATTTGAGAGTCATTGGAAGGGCCCATGTCGGGTCATACGTCCCGTAGGACCCGTTTCTTACTTAGTGGAGAATAGAAAGGGTCGAAGGCAAGTCTACCACATTAATCTGTTAAAGCCCTGGCATGATAGGGTAGCTTTAGCCCAAGTAGCCACAATAGCCTCTCCGAGACAAACGCATTCAGTGCCGCACACTAGCCCAGAGCCCATAGGTTGTATCACGTGCTGTCCGGATTCTCCTAAAACAGCCCGTGATATCTTAAGGGGGGGGGGGGATCTGTGACGCAGTGGCAACTTCAGAAGCCATGGAAACTGATACTGACCCTCTGGTTGGTTCAGGTATTGCAAGAAAAGGCAAGGTTTTCCATTCTCAGCATAACCTGCAGGCAACTAATCAGCTAACACAGCTCACCTCAGGGGAGGAGAGAACCAGAGCTGCTGATTGGGCACGCCCTAGTAGGAGGCGGGCTTCCCAGAGCAGGGGCCCCTTGTTAAGCAGAGAGAAGGAAGACAGTAGTATGAGGATGAGGTTGAGAAGGAATGGAGGAATGAAATGGAGGACGAATGGAATGAGCAGTACGAATGAAGTGAGAAGTGAAAGTGGATTGAGCACACGAGTGAGAAAGCAAAGGACATTGGAAAGGCAAGAGGCTCTCTTGAATGCAGAATCCTTTGACCCTGCTACAGAAATACTGCCCAGCTGCAATAGAAGGGAAACTGATTCAGAACCAGGATTAAAGCCTAGGTTGTTGGGAGACAGCGTTTACCCTTGGAGAGAAAGGCACGCTGGCAAGGCATTTTCTGACAAGCCTCATTTCAAGGTACCTGCTACATTTAATTCCTTTAACAAGTTTTATAAGCCAGAAAGAGTGAATCCTGATTTTAAAGTACAGGATAGTTTCAGGCAATGTGAGAGACGTTGGCTACAGCCTGAAACCTCTTTAAATAAGCCTAGCTTTTCTCAACAAACAGCTGCAGCTTTTAACAAGCAAGCTGACGGGAAGAATTCAGCTAAACTGTTTACAGGAGAATTAGGCCACAGTAATTCAGAAGGTCCTACCTTTGAAGCATTCTTTAAGAGCAGATCTCATGCAGAGGAACGTGTTGATCCAACACTTAACAACAGAGATAAGTGGGGGAGGGGTAACTCCACCACAGGCACAGAGTGTTTAAACAGAGACAGCATTGTTTGTTCACCAGAAGTGAATAATTATCTGCCTAAGCAAGGAGAATATATTCCCAGTAGTCCTGCTAGAAGACAGGCAGAACTACTCCTCAATGAGTTCAAACAATTTCTAAACAGAAGAGCTGTTCCTGGACAGACTTCCATTCAAGCAGGAATTAATCCTGAGATAGGAATTCCCTTACCGGCTCCAGTTCCCATGATAGATGTTAACCAGCCGATGGACTGCTCAATTGGGCTGATAGACAGAGCTGACAAGAGCCAAGCTTGAATGGTCATACCTGGTATTTTATTCTGATTGTTATGCTAACCAAATACATGAGTGAAAAAGCTTATGAAATGAATGGAGTTTAAGCACCTGAAATGAAGAGCTTAGGAAGTACTAAAATAAGCTGGAATGTAACCTGATTGTAAGAAATAAGCAGTATTATTTCTTACCTGAGTATTTTGGAATACAAGATAAAAAGGACACATGAGGTAATGTGCCATTACAGTGAAGAATAGTTTAAAGCACAGTTTGAAAGCTTGCATTTGTGTTGTTCCTGATTTGGTTATTCTTCTCACCTGTTCCTGTCCACCAAGGAGCGGGGAAAATAAAATCCTTGTAAAAATAAATTTCTTGTTCCCGACTTTCATTGGCCCCCACAACTAAAAAAAGGCCCATCCCTCCTTAACCCTCAAGGTTAGGGAGTGGGTGCAGGGTGACAGAGTCTTCCACCAATCTTCACACCTCTGTTGTCTTCATACAATCCTGCTTCTCTGATGATTTGTTCTGCATATAAATTAAACAGTGTGGTAAGGAGAGTGCAGCCCAGCCAGGAAAAAGTGAAGAGAAGAGGGATTTTTCCTCTTTGCGGGGGATGGGTACACAGAATCACATAGTCCACAGCAGAAGCCTGGAGAGAAACCTAGAGGGCAGACCTAGCTGTAAGCCACGCCCACACTCCGGGTCAGCCACAGATAGGAGTGGGAGGTACAGAAGGGCGGAGCCAGGAAGGGAGTTGCCCTGCTCAGTGTTTGAAAGGGAGCAAACAAACACTAGAGATAGAGTTGGTTGGAGAGCTGGTGGGAAACATGGTGGGAGAGCTGGTTGGAAGCATTGTTCGAATGCTGGTTGGAAGCATGGTTGGGAGCATGGTGAGAAGCATGATTGGAGACGCAGTTGCAGTTGCAGTGGCAGTTGGTGTCGGAGTTGCAGTCCAGGCCTAAGTGGGAGTTGCAGCTCAGGTTCCAGTCCAGGTTCCAGAAGGTACAGAGGGAACAGCCCTGTAGCCAAAAGGAGCAGCAGAGAAAGGAACCGCTATAAAGACAACCAGAGAAGGTACACGGGAAGCCACCATACTCCGCACATTAGCCACAGAGGACATAGGGAAGGTTCCAGGGAGAGAACCACCTACCCTAGCAAGAGAGTGGGAAAGCTCTACCACAAGTCTCTGCCCTACGCTGAGGCAGAAGGAGGCCTGACTGGCCAAAGTTCCAACCGAGAGAATACTGCACCAAAAGCCCAAGGTAGGAGAAGGGAGGCAACTAGGCATTCAAAGTATATTTTCTCTTCTGACTCTGATGAAACTGTTATACCCCAGATAACACAGTGCAGAAAGGAATGTTTCACCAGGAAGGTTAAGCAAGAGCACCCCATAGGAGACCTGCCCAGAGGAGGGAAGGCAAGAAAGTGGGAGAGGTTGTTTGACTTGTTAAAAACTCTAAAGCAGAAAGTCCCTGAGCGCTACCAAGCAGAACCCTGCTACAGCTCACCTGAGAGTATGGAGCTTGAAGCCAAAGAGGGTGATGTAAATTCCAATGTATCGGAGATGGAATGTGATGCCTGCACTAAGGTGAATTAGTGTGAGCCAGAAACAGTTGATAGTTGAATTCGCTGTTGTTTTGTTTGGACATTTGTTACTGGAGAAGTATCCATTATTTTCTTTTGTCTGGAGAATATATGTGCTTGAAGAATTTATATCCACTTACCTGAAAGGAAGCTGAATAAATTCCTGTGCGCTTTTCTAAACCACTCGGTTCATTATTCCTCACACAACTACAACCCTAGGAAAATATAAGAGGTGGTCACCCGTCCCTACTAGGCGACCGCCTGGTAGGGGCGCGAGCACCACAACAGGTAGGGGGAAAGTATGCAGCCTTGTCTTACACCTTTGCTTATTTTAAACCATTCTGTTTCTCCTTGTTCCGTTCAAACTGTTGCTTCTTGATCAATGTACAGACTGTGAAAGAGAACGATCAGGTGTTCTGGTATACCCATGCTTCTTAACGTGGTCCAGAGTTTCTCATGGTTTACACAGTCAAAAGCCTTGCTGTAGTCGATAAAGCACAAATAGATAACCTTTTGGTATTCTTTAGTCTTTTCAAGGATCCATCTCACATCCGTGATGATGTCTCTCATTCCTCGCCCTTTCCTGAACCCTGCTTGCACGTCAGGTAGTTCTTGTTCCAGGTATGGTTGTAGTCTCTGTTGAATAATCTTCAATAGAATCTTGCTGGTATGTGGGATCAGAGCGATTGTGCGATAATTTACACAGTCAGTTGGATCACCTTTCTTTAATATTGGTATAAACACAGATCTTTTCCAGTCAGTTGGCCATGATGTTGTCTTCCATATTTCTTGGCAGAGCCTTGTAAGTACGGTAACAGCTGCATCAGATTGCTGTAATATTTCAGTGGGAATGCCATTGATGCCTGGTGCTTTGTTCTTTGATAAGGCTTTCAATGCTGCTTCAACTTCTTCTTTCATCACCAATGGTTCCGGATCAAAAGGTACAGGTTGAAACAGCTGTTGGTCTACTTAATCTTTATCATATAAAAACTCTGTATATTCTTTCCACCTTTTCTTGATCTTCTCAGCATCATTCAACATAGAACCCTGAGCATTTTGTAACATTCCAATTCGAGACTGGAATTTTTTCTTTAACTCTCGTAGCTTTAGGAATGTCAATCTTGTTCTTCCTCAAATAATTTCTGCTTCTATTTCCTTGCATGTATCATTGTAGTACTTTTCCTTGTACTGTCTTGCTGCATGTTGGAAATCTCTGTTGAGTTCTGTGATTGTCTTTCTTTCTCCTCTGGCTTTTGCTTCTCTGTGTTTCTGGGCAATTTTCAGAGTTTCTTCCATCATCCATTTTGGCCATTTTTGCTTTTTCACCTTTTGTAGAGACTTCTTTCTTCCAACACAAACTTCTTGATGTCATTCCATAAATCTTCTGGAGTCATTTATATCTAAAGCAGAAAATCAATTTTGCAGGCAGTCTTTAAATTCCAGTGGTATATTCTCAAGGTCATATTTTGCTGCATTCATGAGTGGTTTGCTTTCAACTTTAGCTTGAGTTTCCATACTAGTAGTTGGTGATCTGTACCACAGTCAGCTCCAGGTTTTGTCTTTGTTGATGTTACAGAGCTTTTCCATCGTTAACTTCCACAGATGTAGTCAATTTGATTTTTGTACAATCAATTTGGTGAAGTCCATGTGTACCGTCTCCACTTGTGTTGCTGGAAGAAGGTGTTTGAGATGTCTAGATCGTTGGTCTTGCAGAATTCTATCAGTCTTTCTCAAGCTTTATTTCTGTTGCCAAGTCCATATTTTCCAACCACTTTGCCTTCTTCTTTGTTGCCAATGTTTGCATTCCAGTCACCAATGACTATGAGGATATCCTGTTTGCATGTTCTGTCCATATCAGCTTGTACTTGTTCATAGAACTCATCAATTTCATCTTCTTCTGCAGCTGTTGTTGGGGCATATACTTGAATTACAGTTGTGTTGATAGGCATTCCTCGTAGATGAATAGAGATTAAGCGTTCACTGACTGCATTGTATTTCATTACAGTTCTTGCAAGTTTCTTCTTTATTATAAATGCAACACCATTTCTTCTTTGTCTTTCATTTCCAGCATAGTAGACCATGTGATCATCTGATGCCAAGTGCCCGATGCTAGTCCTTTTCAGTTCGCTGACACCCAACAGATCAAGTTGTACATGTTCCATTTCATTCTTGACCACCTCCAACTTCCCTTGGTTCATGCTTCGTACATTCCATGTCCCAATATGTAAGGCATCTTTACAGCTTCTGACTCTCATTTCATGTGCAGCTGCATCAGCATTCAGACGTCCCGAGGGCTTTGATCCAACCACATCATAAATGTTGGCTTTACTCTGAAAAGTCTTCAGCTCTTCTCCAGTAGCCAGTTGAGTGCCTTCCGACCTGGGGTCTCATCTTCCAGCACTATAGTGCAATTTGTTTTGTTGTAACTATCCACTGGGTTTTCTTGGCAAGATACAGAAGTAGATTGCCAGGCCTTTCTTCCGCGCAGGCAATTCTAGTGTTGACGTCACAGAAATTTGATCCACTGCCGCCTACTCCATTCCATTCTGCTGCTGCCGAGGTGAGTGGTTTGTCTTGGTCTGGCACCTCAGCTGAGACCTGTCCATCTTGGGAGACCCTGCCAGTAGTTAAACTACCGATAGCTTAGCCCTCAACATCACTGATGTGTACAAGCCCTCACAGCACGACAAGCTGCAAACCAAGTGAGGGTGTTAATACATGCATATGATTTATTTATTTAGTTACACTTGAGCGTATCCCTTATCAATTAAGAGCAAAGTGAGTTACAATGATAAAACATAACAGTGTCCAGAGGGGGAAGCGAAGAAGAACTGTGCGATTTTCAATAGTTTTGAGTAACCTTCAGCTTATCCCCCTCTCTCATGGAACAACTGGAATGGGAAAAGAATTTCATTTCTCAGGTATTGCATTGCATGCAAAGTCTGTCTTCTTGGGCTTTCAGTTTAATTTTTGTCTACATATTTTTATTTTTACTTTAGAATGTAGTCACTTATTCTGTACTTGGTGAGAATCTTTGTTCTGAGTGTGTGACTGAAGCCAGGTGTTCTATTAACATGGAGTTTGTACAAAGGGACCTGTACTACAGTAATTTGAATTGTTCTGCTTTTCAAAAAGGTGTGTGGATGTTCTAGAGCCCGCTACAGTATTTATAGTGCTGCTTTTATCTGGGTAGGCCCCTTGTTTTTATTTTTTATTTTTATTTATTTTATTTATTACATTTTCTTTTATACCGCGCTATTTAAGATCAGTGCGGTTTACAATAAACATTAAATCTACACATCTCAGTTTAGTGATTTGTGCTTACAATAAACAGGTAAAAATAACTTGGGTATACAATAAACAAGTTTCTTAACAGGGAGAACATGATAACTATATACAAGCCAGTTAATGTAACTATATACATGGTTAAGTGCACAGCTTGTTGTATGGGTTTTGGAAGTTTATGCTGATATGATAAGTTTGATTTGGTCTTGTAGATCATCGGTGACTTTTGTAAGGTTTTGTATTAGTTCACAATATGCCTGGTACTGGAGAATGTTTATGTTAGTGATATGATCAGAATCTGGATGTTTTTTAATATATTGAATTCTGTGGGTGAATGTCCTACCTCTACTCTGCACCCATTGTCCAGGGAGAGGTTTCTGTGGATGCAGAATATATATTTAGAAAGCAAGAGAACTATAATGCAGTTAATAACAAAATAAAATAAGTTATAATTTTATAATTTGGTATTATAAACTGTGCTGTGATTCTCACTTTTTCTTTTAGTTCCTTGGCATATGAGCATCTTGCATTTCCTGTTTTTTTTCAGAGGGTGGGAAGTGCTGTGTTGAGATGCCAAATCACTCATGTTATGTGGAAGTGGAAGGTGCTGCATGGTGCTGTTGAGTCCCTCTTTTTTGGCATATTTAGCAGTATGTTTCCTAAGCTTTGTGCTGGTAACATATGAACATAAGAAATGCCATACTGGGTCAGACCAAGGTCCATCAAGCCCAGTATCCTGTTTCCAACAGTGGCCAGTCCAGGTCACAAGTACCTGATAGGTTCCCAAAAAGGTACTGTGACGTAGGAGACTCTTATGAAGCAATGGAAACTGATAGTGATCCGGTGGAGAGAACCGGTACTGCAAGGGAATGCAGGATTTTCTCTTATGAGAGAAAAAAACACAGAGCTAATCAGGAACCACACCTCACCTCAAGGCAGGAGAGAAGCCAAGTCCCTGATTGGGCACGCCCAAGCAGGAGGCGGGCAGTGCAGTACTCAGCCAGCTTGTTAAGAACTGAGAAACAGAAACAGTTAGAGGAGCACTAGCAGCAAGAGCAAGATGCAGAGGAGGAGTCAGGACACAAGCACCTGGACGAGGACAGGTCAGAGGAACAGGAACCATTGGAGAGAGAACCACTAAGCAACTGTGATCCACGAAAGAGCAGATGGGAGCTGGGAGACTCAGGGGCAGAGAAAGACTTCTGTTACCAGAAGAATTCAAAGGCACTGAGAGACCCAAGGCTACAGCTCAGGAGTTTAAAGGACCAAGCAGAACCTTGGAACAGGAGGCAGAGGGAGAAAGAATTACCCTGGAAGAAGCCCCAGCACAAGGTATCTGGTGGGTTTGGAACGGCTAGCAAGCTTAACAGTGGGAAGCCAGAAAGAGTGAACTTTAATTGTGAAAGACAGAACAAAGGCAGAAAGTTTGCTAGTAATTGGTTAAGCCAAGAGAAGCCTGACTGTTTTCCTTTTAACACTCTGAGAGACTCTCCAAGCACAGCTGAAGCGTTTTACCCTGCACTTTCATTTGGAGATAGGTGGGGGAAGGGAAATGCTTACACGCTGAACTCTTGTCCAAGTAAAAGCACTGATAGTTGCCAAGAGATAAGAACATTAAACAAGCATTTACCTGAAGGAGGATATTCTCAGCTTAGCTCAGAAAATACACAGGCTGAATTACTTCTCACTGAATTCAGGGAGTTTCTTAAAAGTAGAGCAGTTTCTCCTCATGACGTAGCAAAGCCTATGAGCAGCTGTGAGGAAGAAATGCCTCTAATTTCTCTGCCGTCTACAGAGCAGGAAGTCCCGATGGACTGCTCTACATGTGTGATTCAAAAGGACATTTAAGTGATATGCTTGCCAATGTTTTATGAAAGAATATAACAAAGTTACCTCACTGATTGCTATGCAAAAGAAACTTATGTGAAGAGAATAAGTGAAAGCATATTCTGTGCAATTCAGGAGCATTGCTGTTACCAGAGTTTTCTGTTACGTTACTGAAAGGAGGTCACATGACAACTGAATGTGATCAGTAATGGACATTTAGCCAAGCAGTGAAAAGCCTTGTTTAGTTAAGTTTCTCAGCCTTGTTTTGTGCTACATTATTTCATTTACGTCTGCTGCATTTGAACTCCGGAGCGGGAGAAATAAACCTCACAAAAGAAATTTTCTTTGCCTTGCCTTACTACTTGAGCACCTACACAACTACAACCTTAACCCTCAAGGGCATTCAAGGCCAGCCCCTCCCTTAACCCTCAAGGTCCAGGGAGTGGGTGGGTGGCAGTACACAGGTTCCACATTGCCTCTCTTGGGACAAGCAGTGGATTTCTTGGGTCCTCTTTAATAATAGTTTATGCATCTTTCCCCTAGCAACTTGTCCAAACCTTTTATAAAAACCAGCTACAATAACAGCTTTTACTATGATCCTCCGGTAACTAATTCCAGAGTTTGATTACGCGGGGCCATAGGCTAACTGCAGGGAGGTAGTTACATCCCCCCTGTGGTTACTGCATTTCAGCGTGGCAAAACGGCTGCTGGTGCAACTAAGACCACACACTGAGGTAACACTGAGGTGTCATTTGTTTCACTCACGCTACTTGTGTTGTGCCATTATTGTTAGTTTCTGCCAACAATACAGATGCTTATATATGTGAGAGTTATTTCTCTTGCCTCACTCTGCAGTAAAGTATAATTTTGGGAAAGAATCCTGTAAACCTAAGAGTAATGGGTAAAAGCATTTTTAGTCTGTTTTTAATTTGTATTAATATATTCCCTACTTAGTGAAGATCTGTCTCTGTTCTGTATGTGTAACTGAGGCTGTGTGTTCTGTTAGCATGGAGTTTCTATGTAGGGATCTATAGTAATCTTGCTTGTTCAGTTTTCTGAATAGGGATATGGATGTTCTAGGGCCCACTACAATATTTATGGTATTGCCCTTTTCTGGGTATGCTCCATGTTGTATGAGCTTTGCAAGTTAGTGCTGTTATGGAATAGTAGATTTGCTCTATGGAGCTTGTATTTATTTATTTAATGGTTTTTTATACCACCTTTTTGGGTAATCAAAGCAGTTTACAGAATAACAACTGCATTACATTATAACATAGGAACTAATTACAGTGAACATTTTAACAGTAACTGTTACATCAAGCATCTTAACAGTAACATTATACTAACCAGAGGAAGGTATGCGCTTATATACATCACCCTATATGCTTATATACACATCTACATATATGTATACACATGTATTGTGATAAGGAAGCTTATCATAGCTCAGGTAGGAGCTATAGAAAAGATGATGTGACTCTGAACAAGCAACCTGTCAGTTCTGGTAGAAGTGAGAAAACAGAGTTTTCACATAAAAGACTACCAGTCCCAGAATGCACCAGGTTTCCAGCAGCCATGAGAGGGGCTGAAGTGAGAAAATGTGTTTGCAATCAAGAGAGCTATGAGGTAATCCCTAAGCACTCATCTCAAAGGGCAGGGCCTGATTCAAGACAGCTGCGCTGTGTTAGGGAGCAGCACACATTAGAACAGGATAAGAGTAGAGCTTATTCTTCAGGAAACAGTTTCAGCAACAGTTGGAAGAACAGCTTCAGAAAAAGCCACGCAGATAGAGAGAGAAGGAAACTCTCTGGAAGGAAGAGAAGAAAGGCCATTGGAAGGTCTGGGAGATTCCAAGGCAGTACTCATACTGGGAGGTATTCCAAAAGCCGGCAGAGTCCATTGGACTGGATTCAGCCAGAGGAATGGAGTGGCAGAGATAGGAATCACCAGTGGCTACCTGGAAGAGAGAAGACTGCATGTGGAAGGGACTTTCAGACCAAGGCCAGAAGGTATGTGAGAGGAGATCCAGTGTCCAGGGATCAAGATTGGAAGGCTGGACATCAGAATTGGATTACATATTGGCCAGGCTATACAGAGAGGAATAATGATAGCAGGAGAGGCTCAGGTATGAACACTGATCCAGACCCTATCTATAATAGAGAATGGCAGCAAGGGAATGAGCATTCTCATGATAGTGCCTTAATGAAAGACTCGTCTGTGCCAATGTATGATAATGACCCTATGCTGATTGATACAGCAGATGAAAGTACAGTTTATATGGACTGTTCTCTATCTAAATGCTATTGCTAGTTTTCTCTGAGCAAACACATCAGCCATCACAAAGAAACCTAACTTTGTTCTTTATTTCCACTGCAAACAGCTCTTAAAGCAGGATTTGGGCTCACACAGTAGCAGCCAGCCAGCTAAAGGCTTTCAGCTGGTCCATTGATAGTAATTAGGGCTGCACCTGATTGTGTGTGTGAGCAAGGGAGAATCACTGCTGGGATCTGCGTGGAAAATAAGCAGAAGTTAACCTAACAAGCAAAGTTTATTCATTTCTTTGTGCCTTTTTATTTGGTAATTATTTGCTAAGAAAACATTAGCTAATTGCCTGACAAGCTGAAGGTTGTTTTCTGGTTTATTTTGTGATTTTTGTTATCCATTTTAAACACTGCAAGCAAGTAACCTCATTTATAGTGCTATCAAGCATACATGTGCTGGGTGAATTAAACCCCATCAATAAAAGAAGTATTTTATTGATCTTACCACTTGGTTTCACAACTCAAATTATTGTCATCAGCTGTGTTTGGGAGTGAATGAACTACAGTACCCACAATACCTTGCAAGAATCATATGAATATATGCATCGTCAAGATTGTGTAAGTTCTCACCCTAGGCAGCCGTCTGACAGTATACATATGCCTATACATACCTACTGAGGTATTTGTTTATATACATAGGTATCATATATACATAGCAGGATTGTGTCTCTCAACTTATATACAGGGTGTGGGTGAATGGTGAATCATTTGGTGATTTGCAGTGCATAAAATTGCTTTGTAAAGGTGAGAGTGTTTGTTATTATTTATTGGAAAGAGGGTGTTAAATTGGATAGATGGTTTCATGGTCTTTCAGAGTGCCAAAATGTTCTCAGAAGAGGTGTGTTTTTAGGTCCTTTCGGAAATCTTGACAAATCTGTGGTGGATCTTGGTTTGTCAGTAGCACGTTCCACAGAGAGGGGCAATGTAGGAAAAGGCTCTAGTACTAGTGGCAAAGTCTGTTTTGCGATATTCTGGGGGTATAATTACTGTATTTTGTGAGCAGGTTCTTTGTCGGTCATCTGGGGTTGTTTTGTTTAGTTTGGTTAGATATGTTGGTGTTATATTTCTTATCAGTTTGAAGGTGGTCAGTTTATATTTAATCCTATGTATTGGCAGCCAGTTGAGGTTGTACAGTGTAAGATTGGAGTAATATGTTCAGATTTGCTTTCTTGGTTGGTTATACGAGCAGCCGTATGTTGGGCGACCTGAAGACTGTGTATTGTTTGTTTCAGAAGACCTTGGAGTAAGCTATTGCAATAATCAATGTGTGGAAATATCATGACTTTGTAGCACCGTTCTGAAATCATTGTTGGACAGTAATGGGCTCAACTGTTTGATCATTCTCAATTTATTATAAATGGTTCTGGTGGTGAGCTTGATATGTGATGTAAAGCTGAGTGTCTGATCAATTATGACACCTAAGTATTTTACCTTGTTTTTTACATTAAGGATGGCTTCCTTAACATTGATTGTTGGTGGAGGTAAAGCATTGGTTTCTGGTTGTGAATAAAACTTCTGTTTTGTTATAGTTTATTTTTAAATTGTGCACTTTTAACCATTGTGAGATCTCATTAAAGCAAGATATTTTGGGTTCTTGGTATAGCATGCTGGTTGTGGTGGATACTGGAATATGAATTGTGTTCTTTATGTTGCCAGACTGAAATTTAAAATATTTTGTAAGTTCAGATACAAGAAAATTTCAAATTTTAAGGCAACATCTCAGTTTAATTTTGTTTAGTAGCTTAATAGTGTCATCACTGCTGAGTTCCAGACTTTTCCAGCACGTTTGCACAAAGGGATCTGTACTGCACGTAGAGTTTGCACGTAGGGATCTGTACTGCAGTAATTTGAATTTTCAAATTAGCTTTTCAAATAGGTGTTACATGTTCCAGGGCCCGCTGCAGTATTTACAGTGATGCTTTTTTTGGGTAGGCTCCTTATGTGCGTTTTGGAAGTTGGTGCTGGTATGGTATGGTAGATTTGCTCTATAGATCCTCAGTGATTTTTGAAGGGTTTTCTATTTTATTTATTTAACATTTTTTTTTGTTACACTGCTTTTATCATTTTTAGTCAAAGCAGTTTACATTGTAACTTAAACTTGGTAATGTACATTAAACAGGGACATTGATAGACTGCATTCTTCTAAGGCAATGGAGGGTTAAATGACTTGCCCAAGGCCACAAGGAGTGCTAGTGGGAATTGAACCCTGGTCCCTTGGGGCCCGATATTCAACTGTACCTCTCTGCCAACCCCTAAACTGGATATTCAATGCCGTGGCAATGGTACTGAATATCCGGTGATCACTGCAAAAGCCAGAAGCTGCCGATGCTAACCGGGCAGCAGTGATATTGGATGCTACCCTGTTAGCGATCTGTGCCTTAAAGATAGGCAAGGGTTGCCTATATTGCTGCTGCTTGGTTAGCGCCATTCTCCGCCCCGGAAGGCCCCCAATATGCCCAGATGTTAACCGGATAGCATTGAGGGGCAAGGGGTACATAGGAGGGGATATCCAACGGCACTAACCATATAAGTGCCATTGATTATCCCCAACTAAGGCATCTACATGGTTTACTGGGCTGTAAGCCATGTAGATGCCTTTTGAAAATTAGGTCCTTGGTTCCTAAGCCAGTGCCCTAACCATTAGGCTATTCCTCCACTCCTATTAGTTCACAATATGCCTGGTGCAGGAGAATGTTTGTTAGTGAGATGGCGAGAATCAGATTTTTTTTTAATTATTGAGTTTTGTGGGTGGATGTCCTAGTTCTGCTCTGCACCCATTGTTGAGGGAGGGGTTTCTGTGAATGCAAGATACATGTTCAAAAAGAAAAAAGCAACAACCATAACACAGTTTATAACAACAGAATAAAAATGAGTTATAATTTGGTGTTATAAACTGTGCAGTGGTTCTCACTGTTTTCTTTTAGTTCTGTGGTGTGCGAACATCTTTTTATTTCCTCCACATTATTTAATTAACTTTTTGATTTTATTCAGTCCCTGACTGCAGTTTTGAGAAAGCCTCCCCCACCCCCACCCTGGCTCCGAGGGGGGGGGGGTGCCATCTCGTCTCAGGCAGCAGATTGCCTTGAGCCATCCCTGGTCAGAGGGGCAAGGAAAATATTAAATAGGAGGGGGGCTAGGACAGAACCTTGGGGGACACCACAGAGAAGCGATCGAGAAGAGGAGGAGCAAGCACTGACCGAGGCAGAAAAGGACCAACAAGACAAGAAAGAACTAAACCAATCAAGAACTGTGCCCCAAAGCCCAAGGTCGTGAAGCCGAAAAAGGAAAGTAGCATGATCAACAAGGTCAAACACCAAAGATAAGTGCAGGGAAACTACCACATGCACCGTGATCATGCGCCCAGTGAAGATCATTAAACAGGGAACGAAGGACCGTCTCCATGCTGTGCCCCGGATGAAAGACAGATTGACGTAGGTGGAGTGCGTTGATAGAATCTAGGAAAGCTGAGAGCAGTAAGAAAAGCAAATTTTCCAGTAGTTTAGACAGGAAGATAGGAAATAGGATGATAATTGGCTGGAACAGAAGGATCTAGGGAAGAGTTCTTTAAAATGTGTTGAATGACGGCATGCTTCCAGTTGAGGGGACAGGTACCAGTAGAGAGACTGTTGTTTAGCATGGAGAGAATTAGAAGCAGAAGAGCACAATAGGGAGTAGAGAGCCAAGGTGACGGGATGGGATCCTACGGGCAAGTTGTTTTGCGAGATGACATAATAGTCTTGAGCAACTCAGTGGAAGAGATAGAGGAAAAGGAAGACCAGTGATGAACCAGGGAAAGGTTAGGAGTAGTTTGGCAGCCAGGATCAGGAGTTGGGGTGGAGGTGGAACTAGGAGCAAGAGGAACACAGGAGGAAGGAGGAGAGGATGGGACCTAGGGAGCAGAGGAGAGGGGAGGAGGGCAGTTTGGGAAGGAGGAGCGGAGAGTAGAGACTTTACTGTGGAAGTAGTCAGCCAAAAGATGTGGAGAAGGAGAGACCTCAGCAACAGCAAGACGAGGCGCAGTAAATATGATAGAAGTCTATAAATTAATGAACGGAGAGGAACGGGTAAACGTAGATCGATTGTTTACTTTATCAGAATATAGAAAAACTAGGGGACATGCAATGAAGCTACAGGGTAAACTATTTAAGACTAATAAAAGAAAATATTTTTTCACTCAACGTGTAATCAAACTCTGGAATTTGTTACCAGAGGATGTAGTAAAGGCTGTTAGTGTAGCTAGGTTTAAAAAAGGTTTGGACAAGTTCCTGGAGGAAAGGTCCATAAATCATTATTAAGAAGGGACCCAGGATATCAATACTTGACCCAGAACAAGCATTGTGGAACCTGTGTCTTTTGGGGAAGCTGCTAGGTACGTATGACCTAGATTGGCCACTGTTGGAAACAGGATACTGGGCTTGATGGACCTTGGTCTGACCCAGTATGGCATATCTTATGTTCTTAGATGATGCAGAGCGTGGTGAGGACTGAAAAAAGTTGCCGGAAGGAGTTAGTAGAAGAAGAGATGAGGTTGGAATAGTAACTTCTTTTGGCAGCGTGAACTGAGGAGCATTGCTGGGAAAATATGACCAGCCACCTTGGCACTGTCCATATAGTGCTGGGGCCTACTGTGGGCAGAGCTAGGGTGGTCCCAGAACGTATCCAGATAGTAGACTGAATATTGCCGCTATCCAGATAAGTTCCAGCATTCTCGGGATATTCAGTGTCAACTACTATCGGGATCGTGGAGCTGAGTATCTGGATATTGTTTAGTGGCTGTGGCTGCAGCTGAGTACTGACCCCATTGAATTCAGTGCACAATGTCCTTTTTGATTGCAGCACCCAACAATTCTTGTCCCTGAAAGTTAAGGACCACTGGCCCAAAAACCAAGGATTGTGACATATTCTGTGACAGAGCACAAAGGCTGTAAAGCACATACACAGAGCATATGGAGATATGGATGGAATCTCATCAGGACTTCTCTTGCTTCTGCTGAATTGCCCTGAGACACCAAATTGGACTGATGTGGGAGCCTCTGAGTCGTAGGCACCAAGAGGCCTGGTGGGATTTTTACTTTCAATCCTGTTTTGCCATCTAGTGGACTGTTATGGGATAAGATTGACTTTAAAGACTATTTGCTAGTTGTATATACTGCTTTGTCGTCATAATTAAGGCGGTTTGTTGTGGTCAACATTATTGCACCCTTGCATTTTAGGTACATTGTCTACAATATCTTGATATCATTTCATCACTTAACACTACAAATTCACCCTCTGATCCATGCGCCAAAGACAACTTCAGGACCATCTAGACCAACATGCTCCATTAGACCAGCATCAACATGGGTTCAGACCCAACCATGGATGACAGCATCATAAGAGGTATAGGCAACACAAGAATAGGATTTATCCTCATCTTCATGGACATATCCTTGGCCTTCAACAGTCTCCCACAGCATCCTACTTCAACACCTACAAGAAACTGGCCTACATAACATCACGCTAACATAATTCAAATCATACCTCTCCAACAGACAAGTAAAATGTGACACAGTCAAATCAAAACCCTTCACCATAAACCAAGGAGTCCCGCAAGGATCATCCCTCTCTGCAATTTTGTTTAACATCTGCATAAAACCAATAAGTGAAATTATCAAAAAACACAAAATACAATATAAACTATAAGCTGATGACATCATGGTATACACTCCTATAGAAATACACAATCCTGACCTCTCGAACCTAACAGCTTGCGTAGAAGACATGATAAACTGAACAACAACCTATCAATAAACTACAAAAAGACAGAAGTACTCTTTATCACTAGGGACACATCATTTACTCTAATGCAAACAATCAAAATACTGCAAAAGCATATAGCGGTCAAAAAAGAAGTTAAATACCCGGGAGTCATTATAGACCAAAACCTGACCATGCAACCATACATAGCAAAAACAACCGCAATGCCTAATATAAGATGAAGATAATAAGAAGACTAAAACCAATTCTAGACCATGATCACTTCCAAACCATCTGCCAAGCAATCATCACCCCAATGCTTGACTATTGCAATTCACTGTACCAGGGACTCCCAAAGCATACCAGCTTGCCACATCCCACCAATACTTAATCAGCTACATTGGCTCCCAATCCATTCCCGTATCAGATACAAATCAACATTAATCATATTTAAGATCATTCACCAACTATCGGCATACATCTTACAAGACATTATAACAAGAGACACAAGTACCCGACCCAGAAGAAATAACAAAAAGAATATGATTATCACACCCCTTGGATACCAAAAGACCACATAAACCACATCTGGAAGAGCACTATCACTCTATGCTCCATCACTTTGGAACTCTCTCCCAGATGACCTGCAGGCAACTTCAGACATAAAGGACTTTAGAAAAAAGCTAAAAACTCATCTCTACATAATTCACTTTGGACATATAACCTAACCACCCAAACAACAACATCATCCACGTCACTGATTGTTGACATATGTCATGCCCCAGCCCTCAGCCAAAGGCTTAGAGGGTTAGGGTTGCCATTATATTTTCCTTATAGAAGGTGGGATAAACTAATTTGCTCCAGCTAAGCCTGCTGGGAGTGGTAGTTCTTTTGCCTTCTAAGAAGAAATAGTCGTGAAACCAGTGGTAAGGCAAAGATGACAAAAGTTTATTCCCCAAACAAAAGGTTCTATGCAGATTGCATCAGGCTAATTCTTCAGTTGTTCGCTCAAGGTTATTTGCACAAGTATGCTGGCTGAGCTTCACACTCTTTACTCAAAAGTGCCACTGCTTAACAGATAAAGAAAAACATAGCAGCTTCCTTCAACAAAGAAAATATTCTCTTTTCCTTTGTCTTCCCTCAGCTCTCCAATATACACTAGCAAAGGGATTCAATGTCATCAGCTAAACACAACGTACAGTCCATAGGTACTTCAGATGATAATGAATCATTCTCATTACAGTCCACTTGCATGTCCTCCAACTCCTGAACTGCAGTGTTTTGCTTCAAGCTACTATCATACGTCTTAGGGTAACTCCCCCTAAGGGGTTCTGTGTCTCCTTTGAGCACAGCTCTATGTGATAGGGATTACAGGTACCTGAGGTTGTGGAGACTCCTCTCTGGCTCTGTTCAGCAATCTTTCTCCAGCTATGGGGAAGCAGTCTCTGGTTCCCTTGTTGGAGTTCCTCCTTGGAGCTCTGCCCCGGTTCCTTGTTCCAGGCTAGGCTTTGTAGACTCTTGGACTGAGTCCTGGGCTCCCACCTCTGAACTCTCTGAACCTTTCTATCCGGCACTGGGGTTTGAAGGTTTCTCTTCTCCCCTTCTGCTCTTATTGCTTCACCTCCACTTCTCCAGCTGTGTCTCCTCCTGTGTTCCCTCTCGTGTGCTGTTGTCATTGTTCTCCTGTCTCTTGTTCCTCTCGTTCCTCCTCTGCTGCCTCATCCTCCTCCTTCCCCTGACTCTCTCTCTAGCCAGGGTTTATATTCCTGCTCTCTGAACCGTGTCTCTGCCTCTCTGGACAGGTGTCTGTAATTAGGTTCCAAGCTTGCTACTACGTCAGCAGAGCTTGGGTGTGGCAGCCTAGCTTCAGTTTCTCTGTGCTTGCTTTCTTTTGGCAAACGCTGAAACGTGTGTACTGCAGGGATGTCACTTTTCTTAAAGGTAAAAATCATTCTTTTCTTCTACTTCCATATGCTCACTAGAGACTTCCTCATCACACATAGCAATGGACTAGTAAACACTGCATATGATGCAAAATTGTATATAGTTTGGTCATACTCTCATGACCATGTACATAATTTCTCACGCTACCTTCTCCCCTACTTAAAGTTCAATTGTTCCTTGTATAATGTTGGATAAAGTTGATCACTGTTCATCCGTTCTATGTATAATGTTTAAGTTGTAATATAAACCGCTCTGAGTGAAGGACAAAGTGGTATAAAAAAATGTTTAAATAAATAAATAAAAATTGAAAATATTCCAGTTGTATGTCATCATCATTTTTTAATAGTATGTTAAAAGATATACAACAAAAAAAAGATGTCTGTGCAACTTAGAAGTAGTAATTTCTGAGAAAAAAACAAAATTTGACCTGGATAGGATTAATGGCATCCCTTTACTAATATTTGGTTGCACAACCCTTGGTAGTGATGACAGTTTCTTGTAACTATGTGTAAGTTTCGTACATCTGTCTGCTGGTAGTTTCTCCCACTCTTCAACTGTGAATTGTTCCAGCTCATGAATGCTTCCAGGATTCCTTTTACCAATGGGAGATTTCAGCTCTTTCCAAAGGTTCTCGATTGGCGATCAGGACTCATTGCTGGCCAGTTTAAAACAGTCCATTTGTTCCTTTTTACCCATTCTTTTGTACTTTTGGATATATTGTTTGGGTCATTGTCTGCTGAAGGACCCATGACCTTTGACCCAGACCTAAGTAGCACATTTAGCTTCAAAATACCTTGGTAGTCCATGATTCCTTAAATAGTTCTAGGCCTCCAGTTCCTGAGGTAGCAAAACAGCCCCACAACATTATGGAACCTCCACCATATTTAACTATAGGAAGGGTGTTTTTTTTCCTTATAAGCTTCATTTCTTCACCCGTAAATGTATTGCTGGTCTAGACTGCCAAAGAACTCAAGTTTGGTTTCATCTGTCCATAGAATATTTTATTTATTTAACATTTCTTATATACTGCCTTTCATGGTATCAAGGCAGTTTACATTGAACAAACTGAAATTACATTGAACAGGGATAACTTGGAGATAACTATTTTACAGGGAACATGGGCAATGGAGGGTTAAGTGGCTTGCCCAAGACCACAAGGAGCACCTGTGGGACTAGAAACCCCAGTCCTTCTGGCCCAAGGTTGCTGTCCTCTAGTGGGATTTGAACCCATGACCTTCTGGCCTGAGGTAACTTGCCCCAACCAATAGGCCACTCCTCCCTCCCAGAAGGATTGTGGTTTCTCAAGGTGGGTTTGGGCAACAGTCAGGTGTGCCTTTTTATGTCTTGTCTTTGAGCAGTGACCCCGGGTCCTCCTTGGCCTTTGCCCATGAAGTCCTTATTTGTTTAGTGTGATGCGTATGGTGCGGTTTGAAACCACCACTCCAGATTGCTCCAGGTCAGCCTTTAGCTCTTTGGATGCTGTATGTAGTGTTTTTCCAACAGTTCATGCTAACCTTCAAAAACTTCTTAGATTAATTTTCCTCTGCCCATATCCTGGGAGGTTCTTGACAGTTCCATGAGCAGAAAACCTCTTAATAACATTGTGAACTGCAGACACAGGAATCCCAAGATGTTTGGAGATGGCCCTATACCCTGAAGTTTGATGACAATGGCTTTTCTGATGGTGTCAAGCAGCTCTCTTGTCTTCACCATTATGAAAATGGAACAGGGAGTGAATGTGGCCATTTTAAACATTAGAGCCATCATTCATTGGTTGATTCAGGTCATGTGAGTACTGACAATTGATCACAGGTATGTCTGATTCTATGAGATGTGACCAAAAAGTATTGAGACTTTTTGTGTAGTTATATAACAATACATTGCACCACAATGCTATTAAGCATGCAGTGACATAGTTATGTGCTCTGTATGTGCAGAACGTAGCATGACTGCAGCACACCTGTACTTTTTTTAAATCACGTAATGTTTGGTATTTGTGTAAAAGCAGTTTGTCAGATTTATGATGAGTGAACAAACAGAACAATGAATTTGCATTAAATTCGGCCAGAAACTTGGAGATTCGGACAAGTTACAGCAAGTATATAGCGATGAATGCATGAGTCGTTCTCGAGTTTATGACTGGTATAAACATTTCTAAGAGGGCCACTAAAGCGTTGACAGTGACAAACGTTCTACAAGGCCATTCACAAGCGGGAATGAAGACAAAGTTGAAGCAGTGCATTCCGCAATACGCTCAAATCATTGATTGACTATCAGGGAGCTTGCTGATGACATAAACATAAATTTTGGGTCAGTACAGTCCATTCTTATGTTCAATTTTGGGATGAATCGTATGTCTGCAAATTTCATGCTGAAACTCCTGTCCCCTGACCAAAAAGAAGATCGACTGCCTACAGCCAGGGAGTTGTTAGAATGCGTTGAAAATGACTCAGATTTCATCAAAAAGATTATTACTGGTGATGAATCATGGGTTTATGGTTATTACCCAGAAACTAAGGCTCAGTCCTCACAATAGAAAACTCCAGACTCTCCCAGACCCAAGAAAGCCCGTCAGGTGAGGAGCAATTTTAAGGTCGTGCTCACAGTTTTCTTTGATTACTAGGGTATTGTTCATCATGAGTATGCTCCAAAAGGCCAAACCATCAATAAGGAGTACTACATCCAAATTCTGACTCGTTTGAGAGATGCAGTTCGTCATAAGAGGCCAGAGTTGCACAGGAATGGTGAATGGTTGCTTCATCATGATAACGCCCCAGCTAACACATTGCATCTTGTCCAGCAGTTCTTGGCCAAACACCAAATCGACAAGTCCAACAGCCTCCGTACTCACCTGACCTCGCACCTTATGACTTTTTCTTGTTTCCAAAACTGAAATTACCGCTGAAAGAAAGGAGATTCAATGACTTGGAGACCATTAAGTAAAATTCAACACAGCAACTTCACAACATAACGAAAGAGACATTTCAAAATTGTTTCTAGCAGTGGCAGGAATGGTGGAGGTTTTATCGGAAAGGGACGACTTTGAAGAAGACTGAGTGCAATAACTGTCAGTGTTATACTTTTTGTGTTATTGTACAAGTCTAGATACATTTTGATTGCACCTTGTACTGCAATGGGAATGTGGTTCTTCTGTTCAAACTGATTTGAATTGTTTATAAGGGTGCCAATAATCATATACTAATATATCCTCAAAAAAAGACTAAACAGGTTCACTGCTATTGTTGCCAGTAAATAAAGTGAAACCCCCCCTCAAACATTCCGAGGAAGGAAAATCAATACAAGTTGATAATGAATGAAAACAACAGAGCTCTTGGTTGAATGGATTTTTAAAAAAGCCTGCACAGAGATATCTTTTCTGAGATCGGTACGGGATTGATGAGACACACCTCCAGCCAGGGGCGGCCCAAGGGGGGTGCGGGGCCATGTGCGGAGACTCGGTGCGGGGCCTCATTTGCATAAGGGACCTCATTTGCATAAATATTTGCATAATGTTACCATACACTAACTTTTAGTAAACATGCCTCTTAATGAGTGTATGAATAAAGAAAGACTAAAAGACTTCTACATTACTATAATCCAGTGCCAACCGCCAGACACATTAGGAACTACTACAAAAATTGCCCATTTAGAACCCATAGCAAACCCGCCGTATCCTAACAGCACTACCAGGACTCATAAAGCACCATACCCTAACTATCAAAAGGAAACGCTGCAAATATTAAACCAATACATTTCAGAAAACAACAATACATGACCTACTGGGGAAAGAGAACAAGTGGCAATGTCAAATAGGAATTACATAAACAGAATACCTCAGCTCAGTTACACATGCAGAACATAGACCATCACCAAACAATGAATCACAATTTAGAAACAGGAAGACAATAATTAAACTGGGAATCCCAAAAGCCGAACTTGGAATGTACAACACTGTAGAAATAAAACTATACATTAATTTGCTCTTGTACTAAACAAAGTGCAGACGTTAATGATGCACATTTCCCAGAGCTGACATATTCCAATTAATAAATTCAAAATAAAGAGATATTTTTCTACCTTTTGTGCATTTTTTTTCAGCTGCAATTGCTCCAGTCACTTTCTTCTGGTTTCTTTGTGTCTTCCGCTAACTCTCCATCGTCTGCTGTCCATTTGTCTTTTCTTCTCTCTTCTAGTTTTTTTCCATTCTCTCTCTACATCTGCTTTAACATTCTAATCTTTCTCCTTTTGCTCTTTCCTCATTCCTATTTCATCTACTCAAATTTTACCCCTCCATTCTCAATCCCCACTTACTCTCCCAATATCCGGCCAATTGTAGATTTGTCTTCCCTCCCACACAAAATATTTTTTCTCTCTCCATTTCACTCTCCCAGCTCCATCCCATTCTAATCCTCCCCCAACATCAGCTCCATTCTAGTTCCAGTCCCACCCAGCATCCGCTCCCTTCTAGTCCCCGCATCAGCCCATTTCCAGTCCTAGCCCCCCATAAGCCCATTTCCAGTCCTATCCTAGACCCACCATCAGCCTATTTCCAGTCCTAGCTCCCCCATCTATTTCCAGTCCCATCCGAGTCCCTCCATCAGCTCATTTCCAATCCCAGCCCCCCATGAGCCCATCAGCCCATGTCAAATCCTAGCTCCCCTCCACTCAGCCCATTTCCAATCCAAGCCCCCATGAGCCTACTTCCAGTTCTAGCCCCTTCATGAGTCCATTTCAATCCAAACCCCCACCACAGCCCATTTCCAATCTTAGCACCACCCCAACAGCCAATTTCCAGTCCTATTCTAGCCCCTCCATCAGCCAATTTCCTGTCCTAGCCCCCCCCCCCACTCACCCATTTCCAGTCCTAGCTCCCTCCCCCTCACAACCCATTTCCATTCCAAGCCCCCATCCCCATCAGCTATTTGCAGTTCAAGCCTTCCTTCCACTCAGCCCATTTCCAGTCCTAGCAACCCCCCCAGCCCATTAACAGTCTTAGCCCCCCCCCAGCCCATTACCAGTCCTAACCCCCCATCAGCCCATTTCCAGTCCTAGCCCCCCCATAGCCCATTACTAGTCCTAACCCCCCATCACCCTATTTCCAGGCCTAGCCCCCCCCATCAGCCTATTTCCAGCCTTAGCCCCCCATAGCCCATTACCAGTCCTAATCCCCCATCAGCCCATTACCAGTCCTAACCCCTCCCATAGCCCATTACCAGTCCTAACCCCCATCAGCCCATTTCCAGTCTTAGCCCCCCCCATAACCCATTACCAGTCCTTTACCTCCCAATCAGCCCACTTACAGTATTTGCACCCCACCCCCATGGCCCATTACTAGTCCTAACCCTCCCCCATCAGCCCACTTCCAGTCTTAGCCCCCCCATAACCCATTACCAGTCCTAAACCTCCCCATCAGCCCATTTCCAGTCTTAGCCCCCCCATAGCCAATTACCAGTCCTAACCCCCCCATCAGCCCATTTCCAGTCTTAGCCCCCCATAACCCATTACCAGTCCTAAACCTCCCCATCAGCCCACTTCCAGTCTTAGCCCCCCCCCCATAACCCATTACCAGTCCTAATCCTCCCCATCAGCCCATTTCCAGTCTTAGCCCCCCCATAGCCCATTACTAGTCCTAACCCCCCCTTCAGCCCACTTCCAGTATTAGCACACCCCCCATAACCCATTACCAGTCCTAAACCTCCCCATCAACCCATTTCCAGTCTTAGCCCCCCCCCATAGCCAACTACCAGTCCTAACCCCCCCATCAGCCCATTTCCAGTCAACCCCCCCATAACCCATTACCAGTCCTAACCCCCCCCCATCAGCCCACTTCCAGTCTTAGCACCACCCCATGGCCCATTACTAGTCCTATCCCTCCCCTATCAGCCCACTTCCAGTCTTAGCCTCCCCCCCCCCATAGCCCATTACCAGTCCTAAACCCCCTTCCCCCCATCATCCCAAATTAAAAAATTTAAAAAAACAGCTGCTTCTGCCATGGCAGCATCAAGAGTGCCGCCGCGGGCCCCCCCCCCCCCCGCCCGGCAGAGCCTCCCAGTCCCTGCATCGTAGGCTAGCGTCGAATCTCCGAACGCGGGCTTCTTTCAGAGCCACGAGAGTTTCCCATCAGCCCCAGCGGGATTAACAGAGCCGCAAGAAAGGAAACTCTCGCTGCTCTGAAAGAAGCCCGCGTTCGGGGATTCGACGCTAGCCTACGATGCAGGGAGGCTCTGCCGGGCAGGGGGGGGGGGCCCGCGGCGGCACTCTTGATGCTGCCGCGGTGGCACTCTTGATGCTGCTGCGGCAGAAGCAGCTGTTTTTTGTTTTTTTTTTAAACTTGGGATGAAGAATGTTTTTTGCGCGGGGCCCCCTGAAACGCGTGGCCCTGTGCAAAAAACATTCTTGCTCAATGGACGGGCCGGCCCTGCCTCCAGCATGGCTTGCAGTTTAGTCCCCAGTGCGGTGAATTGAGGTTACCAGATAGCACTTCAAATTCAAGAGGCAACAAAGAAGATTGTTCAAAAGCTAAGTATATCTGAGGGATCATATGTCTGTGCTGTCCCCCTGATAACCTTTTAGGCTATGTAGCCTTTATTATAAGATAAAAAGGAAGGCTTGCTACAAGAGAGGGCTTCCTTTCCAGACAAGTAATCCGACAAAAATTTAGAATTGTTTAAAATTATAAGTTCTGCTGGCATTAACCTTTAAAAAGGAGATAGAGCAGCTTTTAAACTAGATAATAGGGGAAAGCCGACAGTCGCCCAAGAGCGGATGGTTCGGAAGAATGTATCCTTGAAGGATACTACCAAAAGCAGAGAGGTTCCGAAAAAGAGTAAAGTAGCCCAACTACCCTCGAGTATGGAGCAGACAGAGCTTAAAGATCCCAAATTACCCATGTCTACCAATAGCCAAATTAATATGAATAAAATACAATCTCTAAAATGCCTGTATGCAAATGCTAGAAGTCTAAAAAATAAGATGGGAGAGTTAGAATATATAGCACTAAATGAGAGGTTAGATATGATTGGAATATCAGAGACATGGTGGAAGGAGGACAACCAGTGGGACACTGTGATACCTGGGTACAAACTATATCATAATGATAGAGCTGATCAAATTGGTGGAGGGGTTGTGCTCTATGTTAGAGAGGGCATTGAGTCAGAAAGGATTAAAATTGTGCAGGAAACTAAATTTGCTATAGAATCTCTATGGATTGAAATTCCATATAAAAAGGGGAAGGCGATGGCAGTGGGGGTGTACTATCGACTGCCTGGCCAGAATAAACAAATGGATGATGAAATGCTCAAAGAAATCAAGGAAACTAACCAAAGTTACAGCGCGGTAATAATAATGGGTGATTTCAATTACCCCGGTATCGACTGGGTCAGTGTCACGGAAGGACATGCTAGGGAGATAAAGTTCCTAGATGACATAAATGACTGCTTCTTGGAGCAGCTGGTTCATGAACCGACCAGAGGGGAAGCCATATTAGACCTAGTCCTTAGTGGAACACCAGATCTAGTGCAAGAGATAAGGGTGTTGGGGCCACTTGTCAATAGTGATCATAGCATGATCGCCTTTGATTTAACAGACACCTCAATTCCCCCCACATGTCACTATAATTGTAATTAAGCAAGGAACTGATACCCATAGCATTGTAAATAGCGCACGCTGTAAATAGCACCACAAGAATCAACGTCCAGACACACTCACACGCATACACTACTCACTGCATGTGCACACTATACACTGTATCTTATTGATTGTTTGCTGGTCAGACCGCCTTGATTGCAGAATAAGGCGGTATAGAAATACATTTAAATAAATAAATAAATAAATTAGTGGAGGAGGGATAGTAAGGAAATCCACAGTACTACCTTTTAACTTTCGAAAGGGAGACTATGATAAAATGAGGAAAATAGTTAAGAAAAAACTAAAAGGAGCAGTTGCAAAGGTTAAAGACTTACATCAAGCTTGGGTGTTGTTGAAAAATATTGTCTTGGAAGCCCAGACCAGCTGTATTCCACGCTTTAAGAAAAGTGGAAGGAAGTCCAAAAAACTGCCAGCATGGTTTAAAGGTGAGGTCAGAGAGGCTGTTGTTGCCAAAAAAGCATCTTTCAGGAAATGGAAAAAAGAGCCAAATGACGAAACCTGGAAACAGCACAAGCACTGGAAAGTCAAATGCAAGGAATTGATAAAGCAGGCAAAGGGAGAATTTGAGAAGAAGCTTGCTGCGGAAGCAAAAACGCGAAATAAAGATTTTTTTCAAGTACATTTGCAGCAAAAAACCTGTGAGAGAGTCAGTTGGTCCATTAGATGATAGAGGAGTTAAAGGGGCACTAAGAGGCGACAAGGCGATAGCGGAGAGACTGAATGAATTCTTTGCTTCGGTCTTTACTGAGGAAGATGTAGGGATGTTACCCATGACTGAAGTGGTATTTAAAGGTGCGGAAGAATTGAAGAAAATATCGATACATCGGGAAGATGTATTACAACTATTAGATAAACTGAAGAGTAGCAAATCACCTGGGCCGGATGGTATACATCCAAGGGTGTTGAAAGAACTGAAATATGAGATTGCAGACTTGCTATTAGTAATCTGTGAACTATCATTAAAATCATCTCTAATACCTGAAGACTGGAAGAACGCCAATGTAACACCAATTTTTAAAAAGGGTTCCAGGGGTGATCCGGGAAACTGCAATCTGGTGAGCCTCACGTCAGTACCGGGAAAAATGGTAGAAACCATCATAAAGAATAAAATTACTCAGCATGTAGATAGTCATGGCCTAATGGGAGACAGCCAACATGGCTTTAGACAAGGAAGATCTTGTCTTACTAATCTGTTATGTTTTTTTGAAAGTGTGAATAAACAGGTGGACAAAGGTGAGTCGGTTGATATAGTGTATCTGGACTTTCAGAAAGCCTTTGACAAGGTCCCTCATCAGAGACTTTTGGCAAAACTAAAGAGTCATGGGATAGGAGGCAGTGTACTATTGTGGATCAGGAACTGGTTAAAAGATAGAAAGCAGAGGGTTGGGCTAAATGGCCAATTTTCCCAATGGAGAAAGGTGAATAGTGGTGTACCCCAGGGATCTGTGCTGGGTCCGCTGCTTTTTGACATATTCATAAATGACCTGGAAAGTGGAATAACGAGTGAGGTTATCAAATTTGCAGATGACACAAAACTATTTAAAGTTGTTAAAACCCAAGAGGATTGTGGAAAATTGCAAGAGGATCTTGATAAATTGGAAGACTGGGCATCAAAATGGCAGATGAAATTTATTGTGGACAAGTGCAAAGTTATGCACCTAGGGAAGAACAACCCAAACTATGGTTATACCATGCAAGGTTCCACATTAGGAACCACCACCCAGGAAAAAGATTTAGGCGTCATTGTGGATAACATGTTAAAACCCTCAGCCCAGTGTGCAGCGGCAGCCAAGAGAGCAAATAGAATGCTAGGTATCATAAGAGGGAGGAGTGGCCTAGTGGTTGGGGCAAGGTACTTCAGGCCGGAAGGTCGGGGGGTCAAATCCCACTAGAGGACAGCAACCTTGGGCCGGAAGGACTGGGGTTTCTAGTCCCACAGGTGCTCCTTGTGGTCTTGGGCAAGCCACTTAACCCTCCATAGCCCATGTTCCCTGTAAAATAGTTATCTCCAAGTTATAATGCCCTGTTAAATGTAATTTCAGTTTGTTCAATGTAAACCGCACTGATGCAGAATAGCGCGGTATATAAGAGAATGTAATAAAATAAATAAATAAATAATAAATAAGGAAAGGAATGGAAAATAAAACAAAAGATATTATAATGCCTCTATACCGTTCCATGGTGAGACCGCACCTTGAATATTGTGTGCAATTCTGGTCGTCGTATCTTAAAAAGGATATAGCGTTATTAGAAAAGGTTCAGAGAAGAGCCACCAAAATGGTAAAGGGGATGGAAGGATACTCCTATGAAGAAAGGCTAAAAATGTTAGGGCTCTTTAACCTGGAAAAGAGACGGCTGAGGGGAGATATGATAGAAGTCTATAAATTAATGAACGGAGTGGAACGGGTAAACGTAGATTGATTGTTTACGTTATCAGAATATAGAAAGATAGGGGACATGCAATGAAGCTACAGGGTAAACTATTTAAGACTAATAAAAGAAAATATTTTTTCACTCAACGTGTAATCAAACTCTGGAATTTGTTACCGGAGGATGTAGTAAAGGCTGTTAGTGTAGCTGGGTTTAAAAAAGGTTTGGACAAGTTCCTGGAAGAAAGGTCCATAAACCATTATTAAGAAGGAACCCAGGATATCAATGCTTGACCCAGTACAAGCACTGTGGAACCTGTGTCTTTTGGGGAAACTGCTAGGTATGTATGACCTAGATTGGCCACTGTTGGAAAAAGGATACTGGGCTTGATGGACCTTGGTCTGACCCAGTATGGCATATCTTATGTTCTTATGTTCTTACTTCAGGGAATATAAATAATCATGTACTGGCAATGGTTTTGTTTTATTTGATTATTTTATGCGCCAAATATATGTGCATATATAGTCCAAAGCCATTTCACTGGCCACTTTTTTATTTTAGGTGATATTGGACATTAAGGGGTTGTACTGCAAGGGTGCCAATAATGTTGACCACAATTGTACCATGAGAATAGCATCTGATGTATTATTTCAGTTTGCTGGCCGTTAGTGGTTATACAGAAAATTTTAGAATATTTCATCTTAATACAATGGAAGTGAAACTGATTTGCTTAATTGTTTCTTATTGCTTGCATATTTTTAAATTCTGTAAATAAACATTCCAGTTTTTTATATTGTGTAATATTTTATGAACTTTGGGATAAGATAAGCAGAGTGGACTTTGTATACCTTTTTGGGAACCTGACAGGTACTTGTGTTGCCTTCCAACCAATATCAGATCATCTGGCAGTTCTTACCATCAGCGGCACAGTCATGACCTATATTCTGTCCACCTTTGCTCCAACCGAGACCAATATGGATGCAGCCAAGGATGACTTTAACAACCAGTTCAAACATACGCAGGATTCGATCTCACAGACAGAGTTGATCATTATGGCAAGAGATTTCAATGCTCACACCGGTGCAGACAGGACTGGATTGGGAATAAACGCTGCGGCGCTCCTGCCCCGCCTTGGGGCTAAAGACAGGAGCGGGGCCTAATGCCTCGTGAGGAAGGAGAGTAATCCTGTATCCCTGGAATGCTGGGTATTGTAGTTTCCTGCTCCTTTCGCTCCGAAATAAAGAGTGCAGTTGTGGGGTTTCTTAATAGCAAGTATATTTATTATAGTAAAGGATATTTTTCCATTGCATGACAAATAAATGTGAACAAAATAGGTGCTTCAAATGCAAACAGAATGAACTCAGGATAAAGTCAACTTAAAGTAGAACTGCTGCTTTTCACTTCTAAGCAAGTTACTCAACTTTGCCCCAAGAGGTCACTCACTTTAACTGCAGCGTCTTTCAGCCACTGTTACCTTCACAGTGCTGGGGATTTCAGGTGCACATAATTAGAGCTTTCTCAGCAAGGCAATACAACAGCTCCGTAGCATTCAATTCACATACGGTAAAAAGCAGTTTCCCTCAGCTTGGCATCTCTACACAGCAGACCGTGCAATCCATGCTCTCACAATCTGGCAAGTCTGTATTATCTTGTGTTAATTCTTCAAGCTGTATGGAATTACTGGCTTCTGGTAACACTGGCTGTCTTCTAGCTTGCAACTCTAAAAACTGCTTAAAACTCTGTAGGACCAATTCAGCCTGCTGTTTGTGAGATAGGGAATTGCTATCAGCTATACAACTTCCCTCTGGCTTAAGGCTGTTTATTTTCTCCTCTCTTAGATTAATTGTATCAGAGTAACTGCTAGTCTCTTTTGCTAATGTTTCACACACAGGAGAGTTAGCTTTACGTTCAGCCTGGAAACTTTGTGGCAATTCACTTACTTGTTGCCATGCCGTTCTGACTTCAGATGGCTCCAACGTTCTCCAGCTGTTAGAATGTTTGTTGCTTTCTGGCTCAAACGGTACTTCACAGAATGATTGTTTTCTTTCTTGTGCCTGCCTTGAAGGCTTCCTTTCCCAGGGCTGTGCCTTCCAACGGTTGTCTAATTCAGGGCTAGGTCCTCGCTCCTTGGGACTTCTACTCACTGCCTCTGAATAGAACTTTGCAGGTCTCCTTCCAATGCCAGGTTCCCAAGTATCAGCATACTGTTTTCTGGACTTCCAATCATTCCTCCTCCTCTCCTTCTTTCTCTCATTCTCCATCTGACTAGCAAAGCCATGCTCTGGTTTAAAACCACGTTCTCTCCTGGACATGCCCCTTTCAAGGGCAGGGTGTGCCCAATCAGGACTGCAGGACTCCTCCCCTGGGCTGGTCTCCATGCTCAGCTCTGTGGAATAGAGTCTTTCTTTCTTCCTTGGTTTCTCAAATAGGCATAAATCCTGCTGAACCTCAGGATTTTCATCTGTTTCCATAGGCTCAGGAGGGCGCTGTTCACCACAACGCTTGGCAGTTTTGGCCATGGTGAGATCAATGACAATGGACTACATCTGCTGTCCTTCACTGCATCGAACCTGGTAGTGGGAAATAGCCACTTTCAGCACCCTCGCAAAAACCAGCTTACATGGTGCAACCTATCTGGTAAAGATTCAGCCATCCTGGACTGCATCCTGATCAGCTCCCAATTCCGATCGTCACTGAAAGATGTACGTGCAATGAGGGGGCCCAATTGTGGATCTGAGCATTACCTCGTCCATTCCAAGGTACAGTTGCGATTACAATGGGCAAAGCACAAGGCACCTCCACCAGCCAAACTGAACTGGGCATGTTTTAGGGATATGGCACCCAGACAAGAATTCCAAATTGCCCTATCCAACAAATTTGTAGCACTCAAACCATCGGATGATGTCAATACAGAAGAAAAGCAAATATGGGAGTCCATCCTGGAATGCACTTCCCCTCTCTGTCCACCCACCTGACGTCGGACACAGCCATGGATTTTCGAAGAGTTCCTGGACCTGGTGGATAAACGGAAATGAATCAAACACGTCTTCAAGCAGAACTGGAGACTGAACATAGAAGTCAGTTAGAATATGAAAGCAGAATGAGAAGCCTACTGGAATGGTATCGCAGCCAACCTCGAAGAAACAGCATCCAGGCATGAGTACCGGTCTCTTTATCAGACCCTCAGGAGACTGAGTGGTAAAACCAATTTGACCAATGACAACATCAAGAAAGTGGATGGCACTTTCATGAGCTCCCCTGGTGAATGCCTGCAATGGTGAAAATATTTCCTCCAACAGCTATACAACCACGATCCACCCCAGGGACCACCATCAGAGCCACCACCCATTGACCTGCTGGAGAATCCATTCCTTGATGGTGAGCCAACAGTCAATGAAGTAAAGAGTGAGATAAGATCATTGAAGAATGGAAAGGCGCCCAGAGTGGACCAAGTCACTGCCGAAACTATCAAAGCTGGGGGAGACATCCTGCTGCAATGGCTTCATGTCCTCCTAACAATCATCTGGAACATGGAATGAGTTCCATCAGCATGGAAGAAAGCCATCATCGTGCCAATCCTGAAGAAAGGCGATAGCCAGGAATGCAAGAACTAGTGCGGCATCAGCCTTCTTTCAATCGTTGGCAAGGTGTTCATGAAGATCATATAATCAAGGCTGCAGAAGCATCATGAACTGACCAGCCGAGAAGAGCAAGCAGGATTTAGGCCACAATGGGGCTGCACCAATCAAATATTTACCATTCATCAACTGGCGGAGGAAAGGATCAGATGTGGAAAGTGAACCATCATCGTCTTTATTGACTTCAAATCTGCATTCTACTATGTTCACTGACCTGCCCTGTGGAGGGAATTGGAGAACGAGCATGTGCCACTGAAGAGCATCCAACTTCTCCAAGCATCATAAAATAGCTCAAACAGCAGCGTACAGATCCGAAATGAACTATCCAAGGAATTTCCTATCCAAACTGGATTCCATCAGGGAGATGTCGCCACACCCCTACCTTTCAATATTATGATCAACGCCATTATGAGGAAAACATTTGAGGACAGAGGTAGGGTCTAGTACGATGTGAACAACTTTCTGACTGACTTGATGTTTGCAGATGACAGTGCCATATTTGCTGACATGGATGCAGAGGCCACCAACATCCTTTACCACATCTCCCAATCTTATGGCCTAAGAATCAATGCGGACAAGACCAAAGTTATGACCACGGATGGATCACAGGCAAATGTTCACCTCAATAGAATCCAAATCGAGCAGGTCCAAGAATTCAAATCTGAGATTGCTGGTGCAGGAGAAGAAGGTGGCATCTACCACTGAAGTCCACCAAGACCAAAATTTGCCTCTTCCGAACACTGATTCTGCCAATTCTCTTGTATGGATTGGAAATATGTATTCTGCGCAAACCTGACATGAACAAGCTCAAGGTCTTTCAAATGTGATGTCTGAGACAGATTTTGGTTGTCTCTCTTCGTGATCGCTATTGAAACGAGACAATTCGGATAAGGTGTAACCATCAACCTTTAGTTGAAGAACAAATCCAAAAACGCGGACTGCGGTAGTTTGGTCATGTTTGCAGAATGAACACTAGTTGGCTGCCATACAAACTTCTCTACAAAAATAAAAATAACGTTCCTCCACTGTTCTATAGGTTAGATGCTTGACTTATTTATTTTATTTAACTGTCTCAGCTTTCCTTACCGATTGTCTAGGTAACTCAACCTTATTGTTTCAAATATTCCAGTGTATTAACCCCAAGGTCTCAGACATATCTTGGCATCATTCTTAAACCTTATTCAAGTTTGTAAAGTAATGCCGTGCTTGCATCAACGGCCTTATATTTTTATCTGGGGTTATACAGTTTAGAAAAACTCCTTATAAGAATCAGGAAATAGTGCTTATCTTTTTTTGGTGGTTCTCAAAACCCCGACGCCGCTCGCCTGATTGTATCCACTAAAGGTACAGTTTTGGAACCTCTTTCTATTTACATAGATCCTTTTTTGAGACCTTTGATGAACGATATCCCTTCTTATATAAAAGATACTTCTCATTTTTTACAAATTTTGTCTAACATTTCTATATGGGCAACTAAGAAGGATATACTCTTAGTCACATTGGATGTTTCAGCTCTTTATACCAGTATTCTACAATTAGCAGCTTATCAAACAATATAGACTTCTTTACAGAATCGAGGGGATTTGGCAATCAAGTTAATTTTGTTTATTTTACAACTAGCCAAATTGACGATCTTCCAAAATTACTTTGAATTTGAGAAGAAAATTTACCAACAATATTCGGGTGTAGCTATGGGCGCGACCTGCGCTCCCTCCATAGCCAATTTATTCATGCAAGCTTATGAAGATCGGTGGCTGGTAACCTCCCCTTACAAACAACATGTGCTATTATGGAAACGTTATATCGATGATATATTCATGTTGTGGGAAGGCTCAATAGAACTATTACAGGAATTCTTCATGTGGTTCAATACTTTGGATTCTAATATACAGTTTTCTTACATTTATCATAAGGAAACTATAACATTTTTGGATGTTACGATTCACAAAGGTCATGGAGGTTGGGAGACTTCATTATATAAGAAAATTACAGATAGAAACACCATATTGCACTATTGTAGTGCCCATCCACGACAACTAAGAGATAGCTTACCTCTTTCGCAATTTATACGTTACCGGCGAAACTGCTCTACGGAAGAAGAATTTAAATTGCAATTCAGGAGATTGAAACAAGATTTTCGAAACAGAGGATACCCGGAACAGGTCATTAAACGTGCTTACAAGAGAGCTTTATATAACAACAGAGCATTACTTTTACAGACAAGTAATAAGGGACTACGGTTGGATCAAAGTGTAAATTTAATAACACAATATTCCCCATATAGTGCTCACATTAAAAGTATTATAAAAAGGCACATGAATGTTTTGAGCACCCTTCCAGGTTTGCAACATCGACAGATTCGATGTCTGGACAACACACAGAAATCTTAAAGAAATGCTCTGCCCGGCAGTTTTAAGATCAGAAGAAGTCCCAATTGAAGGTCAAAATGCAGGACATCATCGGTGCGGAGCTTGCACCATTTGCTCGATATCAGAAGAAGTCACTGATTTTGAATATCATAATGTAGTTTACTATCTAAAACAAAGCACTACATGTAGTTCATCTTTTGTGGTTTACTGCATTAGGTGTCCATGCGGTTTGCTATACACTGGAAATCCAACGCGGTCATTCAAGATTCGCATGCATGAACATCATAGTAGACTCCGATGCAAAATACGAGAAGCTCCTATAGTGGCACATTGTATGGAGAACAATCATGCTTTTGAAGAGCTTCGATGTTTCTGCATAGACACGGTCAATGGGGCGGAAGGGGGAAGACACAGGAACAAGCTCTGCTAATACGGGAACAAAAATGGATATACACATTACGGACAGTAACACCAGGCGGGCTTAATAGCGCCATACAGGGCCGGATTTACCTTGAGTGAGGCCCTACGCCAACAAAAATTGTGGGCCCCCAGAAAAGATAAAAACGAGCACGCCGGATCAGCTGCGCGCTGTTGGCCCTGACGTCATAATTAAACTGGGAATCCCAAAAGCCAAACTTGGAATGTACAACACTGTAGAAATAAAACTATACATTAATTTGCTCTTGTACTAAACAAAGCGCAGACGTTAATGATGCACATTTACCAGAGCTGAGATATTCCAATTAATAAATTCAAAATAAAGAGATATTTTTCTACCTTTTGTGCATTTTTTTTCAGCTGCAATTGATCCAGCCACTTTCTTCTGGTTTCTTCGTGTCAGCCCACCTCCAGTCTTAACCCCCCCAGTCCATTTCCAGTCCCAGTCCCCCCCCCATTTCCAGTCCCCCCTCCCTTTCCAGTCCCAGTCCCCCCCCCCCATTTCCAGTCCCCCCCCCCCATTTCCAGTCCCCCCCCCCCTTTCCAGAATAAGTAGCATGGAAATGGCTCCTTTTGGAATATGTCAGGTACTTGTGACCACTCTTGGAAATAAGAGACCGGGCTTGATGGACCTTTGCTCTTACCCCATATGGCAGTTCTTATGTTCTGGGACATATAAGGAAAGGAATAGCTAGCGGGAAAAAGGAGGTTATAGTGTCTTTGCAAAAGTTTCTAGGTTGACCTTATTTGGAGTACTGAGTAAAATTCTAGAGACCGCATCTTCAGAAAGTGCTAATGCAAGAGGGCAGTTATTTTCCTTTACTAGTGCCGGTGCTTCTCCACTGAGAAACATTTGTACTGCCCTATAATAGGGTGAGACCAGAGGGAACTAAATTCTTGCTAAAAGTATACCCCCTGCAGAGTGATTGTATCTGGCACAGTTCAACCTGTGGTCCATGTGTACACATGAAGTTTCAGGGTGTTGGTAGCGGCCTACGGGAGGAGCAGCAGCCTATTTGGAACCTTTGAAGAATTAAGGGAGGAAAATTGTTAAAAGCCTGATCCCCGGTAGGGATTTGAATTGGAATTGGCACTTATTCTGCTGCTTGTGTCCCTGTTTTTACCAAGTGTCCCTGCAAAAGCTGTAAGGCATTAAACTGTAGCTAAATAAAAACAACTTAGTCGCTGCCGAACCTCAGAATTATTTATGCTTGAGAATATGAAACACAGCCATTTTAGCACTGACAGATCTTATTCATAAATTGAGTTGTGGATCTCTGTTTTTATACCTTCACTATAGATTTGGAATATTGTGCATCATCCTAAATGGAAAATTGCCAGGATCGTTTATAGCACACCATTTAACCTTAAATACTGCCATATGTATTCTTGATCTGTGGCACTGATATTACTTACCCTTCATCAAGAGGACTGTCCCGTGGGGCCCCCTCTGCCCGGCTGAATCCCTCCGTGCCGGCTTTGAGAGGCGCGAAGGGAGAGTGTCTCCCTCGCGTCTCTGTTAAGCCTGCAGGGGCAGATGGCATCTGCCCATGCAGGCTTAACAGAGACGCGAGGGAGACACTCTCCCTTTGCGCCTCTCAAAGCCGGCATGGAGGGATACAGCCGGGCAGAGGGGGCCCCGCGGGACAGTCCATGCTGCCGCGGCAGCAGACAGCGTTTTTTTTAAATTTAATTTAAAAAAAGCTAACAATTTGTTCGATTTTTGTGGGCCCTTGCCAGCTGTGGGCCCTACGCCACGGCGTAACTGGCGTATAGGTAAATCCAGCCCTGGCGCCATAGAATGGAGCACCTGCATTTAGAATTCAGAATTTCGGATCAGAGCGATATAGTCTATCTACTCTTACTGACCACCAACATAAGATAATGTAATAGTAAAATAGACTGTCATTCCGTTCTTGATTTGACGTAAGAAATCACCTGAGTACCATCCAATTAAAATTATTTTATTCCAAGTGACATCTGTTTAAAAGGCAGTTAACACTACACACTGCATGCGCGGCGTCTTTTTAAAGTAATGGAAGGAAGATTCAAACTAAAACGCTGGCACCCGGAATAGTTGGATTAGTATAGATTAAAGGTAGGATGGATATTCCTTTGCACTTTAAATACATCTGCTACGTATACAATATTAAGAATAAGAGGTGGGATACTGTAGTATTTATTAATAGAACACTTTTGCCAACAGTGCTTGAATGGTATTAATCCCCTGAAGAAACTCACTGGATTGAGTGAACGCCTACACGGGGCCGGAAAGCAGCGTCAGTGAAACACCTACACGGGGCCGGAAAGCAGCGTCGGGGTTTCGAGAACCACCAAAAAAAAAAAGATAAGCACTATTTCCTGATTGTTATAAGGAGTTTTTCTAAACTGTATAACCCCAGATAAAAATATAAGGTCGTTGATGCAAGCACGGCATTACTTTACAAACTTGAATAAGGTTTAAGAATGATGCCAAGATATGTCTGAGACCTTGGGGTTAATACACTCTGGAATATTTGAAACAATAAGGTTGAGTTACCTAGACAATCGGTAAGGAAAGCTGAGACAGTTAAATAAAATAAATAAGTCAAGCATCTAACCTATAGAACAGTGGAGGAACGTTATTTTTATTTTTGTGGTGACACACTCCTCCGAAATACGGACCAAGTCTTAAGTGGTAATACAAACCTCTCTGTCAAAAGCAACCTGTCCACTGGAGGGTTCAACAAGCAGCAACGAAGAAAACATGGCTCAAACACATCAAGGAAGACCTAAGGAACCAGCGACTGACCATCGATGAGGCCAGACATATTGCCACTGATCACCAAGATTGGAAGCATATTGTGAACAACACATGGAATCCAGAAGCACCTACAGCAGCGTACTCGTTGAGAGGACGACCTGCTCCCCAAACGCCAACTAAGGATTAAAGAAAAGAGAAGAATGACTTTTGATCTGATCCAGTATGGCATTCTTATGTTCTTATGGTAGTCTACAGGTACCATAACTGTCTAATCTTGCAAAGTATTCAGTGTATTGTATATTTTATATTTTCATCTTAAGCAGTACCCCTAGATGGGTGGAGGTGCTGTTGGTGCTTCTTGTAAAGAACAGAAAGGGGGGAGGGGGAAGATATCATCACCAGCTGTAGAACAGCATTGAGCACCGATGGCACTGATGAGAGAACTGGTAAACAGTACACTACTGTTACTACTACTACTACTACTAATAATAATAATAATAATCATTTGTATAGTGCTACAAGATGTATGCAGCGCTGTACATATAGACACAGTCCCTGCTCATAAGAGTTTACAGTCTAATCAAGATGAAAAGCATTGCAAAACTGGGGACTAGAGTATAGTAAGATACACATAAATAGTGGACAATAGAATGAAGAGCACCAGGATCCAAATGCAGCCTCAAAGAGGTGGGTCTTCAGACTGGACTTGAATAGGGCTAGAGAAGGAGCCCGATGCACAGACTGAGGTAGTTTGTTCCAGGCATATGGAGCAGCAAGGTGGAATGAACAAAGTCTGGAGTTGGCAGTGGCAGAGAAGGGCACAGATAAAAGGGATCTGCCAGAGAAATGTTCCCGAGGAGGAGTGTAGAGTGAGATAAGAGAGGAGAGGTAGTGAGGAGTACTGTGGCAGAAATCATGAGTACATCTCTAATACCTGAAGATTGGAGGATCGCCAATGTAACACCAATTTTTAAAAAGGGTTCCAGGGGAGATCCGGGAAACTACAGACCGGTGAGCCTGACGTCAGTACCAGGAAAAATGGTAGAAACCATCATAAAGAATAAAATTACTCAGCATGTAGATAGTCACAACCTAATGGGAGACAGCCAACATGGCTTTAGACAAGGAAGATCTTGTCTTACTAATCTGTTATGTTTTTTGAAGGTGTGAATAAACAGGTGGACAAAGGTGAGTCGGTTGATATTGTGTATCTGGACTTTCAGAAAGACTTTGACAAGGTCCCTCATCAGAGACTTTTGGCAAAACTAAAGAGTCATGGGATAGGAGGCAGTGTACTATTGTGGATCAGGAACTGGTTAAAAGATAGAAAGCAGAGGGTAGGGCTAAATGGCCAATTTTCCCAATGGAGAAAGGTGAATAGTGGTGTACCCAGGGATCTGTGCTGGGTCCGCTGCTTTTTGACATATTCATAAATGACCTGGAAAGTGGAATAACGAGTTAGGTTATCAAATTTGCAGATGACACAAAACTATTTAAAGTTGTTAAAACCCAAGAGGATTGTGAAAAATTGCAAGAGGATCTTGATAAATTGGAAGACTGGGCATCAAAATGGCAGATGAAATTTAATGTGGACAAGTGCAAGGTTATGCACCTAGGGAAGAACAACCCAAACTATGGTTACACGATGCAAGGTTCCACATTAGGAACCACCACCCAGGAAAAATATTTAGGCGTCATTGTGGATACCATGTTAAAACCTTCGGCCCAGTGTGCAGCGGCAGCCAAGAGAGCAAATAGAATGCTAGGTATGATAAGAAAATGAATGGAAAATAAAACAAAAGATATTATAATGCCTCTATATCGTTACATGGTGAGATCGCACCTTGAATATTGTGTGCAATTCTGGTCGCTGTATCTTAAAAAGGATATAGCGATTTTAGAAAAGGTTCAGAGAAGAGCCACCAAAATGGTAAAGGGGATGGAAGGATACTCCTATGAAGAAAGGCTAAAAAGGTTAGGGCTCTTTAACCTGGAAAAGAGACGGCTGAGGGGAGATATGATAGAAGTCTATAAATTAATGAACGGAGTGGAACGGGTAAACGTAGATCGATTGTTTACGTTATCAGAATATAGAAAGACTAGGGGACATGCAATGAAGCTACAGGGTAAACTATTTAAGACTAATAAAAGAAAATATTTTTTCACTCAATGTGTAATCAAACTCTGGAATTTGTTACCGAAGGATGTAGTAAATGCTGTTAGTGTAGCTGGGTTTAAAAAAGGTTTGGACAAGTTCCTGGAGGAAAGGTCCATAAACCATTATTAAGAAGTGACCGAAGATATCAATGCTTGACCCAGTACAAGCATTGTGGAACTTGTGTTTCTTGGGGAAACTGCTAGGTACGTATGACCTAGACTGGCCACTGTTGGAAACAGAATACTGGGCTTGATGGACCTTGGTCTGACCCAGTATTGCATCTCTTATGTTCTTATGTTCTTACTCAGGGCCAAACAATAATCGGCTGCACCATTTCCTTCTCCTGGCAGGAAGCCCATATGCTGAGTTGGAAATTGGCTTCTTCTATGATATTAGATATGCAGCACATTAATGTAGATGAAATGAATGCACACTAGGAGGTAGAAATTTGTCAGTAAATGAGGAATCAAGTCTTCCTTGCTGCTGAATCTGGCTCCCATCTTTCCCTCTTTCTCCCATTATAAGGAGATAGCTCCACAGGTTCTCTCCGGTAAAGCTTCCTCTTATAGGTTTAACTGCTAATCCACATAGGTTACATAAACCAGTTCCACTTTGCTACAGAGCCAGCCCAAAACACTAGGCAAACTAGGCGGTCACCTAGGGTAACAGCTTCTATGCTGGGGGGAGGGAGAACACAAGAAAGAACATCTACAGTGAAATCAAAGCAATGGGTCCTGACAGCTGGACAACTCAAAGCATCGTCACTACAGACGTTTACCTGCAGGAAGAACAGACAATAGGCAAATAGTCCACTTATCCCTATAAGCGGCTTTTTGAACTCTCCCTCATTATGCATATATTTATGAGACTGAAGTTTCACCTAGAGCACCTAATACCTTTGCTCTGCTCCTGCTTTGCTATGACACTCTCTTGTACTTTCTAAATGTAACGTGCGTTATGTTTGTCATACAGGTTCACTGATCTCTCTCTCCCAGACAAGCCTGCTTCTGTGTATTTTCTCAACTATACTAATCATTCGTATAGCACTACGAGGCGTAAGCAGTGCTGCAAATGTACAAGTAAGAGACAATCCCTGCTCATCAGAGCTTACAATCTCATCAAGTCAGACACACAACGATTGGGGACTAGGGGAATGGCAAGCTACAGATAGGCGATAGGCAAGACAAGAAGGGGGTCAGGATCCAAAACTATCTGGAACTTTGTAATTGAAACTTTAACTGAGCTCTGCTGTTTATTATGTCTGACCCCCCTCCACCTCCCCCTCCCCCGAAATTTTGATAATTAAACTCAGCAATCATGATCATCTCAACAGCACCCCTTCCACAAGAGTCCTGTAATAAAGCAAAACCAGACAATGTACTTTGAACTTTGCTTTGTAGGTCCCGCATGCGTGTGTTCACTCTGCCTGCTGACAGCTCTTTGAGCTGACTGTTTTGGCTTTGACCCCTGCTGCTATTTGCCGCCACTCAGAAGTGCCTAATGGCTGAGTCAGTCCTCTTCAGATCTGAATAACTGTGTGATCCCGCTTGTTTGTTACTTGTGCATGCAACATACGTGAACTCACAGTTTCTGTTCACTGGGGCCCTTGCTCGTGATGGTCTCCCAGTCTTCCACAGGCACATCCTGCTGACCCCACCTCACAGGCTTTCTCAGCACCTCAGTCTCATTGCTCAGGCTTTATTTATTTAACAGTTTTTTTATACCGATTTATCCTTAAGTCAAAGCGGTTTACATTACAACTTAGAAGATTTTACAATGAAACAATAAGATGATGGGGGGGGGGGGGCGTGGCAGCAAGCAGAGTGCTTTAAACATGAGAAAGTATATACAGGCTGAGGGTTAGTATTCGTTGTTGTGCAGTGTCTCTTAGGCGCTGTATTGTCTGGAGGTGTTCGGGGGCTGAGTCAGGAATTAGTTTGAAACATAGAAACATGAGGGCAGAAAAAGACCACATGGCCTATCTAGTCTGTCCTTCCATATCAACCACTACAACAGTCCCCTTTTTCCCTTTAGTGATCCTCTGTGTTTGTCCCATGCTTTTTTGAATTCAGATACTGTCCTCATCTCTACCACCTCCACTGGGAGACTATTCCATGGATCTACCACTCTTTCCGTAAAGAAATATTTCCACATATTACTCCTGAGTCTATCCCCTTTCACCCTCATCCTATGTCCCCTCATAGCACAACTTGCTTTCAATCGAAAGAGGCTCTTCTCCTGTGCATTTATGCCATGGAGGTGTTTAAACTCCTCAGTCACATCATCTCTATCCCACCTTTCTTCTAAAATATACATATTAAGATCCTTAAGTCTGTTCTCATATGCTTTATAATGAAGACCACTAACCATTTTAGTAGCCACCCTCTGCACTGATTCCAACCTGTTTATATCCTTTTGAAGGTGCGGTCTCCAGAATTGCACACAATACTCCAAATAAGGTTGCACCTCCTTTCTCAGAGTTCTAAACCTACACCACTAAAGAAAATATTTCTTCTTTTGAACTAAAGCACCAAAAAGAATGTACCTGTGTTTTAAAATGTACCAAAACTCTTAGTTGGCGAAGATTATTTTATGACTTGCTACGTCATGCTTCTAAAACGTTCTGTGTATAGGAATGTTTTCAGCTTCTTTCTGAAGTCCTTACTGTCCATCGTGGCTCTGATGTCTTCCGGGAAGGAGTTCCATAGGGCTGGTGCGGAGAGTGAAAACGCTCCCTTACATGTGGTCTGCTTAGATTTTGAGTAATGGCTGGGTGTGATAAGTTCTTGCTGTTATTCCTTCTAGGCCAGTTGTCCAGGTCTCTTGTGATTAAGTCCTGTAGGATGTCCACTGAAGCATTCTGCAGGATTTTGAAGATGTTCAGTGTTGTTTTGAATTTAGTGCGTGAGCGTATTGGGAGCCAGTGTAGTTGGCTTAGTATGGGAGTAATGAGATCATATTTTGTTGAGCCGGTGATAATACAAGCTGCCATATTCTGAGCCAAATGGAGTGGGTGGATGGTTTGCTATGGGAGGACATGTAACAACGAATTGCAATAGTCGAGGATTGGTGTAACAATGGCCTGACAGATGGTATGGAAGTATTGTGGGCTTAAGCTTTCGAATGATCTACATGTTGTAGTAAGCATCAGACCTGTACTCCCTCAGCTTAAGGAACTCAAAAAGAGAAAATGTCTCCCTTTCCCTGATCAATCTTCCACACTGGTCAAGATATCTACAGTACTATGAGACTGAGTATCTTCCTAATAATAGGACGTGTCCCCAGTAGGGTTGCCAACTTTTCCACACAGTTTGACTGGACACCAATCAGCGAGTGGGGAGAGAATAGAAAAATGTAATATAACATAGAATAAAATTATAAATTATGCATTGACTATCCATATAGGGACAACAGCATGCAAATTAATACAAAGCAATAAAATCACCTTCCTATAAATATAAAAATAATACAAATTAAGCCCTACAAAAAGCATGAAAAGGACATGAATAGCAATATCCCTAGCAAGTCCCCATCACACACTCTCCCTCCCTCCCCAGCCAGTTCCCATCACTCACCCTCCCATATTAGCCAACCCCTAGCTCACATTTCCCATTTTCTATCATTCACGCTTCCTCCCTCCCCACCCAGTCATTTCCCAGCCTCCCCATTCTCTATCACTCACTCTCTGTCCATTCCATTCCAGTCTTCTCTCACCTCTTCACCTGCATTCTGCTCACTATTCTCTTCTTCTCCCCATCTTCCTCTCCTCTTCTCTTTCACACACCCCTCTCTCCAGACGAGCATTATCCCTGCTCTTTCTCCCTCTCCCACACCACAGACATCATTATCCTCTCACTGTCCCTTCCCCCCACTAAAGTCATCACCCCCTCTCTCTTTCCAGTTTCCTCTGCTCCCCCACGCATGACCAAGAATCATGGACCACGAGTCACTGTTAGTCACGTAACGATGATTTAATGCAGACAAATCTTCCTCTCTCACCTCACTGCAGCAGGGTTGGGTCAGGCAAGCTGCTGCTGCCAGATAGGCCAGGCTTGGAGTCGGGAGTGAGGAAAGACTGCCAAACTCTTCACTTCTTCAGCTGCTCCTAGGAAGCAGCAGTGGCTTGGCAGAACCAGCTTGAGCCCAGTTGACTAGAAAGCAGTGGTTGGTGTTTGTGCCATGGCCCTGCCTCTGCTGGCCACTAGGTAGGGGAGACTCTACTCTCCGGTCAGCCAGAGCCGCCCGTGCAGGACGTGTGACAGGAGAGAGCCACCACCAGAGGCCTATGAGTAGCTTCAGAGGGTTGCTTGGTGGGGCTGGGGGCCTCTGAGTCTGGGGGACTGAGCAGGTAGTGACCCTAAGCAGCAGGTACAGCACGGCAGCAGGGAGTGCAGAGGAGGATTTGCTTGCAGTGGCATGGATGGGGGTCAAGGCAGGCTGCAGATACACAGGAAACCAGTGTGCAGTGTTGGCTTTGGGCGCGAAAGAGCACAATGAATGCCCCTCCTGCACGTGTCATTTTTCTGCAGCTGTGCAGCAGTTCATAGAAAAAGTTCTAATTTGATCAGCTCATCGTGCTTGGCTGCAGGGGCTGTACCAAGGGCTTTGCAAGGGGTGCAATGGCACAGGGCGCAAGTACAGACATGGCACCGATATCCTCACTGGGCTTCCAGGAAGTTCGAAAAGAGTGAGTCACTGCACATGGCTGGGGCAGAGGGGGGTGCCAGATTTGTTAGTCACATAGTGTGCATTTCTAGCTTGGTACAATCCTGCTTGACTGGGCAAAACAGTGTCCAGTTACATTTTGTAACAAGACACTGTACAAATGGCTCAAAAACCAGACTGTCCAGTTCCAAACCAAGTAGTTGGCCATCCCAGTCCCTAGTGTTAGTGTTTCACTGCAGCAAGCTCCCTGTTGCATTGCACCCGATCACGTCCAGTCAAACACACACATCAGTTCTTTATGTTTAGAGTCTGTTTTCACATACACACTTCTCTCTCATAACGCATCTAGTCCTTTGGGAAAATCTGATTCTCCAAAGCAGCCAAATCCTTTATTCCCATTTCACTAGGAGGATTTCATCTGTAGGGAAATGGTGAAAGAAAAAGCAGTTCATGCTATCAGACAACAATCACTCATCGGCAGTGGTGAGCTCTTAGAAAAAAGTGGGCTCTGAAGGTGAAATTAGTCTTTACCTGCTAATTTTCTTTTCTTGAGTCCCTCCAGTCCAATCCAGACTCTACGGTTTTGTCCTACCTCCAGCAGATGGAGACTGAGAATTCTAAACTTCTGTGATGTCACAGAAAAAGGGAGCTGAACTCCCCCCCCCCCAGAAGTCAGTATGATCCTTACCAAGCATAAAAACACGAGAACAGGTATTATAAAAACTCACCAACTATGTATAAAGTAACCTCCCATAAGACACTGGTCCAATGGGAGCTATCCCTCCAAGAAGCAGACACACATAGATTTGTGAAATCCCGAAGGGGAAAGGCTGCAATAGCCAATGTACCCACACATACTCATCCGGGCCTTGCTATAGCTGAACAAATGGGCGGGTTCTGGACGGGGGACTCAAGGAAAGAAAATTAGCAGGTAAAGACTAATTTCATCCTTCCATATCATCCCTCCAGTCCAGTCCAGTCCAGATCCAAGGATGTAACAGAGCAGTATTCAAGAATGGGAGGCGCCAGCAAGCCCGGCCTGCAACACCCATGCCCCGAACTGCGCATCCCCCGCACCTGCACATCCAGCCGGTAGTGTCGCATGAAAGTATGCGAGGAGGACCAGGTAGTTGCCCTACAGATATCGGCTGGCGGAAGAAGGCCGAACTCCACCCAAGATGCCACCTGCACTCTAGTGGAATGTGCTCACAGCCCTGCCAGTAGAGGTTTTCAGCACAACAAGTAGGCCAGCATAATTGCCTCCTTTAGCCAGCAAGCGATGGAAGCCTTTAAGGCCGCTTTCCCCTGCCTCAGACCAACAATGAGGATGACCAGATCATGCAAGTTCCTGAAGGAATCAGTGTGCTTGAATACCGTTTGAGTACTGTGCACATAGAGAAGGCACAGGTGCCGATCTTCCAAGTCCGAAAAGAACGGAAGCACCACAGTCTGATTCAGGTGAAAAGCTGACACCACCTTAGGCAGGAAGAATGGAACCATCTGCAAAATGATCTTCTCCTTCAACAGCAGTAAGAAAGGTTCTCTGCAAGATAGAACCTGCAGCTCCAAGATGCATTGAGTTGACGAAATAGTGACCAGAAACAGCACCTTTAGTGTCAGATCCTTAAGGGTCACCCTCGCCAGAAGCTCAAAAGGAGCTTCCATCATCACAGATAAGAGCAAGTTGAGATCCCAAGATGGAACCACCGAGTGGACCAGCAGTTGAAACTGCTTCACCGCTCATAAGAACCTGTTCACATCGGGGTGCACTAATAGAGAGACTCCCTGCACATGCCCCCAGTAACAAGCCAGAAGGGCCACCTGGACACACAAGGAATTCAAAGCCAGACCCTTCTCCACTCCAGCCTGCAGGAATGCCAGAATGTCTGGGACTGCGGCCTAAAACGCTCATTTCCCGTTGTCCATATACCACACGCCACACCTGGATACAGGACAAGGACATGGAACGTTTGTGAGTTTGCAGCAAGAAGGCTATTACTTGTGATGAATAACCTCTTTTCCTCAGCTGAGCCATCTCAAGAGCTACGCCATAAGTAAGAATCGATCCACTTGAGGCATAGAATCGGGCCTTGCGACAGGAGGGTGCTCCGCATTGGCAGATGGCAGGGAGCCCCTACTGACAGGGGGATCAAGTCCGCATACCACGGTCAGTGAGGCCAATCTGGTGCCACCAGCACTATTAGGCCCTGGTGCGCTTCTATCCTCTGGAGCTATCTGCCAATTAGGGGCTATGGTGGGAACATGTAGAGGAGACCCTTCAATGGCCAGGATTGTGCCAAAGCATCGAGTCCTTCCAACTTCCTTTACTGATTCTGACTAGAAGCAACTGGCCTTCGCATTGGTGGTGAATGCCATCAGATTCATTACTGGTATCCCCAAACACCATGTTATGCCGAGGAACACCAACTCCTCCAGACTAACCGCTGTCAGCTGAGGAAAATGGCCTTCACATTCTCTTTTCCTGTCACATGCGCCACCGACAATGCCAAGAGATTCAACTCCACCCGGTGAAGAAGCAGCATTATCTCCTCCACCAGTACTGCACTCTCCATTCCCCCGTGATTGATGTACACCACCATAGTGGTGTTGTCCAAAAACACTTGTACCGCCTTCTGCAGCACTAAAGCCCGGAAAGCCTAAAGCGCTAGAAAGACCATCCGCATCTCCAGCCAATTGATCGACCACTGCCTCTGCTCTGCCGACCAACACCCTTGCACTACCTGCGAGAAACAATGAGCCCCCAAGCGTGTCAGACTGGCATCCATCATCACCATTGTCCACTCAGGTGGTTCTAACTGTATCCCTGCCAGTAGTTTCTCGGGTCCAGCCAACAATTCAGATTGGTCTGGACCTCCAACGAACAAAGCAACCATCAGGAGAGTGAATGATTCTGTGGCAACCAATGGGAAAGAAAGGACCTCTAAAATGAACACATGTGTGCTCAAGCCCAGGGTACTAGATCCAGCATCGTAGCCATGAAACCCAACATCTGGAAGTACGACCATGCCAATGGAGCCGGCTGCCTCAGAAACTGTTGAATCTGCCCATGAATCTTCTATGACAGGAATACGTGACCAAGACTGGTATCGAATCGCTCCCCCAGACACACTATATCTTGGGTCAGAGTCAGCAAGCTGTTGTCAAGATTGACTTCCCAACCGAGACCCCTCAGAACCTCCAATACCCGATGTGTACTGGCGTGACTCTCTTCCAATGACTTTGCCCAGATCAGCCAGTCATCCAAATAGGGGTGAACTAACAGCCCTTCACGCTGCAGTGCCACTGCAATGACCACCATGATCTTGGTGAAGATCTGAGGAGCCATCGCCAGGCCAAAAGGAAGAGCCTGAAATGGAAAATGTCCAATTGACACTGCAAAATGCAAGTAACATTGATGCTCTGCCCAAATGGACACATGCAGATACACCTCCATTAGATCCAACACGGTTAAGAATGTGTCTTTTCGCATGGCCATGATCACGGACTTTCTTCTGCTATTGTTTCCTTCTGATTGTTTTTTTTAACCTAACTCCAAAACATTTCAGTTCAGCCCAGACTGCAATGAGCTTGTCCCATCTGCTGGAGACTGAGAGTACTAGGGAGGAGTTCAGCTCCCTTGTACTGTGACATCACAGAAGTTTAGAATTCTGTCTCCATCTCCTGGAGGTGGGACAAAACCCTGGAGTCTGGACTGGACTTGAGGGAAAATATGGAAATGCAATTTGATTTCATCTCATAACCAAAAGATGCTAATGTTTATGAAGGACGCTCATATTATGTCAGGTGCCAGATACTATAAACTTCACAGCACTATTTCATTTCACGTTTAACATATGGTCTTTGGAACATAAGAGATGCCATACGGGTCAAAACAAAGGTCCATCAAGCCCAGTAGCCTGTTTCCAACATTGATCCATCTAGGTCACAAGTGCCTGTCAGGTTCCCAAAAGGTAAACCTGCTGCTTGTCCCAGGGGTAAGCAGTAGATTTCCCTGGTCCACTTTAATAATGGCTTATGGACTTTTCCTCTAGGAACTTGTCCAAACCTCGTTTAAACCCAGCTACACTAACAGTGTACTCAATCTTCCGGCAACAAATTCCAGAGTTTGGTTACACGTTGAATGAAAAAATATTTTCTCCAATTAGTCTTAAATATGCTACACTGTAGCTTCATTGCATATCTCCTAGTCTTTCTACTTTTTGCAGGAGTAAACAACTGATCTACATTTACCTGTTCCACTCCAGTCATTATTTTATAGACCTCTATCATATCTCCCCTAAGGTGTCTTTTTTCCAAGGTGAAGAACCCTTATTTTTTAGCCTTTCCTCATAGGGGTATCCTTCCACCCCCTTTATCATTTTGGTTCTCCTTCTCTGTACCTTTTCTAATTCCGCTATATCCTTTTTAAGATATGGCGACCAAAACTGAACACAGTATTCCAGGTATGATCACACCATAGAGCAACACAGAAGCGTTATAATGTCCTTGGTTTTATTCTCCATTCCTTTCCTTATGATTCCTAGCATTCTATCTGCTTTCTGGCTGCCGCTGCACACTGGGCAGAGAGTTTCAACATATTATCCACAATGACGCCTAAATCCTTTTCCTGGGTAGTGATTCCTAATGTGGAACCTTGCATCGTGTAACTATACTGTAGGTTGTACTTCCCTAAGTGCAGAAATTTACACTTTTCCTCTGCCATTTTGATACCCTGTTTGCCAGTTTCTCAAGGTCCTCGTGCAGTTTTTTACAATCCTCTTGTGTTTTAACAACTTTGAATATTGGTGTGTCATCTGCAGATTTGATCACCTCACTCTTTGTTCTCATTTCCATATCATTTATGAATATGTTAAAAAGTAGTAGGCTCAGCTCAGATCCCTGGAGTACTCCACTATTCACCCTTCTCCATTGAGAAACCGTGATCACTTAGCTCAGCTCTGTTTTCTATCTTTTATCCAGTTCCCAATCCACAATAATACACTGCCTCCCAGGGCCGGCACTACCCAGCAGGCTGGGTAAGCACAGCTGCGGGGTGCAGGTGGTGAAGGCCACTGGCCAGCAATAGTGTTGTGTGCCTGTGGGAGTAGCCTGTCCCGCAGGCCTCCAATACCACTACGGCCTCTTTCTGCTCTTCGGCCTGTGGAAGCAGCCTGTTCTACAGGCCGAAGATCAGGAGGTCATGATCACAGCCTGCGGGACAGGCTTCTCCTGTAGGCCGACGAGTGGAAGATCGCTGCCTGCGGTCTGTTGTGGGCCTGAGGGACAGGCTGTTCCCACAGGCTGAAGGGATTGTAGCCAGTTTTTACTGTTTTGTGCATGAAGGACAGGCTACTCCTGCAGCGTGAAGAGCAGAAGAAGCCTGCAGAAAAAGGGGGTAGGATAACATTTAAAGGGGCAGTGGGTTTGGGAAGGAACGATGGGAGGAAGGGACTGGAGACATGACAAATAGGCTCAGTTCACCAGTCCAGCACTTCCCCACTCGGTTACCTTCCCAGCCTCTGTCTTGTTCTTCCTCCCCCCTTGTATGAGAGCCTGGAGCCGTGGCAGTGGTGTGCTCTTTGGCAAACCAGTATAGTAAATTAAAGTTGCCATCATTGTCGTGAGGGCGGATGTGAGCACCGCTGCTGCCATCATCTCGGTGTGCACCCCCTTTTTGCCAGACCGCTTCCACCGCCCTGCCCTTTCTATGCCATTGAGGTGGGGGGAGGCAGCAGAAGAGGATCTGCGGGGAGGGGTGTAAGAGTGCAAGGGGTTGGAGGTTAAAGAGAGGGGAGAATGGGCACAATGAATATATGCTAAAAGGCACAGACCCCAACCCCACAGAACAGAGTGGAGGAGTAGCCTAATGGTTAAGCACACTGGCTTGGAATCCAAGAGACCAGGGTTTGATTTCCACTAGCACTCCTTGTGGCCTTGGGCAAGTCACTTAACCCTCCATTGCCTCAGAAAAATCCACGTTATCAATGTCCCTGTTTAATGTACATTACCAAGTTTAAGTTTCAATGTAAACTGCTTTGATTGAAATGATAAAGCAGTATATAAAACCTGTTGCATAAATAAATAACACACATAGGCACCCCACCCCTGCAGCACACCAACATACACAAAGACATCGGACTCATGAGTCCCAGCACCTAGCTGGTTAGTGGTGATTTTCAGTCTGCTAACCAGCTAGGTAGCCTGTATAAAGTCAGGTCATCTCAATAGCTGTCCTAACGTTATGCAATTTGGATAGCAACTGAATATTGTCACTGTCTGGATAGCTGTGCCAGTCAGCACTGAACCCGGATGCCAGCACTGCAGGATATCTGGATTTTGGTGCTGAATATCCGGTTGCACGTTTGCCCGTGGCAGTCAGGCGCTTTATAAACACTGGTCTGTAAAATCCAAAGACAGATATAGGGGGTCATTCTGAACAGGGAATAGCAGGGATGTATGTCCAGTCTAGTTGTACAAGCCCCGCTATTCCCTGTTTGGCGATTCTGATCCAGGAGCTCTCCGCACGTATAGGGCATTTGTGCAGGGAGCTCCAGACAGGGGCAGCGACGGGATGAGAGTGGGCTGTGTGGGGGGAGGGCACACAACCCGGCTATACAGGGCTGATTCAGGTCATGGCCATATATGTCTGGGTGCACCAAGATGGACGTCGGATTTATTCCACCTCCATGGTGGAATAAGTCTGACAGATGGCAGCGATCGGAGCCCACAGGCCCGCTGCAGCAACAGGCCAGGCAGAGGTAAGTCCCCACTGCCAGATCCTGGCTCTAGCTGTCCCTGCCGAGGGCTAGGTGGTGGGGAAATACGAGCAGTATGGTGTCGGGCGCGTCAGCGCTCCTACATTGCATCCCGGCACCACGGCATTGCGTCTCCATGCAGGAGAATAAGGAGGACTAGACGGGCAGGTTGCCAGACGTGCACGGCAGCTGGATCGGGGCCCGTCTGACCCATCCAAGCGTTGACAGTATCTGATAGGGACTCTTATCCAAGCTATCTCCCTGGGGGTTCTCCGGCCTGCTGCCTTCAACTCTTCTGCTGATCAGAAGGACTTTGCTGTCTGAGCCACTCACACTGACCCATGTGACTCCACTGTTGTCGGTTCATTGTGAAAAGCTGAGCCAAGGCATGCAGCACTGACTTAATATTCAGACCCGAATATGATGCTTTGCAAACCACAGCGTTACTTCGTTTATTTAAAAGGCAGTATGGCTCCATATTTGCCTATGTTGATCCATTTCTGGGTTTACCCTACTGCATGCAGACAGGGAAGGATTAAGGCATGGGACAACTAGGCACATGCCTAGGGCTGAAATATTTAGGAGAGGCTATCAGAGCTGTGGCACCAGGACTGACTTTTTTGTTGGGGCACTAGGCTATATGGATGTTGACACCAATGTTCCCTCTAATTTTCTGTAGGCTGTGTGCGCATAAAATATCAGCTGTGCAGCTTTTGAAGGAAGGTTAAATTTTTGTGCGTCACATAACAACACTGAGTTCTATACTTTAAAATTTGACTACACGTCAGAATACAATATGTACACCACATTGATTGCACTAGATAATATTGTAGAACTTGTGAAAACCGTAAATACACAACAACTTTTAAATTTTAAGATGTCTGTGTTGTTTTCTATCAGAATCAGAACCATAATTTTTGTGCGCTCTGTTATAAAGTATGTGCGCTCGCTCGGCGAGGTGTGTGTGTGCGCACACGTGCACAGCTTAGAGGGAACAGTGGTTGACACTACCTCCAGTTGTCCTCTCAATGGCCTGCACTGCAGCTGCTGACTGAGTGGGCCTGATTCCAAAATGAGGTAGGCCAGAGGTTCCCAACTCCAGTCCTGGAGGGCCAAACACCATTCAGGTTTTCAGGCTGTCCCTAATGAATATGCCTGAGATACATTTGACTACAATGGGGGCAGTGCACGCAAATGCATCTCATGCATATTTATTAGGGACAGCCTGAAAACCTGAATGGTGTTTGGCCCTCCAGGACTAGAGTTGGGAACCTCGGAGGTAGGCCATGTCCATTTAGCGCAGAGGTTTTCAATCCAGTCTCGGGACACACCTAGTCAGGTTTTCAGGATAACCACAATGAATATGCATGAGAGAGATTTTTATACAATGGAGACAGTGCATGCAAATCTATCTCATGCATATTCATTGTGGCTATCCACAAAGCTTGACTGACTAGTTGTGTCCCAAGGAATGGGTTGAGAACCCCTGATCTAGGGTTATGTCACATTCCTGTCTCTCAAACATGTAATTCAAAGGCTCCCAAGGGAGAATTTATGCTCTGATAAGCAAAGGGGGGGGGAAGAGAGTCACCATTGTTGGTAGAGATCTGTCTCCTCACACCTTATTGCCTACTGCTTCCTTCTCTACGGTTCCAACTCCTCGGGCCCCATTTATTAGTTTTCCATGCATTTACACAAGGATGCCAAAACGTGACACTGAAAACCAAAGAGAGGGGTTCTTCAGACAGTATTACACTGAAGTGTTCTATTGCTTTACAAATTAAAGAAGCAAAACAAAATACTTAAGCTTGCTTTGGTGCCTCTGAAAGGATAGAGACAGAGTGGAGGTAATATGAGGACAGTTTACCTGGGCAAATTCTCCAAACTGAAAAACTGCCCTCCATTCAGGGGTTAAAATTATATGCAGAAATTTCATAATGGTGCAGAGAAAAGGGGTAGGAGAGGAAAGTACACAGGCAGGTGTGTTTAGATTTCTTTCAACGGGTGGGTCCACCAGGCTTGGTCTTCTCTAAGCTTCAGTGCATTGACACCCAGGGTCAAATGAAAACTAGGGCTCAAAGTGTGGGCATGAGAGAGTCTTCAAATGAGCGTGACACATGCCTAATAAGCTAGACTTGACATTTCTGATACTCGAAACATGATGGCAGAAAAAGACCTACCTAGTCTGCCCTTCTGTATCAACCACTATAACAGTCCTGTTTTTGCCTTTAGAGATTCTCTGTTTGTCCCATGCTTTTTTAAATTCAGATACTGTCCTCACCTCCACTGGGAGACTATTCCACGCATCTACCACTCTTTGCATAAAGAAATATTCCCACATATTACTCTTGCGTCTATCCCCTTTCACCCTCATCCTATGTCCCCTCGTAGCAGATATTGCTTTCAAATGAAAGAGTCCCTTCTCTTGTGCATTTATGCCACGGAGGTATTTAAACATCTCAATCATATCACCTCTATCCTGCCTTTTCTCTAAAGTATAAATATTAAGATCCTTGAGTCTGTCCTCATATGCTTTATAATGAAAACCACTAATCATTTTAGTAGCCACCTGTTTATATCCTTTTAAAGGTGCAGTCTCCAGAATTGCACACAATACTCCAAATGAGGTTGCACAGAAGACTTATACAGAGGCACTAGCACCACCTTTTTTCTGCTGGCCATTCCTCTCCCTAATCATCCAAGCATCCTTGTAGCTTTCGCTGTCGCCTTTTCTACCTGTTTAGCTACTTTAAGATCATCAGACACAATAATGCCTAGGTCCCGCTCTTTTTTTGTTGACAGAAGTACCTCATCCCCTATACTACCCTTGGATTGCTGCAGCCCAGTTGCATGAGTTTGCATTTTTTAACATGAAATCTCAGCTGTCAAATTCTAATCTAGACCATTATTTATTTATTAACAATTCTTCTTACTAACATTCTTCCAGCTTGGCCAGATCTCTCCTTATGCTATCTACACCTTCCTGGGTGTCTACTCTATTGCAGATTTTGGTATCATCGGCAAAGAGGTAAACCTTACCCGAAAGCCCTTCCGCATTATCACTAACAAAGATGTTAAAAAGAATCGGACCAAGGGCAGATGCCTGGGGCACACCACTGGTAACCTCCTTCTTAGAGTGAGCTCCACTTACCTGTATCCTTTGTCGTCTCCCACTCAACCAATTTCTAATCCAAGCAGTAACTTTAGAGTCCATCCCTAGGGTGCTCAGTTTGTTTATAAGTTGCCTGTGTGGAACGGAGTCAAAGGCTTTACTGAAATCTAACATGAGGGAGAATTAATTCTGTTTACATCATCCGCATGCACGACTCATAATCTTGCATTGCATTCGGGAATGTTACAACAGGGACATCAGAACTGCAAGTCCCTGCATGCACTGGGTAAACGTAAGCAATGATAGACGAGAAACAAGCAAATGCTTGTTTGCTTCTCGTCCATCATTTATACCTGAAGCTTTTGATGACGGGCCAGGAAACTAAAAGGTCTCTCGGGCTATTGAAGTTGCAGTTGAACCTCTGCTCACTCCGTAAAGGCCTAGCCCCAGCGGGCGGGCGGGCTCCTCCGCGCACTCCTCCCCCTTCGCCGCCAGCCAGCCAGTCACAGGAGTCCGAGCTCGAGCCTTGTCCCGTCCTGCAGGTAGCCCCTGCGGCTGCTCCCCACCCAGCCGTGCTACGCAGTCACTCACTTCCTGGAGCCCGCGTCCATGATTAGGAGGGGCGCGCGCGCCGTGCAGCGGAAGAAGGGAAGGCGAGAGGGAGCAGGCCCCCAGCCCGCGAACGAGTGAGTACCCGGCCGTGCCGGCGCCTGGCCAGGGCTGCGTGCCGAGCAGCGCCCCTCGCCCCGCTCTCCATCTTTTCCTAAAGCTTTGCTCCTTCCCCACTAAAAATGATTCTAGGAGTTAAAAAAAAATACGCCCAAACGACTTCGTTTTTATATGTTTCTTAAATTTCCTGAGGGAGGAGGCCTAAACTTGTTTGAGGTGCAAGATTGCAAGTAAGGAGCCATGCCTCGCCTGCCGGGCCTGGCTTCTGGGGAGATTGACCACCCACCCCAAAGCTTTTGATCAAACTAGTTCAGGGCTTTTTCGCTTTGAGGTTGGTGGCGTGTCATAGTAACATAAGTTCGGAGAACCTTTCGATTTCTAAAACCTTGGTGAAATTCACTTGAGTTATTTTTGGGATACTTCGGGCTGTTTCCCTTTCCATGTATGGGAAAGTAGATGGTAGGATATGTGACGTATGGTGTCATGGACTTAGTCCATCTGTTAAGGCTCAGTGACTGTCAAGGAAGAGAAGAGGTTCCTAGATAAGGACTGCATAAACTCTCTGGGTAGGTTTTCATATGCTAATTAGTTGTGAGATCTTAAAAGACTTATGGAATGTCAGGCCAGTCGGACGTGAATGATGTGCCAGAGCCTCCCTAGGATCTGTGATGTCACAAAGCCGGGGGCTCTGGGCTTGTGCACTCCCTGGACTGAAATGCTCTCAATGGTCTGTGTCATTTTGCAAAGACTTGTGATAGTTTCACAGTATCCAATAGTGAATTGGTGTGTCAGAATCTGTCACTATTTGTATGGGACTGATCTGTGATTTTGTGCTTAGATCGGTTCTGATTAATGTTCTCCCCCCTCCTCCCAGTAGAAAGAAAATGGAAAAGAAAGCTTACAATGTCTTCCATGATTGCTATTGAACAATGCCTGATGAGAATCTCATTGTTTGGTGAGATCTGTGACAAAAAAAAACATATCCTGAGCTTTTTAATTGTTTGCTCTAAGCAGGAGCTGAATGTTTCTGTTGGTAGTGTTTTCATTGATATAGTGAGTAAACTTTAGTTGGAAGGCACAGGGTTTATATATTAATATTGTGTTAGACATTTTCATGTATATAGTGGTATAAATGGCATAGTATAAAGGTACGATTTAAATAAATATTGCCTTATAGATATACACGTCAGCCACATGAGTGCTACATGCGTACTGCATCTTTGACCCCAATGTGCAATAGCTGCAAGTCAGCCATGGTCTTTTGGACACCAGTAGTGCCCATGCTATGACTGTTAAGTACAGATATTTCTAATATTTTGTTTCCTGAGTTGACATCTACTGTATAGTCTGTTTAGTGCAGTATTCCTCAGACGTTTATCCAGTATGGCCCCATTTTAACACTTAAAAATTCACATGGTTCCTGATGATGATAAAATAGTAGAGACCCCCCCCCCACCCCATTCCTCTTTCCTCTCTCATCAACTTCCATCATTTATCCAAAGCATGAAGGTGGCAACGATACCAGCAGTTGGCACAGGGGGGCCCCTGTGCTATCAGTATGGGCTCACAGACTCCACTATTCTATGGTTTTCTAGTTTAACGGGAAGCCTTCACAGAAGGATCGACAGAGCCTGCAAACATTCACTGACTCGCGGGTCCCATGCTGAATGCCACTACTGTGCACAGGTCAAAGTGGAGGCTCAAAGAGAAGGGAGGGCATAGAAACTGAGTTCCCCATCTGCTGCTGATATGACCTCATTTGGGGTCCCGACTAACCTTAATTTTGAGCTAACTCGGTGGCTCACTGTCAGTGCTTTGCGTTGCTGTGTGAGAAGTCCGTAATTTAGATCCTTTGGTCAAGTTGAGTTTTCCTCTTCATCCATATGAGACCAGCCCAGACCAATGGGAATACCCTTCCTCCACTATATTGTTCGTTCATTTATCGTTTAAGCTGGTGCAGTAGGTAGCCTATCTATATTTGCTCTGTCTCCAGCAGAAGGTGACTGGTGCAGTAGATAGAAAACCTCTGGTAGCCTTGGGCTTCGCTGTTGAGTGAGGCCTGGGTGCCGTAGGTTGCTGTTTGCCTGAACTCCTGTGGCACACAGCTCCCTTTCCTTCAGGTTTTGGAGGAGGCTCTTGAGGTCTGTCAAGAACTTCCTCTTTGAGGCCTTCTAGCCTGGAAAAACTTGGCAGTGATTTAAAGAGGTAAACAAAATGCAGGTGAGCAATGGCCAGGATCATCGCCCTTCTTGAGGAGCTGGGATGGATTGTCAAACGGGCCAAGAGCAAATTGGCTCCAACTCAAGCTTTGGAATGTCAGGCAGTATTGTTCGATACTCGACGAGCCATGATATTTTTGTCAAACATACAAATAGACGAGGTCCAGGCTCAAATAGCAGGAATCGTTGACATACTCATTTTATTCCCTTGAGATTACATGCAGGTGTTGGGGCCTATGGTGGCAATGCTGCAGGTAGTTCCTTGGCAGATGTGCTCATTACAAGCAATCCTCCTGACCAATTGGTCTCTGAGGGATGGGGACAATGAGATCAGGATCTTCCTATTAGGAGCCACCAGGTGGAGCTTGCAGTGATGACTCAATAGAGCCAATCTAGAGAGAGGCCCCTTCCTCCCCTAGACAGTTCTAACCACCAACAGGTATGGTGGGCACACTGTCTATGGCAGGTGGCCCAGGGCAGGATGGTTAATTAGAGAAGTTAAGGAATTCAGAATCCATAAATAGGATGGAGATAATCAATTTGGCCCTTCTATGGTCCCAGAGCCGCCTCAAAGGCAAAGTAATGTAGTACTGGATAATGTGACAGTCGTAGCATGTGTCATAAAAACAAGGAGGAACAAAAAGCTGCCACCTGGCGAAGGAGGTGAGCCTCATTATGATGCGGGCAGGAAACATCTAAAGGCATTGTCAGCATGTTCTATTTTGGTCACTGCCAATTTCATTTCATAAAATGTTCTATACTGCCCATCATAGAACATCTGGGCGGTGTATGGTTGAAGCATTGATAAAACAGATATGTACAGTACAATCAATCAATAATAAAACGTGCAGGTGGACTTCCTAAGCTGTCATGTCTGGAGGCCAGAGAGTGGGAACTTAGTTGACAGATCTTCAACATGATCGTGACCACTTGGGGGAGCCCTAGGTGGATCTGATAGTGACAACTCAGAATGCCAAGGTACCCCAGCTTCTTCAGCAGATGAAAGACTTCAAGAAAATAGATGCCCTGATTTTCCTGTGGCCTCATGAAATATTATTGTATATTTTTTCCCCTTCCCTTGGCCCTAATAGGTAAGATAACACGATGTATCTCTGCACACATAAGTTGCTTGATTCTAGTAGCCTTGGATTGGCCCAGGTATGTGGACTTCCAGTAGCAGAGTCCCTTCAGCTCCCACAGGTCAGGATTCTACTGCGACAGGGGCTGATAGAGATGAAAGACCCATCTCAATACTCATGGCTTGGTTCTTGAAAAGGGTAAGACTAAGGAAGTTTATTTTATTTTTTTTATACTGCGCTCTTTAGAATCAGTGCGGTTTACATGTATACTAACAAGTACTTTTTATTCCCTTGTCCCCGAAGGGCTCACAATCTAAGTGTACCTGAGGCAATGGAGGGTTAAGTGGCTTGCCCAAGGCCACAAGGAGTGGCCATGGGACTAGAGACCTCAGTCCCTCCGGCCTGAAGTTGCTTGTCCCCATGCAGGAATTGAACCCCTGGCCCTCCGGCCTGAGGTAACCTGTCCCAACCACTGAGCCACTGGGGTTCTCGTCCCTGGTGGCTGAAACCATGCTGAAGCTTTTGTCAAATCCAGCTATGCTAACTGCTTTTACCACATCCTCCGGCAACAAGTTCCAGAACTTAACTTTGCGCTGAATAAAAAAATAGTTTCTCCTCTTTGGTTTAGATGTACTTTCTTTGTAGCTTCATGACGTGCCCCCTAGTCTTTCTACATTTTTTTTCGAGTAAATAGTTGATTCCTATTTACTCGTTGCATTCCAATTAGAATTTTATAGACCTCAGTCATCTCTTCTCCAAGCTGAAGAGGCCTAACCTTTAACCTTTCCTTATAGGAGAGTCATTCTGTCACCTTTCTTTGTACCCTTTCTACTTCCACTATTTATTGAGATGCGGGGACCAGAATTACATAAAATAGTCAAGGTGTGGTTGGCATGTTGGAGTGATGCAAAGGCATTATGATATCCTTTGCTTTATTCTCTGTGCCTTTCCTAATAATGCCTAACATTCTGTTTCTTGTTTAGGTCACTCACTGAGCAGAAGTTAATGTCCATGATAAGGCTGGAAAAATCCCAGGTGCAGGGTCACCATGGTGCTAGAAATTGCACCTTGTGCCCAGGATTTCATTGTCTTTGAAAGTCTTATCTCCCGCGGGTCTCTTGCCTTTCTTCTTGTGACTGCAGCAAAAAGAGCTTAATCTGCATGGTGAAGGATGTTCAGGCTGTTCTCGAGACTTGAAAGGAGCTGAAATACATCATTTAATGGTGTGTGAGGGGACACTGACCGCGTTCTTGGTTGTCGGCTCCTAAATCTTTAAGTTGGTTCCTAGGTTCCAAGAAAACTTGTCAAGGCCTGGTCCATAGTAATATTTAGATCCTTTACTTGGGTGGTAACTCCTGTAGAGCCATCATCATTTAGCTACAGTAAATTATGTGCATCACTTTGCACTTGTCAACATTAAATTTCATTCACCATGTAGATGCCATATCTTCCTATCTCGCAAAGTTCTCCTTCAATTTCTCATAATCAGTTTGCGATTTAACAGCTTTTAATAATTTGGTTCATCTGCAGATGTGATCATTTCACTCGTTCCCATTTCCAGATCATTTATAGATTTGTTAAAAAGCATAGATCCCATTTACCTTCCTCCATTGAGAAAATTGTCTATTTAACTCCTTTTTTTGTTTTCTAACGCTCTTTTAACCTAGCTCTCAATTCGCAGTGGGCATTGTCTTCTATCCCATGGCTTTTTAATTTTCTCAGGAGTCTCATGAGGGACTCCTATGTTCAGTAATTTTGTTCTTTTAATAGTTTTTTACCATGTTGACCAGCACAACATTGATAAGGCAAAAAAAAAAACGTGAAATGAAGTTTGTCATAAAGGCTAAATGTATAACAAATTTTTTCAGGTACATTCAAAGCAAGAAATCTGTGAGGAGTCATTTGGGCCATTAGATGATCATGGGGTAAAAGGGGCACTCGTGGTGGACAAGACCATTGTGGAGAGACTGAAGTAAAGAATTAATTTATTCTTTACCAAGGAAGATGTAGGGGAACTACCCATGCCAGATATGGTATGTAATGGTGATGATTCAGAGGAACTGAAGCAAATCTCAGTGAACCAAGAAGATATAATGGGCTAAATCGACAAGTTGAAGAGCAGCAAATCACCTGGACCAGAAGGCGTACACTCAAGAGTGCTGAAAGAACTCAAAAATGAAATTGCAAATATACTATTAGTAATCTGTGACCTTTCATTAAAAATGTCTATTGTATGGGGGCGGAGCCTGATGTCCAGCGGGTAGGACGCTTTGCGTTGAAGCTCCCGAGAGGCCTACTTAGAATCCTGACTTAATACCTATACAAATTTACTATTTCGCTCCGAGCTGACCGGGGCACCTCGGGGGGGATGGCGGCCCATAAACCAGCGCGCTTGGACTTCGGGTCTCCTTCTTCTTCTCACGGAAAACGCTCCAAAACAGAGGTGTCCTCCCCACAGAAGATGGTTCCATTTCGTGAAAACCCCGAAATGCACCTGGAGATTTTGGAGGAAATACGCGGCGTGAAGGAATTGGTGCAGTCCAATGGAGAAGCGCTTCGAGCCATGCGAGAAGACTTTGGAGTGCTCCAGGACCGACTTGAAAGTCTTTCATTACGGCAGGACAACATGGCGGGGGTCCTCGACTCGCACGAGGTGCGCTTGGGCAAACTGGACAAGGCTGAGCGCCAGATACAGAATCTTCAAAAGGAGTTAGAAGATAGCAATAATCGAGCCCGTCGCAACAATGTGAGGCTCCTCGGAATGCCGGAGGGGGTGGAAGCAGGAGATATAAGAGAATTCTTGTTCAAAACTCTTCCCTCCTTGCTGAAGATCACTTTTCACAGAGAACTGGAAATCGATCGAGCACACCGTGTTCCTGCCCACATGGCGCTCAACCGCATGACCCCCCGGCCTATTATCTTTAGCTTGCTACGATATCAACAAGTGGAACAAATTTTACATGCTGCCCGAGCGAATCAACATTTGGAATTTGAAGGTCGTAAGGTCTCCTTCTTTCCTGATTTGGCAAAGCCTACCGTTGACCGTCGGAAGAAACTCCTTGCTTTTCGCCCTCGACTTCAACAGCTACAGGCTCGCTTTGGCCTGTTGTATCCAGCGAAGCTCCGAGTGACTCTCCACAACCAAACCAGGACGTTCGAAGATCCTGATCTACTATCAACATTTTTAGACTCTAAAGAAGCAGAGCAGATGCGCTAATCCCAAATCTTGGACTCTTATCTGCCGGCTCTATCCGCCATTTTGAAGGGCCCGATGCGGCGGTCATAGCCAAGCACAGAAATAGCCTGGACTTTCTTTCTTTCTCTATATGACTTTTGTTTTTTGGTCTCCTATCCCTTCATGATGTGTGCCTCGGTCGGATTCGGAGCACGCACAGTCCTACAGGTTATGTGTTTTTTCAATTTCGGCCTTCTCTGGGGTTTCTCCCCGCAGACACATGGTCGCCAGTAATTTTGGGGTTTTGCTTCTCCTCTACCGTACTGCGGTTTTCTTTGTTAATGTGGGGCGCTTCATTGTATTATATTAGCTTATTTTCCTATGTCATGTGTACAGCCAGATACAGTCAGCTTGAGGGACATAGTGAAATTATGTGTGCTATCATGCTCAGACTTTTTAACTTTTCTGAATGGCCTTATGTAAAATCTTATCATTCACCGTCAATGGCATTAATGGTCCACTCATAGGAAAGAAAATCCTTAGCTATCTTAGCCATGAGCATGTTGATTTAGTGTTTCTTCAGGAAACGCATTTAAACTCTGCTGAAACACTGAAACTCAATGCTAAGCCTCACATGGTAGCTGCCTATTCTCCCACCGTTTCCAAATGGTACGGGATAGCCATTCTGGTTAAGAAGTCTTTGCACGCTACTGTACCTGATATTAGCGCTGACAAGGAGGGTAGATGGGCCCGTGTACACCTTGAGGTTGGAGATAGTGAATTCACGTGTATTTGCATTATGCCCCGAATGTGGACAACCCTGCTTACTATGCAAGTATTGCGCAGTTGGCCTTGGCCTCTGCCAATGCTCCATTAATACTTGGTGGCGATTTTACTCAAGTGTTCCCTCAATCTTTTCTTCTCAAACAAGGTGCTCGTTGGTTGGAAGATCCAGTACCGAGTAGACCTGTGTGGCTAGATATAGAAGCGGGCCTTTGCAAACCGATTCCTCTTACCTTTCTCCCTGGTATGACTCTCCCATCAGACTCCCACTATCCACCAATGCTTTTAGACACTTTAGGTGCCTTTAATACTCTTATGCAACTTTTAGACTCCCGACTCTGGTCAGTGCAACTTCAGCATCGCCTTCGGAGCACTAGAGTACTCCCGCCATCGGCATTCTCTACATAAGGTTGATTGGAGACTTTCCGATCTCTCGGTAGTTCACCGGGTGTAGCATCCAATTTTACTAAACCTTATGTAATGCTATAACTAGAGATACCCCTATAGCGCAGAAAGTATGGGAGAGAGAATTGCATGTGACTTTGACCTCGGAGCAATGGAGCCTTATCTGGAGTAGAGGGACACGGGTTCCCGATCCGCCTCACTCACTCAGGCCCTCTTCTTTCTAGCCCACCGGTGTTTTTACACTTCTCACAGATTAGACAAATGGAACACTACTCAGGGCAATGGTTGCTGGACACGTCCTGCGGCCATTGGTTCATTGCCTCATGTTATGCATGAATATCCCGCACTACAGTATTACTGGCGTCGGGTCTGGGGTCGTATTTAGTCTATCTCGCACTCTCAGGAGCCCCTTTCTCGGAGGATAGTGGGACTTCGCCCAGTTGCGGGGATCCCCTTTCTCCCAAAAATGGCTTATCTCCTTTCGAACTTTATGCTTGGCATTGCTATTTCCCTAATTAAGTAATACTGGAAAATTAGCTCCCATCTGAGCCCCAATGAATGGTGGAATCATGCCTGTCTTTACAGTAAATATGAACAAATACCTCGTCTGTTCGCTTCCTCCGTTCAGACTCCTTCTCATTGGTCTCAATGGAAGATGCTCAATGACTATGTACATTTTGCTAAATGCTCTCATCTGACTGTCTAACTTTGTATATATCTCTGTCCCATGATCATGCTGTATTGTAGATACTCTTTTGATCGTTTGAGGTATAATCACTGTTAATTGGAAGCGCTCACATGCTGATATAATCGGGTAGAGAAGAAGCATCGGGGTGGGGGGTAATGGGTTTACTTTTCCTTACTGTATACTTGTTTTGTCTCTTTTGGTGTGTTGTTTCTTTTGTTTGTTGCAAAATGAAAATAAAAGTTTAAAAAAAAAATGTCTATTGTATCTAAAAACATTTGATAGGCTATGCTGGCTGTTGATGTTTAGGGTCCTAGAAAGGATGGACCTGGGGAGAACCTGGTGGCCCACTTTAAAAATAGATGGGGACTATACAATGACTTTTGAGCTTGGTCAGGGGACCCAGCAAGGATTCTCGTTTGTGTTAGCTATGGAACCTGTTGTGCAACACATTAGGAATAATGTAGCGATTGAGGACTAGCGAGGGGAATCATAAGATCTACTTCCTTTCTCGCCCCCCCCCCCCCCCTTTGCCAGCATGAGTCCTTTTCTGCCATCCTCGGCATCAGACCTTCTCCCATCCTCTCATCTTCGTCCCATTCTTCTACCTGCCCGGCACCTCTAAATTTATTGCAGAGTGGGGTGGAGCTTGATTTTTGCCACTGTCATTCTGCTTATCCTGCATCAGCTCTGACCACCTGCATTGTGCAGGAGTTGAAAGCAGAGAACAACTACTTCCTGTTTCTCGTGCAGTACAGGAAGTAGCTGCGCTCTGATTTCAGCTGTGCTGTCAGCCAGAACTGGTGCAGGGCGAGCAGATTGGGGGCAGCAAAAAAAACCAAGATCCCATTGCTCTATGATGAATTTAGAGATGTCAGGCAGATAGAATGGGGCTGATGCTAGGGGCAGCTGACAGCCCCTCATTCTGATGCCTGTGCATGACCCCAGTAATGTTGCACGTGTGCTCTGAGCCCCAGGTACCGGGTCTGACTTCTAAGTCACCATGGTGACTTGGGGTCTGTTAAGCCCTGATCTAGATAAATGTGAGCCAGTTGATTTAATGTATCTGGATTTTCAGAAAGTGTTTGACTTCTGAGGAAATTGGCTCCTGTCCCATGACTTTTTAGTGTCCTTTTGTAGATAAGGAACTGGCTAAATGATAGAAAACAGAGTAGGGATAAATGGTTGATTTCCTCAGTGGAGTAATGTGAATAGTAGAGTACCTTGGATCTATGTATTGGGACCATTGCTTTTTATGAATGATCTGGAAACAGGAGCTCCCCCCCCCTTCATTGTCCATTACTCATGCATGGTCTGTTTCACACGATCTTCAGTTGAACTACTCAGTTATGTCGTCCTCCCACAAAACCACTTGACAGTCTGACCCCATCCCATCATCCTGGCTGACAGAACCCTCCCTGGCCCTACTGCCCCCTATTCTCTCCATCTTCAATAACAGTTTGACCTCCGGCACCTTCCCTGCTCTTTGGAAACGAGCTTTGACCCAGCCTATTCTGAAGAATCCTCTTGACCCTTCGTCACCTGCTCACTCCTAACCAGTCTCGACTCTCCCGTTCTTGTCAAAGATACTTGAAAAACTAGTTTTCACACAGCTCCCTACACATCTTGATGCCACACACACCCCGCACCCCCGTCATCTGGATTTCACCCCGGTCACAGCACAGAAACCATCCTTCTCTCTTTCCTAAATGAAATCTATGATTCCTTATCGTCACTCCAGTCCAGTCCCTTACTTCTGGGTTGCGTAACCCTTCCAGCAGCTTGGAGGCTGAGTCAATCCTTTTGAGGATGGGACGGGATAAATACCAGTGGCACCACCCACTAATCCCAGTATTCTCAGCCTCCAAGCAGCTGGAGGGTTCCGTAAGCCAAGGGCTTACTTGAGTCTCCTTATTTCATTTGATTTAACTTAATTTCATTTACTTTCATGATTTCTTAATTAATTTTACTTTACTTTCCTTAGTTGAATCCCTCTTACTTTGGCTTAACATTTTCCTTGTAGCTGCTCCTTTAATTCTTCGTTCCTCCTTCCCCCCCCCCCCCCCCCCTCCGCCTGCACGGCCGAAGAACTCGAGTCCTGCACGGGGCAGAGGAGTTGGTGGTGGTTTTTTGCATCCGGCGGGGGAGAGAGAGAGAAAATCGCAATTGCATCCCCCGGCTGTGAACTCCTTCACCCCGGAGTACTGCCTTGCCTCGCCTCGCGCCGAAGCCCTCTGGCGGCTGAGCGCTTGAGGCGGCAGCGCGACGTTACTCCACTCCTCCGGCTGGGCCCCCGGCAGTCAGGAGCGTCGGGATCGTTCGCATCTTGCCAAGCCGGTTTTCTGCTGCTGATCTGACCCTACAAACAAAGAAGGAGAGTCCGGCAGAAACGCCGACCGGGTAGCGCTCCACGTGGCTGCGGCCTACCACGTGGGAGCCCCCGGAGAACATCGGCCTTCCACGGCGCAGCGCGCTCCTTGAAAAGCATCAAATCGCAAGTACAGGGGAAGATTGTAACAGAGGGATACATGTTAAAATTTAATTTATTTACATTTTGAAGTGCTTGTTTTTTTCCTGCACAGAGACAGAGCGCATTGGGGGAGGGTGGTCTTCCGTTTCAGGTTTTCCACAAGTTAATTTGTTTTACTTTAGGTTAAGTTATTTTAATTTAATTTTGTTTATTTGCTTATTGGTTTATTTGTTGATTGGAAGATCTTTGATTTCCAAACCCTTACATTCTGATCTGTTCCAGCATAGAACATGACTGGCAAAGCGCGTTGCCCCTCCTGTGGCACTCGCAGGGGTACTACAGCCGAGGCAGGCGTCTGCAGGGTTTGTGCGGCAGAGGCTACCTCGGTGGAACAAGATCTTCAATTAGCTATTTCCCATACGGCACAGACGACTGGGGACCCTCTGGAAAGGGAACCCCATTCTCCTCCTCCTCCTACCTCGGGATTGTCAGCCCCCCCCCTCCCCTCCCACTAGCGGCAGCGGAGGAGGGAAGGGCCACTGACCTATTCTCCCCGGACTTTGTCCTCTTATTGCACAAGGCATATTGTATGCGCAAGAAAGGAATGGGAGCTGCGGACTCTGTCCCAATGCTGGAAAGTCTGGGCACTAGGTCTCTGAAGCCTAGCCGCCAGTTCTCTGAGGCCCCTCCCAAGCGCGCAAGGCTGGTGAGTGAGGAGCTCCTTTCGTCCCTTTCCCAGGATACGCCTGAGTAGGAGGTCTCGGACAAGGAGCTAGGAGAGGAAGAGGAGGAACTCGAAGAGGGAGAGATTCCAGACCAATCCCGGCGCTAATTAACGAGTCCCTCAAGGGGCTGAATGTGTCCTCTGACTCTCCTGCAGGGGAGGAAGCGTTGGAAGATCCGCTGATCCAGGCGGTCAGGAGATCCCAAAAGGTTTTCCCAGTGCACAGAGAGGTGCGTCAGATGATCCAGTCCGGAGCTGCATACCTAGCCGATAGCCAATATGACCTCATCAGGAGCCTGGCTAAAAACATGGCATCAGTGGTTGCAGCCAGGCGATACTTATGGCTACGAAATTGGGCAGCCGATGCCTCTTCAAAGGCACGCCTGAGTCGTCTCCCTTTCAAGGGGAAGTTGTTGTTTGGAGAGGACTTAGAGAAATTTAGTAAAGGACCGTGGCGATTCGAAAGGGGGCAGACTGCCGGAGGACAGACCGAAGCAAGCTCGGGCACTAGCCCCGGGGCAGAGCCAGCCTAGGGATTCCCGGAGGTTTCGGCCAGCCAGAACGATTCCCTTTGCTAGGGGCTGTTTCTCTTCAAGGGGACAGAGTTTCAGAGGGTTTCGGGGAGCGGGGAGAGGTTTTGGGGCCTCCTCCGCCGGACCTAGGAAGCCACAATGAGAAAACGGGGGTCCAGGTGGGGGAGCTGCCGGTGGGGGGCCGCTTAAGGCAGTTCCTTCCCGCCTGGTCCCGGGTCACGTCCGATCAATGGGTCCTAGAAGTGATCCGAGAAGGTTATGCTCTCGAATTTGCAAAACAAATACTCCCGGCCTTTGTTCAGTCTCCTTGCGGATCTCCGGAAAAGAGAGCGGCGATAGAGATCACACTTTCAAGGCTCAGGGCACTCGGAGCGGTATCCCCCGTCCCACCGCACCAATGCGGTTCCGGTCGATACTCAATTTATTTCGTAGTAACAAAGAAGGAAAGTTCCTTTCGGCCTATCCTAGATCTAAAGCAAGTCAATCGCTGCCTCAAAATGCCTCATTTTCGGATGGAAACCCTGAAGTCCATCATCGTGGCCGTAAGGAGCGGGGAGTTCCTGACATCCTTGGACCTGACGGAAGCCTACCTACACATCCCGGTTCGAAGCTTTCACCAGCAATTCCTGAGATTTGTGGTACCAAAAGGTCATTTTCAATTCAGGGCTCTACCCTTCGGCCTAGCGACGGCCCCGAGGATCTTCACCAAGATAATGGTAGTGGTGGCGGCGGCCCTCAGGAAAGAGGGAATCTTGGTTCACCCCTACCTGGATGATTGGCTGATCCGGGCGAAGTCGGAAGAGGAGAGTCGCTCTACCACTGCCAGAGTGGTGGAAGTCCTGGAAGAGTTAGGATGGGTCATCAATCGGGCAAAGAGCAGGTTGGTACCCTCTCTCAAGAGCTCGAGTACCTCGGAGCGAGATTCGACACCAGTATAGGAAGAGTTTTTCTGTCCAAAAAGAGGGCAAGGGATCTAAGGATCCTGGTGGAACAATTCCTGGCCAGACGGAACCCTACGGCGTGGCATTACCTCCAAGTGCTGGGAACCATGGCGGCAACTATAGAGGTAGTCCCATGGGCCAGAGCTCGCATGCGTCCCCTACAGCGGGCCCTGTTGCGGCGGTGGTCTCACCAACTTCACCCGCTAGCTATGCGACTACCTTGTGCTCCTCGCACCAAGAGTGCACTTCAGTGGTGGCGGTATTCTTGGAATCTGGACCGCGGGATGCCCCTCGAAACACCTCATTGGGTACTGCTGACGACTGATGCAAGTCTGGCGGGCTGGGGAGCACATTGCGAGGATCAGTTCGCCCAGGGTCTGTGGACCCCCGTGGAAGCCCATTGGTCCATCAACAGACTGGAGCTGCGAGCGGTAACCTTGGCGCTAAGGGCTCTCGAGCCCTTAGTCCACCAGAGGGCAGTTCGCGTCTTCTCAGACAACGTCACCGCGGTGGCCTACATCAATCGCCAGGGAGGCACAAGCAGCCCCTCCTTGGAGAAAGAGGCACACAGTCTGTTCCGGTGGGCCGAGGACAAGTTATTGGCTCTCTCGGCTCAACATGTGGCCGGAACGGACAACTCTACGGCCGATTACCTCAGCAGGTTCAGGATCGACCACGGGGAGTGGGAACTGAACCAGGAGGTGTTCGATCAGGTAGTAGCCATTTGGGGTCCTCCGGTCATGGACCTCATGGCAAGGTATGCTTCGGCCAAGGCAAGCAGATTCTTCAGTTGAAGGAAGGAAAGGATGTCCGAAGGCCTAGACGCTCTGGCCCAGGGGTGGCCCTCGGAGGGCCTCCTGTACGTATTCCCCCCTTGGGCCCTCATAGGAAGGCTCCTGCAGCGAGTGGAAGCCCACCGAGGTCTGGTAGTCCTCATTGCTCCGGATTGGCCCCGGCGCCCCTGGTATGCGGACCTAGTGAGGTTATCGGTCGACCGCCCCTGGCGTCTCCCCTGCAGAAAGGACCTCTTGAGACAGGGGCCAGTGCTCATGCCGCACGTGGATCGATTCTTGCTTACGGCCTGGCTATTGAAAGGACGCGGCTTCGGAAGAGGGGATACTCGGGTTCGGTAATCTCCACCTTATTGAGCTCACGAAAGCGTTCGACCTGTCTCTCCTACATACGAGTCTGGCGCATATTTGAAGCCTGGTGCGAGGAGCGCCAGAAGAAACCTCTCTCGGCCTCTGTCCCAGAGGTTCTAGACTTCTTACAGGCGGGGTTTGGGAAGGGCCTAGCGCACAGCTCCTTGCGGGTCCAGCTAGCCGCTCTCTCTTGTTACAGAGGTAAGGTACGTGGCAAGCCCTTAGGGGACCACGCGGACGTTTCCAGGTTTCTAAGAGCTGTCCGGCGTCTGCGCCCGCAGCAAAGGTCGGTGATCCCGCCTTGGGATCTCAATCAGCCAGACGCGTCTCCGAACTGCAAGCTTTGTCTTCTCAGCCCCCCCTTCTCTCGTTCTCCAAAGATAAGGTGGTTTTGCGGACGGTTCCTTCCTTCTTACCCAAGGTCATCTCGCCTTTCCATGTGAATCAGTCAGTGACGCTCCCGGCCTTCTCGGCAGAGGGACAAGAGGCTCAGGCCGGAAAGTTGCGTCTCCTGGACGTTATCTCTCGCGTACGGCGCCCTTCCGGAAGTCAGAGCGTCTATTCATTCTATTTGGAGGGCCCCATAAGGGGGAGGCCGCGGCAAAGGCGTCTATCTCTAGGTGGATCAAGGAAGCGATTGCGTCGGCCTATATCCTGAAGGGGAAACAGGTTCCAGGAGGTCTGCGCGCACATTTGACGCGGTCGCAAGCTACTTCTTGGGCGGAGTATAGCTTAGTTCCGCCCCTGGACATTTGCCGAGCGGCCACCTGGTCTTCACTGCATACCTTCTCCAAACACTACAGGCTGGATGTGCAGAGATCAGCAGATACTTGTTTTGGGGAAGCAGTACTCCGGTCCGGAATAGCGAAACCCGCCCAAGCTTGAACTGCTCTGTTACATCCCAGAAGTAAGGGACTGGACTGGAGTGACGATAAGGAAGAATTAATTAGACCTTACCTGCTAATTAGTGTTCCTGAAGGAACGACAGTCCAGTCCCTGTTCCCTCCCAGTTTCGGCTTGTATCTGAGTATTTCAGGGACCACGTGAGGAGCGCTGGACCGAAGTCTGGACCGAAGGACAACATAAGGGTCCTTGAAGCTAACCAAGAAATTTGTGGAGAAGGAAACGCCGGGCATGGAGTCTTCCGTCCCTTCCACTCCCTCTCTCCTCCCCCTCTCTCTCCTTCTACCTTCTGCAGTTGGAAGAGGGAGGGTGGGGGATATGCTCCTAAGATTTATTATTTTGCTGTGTTTCCTAATTTTGTTGGGTTTTGTTTTGGTTGTTTAATGTTTTCGGTTTCTAGTTAAAACTACTTGTCATTATTGTCGTAAGGCCTGGCTACAAGCTTCAGACTTGAGCAGATGGGCACAACATACACTGGGTAATTCTCCTTGCACTGGAGAAAATCTCTTCAATAGAGAGGCTTTACGTCAGGTTGCTCATTGCTCCACTGACTTCCCTAGTTCTGCAAACCATCCTAAGCCTTCTTCATCCCCAGGACGTAGGAAATGTCCTACCAAACCTTCTCTCCCTGGTATTTATCCCGTCCCATCCTCAAAAGGATTGACTCAGCCTCCAAGCTGCTGGAAGGGTTACGCAACCCAGAAGTAAGGGACTGGACTGTCGTTCCTTCAGGAACACTAATTAGCAGGTAAGGTCTAATTAATTCATCTCATGACCGGGGCAACATCTCTGTAGTGGTTTCTTTGGATCTTTCATCTGCTTTTGACCTTGTTGATCACGCTACCCTCTTCTCCTGGCTTCATGAGGTACTGTTCTTTGCTGGTTTCACTCCTTTCTCTCACATAGGTCGTTCTCTGTTCTCTCTGGCTCTTTGTCATCTCCTTCTCTCCCACTCCCCTGTGGTGTCTCCCAGAGCTCAGTACTGGCTCCCCTCCTCTACAGTATCATTATGGTCCCCCTCACTTTCCTGGTTCAGCAACACGGTGTCTCAGCATACTACTGTGCTGACAACATTATCCTTCATCATGCTGATCCATCCGCCCATGACCTCTTGCCACGGAACACTTGCCTTACTCAAATCTCCACCTGGATGTTCACCAACGTCTTCCACCTCAATCCTGCAAAAACAGCAGCTATTTGGTTTTCAGTTGGTGGCCCTTGCCCCTCCAGTTCCAGATTCTACTATTCCCCTGGTTGATTATCTCCACTACCTGGGTACGATTCTGGACTCCTCCCTGACTTTTCAGGCTCACCTCTCCTCTTGTTCGTTTCATTCCCTATGCCAGATTCGTGTGGTATGTTTTCTCTCTCCCCCCTCTCTGACCCACCCTTCTTTCTGTTAACTCTCGTCATGTCCAGACTTGATTACTGTAATGCTGTATTCTTGAATCTTCCACAAATTCATCTTACCGCCTACAGCTCATACAAAACACTGCTGTCTGGATCCTTGACCACGCTTCCTGTTTTGACCATGTCACCCCCCCCCCCCTTCTGATCCACTTTCACTGGCCCCCACTCAAGTACCACATTCAGTTCAAACTCTTTTTACTCTGGTCCACAAAGCTCTACACACTGGCACCCCTAAATACCTTTCAAACACCCTTCATCTCCATTCCCCACATTGTGTTCTCTGCACCATTCACGCCAATTGCCTGCATCTCCCTTCTTCCTCGGTTAGGATCCACCCATAATTCCACCTTTTACTTTCTTGGTCCAGCCTTATGGAATGTACTGGCCACCGACCTCCGCCTCAAACTCTTACACTAATTTTAAATCAATGCTCAAGACACATCTTTAACCAAATGGCCTTTAACCTGCAACCTTCAAACTCCTAATTCTCCTACCCTAGCCCTCTCTTGACCTACTATTCTCTGTCTGATTGTTTTACCTTTCCTATCCAACTATGACATTCATTTTTCTGTTTCTTCCTGCTCTTGTCTGTTTTAATTGTACACTGCCCTGTGTTTTGTGAAGGTGAGGTATATCGAGCACAATAAAATATAAACATATTCAAAGGTGTTGAATAACAAGTGGATTGTGAGAAATTGTAGGAGAGCCTTTACAAGACTGGGAGTCTAGGAATCCGAATGGCAGATGAAATTTAATGTGGACAAATGCAAAGTGATGCACGTAAGGAAGTATAACCCAAATTATAGCTCTGTGATAGGTTCCCCATCAGGAGTTGCATTCAGGAAAAGTATCTGGGTGTGATCGTAGACAATACAATGAAATCTTCTATTGAGTGTACGGTGGCGGCCTGAAAAAAACAAACAGAATGTTAGGAATTATTAGGAAAGGAACGGAGAATAAAAGAGTATATTATAATGCCTCTATACCGCTCCATGGTACTGTGTGCAATTCTGGTTGCTGCATCTCAAAAAAAGATTCTAGCAGAATTAGAAAAGGTACAGAAAGGGGCAATTTAAAATGATAAAGGAGATGGAACGGCTCTCCTATGAGGAAACGCTGAAGGGGTTAGGGTTTGTCAGCTTGGAGAACAGAAGGCTGTGAGAAGATATGATCGAGGTCTGCAAAATCCAGAGCAGAGTGAAACGGATAAACACTGATTGTTCACTGTTCTTTATAAGAAAACAAAAAGTAGAAGAATTAGAGGACACTGCATGAAATTACAAAGTATTACATCTTAAAACGAGTGAAAAATATTTTCTCTTGACACACAGTTAAGCTTTGGAACGCGTTACTGGAGGATGTTGTAAAAAATAGTTTGCACAGCTGGGCTTAAAAAAGGTTTGCACAAGTTGCTAGATAAGTCAAACATTAGGACGGACCTGAGGAAAGCCACTGCTTATCTCTTGGAGGGTAAGTAGCATAGAATCTAACTACATTTGGCATCCTGTCAGGTACGTGTGACCAGGATTGACCACTGTTGGAAACAGGATACTGTGTTCGATGGACCATTGCTCTGCCCCAGTATGGTAATTCTCAGCAAACTCACAGAAGAATGTAAGATTTATCAAGTCTACTGGCTATTACTCAGTGCAGCTCATCCATATTGGTAGAAATGATACTGCAAGGCAGGGCCGGCCTGTCCACTAGGCAACCTTAGAGGCAGCCAACCAGGGTGGGCAGTGGCACACATGACTCACTGCACCACCCCCCACCCCTCCTCCAGCTGCTGCCAATTCTGCCTTGGGAGGGGGAGGTGAGCAGAGGCAGTATTTCCAAAAGCGGCTGCTTTTTGCCACCGCTTTCTTGCCCACAGCTAAAGCGGCAGCAAAAAGCCCCCTCTTCTTTTAAATGCTGCTGCTGCCATTGCCCGCTTCCCCTTCCTGACATGGAATCGGTGGCATCTGGGGAGAGGTGGGGGGCGAGGCTGAGGTTTTTGCCTAAGGTTGTAGAAACCCTTTAGCTGGCTCTTCTGCTAAGTATTACTACGAACATACCAAAAGTGATTTCTTGGCTCTGGAAGAGAGGGCGAAGCAGATAAGTGCTTATGTGGTATTCTCAGTCCTCCTATTGAGGATGAACAGTGGAGGCAGAGAAGCTCACATCTTCGAGATGAAAAGTGAAAACATGGCTGCACGGATGGTGTCTGAGAGCCTTTCGGCTTCCTGGACCATGGGGTGATTTTTCCAAGGGCTTCTGAACAGAGATGGCATCTACCTATCAGAGACAGTACAAATTGTCTTGCATAACAGACTGGCTTACCTACTGAAGAGGGAAGGGATGGGATTTTACTTTAGATATTTCCTGGTACCCTAAAAGGCGGGGAATGGCATCCCATTTTAGACCCGAGTGATCTGAACGGGTTCAGAACGGTTTCCATTGGCACCCCGCTTCCCTTTCTTCTTTTCTTTTAAATTTATTTAGCTCCTGCCTTTCCAGTAGTAGCTCAAGGTGAGTTACGTTCAGGTACAGCAGTCATTTCCCTGTCCCCAGTTTGTACCCGAGACAATGTGGAAGGTTAAGTGATTTGCCCAAGATCTTCAAAAAGAGAATTGACCATGTTCTCTGGACCTGAAGGATGCCTACACCAGGGCTCGACAAATCCCAGGTCGTAATGGCGACCAGAAATTTGCATCTGGCACCTGGGAATTACTTCCTCCCCCCTTAACAAAAAAAAAATCACCATCAAGGCTTCTGTCTGCCCGAGGGAGATAAAGACCCCACAGGCAGACAGCTTACATAGCGACACGATAGCAGCCATCCCCCTTCTCTTCTGCCTGGAAGAGATCAGATCCCCATAGGCAGAACAGGTGGGAAAGGCAGAAGAGAGCTGATGGGGACAGCAAATAAAATAAAAAAGAATAAACAACATTTAGATGAGAGGGAGGAGTAAAAAAAAAAACCCCCCGCAAAACCTGAAAGGGCCAGTAGCAGAAAAAAACAAAAACAAAGGAAAGAGGATGGGGAGAATGTAGGACAGAGGGATAGGGAGAGTCTGGAAGGGGAAGAGAGTGGGGAGGTTGGAGGGGGGAAGGAAGAGTGCAAGGTGTTGGATGTTAGGGATGAATCATGTGGACAAAAGAGTACAATACGTATTTGTCAGAACACCACACGTACACACTACCACCTTAGGACACACACGCATCCCTGCTCCGCGCACACGCACACACCTTACCTCTGCACACTGCACGTAATAGGCTCTGCAGTGCACACACACATATGCACCACAGCCCTGCACACCACCCACATCCCACACACAGATAGGCGTACCACAGTTACACCGCATATATACACAGACACTTAGGGGCTTGTTTACAAAGCCGCGGTAGCGATTCGCGGGCGTTATCGGAGCCGCGGCCCCATTGAAATCAATGGGGCCGCGGCTCCGATAACGACCATGAATCGCTACCGCGGCTTTGTAAACAAGCCCCTTAATATCTGAAGCTATCACTGTTTGTATTTCTGTCTAAAGATGCTGCACTGTATAGGAACTCTGGCACTGGACTCATGGGACTTGAGAACATGAGATAGTGTGAGAGACAATTTGGGGGGGGGAGGGGGTGTGAGGAGATCGCAAGCACTGACTCCTAAATCCACCCAAAATTTGTCAAGGCTTGGCCTACACCCATATACAGATACATCCTAGTCAAAGGAAGCATCTGTGTTTTGTCATAGGGAAACGTCACTTCCATTATTGTGTACTGCCTTTTGGCCTCTTGTCCGCTCCTCCTGTGTTCGCAAAATGCCTTCAGTAGTCGCAGCGTGTCTTTGCAGACTGGGCGTGCACATGCTTACCCACTTGGGAGTACAAGGATCAATGCACATTACTATCCATGATCTGGAGGTACTAGGGTTCATCAGTTACCCCAAGTCAAACTTGAGCCCGTCACACCAGTTGGAATTCATAGACAGGCTTTGTCTGAAACATGTCTAGCATTTCTTCCAAAAGAAAAATTGACCTGCTTGGTGGTGATCGTGGAAGTACAACAGAGTCAATAGGCATTAACAAGGAACATGCTGAGATTCTTGTGCCATACTCCCTTGACAGTTCATGTTACTGTTTTGGTACGTCTCAACATGACACTCAGTGGACCTTGAGGATACAGTGGACGTAGATCACTCGAGGCTCAGAGATGCCATTTCTGTCATGCCTCCCCTCCAGGGTAGATGGATCATTCTTCACGGTCTCAAATTCCTCCTGACCAGAGGTTTCTCATGATAGTTGGTGAGTTTGGGGAGCCCTTGTTACACATTCAGGGGCTGTGGTCCATTCAGGAAAGCCTCCATCAGATCAATTTCCTGGAACTGGGAGCCATTTTGAACACTTGAAAGGCTTTCAGAAATTGTTTGAATCATGACAGTTTTGTTGACCAACCAATCAAGTAGCCAAGGACTACATCAATGAGCACAGAGAGGAATAGGGCTGTATCTGCTTTGTTGGGAGCTGCTTTTGGATTCTAATCTGCAGAGTCTCCTGCTCTCCAACTATGCATTTCCTTACCATTCCCCTAGAGATCCTTGTACCTAACTGTTGTGTTGTCTGTCTTGACTAAATTGTAAGCTCTCATGAGCAGAGACCATCTTACATGTCTCTGTATAGTGCTGCGTATGCCTTGTAGTGCTATACAAATGATCAGTAGTAGTAGTGGTTTGTTGGGGATGGGTGAACAAAGTTCTTGTGTATGTAAAACATCAAGTAACTGTATAGAAATGGAGGGGGGAGGGCAACATCTGGAAAGTTGTGTACTAATGCCCATAGGAAGGAAAATTACTGGATCTAGAGTTTGTAATGAAAGAGGCTGACTTGGGTTTAATGGAAGTCACGGAGTGGTGTTCTTGGAGAACCATGACTGGGATATAGTTATACCAGGCTATAATCTATTCAGGAAGGATAGGGTAGGAAGAAAGAGGATGAATGGCAGTATATGTTTAAAAAAAAAATAGATGGATGTTTGTTTATTTCATTTGATAGACCACCCTTCTGTAGTAATCAGAGCAGTTTACAATGCATTAATTAACAAGGAGAGGCGCAAGGCAGGGAAATGGAAAGGAATTTACAATCTTCGATAGAACAGAGGAGTATAGAACTATAAGCATAGGAGGAGAGATTACACAAAAGGAGAGGGAAGGTTAAAGGCCAAGGAAAAGAGGAGGGTCTTTAGGTCACGTTTAAAGTCGGTGTGATGGGGCGCTAAACGAAGGGAGGTGAGGAGAGAATTCCAGAGGGCAGGGCCTGCGAAAAAATAAAGCTGAGGAACAGGTAGACTGGAGGTGGGGGGGGGGGAGGGGAAGTGTAAGTCGGTTAAGGTGAAATGAGCGGGGGATATGTCTGGGCATGTGGAAATGGATAAGATCTGCCAAGTATTGTGGGGTGTTGGTGTGAGGAGCCCTGTGGACGAGGGTGAGCAATTTAAACTGAGTGCGGAAGGAAACGGGCAGCCAGTGAAGATGGAGAAGAAGGGGTGTTGCATGATCTTGAGGGGAGGAGTGGGTGATGAGACGAGCAGCAGTGTTTTGAATCCTCTGAAGTCTGTTCAGTTGAGATTTAGAAAGACCAGTGAAGACAGAATTAGAAAAATCAACGCGTGTCATAACAAGTGATGATAGTAAAGTATTAAGGACAGATGGGGAGAGAAAGGGGCGGATCGCACGGATTTGGCGAAGGAAATAGGAGGTCTTGGTAATGTGAGAGACGTGAGCTTGAAAGGTAAGATCGGAGTCAGAGTACACCTTGATAATGGAGGGTAGAAACCAGAGGTATGGGAGTACCAAAGAAAGATGGGGCCAATGGGGGGGGGGGGGGGGCAACCATGAGGAAACCAGATTGCAGTGGTTTTAGTTAGGTTGAGGTGAAGGCAATTCCGGGTCAGCCAGTCAGCAACGGTAGAAAGGCAGGAATTAAGTGTAGAAAGGTCTGGGCAGGAGGGGGAGGTGTGAGAAAGAAGAACTATATCGTCTGCGTAGTAGAAAGCGGAAATCCCAGAATGTTGTATCATTAGAGCGAGGGGAGCTAGGAAAAGATTAGAGGAGAGGGGCTAGGACAGAGCCTTGGGGAATCCCACAGGGAAGAGGAAATAGGTCAGAGGAGGGGATAGAGGGAGAGGAAGAAAGAACTGCACAGGACGGAGAAGAGAGAAAGGAATGAAACCAACGATAAACTGTGCTACATAGGCCTGCTTCTCGCAGGCGAAGAAGGAGAGAGTGGTCAACTAGGTCGAAGGCAGCGGAGAGATCAAGGGCTACCGCCACAGAGATGTCACCACGGTCATGTGCTACATGCAGTACATTAGTGAAGGCGAGGAGAACAGATATCCAGGCTAGTAAGGAGAAGCACTGTGGATTAATCTGGATTGAATGGGACATCTGTTTACATTGGTGTAACATAAAGACCTCCTTTGCAAGTAGAAGGAAGTGGACAGAAATTGAAGATATTCACAATATTACTATGAAGAGAAGCTCGGAAGCGTTGGGTGATTAGCGTAGGCAGAGGTATACTTGAGCACGTGGCCTAGCCTTTCGGTAGAGAAAAGTCTTCTGTCATAGTAGGATGGGAGACAGTCCACATCAACAATTGGAGAGCGGTGGCCTGAAGTAGACTAGTCTCCTTAGAAAATGCCCTGAAGAGGGAGTCATCGGGAAGAGAGTAAGAATCCCCTTTCTCGCAAACCACTAGGACTGATTAGGTGAGGTTTATTTCTTTAGCCGTTGATAGCATGCTACCAAATGTTATGTCCCCTTCAAGGTAATTTCCAATCGACTGCAGCTGCAGGGACCTAGTCCCTGTAGGTTGGGAATGAAGGAGGTGAGCTTTAATTATTGGGAATGAAGGAGGAGTCCTTGAGGCGCAGAGGGAGGAACTTGAGTTGCTGGTTGCTGAGTTTTACCAAGGCCGGATGGTAAAAGGGGGGGGGGGGGTTCAGTGTCCTTTAGTTGGGCCAAGTGGCTTTTCCCTGTTATGGGTTTGTCCAGGGCCCTGGATGGTAGGCAGTTGCCTAGGGTGGCGGCCTCAGGGTTGTGGCAAAGAACCGAGCCTTCTAGTAGACAATAGAGGCCTTAGGATTGTTACGGAGTGGCAACCCATTGGGTCAACTCTGTGGCTAGTTCTGAGGGAATCCTGGGCCATATCTAGGAGGACTGTTGTAGTACCAGGCTGTCAGAAAGACAGTCATGCTGCATATCTGATACCTTGGGTTTGGATAAGAGGAACCTTCCCTATGTAACTCAATCCATTGGGGCATCTGGGCTACAGAACAGGCCCTAGGTTGTCAGGGTTTCCCACCGCCAGGGCTGAGATAGTTGCCAGTTCCACTGTAAGGACAGAATGTTGTCAGTTGCAAGGGCCGAGATAGCTGCCGTATTGTGTCCCCGTGGTGATGGGGTTAGCAGAGTGGCAGTGTGATGTGGATCTGGCTTAGATAGCTCCGACCATTTACAACCTGTTTGTGGTTTAGCTGTAACCTGACAGGCAGTGTTGTTTTTGATTGGTCACGGTGTAAGTGTTCTTCATGGATCTATGGTCTGATGCAGTATGCATATCTTATGCATTACTGTAGAGCTACACTCTACCTTAATCGGCTGTCATGAACTATCCAGACTGAGTAGGGCCAGTGGTTACCCACATGTCAATGGCAGTTGAGCCGTAGGACCCAGCAACAATGGGGCATAAGAGCAGTGAGCCAACCACAGGCCATCAAGTTGTGCTGTGGCTACTATGTGGCACCGTAAACCTCATGCCTTAGGCATATAGACTCAGATGGAGACCTGAGTCATGTAGGCATGTCATCCCCTTGTGGAGAACTTTCCAAGTGATCGTTGCATTGAGGCAGGGAAAATTGAAGCAAGCAATGCTGTTCCAGAGGGTGGAATTGAGCTTGCCACTCTGTGCTCATGCACACCGCAACCTCGGCTTCGATGCCACAGAACAGGTGTCGATGATGAGGTTTCCTCATCCTGCTGGATGGCACAGGCTTGGTCAGAGTTCTCCTGGGCATCCATGCCAGTTGAATCTTATGGGCCTGAGAGGAGTTTACTTTGCACTATTTTATTTATTTATTTAATGTCTCTTCTATACCGTGCTCTTTAAAATCAGTGTGGTTTACAAGTAACCGATTTGTGCAGTGCAGGCAAGCCTACACTAGACTTACAATAAACAGGGGATTATATATAGGGTTAACAGGGTAACTATGTACAAGGTAACTTGCTGTCATCAGTTATGAGGACAGCTCGACACTATTTATACATTGACTCAGCTATATACATGCTGTCATATGTCATGAGGACAGCTCGACTATTTACACATAGGCTCAGCTAAATACATGATGATAGGGCAGGGGAGTATACCTCTACCCGTTGAGTGGATCAGGGTCTAGCGGGCTGGGCAACAGACTCGTGGAGTGGCTGCGTTGGGGGCATCAACCTGGGTCCTGAGTGTGACTGACTGCGGGTTGTCATCAGGTTCGGTGTAGTGCTGGAGGAACAGATAGTGCTTCAATGCCTTCCTGAACTGGGTGAGGTCATTGATAGCCCAGGTAGCAGGACGTTCCAGCATGTTGGTGTGTATAGCGCGAAAGCTCTGTTTCTAGTTGCCTGTGAGCATTTTGTGATCGCCCTCGGGAGTTTCAGAGTATTGAGGGTGGCTGATCTCCTTACTGTGTTGGGGGTGGTCTGTATGAGATCTGTGAGTGAGGTGGAGGAGCATTTGTTGATGGCTTTGTAGGTCATCATTAGAATCTTAAAGGAGATCCTGCAGTGGACCGGGAGCCAATGCAGGTGTTTCATGATTGGGGTTATATGTTCCCTCCTGGAGGCTCCGTGCAGGATTCTGGCGGCCACATTCATTGCCAGTTGCAGGGGATTCAGCGTGTTTTTTGGGAGACCATGTAATATGGCGTTCGCATAGTCGAAGTGAGGAATTACAAGTGCTTGCTAGACTGTCCGAAAGTATTCTAGCTCTAGCAGTTGTCGCAGGTGGCGAAGCGTCCGAATTTTGTGTTAGATCGCCTTGACCATATTGCTTATTTGGGCCTTCATACTGAGCTGTTGATTCAGCGTGACCCCTAGGTACTGAACTATGGACTTACTGAGGAGCTCTGCGTCCCGCACCTTCAGTGAGGTGGGTGGAGTGAATGTTGGGTTCCTGGTGATAAAGAGGACCTCTGTAGGATAGTCATATATGGGCTATTCGAAGACTGGCCATCATTCTGGCTTGGGGGCAGGTGACCCACAGGAGAACGGGGGGGGAGGGGGCGCTCCGTTAAGGTTCCAGCAGAACAAGGGTCAGAGTGCTGGGACTTAGGAGGACCTAAGATTATCCCCTTATGCCTGTCAAATGGTTTGCATAGCCTGCTTGCTGCCCTACCAAGGTTGCAGCCCTGGGTAGCCACTTAGGATACTTAGTGGTTGGACCGGCCCTGCTATGGACTCCCTCTGTTGGGAATTCAACCCGGGACTTGTCACACCCAAGGCTAGCGTCAGACCCCTTGGAGCATGGTCCGGCACATACTGATTTTAAGCAGCCGTGTGAGGCGGGGACACATGGGGTGCTGAGCTTGGAGCCACCGCAAACTATTGAGGAGCAGTGTTAGGTCTGCGCTTTGCCCGTGGAGTACATCACCTAGAGGTGATCCGATGTAAATTAGCAGGCATATTCTCCTTAGACAATATCAATAAACTTGTCCACCTTCACAAGGTATGCCAGTGGGATTGAACCCCGGGTTTCAGGGTACTAGCTGGTGTTCTGGCCTTTAGGCTACCCTTCCACTTTGTGGCGATCGCAGAGAGAGATCTGCCCTTCAAAGCATCCTTTACACAGTACCTTCAAGGCGGAAGGTGATGCTGAATGCCATTAGCCCTGCAGGGCTTCATAAGGGAAGATGTGGAAAGGCTGGCAGCATGCGCTGCAGCGGAGGCTGCTTTTGCATACAGCAATCAAGCCCATGGGTCTCTGCACCATGGTAGCTTGCTCCTCCCCAACACCACTTCGGAGTCAGAATGGTCTGCAAGAGTTGCCCTATGGAGAGGGTGCGGGACTTCTATTGTCTGGCAGAGGAGGTCTAGGTGCGCTCCCATAATGGATCGGTAGAGTTGTGGTTAGCTGTTAGGAATATGACCATCTGGCCAGGGCAATGTCTGCAGACCTTCGGCCCCAGGTAGATGTAATGGCACGACATGCCTCAGATTGCACAGCAGTTTCAGCGGGCCGGGTGCACTGGGAGCCACACAACGGGAGGGTCAGCTCCTAGCAGCATGTTGTTGTCGCTCGGATGTCCTCCCTCCGGCAGCCTGCGCGCTTGCGGATACAGAGCCCGTTTTGCAACTGTTGTTGACACCAGAGATTCGCCTCCCGGCACAGCCTTGTTTCCTGTGACACAACATCGCTTAACTCTGGACCATTGGAGTGGCTCTGCTATGATGGCGGATCAGCCTTGAAGATATCTCCGGCGCACATTCTTAGGGAGACCGAAGGTCCTCAGCGCCGGAAGGAAGGCAGCTCGAGTGTCCTCGGCGCCGGAGGAGCAGATGGTGGGGTCCTTGGCGCCGGATAGAGGAATGGACCAGAAGTTTCTCCTCACGGGAATCGCTGTGAGACCGTGCTGTAGTACCGATCTTAGGGATGAGGCCTAGCGGCACATGCTGGGGCACGGTGTTCCTTTCTGCGGTATCGATCAGAGCCGGGAATGGAGGCCTAGCGGCACATCCTGGGCTACGGAGCTCCCTGCTGCAGTATCGATCAGAGCCTGCTGTAGTATCAATCAGAGCCAGGGATGGAAGCCTAGCGGCACATCATGGGCTACTGCAGAATGATCCTCGAGGAGTCTACCGGGCAGGTCTTGTTGCAGCAACGCACGTGGCCAGGGTGACGCCCATGGCCAGGGATATCTGTCATAGAGAAGAGAAGGGTTGCTTGTAGCAAGAAGATCTGAGTAAGAGAAAGCAAAGTTTCTTAAGAAGTAGGAGAGTAGAAGTATCCGTCTGCATGGCTGGGTGGATAGAATAGACTGAGGAGGAAGGTGGTGGGGGTGACTGGCACATGGATAGTGATCCGTCTATGGTGCTGTCGGATGACGTCACCCATGTGTGGCTGACTCATCCTGCTTGTCCATGGAGAAAGGCTTGTAACGAGGCAAATTTCTCTTCAATTCTCCCACTTTGTACAGTGCATGGACACCACTGTATATTTTACACAACAGAGTATGAAAGATGTACAGTTTAGAACACATTAATGTAGGCGTTTGTTTCATAGAATTGGTGAAAATGTAGAATATGCTGTATAGAATGTATGATAGAAGGTTTAAGAGTTAATAGCTTTTCATCTTTAAAAGAGCAGACGTTTTGTTTTCCGCACTGAAGGCGCCTGTCCTTTAGCTCGGGGTCTTGTATAACTTTTGTATTTGGCTGTATGTGTTCACGCGCGCTGGGTGAGAAGAATCCAGTGTTCTGGTTTGTCAGACTCGATCACATGGCCTTTAGCAAAAGCACTGGATTCCCCCATTTACCCCTCCCAGAAGGCGCCAGCCAGCCAATGGAAGAGTGCACCCTAGGAAATTGTGCCAAACATTTCAAACTTATGCACCAACATTTTCAAGTTTTATCTGCTGAAAAAAAAATCTGAATTACAGATATGTAAATACTTCAGTTTCACACAGATTAAATAATGGTATGGAATTTATTTACCGATTTGATGCAGGCACTCTTCAAACGTTTATGAGAATGTTCCTGGAACCAGATGTCGGGGGCTACATGGGTAGTGAATGACTAGTTATAGTGTGTAAGACCTTCGCTCCGTGCATGTCTGGTTTGGTGTGTCCGAGTGGCCGGGCACTGTGTGCTTCTCCATGGCTGAGTGCTAGCGGCTGAACTGCATGGGTGTAGACGCTGCTTATGGACAGCCCCCACCTGCAAGTGAGTACTTCGAAAGCTTGTACATGAGGGAAGGTGGATGCGTGGCTTTAGTGACGCGTCACAGTATGTTCCTTCCCCAGCTTCACTCTGAACTCGTCTCTGCCACTGACCTCCTGGCACTGCGCTCGAGGTGTGGCGTGGCGCTCTGCAATTCAAAGGCAGCTGCCGCTGCAGCCTTCCTGGCCCATGTAGCCCTTGCAGAGCGCAGTCCGCGTGGCGCTTGTGGAATCCTGCGCTGTTCAGTCTCATGAGAACAGCACGGTACTTCGGTATGACGGCGACAGCATGCGGAAGAGCCGCTGGCACCAGCTATGTTTCATTCGCCGGCTCCCCTCCCACTGGCTTTTAACAGTTGATGCAGGGTCATATGATTTATGCATGCATTTGTTAATTGTGAGGAACCTTATGCACGCTCACAGTTCCTCCAGGGGTAGGAAAACAACTTTATCACTTTCAGTCTGCATGAAGTCTACATGTACTTGATAGTCCATTTCTTTTTTTTTTTTTAAATTAATGTAATTTATTTTAAAAGCAGTGTGTATTGTTTGTTCACAAGTGCAGTAACCTGCTCTTGGGTGTGTGCGTGTGAATTCCATAGGTGTAGCGGGGCAAAATCAGGCCTGTCTCAGTTTGTCCTCTGCGACGTGGAATCACCTGCTGAATTTATTTTACAGCTGTAGGCGGAAGTTATTGGCATTATATAGTCTGTAAGAGCTCCGAGTTCGGCTGCTCATTGCCCAGCCCCATGACCGTGCCCTTAGCAGCTGCCTTAGAAGAGCGTTTCTCCAGTGCTGCCCTAGAGGGCCAAACAGTGATTTGGGAGGTGACATGCCCATGCTGAATGCTGGGCTGGTAGCAAAAGATGGTTATCTAAGGCTTTGATTGCAGTAAGTGGCGTATTAGAAGCTGCACTAAGCATCGGCCCAGTGTTCTAACGCTCATGCTAAACCTTTTTACTACCGATGCATTAAACTGATGGCATGCAAATTACAGTGGTGCTAAAAACTGTGCTCTGACAGAACAGTGCACGCTGCCATGTAACCCGTAGCCATCTGCTCCAGCAAGAGTAGGATCTCTTCCCATCGGTGTGTGAGGGGCAACTAGCCCGCACACTCGCAAGAACGGAGAGGTTTCCCCCACTACACAGAACTTCCTAGGTGGCCCACAGCAGGCTCTTTTTTTTTTTTGTTTTTGTTTGAGGGTTTTTTTTGTGTTCTGTTTTTTTTTTCTTCTTCTCCCCCCCCCCTCCCTTACCCCCTGGGGCTCTCTGTGCAGGGAGGCCCTCGATCAGAGACCTTTCATAGTAATGAACCAGACTCCCCTGAATTGATTATATTTTTAACCTGGTCTGGGGAGGCATCTAGCAGTGTCCAAAATGGCAGCACCTGACCCCCCCCCCCCCCACAAGTGTGTTAGGGGGACACTTCAGCGTTCTCCCCAGGACCTTTAGAATGGGCATGCCACCCAGATAACTTAATCTATTGAACTGACATTGTAAAATAACGAGCAGGAATATAAAAATTATTTAAATGATTTTGTAGTTATTTCTTAAATCGTAAATATAATATGAATGAATTAGACACGTACATTTGTCACGGTTTCAAATTCATTCGAGTGTCTTATGTGGAACTTCTGAAAGATGACTAGTTACATTGTCTGTCTGCTGGCCAGCCAACTTATAATGTGGCCATTCGGGTTACCCTTTCATGCCACCCGGCTGCCAAATAAGAGCATTTATCTGGGAAGCATTGCCTTATTGGCAGTGTGATCCGAGCAGTATGTTGGGGTGGCAAGGAGTATTTATTTTTTTTTTGTAGAGTAGGGGACTGGGGGCCCACTTGGACGAGCAGGAATCTTCGGCTATCTTGAAGTGATATGCCAGACTTTACCTTCTATGACCTTTTTGTGGAGGAGCAGTATGGGACCTGAAAGATTAGGGTTCAAATCCAACTGATATACTCCTTGTGGTCTTGGGTAAGTCACTTAACCCTCCTGTGCCTCGGGTAAAAACTTATGGGCCGATGCAGAAAAGCTTAGCGCAGCATTTTTATGGCGCTTTTCCCACACTCTCCAGTGCAGCAAACAAGCTAGCACCAGAGAAACGCTGCATAAGTAATTGCACCTGATGTGTAAAATTAAAAAAACAAAAACTTAGCGCAGTTTTTTACATTGGGTTTTAATGCTGGATCTTCACACCAGCTTTAGCCGTAAAGATCCAGCCAGGAGCAAAAGTATCATCTGAGGTGAAGTTTGACACTTCACCTCAGATAATCCAGGCATCGGGGAAATTCCCTGATGACATTGGCATACTGTCGGGGGGGCCAGTGCCCCCACTGAACCCCCCTGCCACCAGAAACCAAATCCCTGGTGGTCCAGCAGCCCCGATCTCACTACCCACCAAATAAAAATAAATAAAAAAACAAAAAACCCTCCAACCCTCCAGTGGTCCCCAAACCCCTCCACTCCCCTCCTAGTACCTTTAATCTGGGGTGTGAGCATTGCCCACACACCTCTGCCCCTGCGCCATCATCTTGAAAAATAGTGACGCTTGGGCCCCATGTGATGCATCCTGGAATGCATCAGGTGGGCGTCAGACTGCCATAGCAGAGTGACTCTCTTCTGTTGCATCCTGGTTTGCAACATGATGTGATGGGGGGGGGGGGGGTCATTCTTCTATATAAGCCTTTGTTTTTTTTGCCTTTTATGGCAGTCTGACCCTGCTCAGTGCATCTCATGATACACCACACAGAGCCAGGAGCAGCCATTTGAAGGAGGGAGGAGTGGCTCAGTGGTTGGGACAGGTTACCTCAGGCCAGAAGGCCGGGGGTTCAATTCCCGCATGGGGACAAGCAACTTCAGGCCGAAGGGACTGGGGTCTCTAGTCCCATGGCCACTCCTTGTGGCCTTGGGCAAGCCACTTAACCCTCCATTGCCTCAGGTACAAGGGAATAAAAAGTACCTGTTAGTATACATGTAAACCTCACTGATTCTAAATAGCGCGGTATAAAAAAAAAAAATTCAAGATGGCAGCGCAGGGGCAGGAGCGTGTGGGAAATGCTCCCGCCCCAGATTAAAGGTATCAGGAGGGAGGTGAAGGGTTTGGAGGCCACTGGACCATCAGGGATGTTTTTGTTTGGGCCACAAGGGATTTCTTTTTGGGGGGGGGGGAGGTGGGGAACCATCAGGCCACAGAGGATGGTTTGTTTTATTGAGTGGGTGTGGGATCGGGGCTGCTGGGCCAACAAGAACTTTGTTTCTATTGGGGGTCAGTGTCCAGCGGGGGGCACTGGCCCTCCAACAGTGTGCTGATAGCATTGGGGCTTTCCTCAATCAAAGTGTCAAACTTCACCTCAGATGATCCTGTTTCTCTGGGATAGCATGCCAAACTTGCGCCAACCTCCGTGTGCATATGTGTGGCTTGCTTTCTCCGTTTAACACTGAGTTTTTGCACAGTGGGTAATTTTGTATATTGCATCCCAGTGTTCGAAGCCCTGCGCTAGAGCTTTAAGCCCTGGGCTCTAGCGGAAGTTTTCTCAATCAGCCTGTTAAGTTGTGAGCCCTCTGGGGACAGGGAAACTCTACTGTACCCGATTATAACTTCACTTGAACAACTACTGGAAAGGCAGGAGTTAAATACTAAAATAAAAAGCTATTTAAGAAAGAAGTGCCGTATTTTTTACTGCAGCCCTGAGCTGCACATTATGTTGGAGGGAGGGTAGAGGGGGGAACTAATATTTACCAGCTGGGAGAGACGTTGCTGGGCGATCTTCCTGATCTCAAGCTTGACGAAGTGGTGGTGAGTGCCAGAAGTCAGCTTCCATGTTCCATTGAATCATATGTGAAGTTGACACACATTGTAATTTAACTTTGGGTTCTGGTTTTGCCTGCGTGGTATGCAAATCACATTGGTCTTAAAGTATGCTCGGATGAGGATGGCACATATCCTTGTAATAATATGTAGCTGTTGGGCTCCATCGGGAGTAAGGCTTCTCCTTTCCTTTCAAAACATGAACCAAATCTGCATCCACACACTGAGGAGAAGAGACTCTTCCCTCTTCCTGGAGGAAAAGTCCATTAACGGTTATTAAGGTAGACCTGGGGAAAGGCACATCTTATCCCTGGGAGTAATTAGCATGAAATTTTGGCTACTTTTGGGATCCTGCCAGGTACTTGTGACCTGGATTGGCCACTGTTGAAAACAAGATACTGGGCTTGATAAACTTTTGTCTGACTTCAAGATGACCATTACTTTTTTTTCTTGTCTTTATGTTCCATCAGGGATGTCTTTTCGAAAGGTGGTGCGCCAGAGCAAGTTCCGTCATGTCTTTGGGCAGGCAGTAAAGAATGACCAGTGCTACGATGACATCCGTGTCTCCCGTGTCACCTGGGACAGCACCTTCTGTGCTGTCAACCCCAAGTTCGTGGCTATCATCGTGGAGGCCAGCGGCGGGGGAGCATTTATGGTGCTTCCACTCAGCAAGGTGAGAGGGTGGTGGTATGGGAGGGGGTTGCCCTAGTATTAGGGAAAGCTATTACATTTACAACTTTCCGAGAGGCCTTTTTGAGCAATGAGAAAAACAGAAGTCAGAGCTCAGAGATGTTGCAGAACACAACTGTTGCATACTGGTGGAACTGTGCATGGATCCCAGGATGGGAAAAGGGCTGTTGTAGGGAAGGTGCCCTGGCTGTGCTGTGTGTGAGGTTGGCAGCTGAATAACAGGGAGTGGTGCAGAGCAGGATTGGGATGTATGATATTTTAACCTCTACTGTTGGCTCTTGTTAGACTGGGCGCATCGATAAGTCATACCCCACCGTCTGCGGGCACACAGGACCAGTCCTGGATATAGACTGGTGCCCCCACAATGATGAGGTTATCGCCAGCTGCTCGGAGGACTGCACTGTCATGGTAAGGGCTGGAGGTCACAAGTGTGTCCGTATTTTATGCATTATGTTCAGTTACTTATACCAGAAGCATACTAGCTAATTTCTAGTTTGTCTTTTGGGTTTGTAAGTGCCTCCATGGAGTCAGATCTTGTGTAGTTTGTGTATGGGGTAGGTTGCAGCCAGGGGTTCGTTTTTAATAAAGTTTTCTACAAGGCATTAAGTAGAAAATGAGGCATGATGGGGGTGGTCTCCAATTTCATAAGGTCTCGCAGTTTCCTTCAAACTCATTCTGCTGAATTCCAGCCTTACGTTTCTTTTCGGGAGAATGATGCTTGCTGGGATTTAGAACTTACCTGGCCGGGATCGATGCTTGCGCAGCCTCTAGTGGGAAGTGATTGTGGCAGTGCAGCTGAGGACCTCTGTGGTGGTCTATCTTGCGGTGTACTTTGGGGGGGAGGGAGTAAATCAAAGAAGATCTCTGAGCTATATATGTCACCCTTAAACCCCTCCACCCTGGTCACTAGTTTTCTTAAATCCAATGATGGCACAAACAGATTACCTACGGAGACTGTGGAATATCCTTTGTTGCATGCATCTGAGGATACGGGTACAGAATCTAGGGATGAGAGTAGACTTGAACAGTCCTGCAAATCCCGTGACATTTTTGAGCTTCTGGGGTAATGATGCCTTATTTTTGGTTGTTTGCCACTGGAGTTTCCGGCGAGTAACGATTCCTTCTCTTGTTGCTGGTGGGCACAGGTGTGGCAGATCCCTGAGAATGGACTGGTGACGCCTCTCATGGAGCCTGTGGTGATGCTGGAAGGGCACTCAAAGCGTGTGGGCATCATCACATGGCATCCCACAGCTCGCAATGTGCTGCTTAGTGCCGGTAAGTTGCAAGCCCTCTCCTGTCTAGTTGGAGGGGGTGATGGGGAATCTGTCTGAAGAATCCAAGGAGGTAGCAGTGGGGAGACGTGGGGGTCCTTGTAACACGGTGAGGTGGGAGCAGAGAGGAAAGCGGATATTTAGTAGGGCTTTGCCAGAGTGTATGGGGATATGGTGGAGGGGAGGTTGTGAACAGCGGCACTGTAGGGCCAAGGGCGGTATTCTTACACCTATTCCACCAGTGACGTGGTTGGGATGACTGCTGGGGGGTCCCCCTTAGGTCACAATGAAGCAGTCGTGCAGGAGCCGAGTTCTGCAATCGCTGCAGTAATGGCAGTAGATGCAGTGTGGCACAACTTAGATAACCTCCTTGAGGACCCTGGTAATGAAAAGTGTAACAGTAATTTTGTGATCTTCCCTAGAATTCATTGAGAGGAGATAGCAACCTCCCAAAGATAGTAATTGGCAGTGTCGCCCTCAAGGGTGCATTATTGCAGTGGAAAGGGCAGGCATAATCTTTCATCCCACGTTTTTCCATTATATTCTTTGGTGAAAAAGTTACTTCCACACATTCTTCTGTGCTTATTTCCAAGAGTGGTTTGTGTTTTTGCTGCGCTTTTGCCTGTACTCCTGTGGGAGGGGGTTGAAGGTGCAGTGAGGCGGGTTCCTCATTTCTCGTGGGCTGGGATTTTGCAGGGTGTGATAACGTGGTGATCATCTGGAACGTGGGCACTGCAGAGGAGCTGTACCGTCTGGAGGACTTGCACCCTGATCTCATTTACAACGTCAGCTGGAACCGCAATGGCAGTCTCTTCTGCAGCACCTGCAAGGACAAGAGTTTTCGGATCGTCGACCCGCGCCGCGGCATCATAGTGGCAGTAGGTGCCTGAAGAGGGTGATGGAGGCCAGTAATTGGGGGAGGTTATTGACTAATCCAGAGATCTGCTTAGACACTGGGGAAACTCTCAGCTGTCCACAGTGATAGTACCCAAGTCAGCTGGTTCAGCAGACTCGGTGCATGTGGATCTATTTGAATATTTATTGTCATGAGGGAGAGGCTGAAGTGGTGAAGAATTAGATCGGGGCCATGCTACTGGGAGGCGAGTGGGGGCCACAACAGGCAGGAAAGCTGCTTTTGGATTCGGGGAAGAGAACCGGTGGGCTACAAGATGACCCCAGAGCTGGGACAGAAGGGCACTGGATATGGCATAGTTCCACTTCAATAAAGAAATATAAAATGCCATTTCCACGGCCTCAGATTTCTCTCTCTCTCTCTCTCTCTCTCTCTCTCTATTAATGAAGATTGTTACATAGCAATGTGTGTGTAACGGAAGCATTTTCATGCTGCATCTCTCTCTGTCTCTCTCCACCCTCCCCCCCTCCACAGGAGAAGGAAAAAGCCCATGAGGGGACGAGGCCAATGCGAGCCATCTTCCTGGCTGATGGCAAAATCTTCACCACTGGCTTCAGCCGAATGAGCGAGCGGCAGCTAGCTCTATGGGACCCGGTACATTTTGTCACAGCTGCAGGGGAGAGGAACCAGTGTATCCCAACATGGATAGGGGACAGGGCCTGGTTTGTTCTGTGGGGACAGTATGCCTTGTCATCGTGCAGGGGAGGGGCCTGGTATGTGCTTTGTCACTGCACTGAAGATACCTGGTGTTTTTTATCACAGTGCTGAGGACACGGGGGGGGGGAGGGTTTTCTTGGTACACGCTGCCACGTTGCTTATATTCACGGGAGAGTGGTGTCCAGTATGTCCTGTTACAGTGCACTGGTATCATGGGAAGAGCTTAACTCGTGCTGTTACAGCCCTTGGGAAGGAGGGGTGAAGTTGGCCCATAATGTCATGCCACATCACTAAGGCAGGGCAGGCAGGCGGTGGGGGAGCTGAGGGGCTTAGTAGATGCTGCCACAGCACTAGGAACATCTGCAGGGGCAAGGAGGGGAGAGACTATAAGGCTAGTTTTAGTTCCCGTGTCAGCAGCAGATCCTGCAGTACTCATCACCATGCAGAGAGGTTCCTTGTTAATACAGTGTCGCTGCTGAAAACAGATGCTCTCTTTTGTATGGGGGGGGGGGGGGGTGGTGCTGTGTGCGTGCTGGCAAAGGTCCGACATTGCTGTGAGTGGACCATACTGCCCAGATGACCAAAGTAACCTGCAAGGAGGGACCATGGTTTAAAATCATGGGGCGCCTAGATTCTGGGTTTTTTTGACAATGGCCTCACTAATTTTGGTGGCTATGGGGATTAGCGCACGGCCTTAGATGCAGGCAGGGGTATGGGTGTTGGATTAAATATTGGTATTGTAAGGTAAAGGGGAAAATGACAAGGCCTGAAATAGCCTTTTAGTGAAGATGGTGGAGGTCAACCTCACTAAAGAATGGGCTGGGGAAGGGAGCCGGGGTTGAATTGCATATTGGACTTCCTGGGGGGTAACTTTATAAAATCAGTGTAGCGTGCATGCGGCAATGTATGTGTCTAAAATGGCAGCAGGGATAAAAGTACACGCGATGGCATGCATGCACATATACTGGTGGTGTGGTATGGGCGGGGCGCACATTGATTATAAAATATGTTAATCTGTGCATGGGCATTTACGCCTGCTCTTGAGTAGACATGATGCCCCCTCCAAGCTGGGGGTGATTGCTGCAGGATTTTATAAAGACCAGGGCTGGTGCCAGTGACCTTGGCCACTCTAAGCAATGGTCAGTCTGACCTCTACCACCTCTGCCTTACCACTGCTGTTGCTTCTGCCATGCCATATTTCCTAGGTCCCGCGATGACAGTAAACAAGCCAGAGAGTCGGGTGAAAGGAAGTCTTGACCCCTGCAGACTTCCTTTTTGCATCAGGGTGGGAGCCGCTGCAGTTATGGGGTTCAGCGAGCTTTGGCTCGTCTCCTGCTATTACTGCTGGACCTGGGAAATATAGCATGGCAAGGGGTGGAAGCATGCCACCTAGTTTGCTTAATGATAGTGCCAACCCTGATAAAGACACAAAGGTGTCTATATGTCCTTCTCAGGTAGGCTAAAAATAGCCACCATCTTGTCCTTTTGAGCATATGGAGGGTGATGATATAACAGGGCACCTAGCTTATCTGTTCAGAGTGGAGGAACCTCAACTGGGCAAACGGGATAGGCCAGCTTGAACTTTATTTGGGTCATTTACAATGTTACTTTGGAAGGGTCCTGTATGCAGAGAGGCTGTGAGGGCTGGCCTGGAGGGCATCTGTGTGTGTGAATGTAGATCGGGCCCTTCTGGGGAGGGGGAATGGAGCTGCTGGGCATGTGGGCTGGCTCGGTGGAGGAAGCAGAGAGGAATCCGTTTCTATGTTTCTCTGAACGATACCTATGTCTGTGGGCCAACCGGTTGAGGGAGATGCACGTGCAGATGCAGAGTCTCTGCTGCTCTTCTGTCCTTCCTGAACCTTGTGTTTCTCTGTAGGATAATCTGGAGGAGCCGATGGCACTGCAGGAGCTGGACACCAGCAATGGAGCACTACTGCCCTTCTATGACCCAGATACAGGCGTGGTGTATGTCTGCGGAAAGGTACCTCTCTCGTTTCGTCCTGGTGCTTAACCTGTGATAGGGCATCATTCACTTCTACATCCTCCAATGGCTTCACTCTCTAAAATGTACTGTCATTGTAAAATGTGCCATATTTTTGCTGCCCCTGCGAGAAGGGACGTGCGTTCGTCATGCTTTGCTGCAGCCTAAGAAGAGGCTGCTGGCCATGACGTTCGTTGGTACCTCGGCAGATTGTAGGGCTATAGTGACATTTATGCACAGAGCAAGGTGAAAGTTTGTGTTGTGCACCAGGCGAGAGGGAACTACGACTTTGAGGATGCTGAGACTCTCTCTTAACCTCTTTCCAGGGCGACTCGAGCATCCGCTATTTTGAAGTAACAGAAGAGTCCCCATATATCCATTTCCTGAGCACATATGGGAGCAAAGAGCCACAGCGGGGGATGGGCTATATGCCAAAGAGAGGCTTAGATGTGAACAAGTGCGAGATTGCCAGGTATGTACAGTCCAATCTCCAGAGCATGCAGTCAGTCAGTGTAACGCAGCAAAGGATCTCTAGTAGAAGTAACCGGCGTTGCTCCTCTGTATTTGCCAGTATCTCCGTCTAGCACCCTGTTGAATCCCATTTCATGTGTGCAGCGGCGCAGCTTACAAGAAAGCGGTGTTCTCTCTCGCTCTCTAGCAGTTCTGGATGGTATAGGTCTCGGCTACCTAGGGAATTGTTGCAGAGGACTGGGCTGTAGCCCTGCTCATTGTCTCTCAGCTTTCTAGTGTTGCTTCACCTGCAACCACCTTAGAGGTGATCCATGAAACACTGCCTACCTATAGCCAGCCTGCTCTGCTGAGTGTTCCCTCTTATGACAGGGCTATGCAGGGAGGATAGTGGAAGAGGTTGGCATGTTTACCAGCTGCAGAATTGGTGTGTCAAAGGCTGGGCACCACACTCAGTAAACAGGTCACTTCTTTGCTTTCTTGGCCTAAGATCAAATGTAAGATATGAGTTTGAGCTAAGGATAGTCACTTCGTGGCCAAGACTGAGAACAGATGCAACATGGGGGAGGGTGAATGTCCTGCCACTAGATGCCATTGGGGACATGAAACTGTTTGGACCTGGAGGATTAAACCTCCTGTCAAAGAGCAAATAAACCAATATCAGAGGTGCCTGGGATGCTCATCTGTACCACTGGTGCAACTTCTCTCGGATGCTTTAAGTACCGTTACTAGACTGCTAATGGCTGCTTCTGCTTTATCAGTGTGGCTATTCTTAATAATGCCAATGTGGATTTGCTCTTTGTATGCTGAAACGTTTTAGGTTTTACAAGCTTCACGAGCGGAAGTGTGAACCCATCACTATGACCGTGCCAAGGAAGGTAAGAATGCAAAGTCACTTCCCCTTGAACCCTTGCTACTCCTCCCTCCTCCACTTCTTGCTCCTCTTGCCCCATCATTACTGCTACTCCTTTGTTCTCCTCGGCAGTGGCATTCTTCCTTCCACCCCCCACGTGGCTGGCACTACGTGTCAAAATTCTCACCCACCACCCCACCCCTGGTATGCCACTGCTCCTCAGTACTACTACTACAATGCATGTATATCACCTCATTGCTGTTGCTTTTGTCTAGTTCATCCTCTATGCTGCTTTACCTTCTGTCCTGCAGTCGGACCTGTTCCAAGATGACCTATACCCAGACACGGCAGGGCCAGAACCAGCTATGGAAGCAGATGAGTGGGTGGCGGGGAAGAACGCTGACCCCATCCTGATCTCGCTGAAGGATGGTTATGTGCCAACCAAGCAACGTGACCTCAAGGTCAGCAAGAAAAATGTGCTGCACGAGAGCCGCCCTGCTGCCAGTACTGGTGGAAAATTGTCTGCACCAGCCACACAGAGTGCCGTGCCAAGCATCAGCATTAGTGGGACCAATGCGGTAAGGACACACTCTTGTGTATTTGTCTCTCATGTTTGCTAACCTTGCTCACTGTCAACCTGTATGACGGAGACATCTTGCTGTTTTTACCCTATTAGTGGCTGGAGGAGTAGCCTAGTGGTTAGAGCAACTGCCTAGTACCCGGAAAATTAAGGGTTCAATTCCCACTGGCACTCCTTGTGACCTTGGGCGAGTCACTTTACCCTCCCTTGCCTTGGAAGAAAATGTCCTGGCAATCTACTTCCGATGATACGTTACCAAGAAAACCCAGAGGCAGATGGGTCTCCAGGAGTCGGCACTGACTTGATGGCACAAAAAAAAGTTGGCTGGAAGTCCATGACTGTAACATGGAGAGATTGTTAGAAAAATCTTTGGAATAAATCTCTACAGCAGGAGTCAACAGATTCACAAGGCAAAAAAATCGAGTTAGCATTTTCCATAGAGCTCCAGACCAGACAAACTTTGGGCCAATCAGGAAACAGGAAGGAAGATCAGCAGCAGAGTTAAGAGCAGGCTGGCTAGAACCAGCCCCCATGGAGATGTGATGGCTTTTCTGTAAGATACTGCCTTCCAATCGCAAGGTTACTGGTTTGAGGATGGTTTTTAACAAAACTGGAGGGGTACAATGAACTTCAGAATTTTTCAGTATTCTTTTCGGATTAAAAACGATGTGAAATGAAATGGCAAATTTTGCAGATATATCCCATAGAGCACTGGCTTAGTAATCAAGAGACTAGGGTTCGAGTCCTACTAGCACTCTTTGTGGCCTTGGGCAGGTCACTCAACCCTCAATTGCCTTGCTCAAAAAGCCTGACAATCTACTTCTGGTCACATTGCCAAGAAAACCCAGGAGCTGCTGGGTTGCCAGGAGTCGGCATTGACTCGAAGGTGCATGTCGCATTGCATCCCAAGGTCATTTCAAATGAATGCACATCCCTAGTGTGTAGTATGGGACAGGGCCTTGGCAGAGATCTGCTTCCTCTGTTCTCCCACGTCAATACTGGAGAGTTCTAGAACATTTGGGGCTATTATCTTCTAGATCCGGTATGGAACAACCCGTGATAGTCTTAGGTGCTGGTGTCTTGAATAAGCACATTGCCGAATGTTAACCTTTCAGTTCCCAGAGGATACCTGGAAATGTGATGTACAAGCTAAACTCTGAGTTAGTTTTTTGCCAGGTTCAGAACATCCCCTACAGGCTAACCCAAGGGAAAGTGAGTTTCCACCCACCCATGATTCAAGGTTTGCAGGAGAAAGAGGCCTTACGGGAGAAACAGAAGATCTTGGTGTACATAACCTCAGTTCTGCTAGATAAGTCAGAGGAGGGGGTCTTGTAATCTGCATGGTGATGATAGGGAGGCTGGTACAGGTTCTTGACCTGCACAGTGAGGTTATGGGCCCTTCGACCTGAGGAGGTTTGACATCTACTGCAAGGTGCCAAAAGATCTCATGCAGCCAACCTATACTGTAGCCATCATTTCTGTGTGCTGTTATCTCTTTATAATGTTCCTGTCCAAACTTACAGGATTCATTATCACGGAAATGATCTTCAGGTGATTCAGAACTTCTGATGAAGGATAACTCAAAAGCTAGTAACAGATCTATTAAGTTCAATAATAAAGATATTGCTACAGCTATTACCACTAGCGCTTATTGGTATAGCGCTACAAGGCGTAAACAGTGTTGTACAGAGACATGTAAGAGACCAATCCCTGCTCAAAATACCTTAGTCTAGTCAAGACAGACACCACAACAACCGGGGACAAGGATATATCTCGCTCCTTCCACCCGATCAGCGGCACCAGTGAGGAACGGGTGGCTAAGCCCCTCCCGTTCCACACTGGCATGGCCAATCGGGCAGAGGACTGCACCCACCAGCTGCACAGTGAAATACTGGTGTGCACAGGAGCCGAGCCCCTCTCCTTCCACCCGATCGGTGGCATCAGTGAGGAACGGGCAGCTAAGTGCCTCCCGCTCCACCCCAGATGGCCAATCGGGCGGAGGATTGCATCCACCAGCATGTACCTGAGGGCCTTGCCAGAGGGCCCTTTGGCGGGGACCGCATATCTGGCAGAAGACAGCATACCTGCTCAACCACACCAACAAAAAAAAAAGGTAATCCCTGAATTACCAGTAACATTACCACAATGCAGAATCTGTTAGCTACCATTCTATGCCTCTTTCCTACTCACAATTACCCTTGCTGCATCCACCCCACTTTCACTCCCCATAGACATGATTCCATACATACCTATTATTTACACACATCCTCTACACATAAGCCCAGACACACACAACACCTTATCCAAATCAGCCTCACAGCACTTAACGCCAAGCCCCCCACATCAAACCCTGTAAGACAAACCCGCCAAATCAAATGTACCCTCTTGAACGCATGATCTGTAAGAAACAAAACACAACTCTTAACTGATATACTACACAACAGTCCAGTCGATATCCTAAACATAACCGAAACATGGTTCACCAAAACGTATGCAGTCCTACTAAATCAACTAACACCACAAGGCTACCATATATTCAACTCTCCATGGACAGAACAGCAAGGTGGTAGTGTCTGCATCATAACAAAGTGCCTAAACTTCCACATCCTCTCAAAAACCTCTGCCAGTGGTCTGGCGACATTAACAATTACCAACAATAAGATCACCATACTCCTTGCTTATAGATCCCCAAATGCCAATCCTGATAGCCTGGAGACCATTCTGGAAACCATCTGTAATAACAACTTGACCAACAAATACCTCATGATATTAGGTGATTACAACCTCTCCTCAGCACCGCCAAGCAAAGCCAACACCTTCCTGGAAGCAATGGAATCTCTTGACTTTATTCAAACTATCAACCAATACCCTTGACATGATTTTCCTATCACTCAACATACTCTAACACCAGATCCCAGCATTTACCACCACTGATGTCCCATGGTCAGACCATAAAATATCATCATTAATCCCTCCAGAAATAAAAACACAAACAATGCACCACAGAACAGTGCACACGTAGGTTTCACAGCTGGGATAAAGAAATATTTCTAACGAGCATACTCCCAAATCTGCAAAGTAGCCCTGATGACATGGACACACTAATCCAAAGCTGGAAAAAAACCATAGCTGATACTGCAATGAAGCCAACAATTGACAACCAACGTACCAGACAAAGCATAGCATCTTGGTACACACCCCTACTAAAGGTCTTGAAAAGAAGCCTGTGGATCACAGAAAGAAAATGGAGGAGCACCAACTCAAACGACGCCCTTGACATCTACAAACGCAAGCTACAATCATACCAAACTGTCACCACCCAAGCAAAAAAGGCCTACTACACTATGCTACTTTAAAGCTCCTTAAACCTCCCCGAGAACTCTTTGATATAGTTAAAGCTCTAAGCAAAGATCTTGCACACCAAATAGAAAAAAAACAATCTCTCACCTCAAGTAATGGCCGACTATTTTCAAACCCTAACCTCAGCACAAGCCAGCATACAAGACCACCCCAACCATACTAGCCAACATTCAAACCCAGCAAGTGAAACCACACACCAAAGCATGTGGACCTCATTCCTGAAAATCACACCGAAATATCTGGAAAGAATTAACTCGAGCATCAATACAACTACCTTCCCCCCCCTCTCGACTCCTGTCCAGTCAGCTGGATCAAAGCAACCAAACAGGAGCTCATACCTATAATGCTAAGAATCATGCAGCCTTCACTAATTCAAGGTTATGTCCCACCAGAGCTCGTCAGCCTCTATCTGCCCTATCAGGAAAGGAACATCCAATGACGTCAACCAGTCATCCTCATATAGACCCATAGCCAGCCTCCCATTCATGGCCAAGGTCTTGGAAAAAATTGTATGCAGGCAGCTCCAGGATTACATCGATATGAATCACCCACTAGATCAACAGCAATATGGCTTCAGACCACACCACTGAGTGGAAACACTCATGACTGGTCTACTTGACAACCTAATTAAAGGCACTGGCAAACCCAAATCCGTCTTCATTCTCATCTTTCTGGATATAAAAGCAGTATTTGACTCCATCCCACATGATCTCATAATTCAATGTCTGCAAACCATTGGACTGATACTCTTCCCCCCCCTTCAAGGTTCAAGCCCTATTTGACAGACCGTAAGCTACAAGTCAAAATAAACCAGTCAACATTTATTTATTTTATTTATTTAACATTTTTTCTATACCGCGCTATTAAAATCAGCGCGGTGCACATCGAACAAGAATACTGCAATGTATACAAACAACATTGATTTAACAAAGAACAGGGAATTGAACATGGGAGCGAAAACCATAGAAACTAAATACATATTAAACTCGAACTATGTACAATACTCTAAAGTGAATGGGTGTTGCATTAGTTTTGTGAGGGTGATAGGGTTTGAGGGGGGACTACCTATTGTCTGTGGTGTTGGCGTGCAGGGGCGACTGGTGTATGGGGAAAGTTTGCAGGTTGTTGGTTGTGCTTCTATCGCTGGAGGTTTCTGAGTAACATTTTGTGAACAGGTGGAGTTTTAAGGCTTTTCTGAATAGGATGAGGCTTTTTATTCCACGGATTTCATGGGGGAGTGCATTCCAGCTTAAAGGTGCGAATAAGGAGAAGGCTCTATTGGAGGTGGCTTTTGTGCACTTAGTCATTAGCTTGGGGACTGCTAATGTGTTCTGTGCAGTACACTCAAACTCAAGGAATCCACAAGGCTCAACCCTCACAGCATTGTTGTTCAACTTCCTTCTGCAACCAATATGTACCATATTAAAGTCCTGTAACATTCTCTACCATATCTATGCAGATGATAAAATGATTTACACACCTTTCAACATAACAGAATCCAACACCACACCCATAACAAGTTGCTTCACCATAACTTGCAGATGTCTCAAAAGATATAACCTGAGCATAAATCTTAAAAAGACTGAAGCCATGTTCATCACCAGAGGCACCAGCTTCATACCACCGATCTCCATACCTATTGATGGAACACACATCCAAGTGAAACAAAATATGCGATACCTTGGAGTTACACTGGATCAGCACCTCGCTTTCAAAGCACACATACGAAACGTAACTCAGTGCATATATTTCAAGCTCAAAACAATAAAGAACTTTAAACCTATCTGACCATGACTTCCATTCAGTCTGCCAAGCAACCATATTCCCTCACTTTGACTACTGTAATATCATTTATCAAGGCATAGCAAACTCAACCATCCATCCTCTCCAACTTGCACTCAACATGGTTGCACGAACCCTCTTCAACGCAGAAAGAATAGAGCACATCACACCTTTCCTCAAGCAACTATATTGGCTCCCCATCATTGAATGCTCAAAATTCAAAGCCATTCTTACAGCATTCAATGCCCTCAATGACTCTTCATCAACACACCTGCAAATCCTGCTCCAGATCATGCCAGAGAACAGAGGTTGACTATCTACCGTAAGAAGGATGCTGCAAACACCACAGGCATTCGCAAAAACCAATGCTACTATCTCTTGAGAACCTTCTCCCTCTACCCACTGCAACTCTATTCCTGAAAAGCTAAGAACTATAACTGACTTACTCTCCTTCAGAAAAGCCCTGAAAACCAACATCTTCAGAGAATGCTACCCGGATACCTAGTTCATCCCTTCCCCCACTCCACCCTCTTCTCTATCTCCCCACCCCCCACCTACCCACACCCCTCCGGCTTCCCCTATAACCTCAATACCTCCATATATTTACAAATGTACAGTCACTCCCTAAAAGCTTCCAAGTTGCCTTCCCTGTTGAATATAAACTGTTCTATTTTTATAATGTAAACCACTGACTGTAGGATAAAAGTAGTATAAAAAAACCTGTTAAATAAAAAATAAATAAATGGGCACTGTGAGGGGAGGTCTTGGGAAGGGTACAGTGAGGATAGAGTAGCTGGGAGCGGGTCTCATGGTTATAAATGTTGACATTTCATGCAGATGAGCTAAGGGTGATCACAGCTGATGAGGTCTTTTAAGTATAAGAGCCACCCCTTTGCAGTATTACTGCAAGTATTACCGCTTGATAGCCTCTTGGAGATGGGTGTAAATAAAGTGTCGAGAGACGTGCCGTCGTCTTGAGCGCTCCTTGGTTGATCAATCCCGTTTTCTGTCTTGCAGGAGTGTGAAAAGATGGATGAGGTTCTGAAGGAAGTTAGGTCTCTGCGGGCCACAGTGAAGGAGCAAGGAGAACGCATCATGAGACTAGAGGAGCAGCTGGGCAAGATTCAGAACGGAGACATCTAATGCTCTCCCAACCATGAAGAGACAGTCCTCCCTCCCTCCCTCCCGCAGATATATATGCAGCAGAAAGAGAGGAGATGTCGTGTTACCACCAACCTTTTAACCTCTGACCTGCCAGTAATCAGCAGTCCTCCCCCTCTCTTATGTCCCTTTACTACAGAGACTGTCATTTATCTATCTATCCATCCATACATACATACAACATAGGTGAACAAGGGATCACTAAAATCTATCATTCCTGCTTGAGGGATCATCTTGTAATTAGTGGTTGGCTTAAAGAATGTTCAGATGCAGTTGGGGAAATTTTTGTAGGGAGGGCAAAAAAAAAAGGCCCTGCCCCTTAAAGGAGCCAAGACAGTTCAGTGTTCTGTACACACCACCTTCGCCTTATGCTGGGTAGGTTTATTTGAATTTTTTGTTATATTTCTGCTAACAGAGTATCATCATCTGATATTTTCCTCCAGTAGTTGTGCCAAAACTATCTGGCAGTGCTTATCCTTTTAAGGTGAAGAGTGCTAAAACATGGAGGAATTCACCACCACCCACAGACTTAGAGTTGCAGGAAGATCCTGGTATCTTTGGTACAATCTTGGTCTATTATGTAGCTTTCTTTTTACCATTGTAATTTTTTTTAATGTGTTCATTGTATATGTTTTTTTCAGGTATTGAGGTTGGGAAAAGGTTGCATTTACTATGTTTAGGTACCAGGGTATTTGACCGTAGCTCCTTCCCTTTTTTTGTTTCTGCTGGGGCCCAGGCTTTGTTCTCTGGTAAAGAAAAAGCCACAAATATTTTGTATTTAATGGATAAAGGGGGTTAAAAGTGGGATGCTCTAATTTTCATTAGAATGGCTGCGGTTGGACTTTCCAAAGAGATTCTACCAATCTACATGCAAGTCCATCACCAGTGTGTTGATAGCTGAAATTACCCACCATTTCAATATTTTCTAAAACCATGAGTGTTTAATCTTTGAGCTGGGAGGAGGCGGCAGGTGCACTATGGCTGACCTGATGATGGCTTTGTGGTGATTTTCTCCTGTGCTGATGATGTGAATTGATTTAACCCTGTGCCAGGGTAGAGCTGCAATCTCCTGTGTAAGATATGGTTTCCTCTGTGCACTTCATCCTTGAAATCCCTAAACAAAAACCAAAACAAAATCCTGGCCTTCATTTCCTAAGAGACAAACTTTTCTTGAACCACCAGCCTGATGATGAAGATCCCACTACGGGATCGAAACGTTGCTTACTTTGTGGTCTCAGTTAAGAGGCAGACTTATTGTATCGGCTTCTGGCTAGAGGATGACCCTCGTTTTAGCAGGGTGATATCCTAGACCATCTATCTAGCATGAGGTGAAATGTCTGAGGTGGTTCTCATAAGGTGCCTCAGCTGTATATCATGTCTGTTGCTTTTGCCTGGCCAGGACCCTGCATTCAGCCTTTTGGGGTACCAGAGCAAAGCAGAGACCATTTCCCCCTCTTCCCTAAAGTAGGAAGAAATAAAGAGCAAGAAAAATCCTTAAAAAAAAACAAGCAAACTTGAAAATAAGAATATTTTTATTGGATAATGGTATAGCCTTCATGTTGAATATTTTGAAGCTTCCTTTGAGAAGGGGAGAGTTCATTACCATGCAAAGTTGCCCCAATCGGCTCATCTCCCAGAGAAAAGAGGAATTGGAAGGTTGAGAAGTGAAGCAAGCGGCCCGGTTCATCATTTGATTATCTGTTGGGTTTTAGGTATAGTTCTCGCTGCCCTCCACCAGAGAGCCCCCAACCGTGGGTTTGCAGTTTATAGCCCAATTGTTAGGCCTGGGGCTGGGCTTCCACTGCCTGCACCTGTCAGTCCCAGGCTCCTGTCACTGCCCAGCCCAACTACCTCTTGTCTTGCTGCCAGCCATAAATCCTGTCATGGGTCTGCAGCACCACGGGCCTGTGGAGGAAGGGACTTCAGAAACGGGATCCTTCTCTTCTTCATGTGCCGACCATAGGACCAAATTGGGCACTGGCTGCTGCATTCTCTGCCTTTGGCACTGGAGAAAAGTTGACTGTTCCCTTTTTTTACCCATGCTGTAGAAAAGAGTTGGTTTCCTATTATGCTGCTCCTTCCACTTCCTTTAGTTGTCCGCTTAACACATTCCCACATCTCAAAATAAAAAAAAACACAGCACTAAGAAATGTCCCCTATCTCTGAGGCTCCAGCCAGGGGTCAGGAATCCTAACTCTGCACCCTCGCCTCCCTCCAAGCTCCTGGAAACATCAGTATTGTAAGTATGCAAACCTGTGTTGGGGGGGGGGGGGTCTGTCCCATGGACTGGGGCAAGGGCTGAAACCACACAGTCTGCAGAGGGGATGGTGCAGGGACAACTCCGTCTGCTGAACTTTAATATGTATTATGGATATGTGGAAAGCACCCACCAGCTCCCAGTGGAGCCGTGAACTCTGCCCAGGAATGTTGCCATTGCCTTCTGCCGGCTGCGACCGGTATTTGTGCGCTGGTTTTAGGATTGTCTTCGGCTTTTGTTCTCCAGGCTACCTCAGCTACTCAAACTAAAATGACAAAACTTTCTCTTATTTTGAGTTCTGATAATAAAGGTCTGCAATATGTCTTGATTTTTTTGATCTGACATGCTGGTGTTCAAAAGCTGAGCCAGCAATGAGGGAGGGCCCTGGCACAAACTGGGTGAGGGCAGAGCCACCTGTCCTGGGGGCGTCTTTATTCATGATTTATATTGTTTGCTATAGGTGGAGACCACGGTATTTTTTAATCTTTAGTGGGAGAAGGTTGTGATTTACAATGAAGCATTGGTGTTAAGCCAGGCAGATTGTAAAATGGCTTTAAACTAACTAAAAAAAAGTTAAGGGACAAATAAACAAATTTATACTAAATATAAACATCTGCGTGTGGGTGGTGATACATTCTTCTGATAAACACCATTCCTACACCCAGAATGAATAATGCTACATTCATTTTCCCTGTCTAAACACACAGATGTTTTTATATCCTTCTTAGCAACTAGAGCTAATGTAGCACTGGTTTTAGGGGCAGGGATGGTGTTTTAACATCATCCCCATAGCCAGCACACCTATGCCATCCTTCCCAAAGCATGGTATTACATTGTAGAAGCATGACAGCACACAAAGACCATATGGCCTATCCTTTCTGCCCTTCCATACCAACTACTAAACTTTCCTGTGCGGATATCCAGTTTAGTCCTCCACAATCGGGTACTGCCCCTCTCACTGCAGCCTGTAGACTGGACCAATCAAATCTTCTGTAGTACATATCCAGCAGGAGCTCCCAGAAGCCCCCCAGTGTGTCCAGTCTCGTTGCAGTGTGTAGACGTAAAAGTGTGTCCTCTGGGCACACTTAGTGACCTTTGCAGGAGCAACACTAGTTAGTTGTTTTTAGGGTTTGTTTTGGGGCATTTCTCTACTATTTTTGTTTTTGGTAGCTAGCTGTGCCTTTAAAAATAAGAAAGACAAAAGAAGCCTGTCTCCCTGGAGCTGTGCCACAGGAGACTAGGAGAAAGTCAGACCTGCTGGCTGCTGTTGCCTGCCTAGCACATTTTATCAGCCCTGGGTGAGCTTCCCCTAGACAGGACGGGGAATTGCCATACCTATAAGGCAGTGCCTGGTACTGGGAGATTGTGGCTGAATCTTCTGTTCCTGAGCTGGTAGGAGTTTGCATTTCATTTTTTCTTGTGTGCAATGCTCTGTCTGGGATGCCAGCGTTTCTGTAGGCTCTCCTGAGCCCATTTGACAGTTTTTATTCAATCTGCTCGTGTGCCCTGTATTAGAGGGTCGTTTTATTTGTTTTCCATATTATTTGGTGGTTTTTATATTTTCGCGCCGTTTTTTACCGCGGGTGAAAAAGTGCGGCGGCCATTTTGGATTTTAAAAGTGCTTTTCCAGGCATTTTTGATCGCTGTGCACAGGTTCCCCTAGCGTTTTTGGGGTTCCTCTTTCTGGCGATTTTGCTCAGGGCCCCCCAGGGATCCTGGGATATATTTTGTTTCTTGTAAAAAAAAAAAAAAAAAAGTTAAGTTACTTTTAAATCGGGGCTGATTTGCATAGGATTGCCCAGGTGGTGTGGGCTTTCCTGTGGCTGTCTTATTCTATTCCCCTGGGCAGAGGTGGCCTTGGGATGGCTTCCAAGCCCCAGTGTGTGATTTGTGGGTCCCGCAGGACGGCAGGGACTGACTCTGGCATCTGCAGGGGCTGTGCTGCAGTGCCCTCTGAGTTAGAGCAATCTGTGAATGTTCAGGAACAGGCTACCCCTGGGGATGCTTCTACTTCCGGGGACAGCGTTCTTTCTCCAAGCATCCCTCAGTCTGGCTCGGTTCCTCCGGCCAGCGGTTCAGTGGCTGCGCTCCAGCAGGCGGCTGTTGCTGCCTCAACTATGGACTTCTCCCCTGATTTTGTACTCCTCATGCATCAGGCATTTCGCCTGAGCAGGTCCGGACAGTTGCCGGCTGTCTGGCCCCCCTCCCTCCCCTCGGGGTCCTTGGGGGCGGCTCAGTGTCCCTCACCGCCCGGGGGCAAGCGGCTTCGGTTGGGGGGACAAGAGCAGGACGCCCTGGGTCTCCTGGATTCCGAGGCAGAGGGCGATCCTGAGACTGAAGCGGAGGATTTGGAGGATGGGGAGATCCCTGGGCCGGAAGATCAGGCTCGGGTCATTCGAGTGTTCCGTAGGGACGAGCTGGTTCCTTTGGTCACGGAGTCCCTTCAGGCGCTAAACCTTTCGGCGGTGCGGTCCCTGGAGGAGGAGGGTCTTGAGGATCCTCTGATTCAAGCAGTCAGGGATGCCCAGGTGGTTTTTCCCGTCCACCGCGTGGTGGATCAGATGATCCAGGCGGAGTGGGAGCACCCGGAATCCGGTTTGAAGGGGATTCGGACCATGAATCTGCTTTATCCTCTTGCTGACAAGGACAGGGACTTGTTCAGGTCCCCCCGGGTGGATGCTGCGGTCTCCGCAGTGACCAAGAAAACCACCATCCCGGTTGAGGGGGCGGCGGCCCTCAAGGACGGGCAGGATAAGAAGGTTGATAACTTGCTCAAGCAAACCTTCGATACGGATGCCGTGTCATTGCAGGCCTCTATCTGTGGGGCTTGGGTGGCTCGGTCGTGTCTGCGGTGGTCACAGCAACTGCGCTCGAGCCCCGGACTAGACCAGCAGGGTCTGGTGGAGGTGACCCGGCTGGAGTCCGGCTCGGCTTACCTGGCGGATCTGTTTTATGATTTGATCCGCGCGTTGGCTAACAGTATGGCATCCGCGATAGCAGCGCGCCGGTCCCTCTGGTTGCGCAGCTGGGCGGCGGACAGTTCTTCTAAGGCCCGCCTCAGTAAGCTGCCGTTTAAGGGCAGATTATTATTTGGGGAGGCTCTCGAGAAATTGGTAAAGGATCTCGGTGAGTCCAAAGGGGGCCGGCTTCCGGAGGATAAACCAAGGTCCAACCGGTCCACCTCGTCGGCGCGGGGATCCTTTCGGGATCAGCGCAGGTTTCGGCCCTCCCGCCAGTGGTCCTCGCAGCGGGGCCGGTTTGGAGCCCGTAGCCAAGGATTTCGGGCTTTCAGGGGAGCCGGCAGAGGCTTCTCCGCAGCCGGCTCTTCATCGGGTTCTTCCTTTGGACGCAAGCCACAATGACGCCAGGCAGGCTCTGGAGGGAGGACCGCTTGTCGGCGGTCGCTTGCGCGACTTTCTTTCCTCTTGGGCCCAAATAACGTCGGATCGCTGGGTGCTACAAATTATAGAGGAGGGTTACGCTCTGGAATTTGCGTTCCCACTTCCAGATTCCTTTGTTCTGTCTCCCAGCAGGGGCGAGCAAAAGACGAGGGACATCCGCGTGACCCTGGCTCGATTGTTAGCGCTGGGAGCGGTGGTTCCAGTGCCTCCCTTGGAAAGAGGCGCTGGTCGCTACTCCATCTATTTTGTGGTACCCAAAAAGGGCGACTCTCTGCGTCCGATTTTGGATCTCAAAGGCGTGAATCGCGCGCTCAGAGTGCCGCATTTCCGCATGGAAACCCTGCGGTCAGTCATTGTAGCGGTGCGAAAGGGGGAGTTTTTGACGTCCCTCGATCTTACCGAGGCCTATCTGCACATTCCGATACACCCAGCCCATCAGCGGTTTCTCCGCTTCGCGTTCCCGTGGGGCCACTTTCAGTTCCGGGCCATGCCGTTCGGCTTGGCTACGGCCCCGCGCACTTTCACAAAGGTGATGGTGGTGGTTGCGGCGGCCTTGCGCAAGGAGGGCATTTTGGTCCATCCTTACCTGGACGACTGGTTGATACGAGCAAAATCCGGTCGAGAGTGCCTGCGGGTCACGAGCAGGGTGGTAGCTCTGCTGCGATCCCTCGGCTGGGTGGTGAACGAAAGAAAGAGTTGTCTGCGGCCCTCGCAGGACCTGGAGTATCTGGGGGTGCGCTTCGACACTGCTCGGGGGCTGGTGTGCCTTCCCGAGCGCCGCGTCCTGACGTTGCGGGCTCTTGTCCGACTATTTCGGGGGATGCCCGCTCCGTCGGCGTGGTGGTACCTACGGCTTCTCGGAACGATGGCGGCGACCTTAGAGGTGGTTCCGTGGGCGCGGTTCCACATGCGCCCGCTACAGAGGGCGCTCCTTCGTCGCTGGTCCAACCAGTGCGATTCCTTGCACAAGAGACTGCCCTGCCCGAAGGCAGTGCGGCGGTCGCTTCGGTGGTGTCTCTCCTCCGAGAACCTGACGCGGGGAATTCCCTTGGAGCCTCCTCTGTGGGTCCCCCTCACTACGGATGCGAGCCTAGTCGGCTGGGGAGCACACTGCGAGACCCGCTTCACGCAGGGGGTGTGGTCCTCGCAGGAAGCGTCTTGGTCGATCAACCGCCTCGAGCTTCGGGCGGTCCGACTAGCCCTGATGGCCCTGGAACCTCTGCTCCTGGGCCGGGCGGTCCGAGTCTGGTCGGACAATGCGACCACGGTGGCGTACATCAATCGCCAAGGGGGCACAGGGAGTGTGGCCCTGGAAACCGAAGCGACGGCCTTGTTCAGCTGGGTGCAGACTCGGCTGCCGGCGATCTCGGCGGCGCACATTGCAGGCGCGGACAATGTCCAGGCCGACTTTCTCAGCAGAGTGCGGGTGGACCCCGGAGAGTGGGAGTTAAATCCTCAGGTGTATGCGCAGATAGTTCGGCGGTGGGGTCCGCCCATCATGGATCTCATGGCGACCTTCCAGTCGGCCAAGACAAGTCGCTTCTTCAGCAGACGGCGGGAGCGGATGTCCGAAGGACTCGACGCTCTCATTCAGCCGTGGCCGACGTCCGGGATGCTGTACGTTTTCCCCCCGTGGGCCCTGATCGGTCGGGTCGTCCAGCGCATCGAGGGCCATCAGGGCCGGGTGCTGCTGGTGGCTCCGGATTGGCCCCGGAGGCCCTGGTATGCCGACCTCGTTCGGCTTCGAGACGGCGTGCCGTGGCGCCTTCCGGCGCTACCGGATCTTCTTCTTCAGGGCCCCTTGCGGATGCCCCAGGTGGCTCGGTTCTCGCTTACGGTTTGGCCATTGAGAGGGCTCGGCTGAAAAAGAAGGGTTATTCGCCCGCGGTGATTTCCACCTTACTGCGGGCAAGAAAGTCGTCCACTTCTCTTACTTATGTTCGAATTTGGAGAATTTTTGAGGACTGGTGCTCCCGGCGTGGAGTTCGGGCGGCGACGGTCTCGGTGCCCGTCGTGCTCAGCTTTCTGCAGGATGGCTTCGAGAAGGGTCTCGCGGCCAGTTCCCTGAAGGTCCAGTTGGCCGCGCTCTCTTGCTATAGAGGCAAGGTTTTGGGCCTTCTTCTTGGCGCTCATGCGGATGTGCGGCGTTTCTTGACCGCCGTGTTTCATTTGCGGCCTTCCCGCAGAGCGGTGATTCCTCCGTGGGATTTGAATTTAGTTCTGCGGGCCCTGGCTCGGGAACCCTTTGAGCCCTTGCGGAGGGCATCCTTGAAGGATCTCACGTTGAAGACGGTTTTTCTGGTAGCCATTTGCTCGGCACGGCGCATCTCGGATCTACAGGCCTTGTCATGCCGAGAACCTTTCTTGTCTTTTTCTGCGGAGCGGGTTGTGCTCCGTCCGGTTCCCTCCTTCCTGCCAAAGGTGGTGTCTCCTTTTCACCTGAATCAGGCAGTATTTCTACCAGTGATTTCGGCGGACTCGGTCGAGTCGGTGGACAAGGGGCTTCACCGGCTTGATGTGGGCCGCACGCTGCGTCGGTATTTACAGTCTACCGAGTCATTTCGGAAGACTGATCGGCTTTTTGTGCTCTTTGGGGGTGCACGGAAAGGGGAGGCGGCGGCTAAGGCCTCCATTGCTCGATGGCTTAAAGAAGCGATCGCCTCCGCGTATCTGTTGCAGCGGCGGCCGGTTCCGGAGGGGCTCCGGGCTCATTCTACTAGGGCTCAGGCGGCCTCTTGGGCGGAGCATGGTCTGGTTCCACCAGCGGAGATCTGTAGAGCGGCCACTTGGTCGTCTCTGCATGCTTTCAGCAGGCACTATCGCTTGGATGTGTCAGCGGCTCGGGATTCCTGTTTTGGTTCGGCGGTTTTGCGCGCCGGCCTACAAGGTCCCGCCCGGTCTTAACTGCTCTGTTACATCCCGATTGTGGAGGACTAAACTGGATATCCGCACAGGAAATGGAAATTACACTAACCTGGTAATTGTAGTTCCTGTAGGATCCAGTTTAGTCCTCCTTCCCTCCCGAATATCTGCATGATCTTGCGGCGCGCTATCCCGAGCGGGAGATTCTAAGATAGTTTTGCGTCCAGTTCGGACCTTAGCGGCAGTCGTGCTTATAGCTATGGCTCTTCCCTTTCTTTTGGGGTTCCGTAAGCTCCTTAGTACCTGGGGGGAGCTCTGTGTCAATTTAGGGGCGTCGATTCCGGCGCCGTGCAGTGTTCTGACTTCCTCGTTTGGGGAGGGAGTTGGTTATTCCAGGGGGGGAAGTACAAGGTTTAATGTTAATCTGATAATAATCTGATGTGTTGCTTCGTTCAGTATGCTTTGTTACTAGTACACTGGGGGGCTTCTGGGAGCTCCTGCTGGATATGTACTACAGAAGATTTGATTGGTCCAGTCTACAGGCTGCAGTGAGAGGGGCAGTACCCGATTGTGGAGGACTAAACTGGATCCTACAGGAACTACAATTACCAGGTTAGTGTAATTTCCATTTACAGTCCCTTTTTTTCCCTTGGAGATCCTCTGTGCTTTCCTGAATTCAGATAGTCTTAGTCTCTACAGCCTCCATTGGGAGACTGTTCCATGGATTGACCACTCTGTCTGTAAAGAGATACTTTCTAATCGTCCCTCCAGTCCTGTCCAGATGTGTGGGTTATGCTCGCCAACTAGCAGATGGAGACTGAGAAACACCGAGCTGAAACACTCGTGCGCCCTTATACCAAGTCAGCGTTTCTCAGTCGCCAGCAGATGGATGAGCATTGCCTGTGCTGTTTGGCTGGTTTGTGTTAGTGCTGGGCCACATTGGGGTGCAGAAACCAGTGGATCTGGGTCCCTCCCCCAGCTCTCTCTTTAGCCACCCCTCAGTCGTACCTTTGGGGTCAGTAGATTGTGGCTGTTCCCTCTTTTACCTCTTCCCAACTCTTGGGAGGGGTCAGGGATTGAGCTTGGGTCTGTTTGGTTACTTTTAAAGTTAAAACAAAAGAACCCAACTGGAACACAGGGAGAGGCAGCAGCAACTCCAGTGGTCCCCTGCAGCTGTCTAGAATCAGTAAGAGGGTTCTTTGGTGTGCAAGAGGGCCTGGGCCCTGGAGTGCATGGGAGACACGGAGCAGGCCCATTGTGCAGTGTGCAGCAGCCACCGGGCCCATATCTCTTTAGCTGGGCTCGACCATGGCTGCACGAAGGAGAGCACAGCTGCTGCAGATCAACTCTCTGGTGGCCTGGGAGCTTTGGGGGCATTGGCAGAAGGGCTGGAGGAGCACGGTTGGGAACCACCGCCATTTCAGAAAAGGGCTCCTTTATTCAGAGAATTGTTTTGGAATCTCTAGCCTTGCGGCTCATCTTGGTGGGCCCTGTGGGTGCCTTGTGAGGATAACGTGGAGGAGAAGAGTCCTCTCCTTTCTACCTCAGAATTTATTTTATTGCTCTATCAGGCCTATTTTTTTTGAAGAAGGGTTCAGGCCTGGGGTCTTCCATGCAAGCTTTGCCTCCAGTTGATAAAGGGCAACCTCTCTCAGCGGCTAAGTGGCAGCAGAGAGAGAGGTCACTGGAGGAAGATGATGGTGCCTCAGTGGGATCCCTGGGGTCTTTGGGGCCCTTGGACCTCCTGGAGGAAGGTCAGCTCCCTGCAGGGAAAAAACCCTCGGTGGTACGTATCTTCACAGAGATAAACTTCCTACCCTGACTATTCAAACCTTGGGGGCCATGCAAATTGTAGAGGCTCTTCCTCCTGAGGTGGAGTTGGCAGAGGATCTGTTGTTGGAAGATATCCGTAAGCTGACTTGTTCATTCCTGGTTCATAGGGCTTTGAAGGAGATGATTGACTTGGACAGTGATCTGGCTTTGAGTTCTTTAAACATGCAGGTTGTGGCCTTTGCTTGTTTCTGTGGTCTGACACACACACATAGTCAGTCTTTATCCTCTTATGAGGATGTTTGGTTTCTTCGGAACATTAAACAGCTCCAATCTCCTTATCGCCCTGTGGTTCTGCCCTTGGATCTGAACTTGATTCTCTTGGTGTCTCTGTTTGAGCCCCTTTGGGGAGCTTCCTTAAAGGACCTGACATTGAAGGTGGTGGTTCTGTTTGCAATGTGTTCAGCACGCCATATTCGGAATTGCAAGATCTGTTGTGCCGAGAGCCTTATCTGGTGTGTTCCAGAGAAGGAGTGGTTCTTCAGCCAGTGCCTTCCTTTCTCTGGAAGGTGGTGTCGGCCTTTCATTTAAACCAGGTGGTGGCATTACCGGCCTTTACCAGTTCTCTGGATTCTGCTGAATCCCGGATTCTTCATTTATTGGATGCGCATAGGTCACTCAAGCGCTACTTGAAGGTTATGGAGCTAATTTGGAGATCAGAGCAGCTCTTTATTCTGTTTGGTAGCCCCAGGAAGGGTGAGGTGGCCTCGAAGGTGCTATTTCTTGCAGCATCAGAGAAGCCATTGTGTCGGCTTGTTTGAATCAATGAGCGGTTCCAGTGGGACTATGGCCTCACTCTACTAGGGCTTGGGCCATGGCAGAAGTCAGTCTAGTTCTGCCTCGACGTTTGCAAGCCGGCGACTTGGGCTGCCTTGCATTCGTTCGTGTGTCATCATCTGCCGCATGTACAGACCTGTCGGGATGCAAATTTTGGAGCGTGCGTGCTGAAGGCCAGCATTTTGGTACCCACCCAGTGTTAGTGCTGCTCGGTTTACACCCCGTGTGTATGGACTGGACTAGAGGGATGAGTAAGAAAGTGAAATTTGACCTTTCCCGGAGTCCGTCCAGTCCAGGACCCACCTGGGACTGGACTTGGCATCTTTTGCTTCCTCGTGCCTATTCTTGCAGAGAGCGTTTATTGGAACAGGCAAATTTGGGATGGCTGGCTTTGGTGAGTAGTTGTCAGAGGTTGGGTTGGTTGCTGGGGCACTACTGGACTTTCTTCTACCTCCCCTCTGCCCGGGCTCTTAGTCCTTGAGAGTAAGGTGTTTTTTGCAATTAGTGCCCAAATTTATTTTTTCTTCTATGTGGGTGCAGGCTTTTGATTCAGAGTTTGAGATGCTGGTGGAGTTATGGGCCTCTGGGGGGCTCTGTTCTACTGCTTGGTGAGTTTCATACTGGCTTGGTAGAAGGGCACAGGAGTGTTTCAGCTCAGTGTTTCTCAGTCTCCATCTGCTGGTGGATGAGCATAACCCACACGTCTGATCTGGACTTGGAGGGACTCCAGGAAATAAAAATTAGCAAGTAAGGTCTAATTTCACCTTCCTCAGATTACTCTGTCCACCCCCTTTCACCTTCATCCTATGCCCTCTCATTGCAGGCCTTTCTTTCAATTGGAAGAGGTGCTCCTGTGCATTTAATTATATGGAAGTATTTAAACATCGCTATCTTACTGTACCTCTTCCCTTTCTTCCAAAGTATACATATTTTTTCTTTTAAAATTGTAATCATTAAATATAAAATCAAGCAGATTTATACAATGAAAAGGTAATCCATTTTTGTTTAACATTCTCTTCATCAAAAACACTAGTCCACCATTATGGAGCAATCCAAGTGGAATGCCTACAAGAAATTGTTTACAAAAAAAAAAAGTAAAGATGAAAGCTGAAGACAGCAGGAAAGATCTATTATCAGGTTAATATATACAAGATCTAAATATTAGGATGAGCCAGAGCTTGCTGAGCCAGTTAAAGGAGGCCAGATGAGTAGGATCCATAAATACATAGTGTATTGTTTTATACTCAATACGTTTGCAAGGAAGGTTCGAGAACAGGGCTCCCAGTCGAAGAACCCAGGTCTCAAAGGAATTCTCTCCTTTTCTGGGTTTCCCTTGAAATATTCTGATCCTAACAGTTCAGAAACAACTCTGCATGATGATAGAAAAATATTTGCAGAAGCCAATCCTGATCGGAAGTCAATGCAAACATAAAGTTCCTGATCGTGTCCCCCGTCTAGTCCCGGAACCTCTGGGTTGCCCATCTTATCCAGCAGCTTGGAGACTGAGAAACTCCCACTTTTGTGACATCATGAGTATATCTCTCCGGTGTCCGCCTCCAATCATCAGTTACCTCAGTCTCCAAGCAGCTGGATACATGGGAGCCCGGGGGTCCGGGCTCACTAGAGAAACAATTAGTGAATTTATTTTGGTCCTTTTGACTTAGTGGGAGTAGTTCCCTACCGGGGTTTCCCTTTCTCTCAGCTCTGTGGCTTTCTTTCTCAGCGCAGGTCAGCTTCTTATTTCTGACTATCTCTGCTCTCCCTGCCCCTCTGCTCTTCCCTGTCTCCCTGCTCATTGCTCTGGGGGGTGGGGGGTCCCGGCCCAATCCGACGACGGCTGTGAAAGGGCACGGTCTGTCTGCAGCAGCTGCCTAGTCTCTGCGGCACGAACTGCTGGACACGGAGTGGAGCCGACGCCACGCAGAAGTCTTGCCTGCTCGTGCGTCTGGCGGCTCCTCCGGTGCACGCGGCCGGCGGCTAAATTTTCAGCATCGGGGGTGGTTCTCGGACCTGCGGCGTCTCGAGCGCTCCCCGTGTCGGTGGCCGCAGCCCTGCTTTCTGCGCACTTCTTCCTCCTGTTTCCTGGCCAGAGGTGAGTGTTGCAGCGGGTTTGCTTCTCCTCAGCGCGTTTTCGCGCACTTTTACCCCGATCGGCCCTGCCGCGTGGCGTCGGCGTGCCGACCCTTCAGGCCTACCGCACGGGAGTTTCGGGGCCTACATTAGGCAGTTAGGTGCCTCTGCGATTCTCCTCGCAAAGAAAAGCACAGTGAACGGTACCCCACTGTAAAGGGGGGTTCTTGCCCTTTCTCTGCTTCCGGAGTTGGCCTGAAGGGGGGAGTGTACGGCTGCTTAGCCTTTGACTGCCAGTTTGGGAGATCTCTGCCTGCTTGTTTTCGAGTTCGGTCCTAGGAGGCCCGAGGTCAGTGTGTTTCTGTCATGCCTTCCAAGTCCCTGTGTTTAGTATGTGGGACAAGGAAGACGTCTGCTGGGGTCTGCAAGTCTTGTATGGGTGACTCCGGGGAGCAGTCTTCGGGGCAGGCGCAGCAGGAGTCAGTCCAAGCCCCAGCTGCTGATGTTCCCGCCCCAGGGGAGCAGGAAGTTTCACAATTGGAGGCAGTTGCAGGCCCTTCCTCCGGCTCTCACGCTTCCCCCTCTTTGCCGGCGCTGCCTATAGACCTGTCCTCTATTTTTTCTCAGCAGTTCGTAGCTCTCCTACAACAATCAGTCTTTGGAGGCTCTCTGCAGCAGCAACCGCCAAAGGGCGGCGCGCGTAAGCGCCCTCCCTCTCCTCAGGAGGACTGTGCTCCTGTTGGGGGTAAGAAACCTCGTGGAGAAGGGGAACTCTGCATGCAGTCGAGGACTTCTGAGGACCCTCTTTCGGATGAGGAGTCGCACAGCCTACAGTTGGATGAGGAGTTGGAGGAAGGAGAGATCTCCGAGAGAGAGGACCAGTCCCGGATTGTGAGGGTCTTTCGGAGGGATGAGCTTCCAGCCCTCATCGTGGAGACGCTTAAGGCGCTCAATATGCCGGTCCCAGGGACCTCAGCAGACGAGTCCTTGTAAGATCCATTGTTGCAGGTCTTTCGGAAGACTCAACGGGCGTTCCCGGTTCACAGAGTCTTCCAGGAGATGATTCAAGAGGAATGGAATCTGCCAGAGGCTCCACTGAAAGGTTCCCGAGTTATGGGGCGTTTGTATCCGTTGTTGGATCAGGATAGAGAGGTGTTTAAATTTCCTAAGGTGGATGCGGCCGTCTCGGCGGTCACCAAGAAAACGACAATTCCCGTAGAGGGCAGTGCGGCCCTTAAAGATGGGCAAGATAGGAAGTTGGATGCCTTATTATGGCAGGTTTTCGAGGTCAATGCCATTTCGCTCCAGGCAGCTATTTGTGGTGCGTGGGTGGCCAGCGGGTGCACGAGGGTCAGCCCAGTGCGTTGGCAGAGGAGGCGGCCCGTCTGGAGTCCGGGGCGGCCTACTTGGCGGATCTTCAGTATGATCTCATGCGCGGTCTCTCCAAAAGTATGGCCTCCTCGGTCGCAGCGCGCCGCTATCTGTGGCTCCGGAATTGGTCGGCGGATAATTCCTCTAAAGCTAGATTGAGTAAACTTCCCTTTAAGGGTCGTCTACTGTTCGGTGAGGACTTGGAGAAGCTGGTTAAGGACCTCGGTGAATCCAAAGGTGGGCGGTTACCGGAGGATAAGCCTAAGGTGGCCCGTGGGCAGTTGTGCGATTCTCGCCGTTTTCGCTCCCAAAGATTTTTTTCGAGTCAGCGTGGCCGTTTCCCCAACAGGTCACAGGGATTTCGTGGGTTTCGAGGAGCGGGAAGGGGTTTCGGTGCCTCTCCTTCGTCTTCCTCGAATACCTTCAAGAAGCAGCAATGAAGCGAGGAGGGCCCAGGCTCCCCTCTTCCCTGTAGGGGGGCGTTTGCAGGAATTTTATCCTGCCTGGGCCCAAATCACTTCGGATCAGTGGGTCCTGGAGGTCATTCGAGAGGGCTATGCCCTGGAGTTCCTCCGTCCGGTGCGGGACGCTTTTGTTCAGTCACCCGGTCGGTCCGTGGCGAAGCGCATGGCGCTTCAGGAGACGGTTCAAAAGTTACTCGACCTCCGGGCCATCGCTCCAGTACCTTCAGACCAGTGCGGATGCGGTCGTTACTCCATCTACTTCGTGGTTCCGAAAAAGGACGGGGGAGTGCGTCGCATTCTAGATCTCAAAGGTGTCAACCGCTGCCTTCGCGTGTCTCATTTTCACATGGAAACTCTGCGGTCCGTCATTGTGGCGGTTCAGCACGGAGAGTTCCTCACGTCGTTGGACCTCTCGGAGGCTTATCTGCATATTCCCATCAGACCGGACCATTACCAATTCCTCAGGTTTGCAGTTCCGTTCGGGCATTATCAGTTTCAAGCATTGCCCTTCGGGCTGGCCACGGCTCCGAGGGTCTTTACCAAGGTCATGATAGTGGTGGCGGCGGCTCTGCGCAAGGAGGGCATCCTCGTTCACCCTTACCTAGACGACTGGCTGATCCGGGCAAAATCCTGCGCCGAGAGCGAGAAAGCGACAGCCCGGGTAGTTTCGTTCCTGGAAAGTCTGGGATGGATAGTCAATGTGGCGAAGAGTCATTTGGTCCCTTCTCAGAACCTGGAATATCTCGGAGCGCGTTTCGACACCCAGTTGGGCAGAGTGTTCCTCACGGCGCAAAGAGCTCAGCAACTACGCGCTCTGGTGGAAAGGTTCCGGCAGCGCAAGGCTCCCTCGGCTTTGCATTATCTGCAAGTGTTGGGCACCATGGCGGCGTCCATCGAGACGGTTCCATGGGCCCGAGCTCATATGCGCCCTTTACAGCGAGCGTTGCTACGTCGGTGGTCACATCAGCAGGACCCTCTATCCCGGAGACTAGTTTGCCCGGCGGAGGTCCTGCACGATCTGCACTGGTGGCTGCTTCCCGAGTCATTGTAGCGGGGAAGGTCTCTGGTGGCTCCGGACTGGGTGGCAGTATTGACGGATGCCAGTCTGTTAGGCTGGGGCGCTCATTGTCAGGGCAGCTTCGTTCAGGGTCGGTGGAATCCCCAGGAGGCAACGTGGCCGATCAATCGTCTCGAGCTGAGGGCGGCGAGTCTGGCCCTGCAGGGGTTTCGACTCTTGCTTGCCGGAAAGGAGGTCCGGGTGTTGTCCGACAACGTGACAGCGGTGGCCTATATCAACAAGCAGGGCGGCACCAGCAGTGTCGCCTTAGAGGCCGAAGCCGCGGCCCTGTGTGTCTGGGCAGAAAAGAATCTCTCCGACCTGTCGGCCGCTCATATTGCAGGAGTGGACAATGTGGAAGCCGATTTCCTGAGTCGGGTGCGCGTGGACCCAGGGGAATGGGTCCTTCATCCCGAGGTCTTCAACATGATAGCTCGTTGGTGGGGCTTCCCGGTCATGGACCTCATGGCGACCTTCGCTTCTGCGAAGGCCAGTCGCTTCTTCAGCAGGCGTCGGGAAAGGATGTCGGAAGGGCTGGATGCTCTGCTCCAGGTTTGGCTGGAGGGACAACTGCTGTACGTCTTCCCCCCTTGGGTCTTGATCGGAAGGGTCCTTCAAAGGATAGAGAAATTCAAGGGGTCCGTGATTTTGATAGCACCGGACTGGCCGAGGCGTCCTTGGTACGGGGACCTGATGAGACTGTTGGCGGCGAAGCCTTGGCGTCTTCCTTGCCGGGAGGACCTTCTCTCCCAGGGGCCTCTTCTCATGCTGTACGTGGATCGATTCTCGCTTACGGCTTGGCTCTTGAAAGGGCTCGGTTGACGTCCAGGGGGTATTCGGCGGCGGTCGTTTCTACCTTATTGAGGTCCAGGAAGCGCTCCACGTCTCTGGCGTACATTCGCATCTGGCGCATTTTCGAGGCGTGGTGTGAGTACAGAAAGTGCATGCCCTTGAAAGCATCTGTTCCTCAGATTTTGGAGTTTTTACAGGATGGTTTAGACAAGGGGCTGGCGGCGGCTTCGTTGCGAGTCCAGGCAGCGGCTTTGTCCTGTTTCAGGGGCCGCATCAAAGGTCAGTCCCTTATGTCCCAGCGGGATGTGAAGCGTTTTTTCCGGGCGGTTGCTCTGGTTAGGCCGCCCTCACAGTATGTTTTTCCTAAGTGGCATCTGCCTTTCGTTCTGGATGCCTTAGAGCGGCTTCCTTTCGAGCCAGTAGCGAACGCATCTCTTAAAGATCTCACTCTGAAGACGGTGTTTTGGTGGCCATATGTTCGGCGCGTCGGGTGTCCGAGCTGCAGGCGCTCTCCTGTAGGGAGCCCTACCATACCTTTTTTGCGGGTAAGGTGGTCTTGCGACCGGTCCCGGCTTTCCTCCCGAAAGTAGTTTCGCCGTTTCATCTAAACCAGGAAATCGTCTTGCCAGTTTTTTCTAAGGCTGGTCCTGACTCTTCCTCGAGAAATTTTCATCTGTTGGATGTTCGGCGGGCCCTGAAGTATCTGAGACGCACGGCGTCTTTCCGGAGGTGAGACAGGCTTTTTGTGCTGTTTGGGGGCCCGAAGAAGGGAGAGGCGGCTTCCAAGGCTACCATTTCCCCGATGGATCAAAGAGGCGATTGCCTCAGCGTATGTGCTGAAAGGAAGAGTGGTGCCGGAAGGGCTACGGGCTCACTCCACTAGGGCGCAAGCAGCTTCGTGGGCGGAACATCACTTGGTGTCGCCGGTAGACATATGTAAGACGGCTACGTGGTCGTCTTTGAATTCCTTTGTTCAACACTATCGTCTGGATGTGCAGAGGGTGGAGGAGTCCGCCTTTGGAAGGGCAGTTCTTCAGGCTGGTTTGCCGGATCCCTCCCGTGCTTGATTGATTTCTACTGCTCTGGTACTAACCCAGAGGTTCCGGGACTAGACGGGGGACACGATCAGGAAGATGAAATTAGACTTACCTGCTAATTATGGTTCCTGGAGTGGAACCCGTCTAGTCCCGGATCCCGCCCCGGATGTGCATGCAAACAGAAGCCTGAAGTGTCTCCGAGGCTACGGGTAAGACTTGTACTTTGGTTTTTTCTTCAGTTTTGTTAAAAAATAAAAAAATATAAAAAAAAGAAAAGAAAGAAAAACAAATCATTTTGGTATGGGTACCCGAGAGTGGGGGTTAGAGGCCTTTCGTTTTGGGGGTTTCTTCCTCTCCTTTTCTTCGTTCTTCTACGATCCTGATCTGTTCAGGAGTTTGTAGTCACAGTGCTGACAGTGTTATTTCTTAGTTCCCGATAGGATTGTCCCTTTGGCCATAAGCTGTAGTGGTTTTTTCTTTCCTTGTTTCTCTGGTGAGTCTGCTTTGTCAATAGTTTACTGATGATTGGAGGCGGACACCGGAGAGATATACTCATGATGTCACAAAAGTGGGAGTTTCTCAGTCTCCAAGCTGCTGGATAAGATGGGCAACCCAGAGGTTCCGGGACTAGACGGGTTCCACTCCAGGAACCATAATTAGCAGGTAAGTCTAATTTCATCTTGCAGGGACAACCATTTCAGAGTCAGCTAGCAGGAAAATCTAAAACCTCCATAGATATTACCTGATTTTGGAGTTGTTCTTGCCAATCCTTCCCAATGGATAAATTAATTTATTTTTTAAATAGGAGGCATAGGTGAAATCTTGTGTCTCAATCAAGTACTTCAAGGTCTCATGAGGAGAAGAAAGTGCCCTAGTCACCAAAAGGTCTCCTAATTCAGCAGCTCTTATGCTGCTGATGGGGCCCTCCCCCTCAAGTTCATAGGCTGATCACAGCATTGGAGATGGACTATACTGGCTGGCCAGACAGAGCAAGTGGAGCCAGTGGCTGCACTTGAGGCAACTGAGATTTCAGACTCAACGATGCTTCAGAGCCAGAGGGGCTGGGAGCACGTGACTTTGAGCTTTCCCTCACAAGGCTAAGCTCCAGAGGATGTGCTTTGTGTCCCCAAGTGTTGGATGAAGGGAGAAATTGAGCCAGCCATGGGAATAGCCCCAGGCTTTGAGGGAGCATTTGCTTGGGTTTTACATTTACCCTGAAAGAGGTAAGCCAATGCTCAACAGCTGACAACCACCATCTAGAATCGCCCCGGCCCCAAAGTATCCATATTGAGATATTTAGATCTGCCCTTCTATGCCTTATAATGAAGACCATTGTCCATTTTTGTTGCCACCCTCTGCACCGACTCCATCCATTTTATATCCTTTTGAAGGTATGGTCTTCAAAATTGTACACAATACGGCAAATGAGGTCTTACCAAAGACTTATACAGAGGCACTATCACTTTTATTTCCTGCTGGCCATTTCTCTGCCTAGTCACCCAAGCATCCTGGCTTTTGCCATCACCTTTTCTACCTGTTTATTCACCTTAAGATCATCAGAAAAGATCAACCCAGGTCTCGTTCTTTTGTGGACAGAAGTACTTCACCCCCTATACTTTACTGCTCCTTTTGGATTTTTGCTTCCTAAATGCATGACCTTGCATTTCTTAGCATTAAAAATTCTTAATTATTCTTCAAGCTTGGCTAAATCTCTCCTCATGTTATCTACACCTTCCTGTCTGTTTACCATATTACATATTTTGGAATCATCCATAAAGAGGCAAACCTTATCCAACAGCCCTTCTCAATAGTTCTTAAAAAATGTTAAAATGAATCTGACAAAGGACAGATCCCTGTGACATATCACTGGTATCATATTCTCTTCAGAGTGAACTCCATTTACCTGTACCCTTTGTCTCCCACTCAACCATTTTCTAACCCAGTTGGTCACTTTAGGGTCCATCCCTAGGGTGCCTAAGTTATTTATAAGTTGCCTGTGTGGAACACTGTCAGGATTTATTGAAATCTAGGTAAACCACATCTAGCGCTCTCCATCGGTCCAATTCTCTCATCACCTAGTCAAAGAATTTAATCAGATTTCTGACAAGACCTGCCTCTAGTAAAACCATACTGTCTTGGATTCTGCAATTCAATGAAATCTACCTGTTTTGGCAATATTTTTCATTAATCTACTCACCACAGATATCAGACTGACTGACCTGTAGTTTGCAACCTCATCCTTCTGCATTTCTGTAGAGGAACCACATGTGCTCTTATCTAGTCCTCTGGGACGACTCCTGACTCTAAAGCATTAAAAAGGTCAGAAGGGGGAGCCACTAGAACCTCCCTAAGTTTCTTAAGTATTCTTGGATATATCCCATCTGACTCCATTGCTTTGTACACTTTTAGTTTAGCTAGCTCCTTGCGAACAGTCTTCTGAAAATCATTCAAGATCTGTTTCACTTCTGTTCTGTTTGGGGGGGGGGGGGGTTCTGATGTCCTGCTGTTAAGCAAGTCTACTTTATCCTTACCAGCTTTTACCTATCCTTTGCCTTCACCCTTGAATCTGACGATACCACTTTTGCACGTCCTCATCTCACCAGCATATTTCAAAAATGCTTTGTCCACCCATTTTACTGAATTGGTTTTTTTTTTTTCTGCCATTTGTATCTTTCTTTCTCCAGGACCAAGCAGGAAGTCAGTCCTCACATATGGGGTGACGTCGGCGCCGACGGAGCCCTCGCGGAGCAATTTTCCCCAGCTTTCAAAGAAAGCCTTTGGGAATTGCAGCGCACATGCGCGGTCTCCTTCCCGCCCAAGGGTGCCATCTTAGCCAGTCTTCTTTTTTCCGCGGAGCACTACAGACGTACCCATCGTGTCCCCGCTGAAAAAGTTGATTTTAGTGATTTATTTCTCTTTTTTCCTTCGGTTCGACGCCGGTCTTTTTCCTGCCCGGACTCGCGACGCCGTTGCGAGTCCTTCTCTTATTTTTCGGTTTTTCTGATTTTTGGTCAGTTTCGTTTTTCGGTTTTTCGCTGGCAGCCCGGTCCTTTGACCTTGCAGGGGCCCTTTTTCCCCCGATGGCTGCCAGTGGTTTCAAGCGGTGTGTTCAGTGTGACAGAAACATGTCACTCACTGACACACACGATAATTGCCTCCGTTGCCTGGTCCCGGATCACGAAGAACTGATCTGTGGGGCCTGTGGCAAAATGTCCTCCAAAGCGTTAAGGAGTCGGCGGCACCAGCGGGAAAGAATCTTCGCTGACCCCGGCCGGACCTCGTCGGAGGCCTCGGCGTCCAGAGGTTCCAGCTCTGACCATCGCCGAAGCTCCTCCGACAGGGGTTCTCCCTCCGGAGACCATCGACGGAAGGTAAAACCCGCGAGGGCGGCGTCGGTGGACGCTCCGCGAGGGCCAGGTCGCATAGCCCCGATAGCCGTCCCGGGTCTTTGGAGAAGGAGCACCTCCCGAGGCGACCTCGTCTGGAGTCGGAGTTGCCTGCTCGGGTAAGTCCTGTAGTCCTCCTGGACTCGCCTCTGAGAGGTCCGCCGTCGGGGCCCGAGTCGGGGACTGCTGGGTCACCTGAGGTCGGACTCAGGTTGACGGCCTTGGAGAGCAGACTATCTGCCTTCATGGACCAGCAGCGGGCACTGATCGCTAGCCTCGCTGGCGCCACTGCCCCGACCGCCGGGACGTCGACGTCTAAGTCGACCCCGGAGACCGAGCCGATCCTCGAGTCCATGCGAACTCGAGTCGATCCTCGGTCGAGGTCACCCTCGGCCTCCCGTTCGGGACCGAGGTCGTCGACGCCGACTCCCTCGGTGTCGGGGCGGCCGACACCTCCGCCTGCCCGAGCCGACCCCACCGATTCCTCCTCGGAGTCGGCCTGGGAGTCGGAAGAGGAAGAGTCACCTGATTCGTTTCGGACTCGGTGTGTCCCCTCGGACTCACCTGAGTCCGAACCTCGGAAGCAGTCCCCTCCGGAGGATGCCCGGTTCTCGGACTTCGTCAGGGATATGGCCAAGGCTTTGACCTTCCCTGCGGATCCCGAGGAGGAGCCTCGAGCCGAAGAGCTCGACGCCCTTCAGTATGACTCTCCCGCCAGGGAACACTTTACTGTACCGGTTCCTCCCATGCTGGAACGACTACTCTTCCGCATGTGGGAGAGTCCGGCCTCGTCGCTGGTATTAAGCAAGCGGGTCGATTCCATCTATCGAGTCCGCAAGAGTCCTGGCTTCCAAAAAGTACAGCTGCCGCACCATTCCATGGTAGTGGAATCGGCCATGCATAGGCTTAAGAGCCAAAAGATGCACTCCTCGGTGCCTCCTGGCAGGGAGGCCCGTAACCTGGATGGCCTTGGTAAGAAGTGTTTCCAGGGCTCTATGCTTGCTTGTCGTGTCCAGACCTACCAGCTCTACATGGGCATGTATCTCCGAGACCTGGCTAAAGAGATAGCCGGATTCTCTGCTGGACTATCCGAGGAACCTTTGCGGAGGTTCCTGGCCTTGACAACTGGTATTCGGGAATGCTCCAAATTCATGTCCCGAGCAGCCTATGATGGCTTTGAAGCATCGGCTCGAGTGGCCGCAGCCGGCATCGGTGCCCGCCGACAGGCTTGGCTTCAGTCGTCTGACCTTGAACCCTGGGTGCAGGACAAGTTGGTCGATGTCCCCTGCCGAGGTGAGAACCTCTTTGGCAAGCCCATGGCTGAAAAGGCTGCACAAATCGAGACGGAGACTCTCACCAGGACTAGGCTTTCTAGGAAGACCTCCGCCCCTTCCCAGAAAAAGAAGGGCTCGGGAAAGAAGTCCTTTTACCCGAGAAAGGCGGCTGCCTATAAACACTACCCTCAATATCAGGCCTCCGCAGCTCCCCAACAGGGCCAGCAGGCCAAGGGACGGGGTAACGGGTCCCGTAGGCAGCAAGCCCCCAAGCCTGCACCACCAGCCCCTGCTCAGCAGGGTGGGGGTTTTTGACTTCATCAGCATAGCCTCTCCCCCTCAGCTGGCTCCTCCCAGCACCGGAGGCCGGCTGGTTCACTTCGCCCACAGGTGGTCCAACATCACTTCAGATGCCTGGGTGCTTCAAGTCGTAAGAGAAGGCTATCTTCTCCACTTCCACCAGGTCCCTCCCTCTTATTTCCCGGGAGAACCTCCACGACTCCCTCTGCACAGGGACTTACTCCTTCAGGAGTTAGCAAGTCTTCTTCAGGAGCAGGCTGTGGAACCGGTGCCCCACCACCTGAGAGGTCAAGGCTTTTATTCCAGGTATTTCCTAATACCAAAAAGGACAGGAGGCCTCAGACCCATCCTGGACTTGCGCAACCTCAACAAGTTCCTCGTGCGGGAAAAGTTCAAGATGCTTACCCTTGGAATCCTTCTGCCCTACCTCCAGCAGGGAGATTGGCTATGCTCCTTGGATCTAAAGGATGCCTACACGTACATCCTCATCCACCCAAGCCACCGCCAATACCTAAGGTTTGTGGTGGCAGGAAATCATTACCAGTACAGAGTACTGCCCTTTGGCCTATCCTCTGCACCGCGAGTCTTCACAAAATGTCTCGCGGTGGTGGCGGCCTATCTCCGGCTTCACGGCCTCTATATCTTTCCGTACCTCGACGACTGGCTCATCAGAGCATCGTCCTCTCCGGAAGTCACCAATGCCACACACCGCACGGTGACTCTTCTGCAGTACTTGGGCTTTGTTATAAACTTCGCAAAGTCCACTTTGCTCCCCTCACAGGATCTCGAGTTCATCGGCGCAAGACTGCACACTCCTCAGGCGCGAGCTTTCCTGCCTCTCGACAGGGCTCAACGGCTCATGGACCTAGCCGGCCGTTTTCGCAGCCAGTCCCTGGTTTCCGCCAGGCGCTTCCTGAGACTACTCGGCCATATGGCTTCCACCGTCCACGTGACCCCCAATGCCCGCCTGAATATGCGGCCTGCTCAATGGTGCCTTCGCAAGCAGTGGCAACAAGCCACCGGCGGACTAGCCGACTTAGTGCGCATCTCCGGGCCGCTGGCCTCTTCTCTACAGTGGTGGCTTCATCGGCCGAACCTGGTGCTCGGAATGCCTTTTCAGTCACCTCAGCCGGCTCTAGTGCTGACGACCGATGCTTCCCTCCTGGGTTGGGGAGCACATTGCCAAGGGGCATGTACTCAAGGTCTCTGGACCGCGTGGGAATCTGCTCAGCAGATCAACATCCTGGAGCTCAGAGCAATCCGTCTGGCGCTCAAGGCTTTCTCCCACCTGACTTCTCACCAGTCCGTCCTTGTCCAGACGGACAATCAAGTTGCCATGTTCTACGTGAACAAACAGGGGGGCACGGGCTCCTTCCTTCTCTGCCGAGAAGCTCAGAAGCTCTGCTCTTGGGCCGTCAGTCACGGCGTTCTTCTCAAGGCAGTTTATCTCCCAGGCCAAGAAAATTGCCTGGCGGACAAACTCAGCAGGATACTCCAGCCGCACGAGTGGCGTCTGGATCCCTTGGTAGTTCAGAAACTTTTTCTGAAGTGGGGACTCCCCACGATGGATCTCTTTGCCAGTCCTCTCAACCGGCAACTTCCTCGCTTCTGCTCTCGTCAGCCACATCCCCTTCGAGTTGCGGCAGATGCTTTTCTACTCTCATGGTCGGAGAGCCTTCTGTATGCTTTTCCTCCCATCCCGCTAGTCTCTCGAACTCTTTTCAAGGTTCTCCGAGACAAAGCTTCCATGATCCTGGTGGCCCCTCGCTGGCCCAGACAGCCGTGGTTTCCACTCCTGCTGCAATTAGCGGTAGAGGATCCGTTCCCTCTGGGGTTTCAACCGGATCTCCTAACACAGGATCAGGGGTCCCTGCTACACCCCAACCTCAGATCTCTCAATCTAATGGCCTGGCTGCTGAAAGGGTAGTCCTTGCTCCCCTTCTCCTGCCGGCAGAGGTGGAAGAGGTCGTCCTAGCTTCTCGGCGACCTTCTACCCGTAAATGCTACGCCCTTAAATGGCGTCGCTTTTCCGTTTGGTGTGCCCAGCAGTCTCAGGATCCCTTCTCCTGCTCGGTGTCGGTGATCTTGCAGTACTTGCTCTACCTCTCTAATCTGGGACTTAAGTCCAACTCCGTCAAAGTTCACCTCAGTGCTCTTTCAGCACATCATGTGCTGGTGGACGGCAGACCTCTTTCCAGCGACCCTCTCGTAGCGAGGTTTCTCCGAGGTCTCCTTCTACTTAAACCACCTCTGCGCCCGCCAGCTCCTGACTGGGATCTGAATGTGGTTTTACAGCGGATCACCTGTCCGCCTTTTGAACCTATGGCTACCTGTTCTCTCCGTTTCCTTTCTTGGAAAACTTTATTCCTGATAGCCCTCACTTCCGCTAGACGCGTAAGTGAATTGCAGGCCCTCGTGTCTGATCCCCCTTACACTCGGTTCTACAAAAATAGGGTAGTCCTACGGACTCACCCAAAATTTCTTCCAAAAGTGGTCTCCCCTTTTCACATCAATCAGGAGGTGGTACTTCCGACCTTCTTTCCCAGGCCACACTCCAGCCGAGCTGAAATGGTCCTACATACCCTGGACTGTAGAAGGGCATTGAACTTCTACCTTGACCGTACGCGGGAGCACCGTAAAGCTGCTCAGCTTTTTGTGTCTTTTGACCCCAATAAATTGGGTCTCCCGGTCTCCAAGCGTACTCTGTCCATCTGGGTTGCTGACTGTATCGCTTGGGCTTATGGGGCAGCCGGACTCTCGTTAGAAAGTCGAGTCACGGCTCATTGTGTTCGGGCGAAGGCTACGTCAGTGGCTTACCTCCGCTCTGTTCCGCTGGCAGACATCTGCCGGGCCGCTACTTGGTCTTCGAGCCAGACTTTTGCGGTCCATTACTGTCTCGAGAGGGAGTCCCGCAGGGACAGTGCTTTCGGACAGGCAGTCCTCCGAAATCTCTTCGAGGTTTGAGCAACTCCTACCCTCCATCCCGGATGGGGGCTACCGGTGGGTAATAATTCAGTGAAGATTCCTTCCTTCTGTGCCGCTGAGCTAGAGGGAGCTCATTTTTGTGCTTAGGGTCTCCGGTAGCCTTAAGCTTGGGAGTCCCATATGTGAGGACTGACTTCCTGCTTGGTCCTGGAGAAAGTGTAGTTACTCACCTGTAACAGGTGTTCTCCAGGAGCAGCAGGAATCAGTCCTCACAACCCTCCCTCCTCCCCTTGGAGTTGCAATCATCTGCTTAAGTTTTTTTGCAAATTTTTATGCTGTCTTTAGCTATGTCATCAGACTGGCTAAGATGGCACCCTTGGGCGGGAAGGAGACCGCGCATGCGCGCTGCAATTCCCAAAGGCTTTCTTTGAAAGTTGGGGAAAATTGCTCCGCGAGGGCTCCGTCAGCGCCGACGTCACCCCATATGTGAGGACTGATTCCTGCTGCTCCTGGAGAACACCTGTTACAGGTGAGTAACTATGCTTTTCTTGACTACTTTCCTAGCTTCTCTTTTGTTTTTTGAAATATTGATGCTTGTCTTCCTCTTTCTGTGATATCTTGTATTTTATGAAGGCCATCCTCCTTTTTTTTTTTTTTCTCTCTCCACTTTTTCAGCTACTTCTTTTGAGAACCATAGTGGCCTTCTTTTTTTCCTTCTACATTTATTTTCCTTATAAAGTCTCCACCAAAATCCCAGGCCCTGCTGTTCTCAATCTACATGTCCCCAGTACCTTCCCTTCTGCCTTCTACATCCCTTCCTTACACACACCCAGCTACATCCTCCTTTGATATTCATTGGCCCTGCCATTCTTCCTCCTTACCCCAGCATACATTCTTATGCCTCTCCCTCTGAATGACCTTGTTTCCCTCCCACACAAAATGTCCCCATCTCTAACCTACTCCCCCCATCTTTTTGTCTTTTTTTTCCCCCTCCAACCCTGATGCCAGATCTGCCCCCTTTCAGCCCCTAGCCCTGTCATCACCTCCTTCCAATCGTCCCCCAGCATTAGTTCCCTTCTAATTCCAGCATCAGCTCTTCTTCTCTAGTCCCTCCTAGCATCATCGGCCCATTTCCAGTCCTAGCTTCCCAGCAGATCCTCTTCAGATGCCAGTTGTCCAGCCCCCCCCCCCCCCCCCGCAGTCCTCTTCCAGTGGCAGCCCCCCTTCCCCAACATGCAAGCCATCCAGCCACCACTCCTCCCCCACCCCCTGGCCTTGCCACAATCTATTTATTGCACAGCTGGGAAAGTGTTTTTCCATCACTCTCAGGGCTGTGCTTAGGTGTAGCTGCCGTGTCTCTTGTGCAAGTCAGGAAGTGCCCTGGTTTCACTTCTGTGAACTCCATGCTGCTGGTGGCTACACCTTAACCCAGCAGCAGGGCCAAAGGACAATGCTCCCATGGCTGTGTAGAGGTAAGCCGGTGAGGCAGGCTTTGGTATGCCTGAACATGTATAGGATGCCAGTCCACAAAAAACACACAGCCTATCTCACTGAAAACCAGGAAACACGGGCTAGAAGATAAACCAGTCCTTTATTAACGGACCCCTACAATGCTGCATTTCAGCATAGCCTTCAGCAGGGGGTACCTCAAGAAGAACAGCAATATACAAAAATATAAATAATGAAGATAAAACAAATAAATTGTAAAGCATCAACAATCATAATAAAGATCAATAAAGAATTGGATAAAAAGAATAAAATCAAGAGAAACTTAACGTATAAAAGATGTGCACATAAGGACAGTTAATTAAAATACTGATAAAAATAATATAATAAATGTCACCATAGAAATGTTTATCATTGGTTCAGTATTTATCCTATCCTCCTTTTGTTAGTTTAAACACACATGGTAACGTAAACCATAAAAAGACACACCATAAGGACAAGAAATGGCCCATAGTGCGAAAGGGGGAAGCTATATTTAAAGAGGAGAGGGAGGGGCAAAAAACAAACTCACTTGCTGTTAATAAACCTGAATATGTAAATTCAATGCTGAGATGAGTCAATTGCGTCAAATCCAATAGTTTAAGCACAAACCACTACTAAAAAAGTTAAACATTAAAACGGGCAACAGTCTAAAACTGTAAGCACCACCACTGAAATGAGACAGTACAAAAAGAGCCAACCTAACGATATATAAAAAAATTATACATGTAGAGATATGCTTTAGAAAACTGGCAATGAGTAGTCTTGTGTAGAAACTTAGTGTTGCTATTGAACATTTAAAGAAAACCCATAAAGTAACATATGAGGTAAACACTGAAAAGTTAGGTGAGCCCATTCGTACATAAAAACAAGTGATAGATAAATGAATAAATGACGAATTGCCAATAAAAAACCCCAACCCTGTGGATAAAAAATATGAATAGAAGATAAGTAAAAAAAAAATTAGAAAAAGTGCCTCATCACAGTACACTCTATGGGTTTACATTGGAGGGGAAATGAGCCAAGATGGCTGCTGAGATGTTTTCCTTGCTAGATGCATAAATGGAAAGGAAAGGTGAGGGTCTTTCCCTCGGAGCACAAGCCGCCTACATGCGGTCTGATGGATCATTTTATCGAAATCTCTAGGGGGAAGAAACAGGAGATTCACTTTGTCTTGGCTGCGGCAACAGAGGTGAGTCTGCTGCTGCCTTTGGACTTTGAGACCTCACTTTCTCCTGACGAGAGAACACTTTCACTATGCCCTGCTGCTCTGAGGCTTGCCCCTGCAGGTCAGGTGCTTCCTTCCTCATTTGTCAGGGAAAAACAGACTGCCGATCGAGGGGATACTGCAGGTGTCTTGGCCCAGTTGACACTTGGTAGATCCGTGGAGGCCTTGGGTACTCCTCTGCAGGCAGAAGCTTTGTTGGCCAACAATCTTTTAGCTGAAGGGACGCCATCTCAGTTTTCCTCTGCTGCAACTTTGACTCTGATGTCCATTTTGCCTGCTAGGCCGCAGGCTTTCACTTTGGAAGTGATTTGGAACATGATTGTTTGTTTCACTCTCTGATGTGGCAACCAGACAAACCTTGGCTCCGTCCACCAGGATGCAGGAGAACTCAGTCCGGATTGATTCTACTGTGAGTAATCTGAAAAGTGCTAAATTGCAAGTGGAAGACCATGGAAGTCAGTTGGTAAGACTTTCTGAATTGACCTCTGCTTAAAGATAATGTGGCTCTTCAGTATAAGCTTGAGGTATTGGGAAAATGCAGCGAGAGCTATGAACTTGAGAGTCCTGAATTTTCCTAGATTGGGGGCATCATGGCCCTTGATACGTTCAAGCGGTACCAGGTTGAAGTCTTAAGAGTCCCTCCAGATCTAATTCCACCTTTAACAAAGGTTTATTATCTCCCTATGGGGAAAAAGAACTGGTGACTTCAAGAGAGGGTTCTAATTGAGAAGTTTTAAATGTCTGAGTTGCTAAAGGAGTCCTGTGTTGAGACGTACACTTCTACATTGTTGATCTCATGCACATTGGTTACAGATAAAGAATGGCTACTTAAAATGTTCTTCAAGAGGAGATTGGAAACTTTTTGTGGTTATACAATTCCCATGTTCCCTGACATAGCCAAAGAAATGCAAAAGAAGAGGAAGCAATTCCTCCTACATAAACCGGAAGTGTTGCAGATTGGGGGGTCTTTTTATTTAAGAGTCCCTTGCAAATGTTTGGTGGTCTATAAATCTGCTAGATATGTTTTTTTTCTCAGCCTTCTGATCTGATTACTTTGAAGGGGACAATGTGTAATTTCTCTGTAGATTTTGTAATAAAACATTTATGGTACAGTCTCATTTCTTTTTTGTCACACCTTGTATATCGTCAAAAGCCATGTCACTGGCCACTTTTGTTTTAAGAGATACTGGGCATTAAGGGGTTGAACTGCAAGAGTGCCTTGCAGTGCTGTATAAATGAGTAATAGTAGTAATATTTCCTAGTATACCTGGCCATTGGCACTAGATAATAGTAATATAGGGCTTGATAGTCGAAGGGCAGTTACATGCTTTATGGTCCTGTAAACTGTGTAACTGCTGCTGTGAGGGAAATTCAATGCAATTATCTCCCTTACATGCCCAAATGCTAACCGCTTAGAATTGGGGCATGTTGGAGCATTCTGGGGAGGAGCAGAGGTGATGACAAGCAAAAACCAGGCAGCAGCGATATTGTATCCTGCCTGATTAGTGACCTGTGCCGAAGCGATAGGCGAGGAAAACCCTCACCTATCTTTAAGGTGCCGGAGCTAACCAGGCAGCCTACAATATTGGTGCTTCTTGGTTAGCTAATGCAGCTTCAGGCAAACTCTGAATATTCAGTGCTGGGGCCACATATGACCCTGGCATTGAATATCTGGGGTTAGGGGTCAGCAGGCATGACTATGTGCCATATAGCTTGCCTAATTGAATATGGGGTCCATATACCAGATTTTTTTCTTTATCCTCTGTCCATGCAAATAATATTCAGACACTCATTAAGAGGCATGCAACATACATGCACAAGTGTTAACCTGTACTAAGTGAAGCAGCACCCATTTTATTTCTATTGGCACAGTGGCACTTAGGGGCATGCTTACTAAACATAAATGTGAGCTGTGTCATTGCTGAGATAAGAAAAGAGACTTGTGAAGGGTTCCTTTGAAAACCACTTAAAATTTTAGATGGGCAGCATATATGTTTTAAAATAAAATAAAATTTATCCAAATGAGGCCCTATGGATATGTAAATATTTATGCAAATAAGGCCCACAATGAGTCTCCGTAAATGACCTCCCATCATCCTTGGGCTTCCCCTGTTTTCAGGATAGATTGTATTGTGTGATCTAGTAACTCTAAAGCACCCTGGAGTAATCTGAATGATCTGGAACCCAGTGCAAAATCTCTGACTGGAACTTATCTCCTGCATAGAATTTACATCCTGGGAATAGTTTGATAGCTAATATAATTTTTCTCTGGTGCATAATTAAGTGTCCTATAGGCAGGGCATACTGGCATCCCCAAGGGTTTTTTATTGAACCCAAAAATGTTTTGTAGTAGCAAAACTGAAAGAATGTGCTTTTAGGTATAGTTTGAGAGTAGATTACTTAAATTTTTCATGGAGAGAATCCACTGGACTCCTCACCAAACTGAACTAATTGCTTAATTCTAGCACTCTCCCCTCCTATCGGTAGGACAACAGCATTTTTTTGGGGGGGGGGGGAGCCAATTTCTCTAGCCTAGTTTTTGTGCATATCATGACAGTAATGAACCTCACTCCTAAGCCCCAGGGAATGTAGAGCAGTCTTACTCAGGGTAGCTTCTCCAAATGGGTTAGTTTTGCTCATACTATGGAAGTCATGAACCTCACTTCTTAGCCAGGGTAGTGGAATATGATCTTAGTCTCTTAAATTTACTGCTAATGCTTGATGTAATATTTGCATCATGCCAAAGAGAGCTTCCTGTTAGTCTGTAAAATGTAAAGTGTATGGGTGGTTTGTCAAGATGTGCTTGGAAATTTCTTCTTTATCAAGCCTGTGGCTCCCAGTACAATGGGAAATATTTCTTTATCTTTCTGTCACATTTTCTTGGTCTCTGACTGTATTTCTTGGTAATTCAGGATCTTCTGCCTCTCCACATGATTCACAGAATAATTACTTGGTACTGACACTTCTATTATAAATGCCGTTCTGGTATTTTTCTTTTTTGCCACTATGTCAGGTTTCCTGGCATCCATTTTCTTGTCTGTCGGAATAGGAATGTCCCAGGTGATCATAACCTCTTCATTCTCTGTTGTTCTCTTGGTGTCATGATCCCAGTGCTTTTCAGGGACAGTGATGTTGTAGTGTTTACAGAGTTTCCAGTGGAGGAGGTGTGCTACTTTGTTGTGCCTTTCTGTATAGAAATTTTCCGCCATCAAAATTTCACAACCTGCTATTAGGCGAGTCACTGTTTCCAGCTCTTTCTTACAGAATCGGTATATGTCTATTGTGCCAGTTTTTTCAATACTTGCTATAAACCATCTCATCTGTAATCTGCTGTCCTGGGCTGCAGCTATCAATCTTTCATCCTTCGGTTTCAGTCCACCTCTTCTCAACCATTCATGTATCTGTTCTTGATCAACAAAAGGTTCTTGGAGTAACACGCTGTATTTGCCACTGTATTTGTGCATTTGCCACTTGTTTTTCCTCGCCTGCTGATCTAATTCTTTGAAGAGTTGGTTTTTTTTCTCTTGTTTTGCAAATTTTGTTACTTTCTTTCCCATGCACGCCTGTGGATTCTCACTCATTCCTTATAATCGTTGGAATGCTTGTCCAAGATTGATGATAGAGACAGATTCTGGATGTTTACTTTCATATTTTGGCACTTTTTGCATATTTGGATCTGATGATGCTGTCAGGCTTGGAGGCCTACAATAGTAGCTCTGTAGGTGTAGTCACTCTCTAAGTCCTAGCCCTCCATCTCTAGGAATGTACAATCTTGGCATACATTGGTTCTTGTAAATTACTTCATGAGCATGGAGGAGTTTTCTTGTTCACACATCCAGTTTTCTAAGATCTTTATGCGGCTAATCCACAATCCCAAAACTGTATGAGAGTACAGAGATCGCCAGCTATTAGTGGCTTGTATCTTATATTGTGATATTAAAGTACTTGTCAATAACTGTTTTAATCTCTTGTAATATTCTTTGCTGATCTTCTCTCTCAATAGTTTCTGCTCGTGTCATTCCTTCCACTATTCCAAGATACTTACATACGTTTTTCTGTTTGAGGTCTTCGATGTCGCAGCTCTCAGCAAGGGAGATGTTTTTGGTTTTGCTCAATTTTCTTCTGAAAAAGGTTGCCTTAGCATACTTATCAAGGCCAAAAGTCATCCTGATGTCATCAGAAAAGCTTTTCACCACACAAAGTTGCTCTGCTAATTATTGGTCGCTGCAAATGTAGAGGTTCAGATCATCTATTAATAGCAGATGGGGAGTTGCTTCTAGATTGCTACCATCTTTAGAATTCAGGCAAAATCCATACCCCAAAGAGTAGATGAGAGCACGCATTGGATTAAGCGCCAAACAAAACAGAAGTGGTGACAGGGAATCTCCCTGAAATATTCCTCTCTGGATCTTAATGTTATGAAGATGGACAGTACATCATTCCTATCTCAAAAAGAACGTGGATTGCCACATTGTCATAATGAACTTAATGTACTCTATCAAACCAGAATTTATTTTATATATTTCAAGGCAATGTATTATCCAAGAGCATGGGATGCTGTCAAAAGCTTTCTTATAATCAATCAATGCTATACTGAGATTTCTGCCTTTCTTAACTCTGGCCATAATGGCCTTATTCAGCATTAACTGGTCTTTGGTTCCATATGCTCCTCTCTTATTGCCCTGTTGCTCTATCACCATGATGTTGTTAAGCTCAATGTGATTACTGTGATAGATGCAGACAGAATATACAAACAGCTTTTAGATTGTAGGTAAACAGGTTATTGGCCTATAATTTTTAGGAATATTACTCAGGTCTCCCTTTGGAAGGAGAAACGTTCTTCCTGGAGTAAGCCATTACAGTGTTAAGTCTGGTTGCTCTGACCATTGATTTTTGAAGTTCGACAGGTCTTGGTGGAGTGGTGATAACTGTTTGAGCCAAAAGTTGGTAACTCCATCTGGGCAAGGGCTCTTCCAATTTGGACTCATTTTAACCTGCTTTCCAGCTCTTCCTTTACTACAGGCCATTCCATAGGTTTGATTGTTTTTGTTCTAAATGCTTCTGTATGCTGAGAAACATTCTGCTTTGTGATTGTGCTGTATAGAGTCCTCGTGCAACTTTCTCCAGAAGGTTTCGGTTTCAGCTTTTGGTTGGAGGTGCTTTTACCATATTAATGCTCTTCCCCAATTCCCTGTAGAATTGTTTTGGGTTCTCTCTAATTAGTTTATTCTGATTATATCTATCTTTCCTGTTTTCTTCATATCTTTGAAGTTTTTGCACTTCTGCCGCTATTTTCAATTTATTGTTGGAACATATACATTTCAGGTCTTCTGTTAATGCAGCATGCTTCACCTTGATGTCTTGGATCTTCCTTAATATCTTTGATCTTAATCCTTTTAGATACCCATCCATCTGGGATACAATCAATCATTGCTTGCAGAGGTATTTTTCCTTTGCTGTGCTTTTTCCAAGGAGGAACTGTTGTTATTCTCTTTTATCTGGCCTTGTACTCTAGTTCGTAGTATTCTTGCAGTAATAATTTTAGCTGCACAATGTTGTATTTGATTAATTCCGGTGATGTCAATAAATGATCCCTTTATACTGGATATGGCCTTGTGCATCTTAATTATCATACTTCTAGCCTTAGGTGTTAAATTTAGCTTGGGTAATCTTTCCCTTGCTTGGAGCCCAGCATATTCATCTCTTTCCATATGCACTAGGAGTTCTATCTTGAATTCTCCACCTCTGGGTCTTTCTCTTCCCTTCCTTCTTCCTCCTTTGCTTCCTCCAATTCACTTAATTTGTTGACCCTTCCTGTATTCAGCTCACTCTCCTGCAGTTCCAAATCTCTCAACTCCATCTCCCCCTCAACCTCCTTTTCCTTTTCTGTGTCTTCCTTTCTTCTGGTACTCTCACCTAGGTCCCCTCCTCCTTCTATTTCTTTGTCCTTTTGTCCACGGAATCCCTTAGTTGCTTCAAGATGTTATCATTTACATACTTATTTTCTTTGATCTTTACAATTAAAGACCTTAAATTTGCATCTGTTGCTTTTTGCAGTTTTTCTAATGGCAACTTTCCTCTTTCTTCCAGCTTTTGGCAAACTCTTTGTGTACCCTCTTGATTTAAATATAGGGGTTGTAGCATAAAAATAACAGTACATTTATCTCTTCTTTATCTGCGGAATGCCACTTCACCGTAGTTAACTTTTTCATTAATTTCCTTGATTTAAAAGGACTATCTCCTGCCACAGTGGGTCTATGAACAGGCTCACCCTGGCCTTTATCTGTGGCAGGGATGTTAGTGCAATTGCTGCAGAGGCAGATATCGCAACCACCATCATTAGCCCTAGTGCTTAAGCTATGAGTGGGCACCTTTTTATCCTGGGTGATGTGTGGCCATTATGTATTTTTCTTTGTTCCTAACATACTTTGATTGTAGTGTTGCCTTGCTGAGATTTGGTATAGATATTATGCAACGGGGTCACTACATGAAGGTACGCAGCAAGACTTGAGGAGGAAACTTTATTCTCTCCCCCTAAGGATGCACATCAATTCAACAGCTGCTGTACACGCCTTTGACCCCCAGTCTTATCTAGTGTCTGAATGCATGGAACCCTGCCATCTCACATGACCTGCTAGCCTCATATGTTCAGATGGGAGATTGAACCAGCAGAATGAGGCACCCACAGCTAAAAATAAAAAAATAAAACAAAAATGCTGCTCTCCTGCCAGTGGGAGTGAGTGAATAGTGAAGATCATGCAAACAAGTCCAGCCCAACTACTAAGCAATTCAGGTGGTTGCTTAGGGCAGCAGCTACAGTCAGTCATATAGAATCATCTGTATGCACTTTTACTATCAAGAATGGGCTCTATAATGAGGCCAAGTGAGGTGGTTGCCTTGGGTGGCAAAGTTTTGGGGATGGCAAAAAATGACCCAAAACAGCCTCACTCTGCCTTTCAAAAGGTTTAAAAAAAATAAAATAAAGTGGACAAGCTGTTGCTGCTGCCTCTTGGCAGTGGCAGAATCAAATCCTCCGCCCCTACTGCTGCTGTCCCAAATCAGAGGACACTGGGGCAGCTGCGGGGAGCAAGTTGGCCGAAAGTAAAATAAATTTAAAAAGCATGGGGGTTTCCCTGCTAATTCCGCCCCCTCTCTGATGTGAATAGCATCATCAGAGGGGGTGGGACCCATCGGGGCCTTACAAACCATTTATCTTTGTGAGTGGCCATTTGAAATTTCCCTCATTATATTTATGTTTATATTTGATATACCGCCTTTCAAACGACAATCAAGGCGGTTTACAATTAGTAATGAAAAAGTTGGCCACTGGCCCAGAAAAGGAAAGTAAATTACAATCTCAAAACAGGACAGCGGAAGATAAAAGCCAAGGCTAGGCAGACAAGACAGACAAAAACACAACAGAGGGAGAGAGAGAGAGGGATACCAGGAGAGATATAGATAGGCGGGGGTTACATGGCTGAGCGAGACAGGCAGAGGTCAGCGCTACATAACGGACAAAGGACAATAACGCAAATAAATAACGTGAGAATGGTGTTGAGGCAGGAATGCTATCAGGTGGGGAGGGGGAGGTCAAAAGCAGCAGAGAAGAGGTATGTTTTCAGAAGGGCTTTGAATGTCTTGTGGTTCTGTTCCAATCTAAGACTAAGGGGTAAAGAGTTCCAGTGCGCAGAACCAGCAAAGAAGAAAGCAGAATTACGAGTGACTTGGAGGTGGGCATGTGCGGGGGACGGGAGATGCAGGCGATTAATGTGTAAAGACCGAAGGGATCGACTAGGAGTGTGGAACTGAATGAGATGAAATAGGTACTGGGGAGGAGTATGGGTATAAATGATCTGATGGAGCAACGTAAGAAGCTTATACTGAATGCGGTAAGTCAGAGGAAGCCAGTGGAGATTTATTAAGAGAGGGGTGACATGGCCCCAACGTGCAGAATGAGAAATGATACATGCTGCTATCTTTTGTACGCGCTGCAACCTGCGCAAGTGAAGTTGGGGGACACCAGTGAGAACAGAGTTGCAGAAGTCGAGAGGTGAAATTACCAGAGACATCATAAGGGTAGTGAGGGCCTGAGGGGTTAAGAAAGGGAAAATGGCATGTAGCTACTGAAGAAAAAAGAAGGAAGTCTTAACAACGTGAGAAACATGGTCCTGAAAGGAGAGATTAGAGTCCAAGATTACACCTAAATAGCGAAACGAAGATACCAGTGGAATAAAGGAACCCGAAAAAAGAAGGAGCGATTAGAGGAGGGGGATGTCCATGTGTAAACCAGATTGCAAGTGTTTTGGAAACGTTCAAGTGGAGACAGTTATTGATGAGCCAGTCCAGCTACAGCTGAAAGACAAGAATCAAGGGGAGACAGATCTGGGCAGAGTGAGGAAGTATGGTGTATGAGAATAATATTGTCAGCGTAATAGAAAGCGGAAATGCCAAACTGTTGAATCAGTACTGCAAGTGGGGCCATAAAGATATTGAACAATAGTGGAGCTAAGACAGAGCCCTGGGGAGCACCACAGTGTAAGGGGAGAGGATTAGAGGGGGTGTCCAGAGAAGAGGAGGGAAGGACACTATAGGAGCAAGCGAAGAGATAGGAATTTAATATTTTAAAGTGTGGTGTCCTGTTCTGGGAGATATGGTGCTGAGATGACTACAATTGAGTTTCATAGTTTAAAATTGGGAGGGGGTGGACACAAGGCTGAAGTTTCACCTACGATGCCTAATACCCATGCACTGGCCGTGCATGCAAACTTTGTTCAGTCCTCAGGGCACACGGACCAAACTTATGGTTCCTTTGTGAAAGATGGTCTGGTCATTCTCCAGCACCTCGAGGCACTTGAGAATGCTCAACGTTCGTATAATTTACAATTCATGACTTCCCCTGTATGCATTACCTCTCTCCGATGAATCTGATACATAAATATTTTAAAGAGATTTTGGGTTTGCTTATGGCGGAAGAGTTAGGAATCATGAATATATTTTATATTCTCCGGGGAAAAATAAGTTCAAATATGACGGGAGTTGCAGGTCTAGATCAACTATCTTTGATAGAACCAGATATTTCTGAATTTTTGGAGGATTCTTCAGATAATATTTCTGCTCGGGCCACTTCAGTTGTCACTTTTGGATCACTAGTTGATCATAATTTAATTTTGAGATTGTTTTTTCAACAAAAGAATCAATTATTTTATGGCCAAAAAATGAATGTTCCCTGATGATCTAGGGTTACCTAGTTGAGGAGACGGTCATTCCTAGTGTTGAAGCCTTTAGTTTTGGCACTGGGGGTGACCGTCTTTCTCAGATTTCCTTGTTAATGTCTTATTATCTTTTCAGGGTACTCGGTATGTTTTTCTGGAAGCTTCACAATTAGAACTTTCCCTAGGGGATGAGCAGCCGGGCTCAGCATAAGGTGGTTATAGTCTTTTTTTCATTCATTTTGATCTTATGTTAATTTTTCTTCTTTTTTTTGACTAGCTAACTAAGGTATATTGTAGCATTAGGGGGAGAATAGTGTCTCTCTCTTGACGTGGGCTTGAAATATGGATTGTTTGGGGTTTTTTGTTATTAATGAGTTGCTTTCCCCTTGTGGGCCAGCTGTATGAGTTTTTGATTTCTTGTTTAAATGAGCATTGTAAAATGTTATCAAATCTCTAAATAAAAAAAATAAAAATGAGAGAAAAAAATGCCTAAACAGCAAAAGGTAGAAAAAAAATCTATTTTATTTTGACTCTATTACCTGGAATATGTCAGTTCTGGAAAATGTGCATCAATGGCTTTATGTTTTGTTTAGTACTAGAGGAAATTAATTTATAGTTTTATTTCTCCAGTGTTGTTGTACATTCCAAGTTTGGCCTTTGGAGTTCCCAATATAATTGTCTTCATATTTCTAAATTGTGATCCCTTGTTCTGTGTTTGATGGTCTGTTTTGCATGTGTGACTGAGCTGCGGTATTCTGTTCATGTAGTTTCTATGTAACAGTCCCACTTGTCCTCTTATCTCCAGGAACAAGCAGGTTGCATGATTTGAGGCAACATGGTCTTACCAAAGGATGATCTTGCCAAACAAATCTGACCGAGTTTGACTGGGTGACCAGAGAACTAGATCAAAGGCATGCGATGGATGTGATCTACATAGATTTCAGCAAAGCCTTTGATACTGTTCCTCATAGGAGGCTTATCAATAAACTCAACAGCTTGGGGATGGGTCACAAGATGGTGAACTGGGTCAGAAATTGGTTGACTGACAGACGACAGAAGGTGATGGTAAAGAAAATTCACTCTGATGAAAGGAAGGTGGTTAGCTACTGTTCAATATATTTGTGAGTGATATTGCCAAAGGGCTGAATGGAAAGTCTGTCTTTTTGCAGATGACACCAAATATGCAACAGAGTGGAGAACATGAGGAAAGATCTACAAAAGCTGGAAGAATGGTCTAATGCTTGCCAGTTAAGATTTAATGTGAAGAAGTTCAGTGTCATGCACTTGGGAAGCAGAAATCCAAGGGAAATGTATGCGATAGGGGGCGAGAGATAGGTGTGCATACACCATAAGGACCGCAGAGTGATTGTTTCGCTATCATGAGATCATCAGAAACAGTGTGAAAAGGCGGTGGCAAAAACCAGAAGGATACTGGGTTGCATACAGAGAGGAATTACCAGCAGAAAGGAAGAGGTACTAATGTCACTGTACAAGTCACTGGTGAGGCCTCACTTGGAATATTGTGTTCAGTTTTGGAGACCGTATCTCGCAAAGGATATAAAAAGGCTGGAAGCGGTTCAGAGGAAGGTGACCAAAATGATTTTAGCCTGCGTCAGAAGACTTATGAGAAGAGACTTGAAGACCTAAATATGTACACTCTGGAGGAGAAGAGGGACAGGGAAGATATGATTCAGACCTTTAAATACTTAAGAGTATTAATGGACAAACAAACCTCTTCCAAAGATGGGGAAGCTGTAAAACTAGAGGGCATAACATGAAGTTGCAAGGGGGTAAACTGAAAGGCAATATCAGGAAATACTTTTTCACTGAAAGGGTGATTGATGCTTGGAATGCCCTCCTGATGGAAATGGTGGGGGCAAACACAGTGACAGAATTCAAAATGGCATGGGACAGACACAGTGGATCTCTTTATAGCAACAGGATAAAATCAAAATAAGCATAACTATCTCTTATATCTGAACAAATAGGGGTGACTTACATGGAGTGGTGGGTACACCCCTAAACAAAGGCATGGGGAGGGGTGACCTGCACGGAGCGGCAGGTGCACCTACTCTTGCCACCTTGCTGGGCAGACCAGATGGACCATACTGGTCTTTATCTGCTGTCATATACTATGTTACTATATGTTACATATGGGTATCGGCACCGACAGAGCCCACGTGGAGATGTTCCCCAGCATCCAATAGGAAAGCTTTTGGGAGCACTCTACTGTACCTGCGCGTCTGCCTTTCCAACTCTTCTCCAAGGAGCCAGCAGGAAGCATCTTTCCTGTCACCACCGAAAAACTTTTATTTTTTTTTTTGGTATCTGTGCTCTGCCTTTCTGTTGACTCTGGTAACTTTGATATCGGCCCCAATATTAGCTTTTCTTTTTCTAAGTTTTCTTCATTTCTTTTTTCTATTTTCTTTTCTGTCCAGGAAAGGTGCTTCCTGCTTGCTCCCTGGAAAATGAAGACTTGAGAGGAGTTGGGAAGGCAGACGCGCAGGTGCAGTGGAGTGCTCCCAAAGACGTTCCTATAGGATGCTGGGGAGCATTCCCCTTGTGGGATCCATCGGTGACGACGATACCCATATGTGAAGATTGATTCTTGCTGTTACCGGAGATCACCTGTTGCAGGTGAGTAACTACGCTTTCCCTGTAGGAGATGTATTGGTATTCTCTGAGATGTGTTGGTTTAATATTTGCAGTGTTGCCTTTTGATAGGTAGGGTTTGGTGCTTTGTGAGTCCTGGTAGTGCTGTTATAATACAGTGGGTTTGCTATGGGTTCTAAATGCCAAAAAATTAGCCACCAATTGCAATTGATCCTCAAAAGACACTTTGAAAAAAATCCCATATAAATTTGCTTATAAATGTTGTATCAAAACCGAAAGGAGGGGAGGAAACACAAACTCACTCTCCCAATCAGTCATGTCCTTTTAATAAGCACTTATCTTTAAATGGTATACTGTTTGGCAGTAGTGCAGAAAGTGTCATCTGGAAAACCACACGACCTACACATTTCGGGCAAACACCATAGCCTTGTTTCAAGTGCTGTAAATCCTGCCAGCCTAATCCAAATAACTGCCATTAAACGCCGCACCAGAGCCCACAGGTTTTCAAGGAGCAATCCTAACAAAAGTTTGGCTGTTCAACCAAATCACCCAACCTGGTTCTGGCTCAACTCCTAAAACTCAGTTGGTTTAAAGTCTTAAGCACATGAGAGATGCCCTATCGGGTCAGACCAAGGGTCCATCAAGCCCAGTATCTTGTTTCCAACACTAACCAATCCAGGTCACAAGTACTTGTCAGATTCCATGTTGCTTATCCCAGGGTAAGCAGTGGATTTCATTGGTCCTCTTTAATAATGGTTTATGGACTTTTCCTGCAAGAGCATGTCCAAATCTTTTTTAAATTCAGCTACACTAACAGTTTTTACTACAACCTCCAGTAACTAATTCCAAAATTTGATTACGCGTTGAGTGAAAAAAATATTTTCTCCTATTAGTCTTAAATGGGTTACATTTGTAGCTTCATTGCGTGTTCCCTATTTTTTCTACTTTATGCGGCTCCCCCCACCCCACGGCTATCAGAATCTATTATTTAGCTTTGAATGCCCTGCTCATTGCCACCCCCACTCCTCCAGAATCTGCTGCCCTAGGCGACCACCTAGTTTGCCTAATGGTTGGGTCGGCTCTGTGTATAGCCCTAGCTACATCAGAAAATATCATAATTTTCAGACCACAGAACACAAGTCTTTCTTTGAAAAATTTGTCTTCATGATTCTAGATTTGTCTGCTATTAAAGAAAGAGTAACAATCAATGTAGCTCTAGAAGAAACGTCATCATGAGAAGATTCTAAAAAATGTAAGTCTAACTGCTGCCAATGGAACATCTGTTTTCTCGCCTTACACTAAAGACCTAACAGGCAAATAATACATATTAGAAACGATTAACTAAATCTGGATCAGTAAACAACAATACTTCTTTCAAATATTTTTCATATAAAATAGTCTGTTTCTAATATCATAGTTGATGATCATCTGGAATATAGTCAGGGTCGGCACTACCATTAGGCAAACTAGATAGTCACCTAAAGTGCCAAACTTTAGAGGGTAGTCTATTGCCACCGTTGCTACACCTCTCTGGAACCTGACGTGATGGCAATGACAAGAAAGCATAGATACTCACCTGTTGTAGGTACTGACGGAGCCCGTGCAGGAACGCTCCTCAGTGTCCAATAGGAAAGCCATTGGGAGCACTCCACTGTGCCTGGCATCTGCCTCCCCCCCTTCCCAACTTCTCTCCTCAGTTGAGTTTGTAGTTGAGAAATAGAGGAAAAAATAAAAACACCCTGCAATTCCTAGGGGAGGAGGGCAGGTTGTGAAGACTGATTCCTGCTGTTCTGGAGATCATCTGTTACAGGTAAGTAACTATCACCAGGAACAAGCAGGAATGCAGTCTTCATATATGAGACTCACTAGCTCCCAGTTATCACATGGCATGTGGGGAGAGCAATTGGAACCCTGAGGCAAGAATAGAGCACTGAAGGGGGTGGACACTATTTGTCCACTGAATTCTGTTTCAGATAGCTATATTGCCCTTTAATGGGAGCCTGGTCTCTTGTGGAAGTCTGGGATGGAGGGTAGGAGTTGAGTCTAAGTCCCAAATAGGTGCTGAAGGATAGCTTGGCTAAAGAAGGTGTCCCAATGGGAGTCTCTGTCCAGACAATAATGTACAGCAAAAGTGTGAACGGAGGACCAGGTAGCTGCCCAATGGATCTTGTCAATTGAGACCAAACGGAAGTTGGCAACTGAGGTTGCCAAGGCCCACATATTATGAGCAGTGACTTGACCCGCTAGGGAGAGTCTGGCCTGTGCATAAGCAAAAGAAATGCAGTCTGCTGTACATCTGGATAGAGTGTGTTTTGTCACTGGTAGTCCAAGGTGAAGAAGGAGATGAATAATTGAGAGGAATTCCAATGAGCTTTTGTTCTATCCAAGAAGTAAGTCAGTGCTCGCTTGCAGTCTAAGGTGTGTAGTGCTGCTTCTGCATGAGACGCATGTGGTTTTGGGAAGAAAATTTGGGAGGATTACCAATTGGTTTAGATGGAAGGAGGAGATCACTTTCGGAAGGAAGTGTGGATAGGTACAGAAGACCACCTTATAATGGTGGAATATGGTATATGGTGGATCCGCTACTAGAGCTTGCAGTTCACTGATGCGGCAAGCTGAGGTGATGGCTATGAGGAAGAGTACCTTCCATGACAATAACTTAAATAAAGTAGTAGCTAATGGCTCAAAGGTTGGTTTGAGGAGATGAGCCAGAACCAGGTGGAGGTCCCAGGGCCCCGGAGGCAGCTTAATGGGTGGCTTGGACAGCAGAAGACCCTTCATAAAGCATGCTACTAAAGGGTGTGAGGAAATAGGCTGTCTGCCCAGTGATTTATGATAGACTACGATGGCACTAAGATGAACTCTTACTGAGTTAGTCTTAAGACCTGCCACGGACAAGTGGAGGAGATATTGAAGGAGGGATTCCATAAGAACATAAGATATGCCAACGGCCAAGAGAACTTTTCAGCATAGTAAAATTTCCCCCCCCCCCCCCACCCCCGGAGAATATGGAAGACTCTCTCCACCCACAAACCCTGGCAGACTTTCAAAACAAAATAGAACCATCAAACAACACACCCCCTACTCTGACAACAAACTCGCCAGGACCCAATGACCATCTTTGACTCCATCTCCAAAAGAAACATTGAAGACCCAATCAGCAACCTTAATACAACAACCTCACCATTAGATCCATGCCCTGTCAGCTGGATCAAGATGACTAAAGCAGAACTCTCCCCATTCATCTTTAGACTTACACAGACTTCACTAGAACAAGGTATCCTCCCAATCTCTTTGAAAACGGCTTCAATCTGACCAATACTAAAAAATCCTACAGCTGACAAAAAAGACCCTGCCTCATACAGATCCATCAGTAGTTCCAAAATACTTGAAAAAATAGTTCTCCAGCAACTTCAAGCCCATGTAGACAAACTTACCCCACGCGATCAACATCAGCACGGATTCCAACCACACCATTGGGTTGAAACTCTCATCCCATCCCTAACTGACACAATAGCAAAAGGCATTGACAAGATCAACCACACATTTATCCTAATCTTCTTAGACATCACCGCAGCCTTTGACTCCAAGAGTCCATAGGAGTTGGAGGCACACCCCACCCCTCAAATGAATGCAATCATACCTCTCAGATCAACAACATGTATGCATGGGAACAAACACATCAGACACATACAAACAACACAAGGGAGTCCTACAAGACTGCACTATCCTCATATCACAACATTCAGTACAGAATTTATGCAGATGGCATCATGATGCTCACACCCTACAAAATCCACAACCCTAATTTTCATAACATTTCTTAATGCTTCCAATAAATATCACAATGGCTGCTCAAACACAGACTACAGATCAACCACAAGAAAACAGACTTCCTACATATTTCCAGAAACAGATCACTCTCACCCCACAAAACCATCAACATTCATAACACTGAACTAACAACCAAACAAGAAGTAAGATACCTGGGCGTAATATTTGACCAACATTTCACTTTCAGCCCCCACATCAACAAAACCAATCAATATACTACAGAATAAGGACACTATGCAACCTACAACCAATTTTAGCAGCTTTTAACTTCCACTCTGTACTCCAAGCACTCATATTCACCATACTGGACTTCTGCAGCAATATATATCAAGGACTCCCCAAGCATGCCCTTCACAAGGGGCAACTAGCCCAAAACACTGCAGCACACAACCTTACCAATACAAGAAAGGATGACCACATCACACCAATTTTGCAAAACCTTCACACAGCAGAGTCAAATATAAGTCATCCATGATCATCTTCAAGGCATTACATGATCAATCCTCAGCAAACCTACAATTTCTCATCCGCACATCGACCCCAAACAAAACGAGACATAAGCGTAATGCCAACCTCCTCAACTTGCCAGCAGAAATAACTCATATAAACAAGAACACCCGCAACAGAACCTTCTCCACTTATGCATTCAACCTGTCGAATGAACTCCCCAACAACCTAAGAGAAACTCAAGAGCTAAAGAAATTTAGATTTTAGATTAAGATTGGAGGCGGGGTTGAGCCAGAGAGCACAGTGCAGAGCTCCTCCCTGCATCGGAGCTCGGCCCAATCACCGGGAGCGGTGGGTTCTTTAGATTGGAGGTGCCATCGGGCGCACAGCACGCGTTGCAACTGCCACCATCGACAGGCTCCCCCTGAGCGGGGTTGAGCTGGAGAGCACAGGGCAGAGCTCCTCCCTGCATCAGAGCTCGGTCCAATCACCGGGAGCGGCGGGTTCTTTAGATTGGAGGCACCATCGGGCGCACAGCACGCGCTGCAACCGCCGCCATCAACAGGCTCCCCCTGAGCCTCCCATTGTTTGCTTAGAACTTGCTTCCCATTGCCTGCATTGAACTTGCTTCCCATTGCCTGCATTGAACTTCCCTCCCATTGTTTGCATTGAACTTGCCTACCATTGTTTGCATTGAACTTGCCTCCCATTGTTTGCATTGAACTTGCCTCCCATTGCCTGCATTGAACTTGCTTCCCATTGTTTGCATTGAACTTGCTTCCCATTGCCTGCACTGAACTTGCCTCCCATTGTTTGCATAGAACTTGCTTCCTACTGTTTGCTTTGAACCTGTAGAACTTGCTTCCCACTGTTTGCATTGAACCTACTGTCCATTGCCTGCATTCAACTTTGCTGCACATGCTACTGTCTCCCCACTACCTGGACTTGTAGCTCACACTGTGTAGTATGTAATCCCCGCGTGTAACTGGGTATATATATGTGTGTGTGTGTGTGTGTATGTATATATATATATATATATATATATATATATATAAATATATATATATAATATATATACTGCTTAGTGTCATAGTGTCTAGAATCCTTAGCCACCCACTGCGTTGAAGATAACATACGCTCTTAGCCACCATTACTCCACTACTATGGCCCACACTACATTGTCCTTCTCTTCCTCATTCTCCCCAACTGCCTCCCCTCCTACCAACACCCTCACTCTCCTCCCCCCTCACTCCTCTCCCCCCTCCTTCCTCACCTCCCCCTCCATTCTGTCCTTTAACCTTACATCTGCCCTTGAGCTCCAACACACCCTCCCCCTCATTCAACCAACCCCTCTCTCCTTAAGACAACCCCACCCTCGCTTCCGCCGTACTGCCTCCGCTTTTCCCCGCTCCCTACTTCTCCTCCACCTCCTCCTCCTCCTCCTCTCATCAGGTAATATCAACCCTAACCCCGGCCCCCCTTAATTCCTTTCTCACCCTAAGAAGAATTCCTCACGTACTCTATCTAATCTCATCCATATCGCACTCTTTTCCCCACCCACCCTCCCTCATTCACACCGATCATCCATAGATGCTAGCCCAACCCCTGCCCTCTCAAGAGCTCTGTCTCTGTCTCACTCTAAAAATAGATCCTCACAAATCCTACCTGATAGACACACCCACCGGTACCCTGGCCCCTCTAGATCTCAGTATCATTCTAGAAATAGTTCCCCACGTAACGGCCCCACTAGACCGCCGTCTTACTTTGGAAAGAAACCCTCCCATAACTTGTCTAACCTTATCCATATCCCCCTCCTTTCTCCCTCCACTCTCCCGTTCTCATGTGCCCTATGGAACACATGCTCAGTTTCTAAGAAACCTGTTGTTACGCATGATCTCTTCATATCTAAAGCGCTACGCCTGCTTGCCCTAACTGAGACCTGGCTCCTCCCAGACGATACAGCATCCATTGCTGCTCTCTGCAATGGAGGCTACCAGTTCTCCCATACACCTCGAACCACTGGTCGCGGTGGAGGTGTTGGGCTTCTACTTTCTCCCTCTTGCCAATTCCAACCTCTCCCTCTGCCTCAGTCACACTCCTCCCTCTCTTTTGAAGTCCACTCCATTCGCCTCTTCTCACTACTTCCCCTCCGGGTAGCTGTTATTTACCGCCCACCCGACAAATCCAAATTGACCTTCCTTACCGACTTCGACTCCTGGCTCTCTGCCTTCATCGATCCCTCTTCCCCCACTCTTATTCTTGTCAACTTTAATATTCATGCTGATAACCCCTCTGATCCCCATGCTTTAAAGTTCCTTGCCCTCACATCCTCGTTTGACCTACAACTCTGCTCCACTGCCCCCACCCACGTGCACGGCCACTGCCTAACTCCTCTCCCTCAAACCTCCACAACACAATCCTTCCTTCATCTGATCATCACCTCTTAACCTTTAATCTTCAGCTTCCACTGTCTCAACCTCGTCCTGTCTCCTCCAATCTATTTAGAAATCTTCATGATATTGATCCCCTGACTCTGTCCTCTACCATTTCTCCATCTCTCTCCTCTATTGTGTCCTCCAAGTCTGTCGATGAAGCAATATCCTCTTATAATGCTGCACTATCCTCTGCTCTTGATACTCTTGCCCCACCCACCCCTCGTCCTGTCAGACGTTCTACCCCCCGGCCCTGGCTTTCACCCACAACCCGCTATTTACACACATGTGCTCGTTCTGCTGAACGCGCCTGGGCCAAATCCCGCTTCCCGGAAGACCTCATTCACTTCAAATTCATGCTCGGTTCCTTTCAGTCAGCCATAGCACTTGCCAAACAAGAATACTATATACATCTGACTAACTCCCTCGCCTCTGATCCTCACCGCCTCTTTAATACCCTTAATTCTCTCCTCAAGGTGCCCCCACCCCCGGCCCCCCCCCCTCCCTCTCGGCCCAAGCCCTAGCCGACTACTTCCACGACAAAATCCACAAGATCACCCTCCAGTTCCCCACTTCATCATCTACCTCTCCCCTTCCCCAATTCTCCTCCCCCACCCATACTTCCCCTGCTACCCTCTCCTCCTTCCCCACGATCTCCGAAGAGGAAACCATACTCCTCCTCTCCACCTCCAAACCCACCACCTGTTCCTCTGACCCTATCCCCACCCATCTCCTACATCCCATCTCCCCCACCGTTGTTCCATCCATCTCTCATATTCTCAACCTCTCACTCTCCACTGCAACTGTCCCAGTCGACTTCAAGCATGCTGTTGTCACACCTCTCCTCAAGAAACCCTCACTCGATCCCACCTGCCCTTCTAACTATTGACCCATCTCCCTTCTTCCCTTCATTTCTAAACTACTAGAACGAGCAGTCCACCGCTGCTGCCTTGACTTCTTCACCTCCCATGACCTCTTGGACCCACTACAATCAGGCTTCCGGCCCCTACACTCCACTGAAACGGCCCTTACAAAAGTCTCCAATGACATGCTCCTGGCTAAATCTAATGGACTCTACTCTGTCCTCATCCTTCTAGACCTCTTCGCGGCCTTTGACACTGTTGACCACAATTTTCTCCTTGACACCCTCTCTTCGCTTGGCTTCAGGGACTCCGTGCTATCCTGGTTCTCCTCTTACCTCTCCCATCGCTCCTTTAGTGTATGCTCTGGGGGCTCCTCCTCCTCCCCTATCCCGCTCCATGTTGGTGTTCCACAGGGATCTGTCTTGGGCCCCTTTCTTTTCTCCCTTTATACCCAGTCCCTTGGCGCACTTATCTCCTGACATGGCTTTCAGTACCATTTCTATGCCGATGACTCCCAGATCTACCTCTCTGCACCTGATATCTCCCCAGCGGTCCAAACCAAGATCTCAGCCTGCCTTTCCGACATTGCTGCCTGGATGTCCCATCACCGCTTGAAACTGAACATGGCCAAGACTGAACTCCTCGTCTTTCCCCCCAACTCGGCCCCTCCTCTCTCCCCTTTCTCAGTCTCAGTGGATGGATCTATGATCCTTCCCGTTCCCTCAGCCTGCAATTTGGGGGTTATCTTTGACACCACTCTCTTCTTCTCCTTACACATCCAGCTTGTAACTAAGACCTGCCACTTCTTCTTCAACATTAGCAAAATCCACCCCTTCCTTTCTGAACACACTACCAAAACGCTTATCCACGCCTTAATTTCCTCTCGCGTAGATTACTGCAACCTGCTCCTTGCTGGCCTTCCCGCGAATCATCTCTTTCCCCTTCAATCTATACAAAATCATGCTGCTCGACTAATATTCCGCCAGTCCCGCCATGCCCACATTACTCCTCTTCTCAAGTCACTTCATTGGCTCCTCATCCAATTCTGCATACAGTTCAAACTTCTCATACTGACCTATAAATGCATCCACTCTGCAGCCCCTCAATACCTCTCATCCCTTATTTCTCCCTACATCCCCTCTCGGGATCTTCGCTCCGCTAACAAACTACTTCTATTTAGGCCTTTCACTCGCATAGCTAACTCACGCCTTCGCTCCTTTCACCTCGCTGCACCCTATGCCTGGAACAACCTACCTATGTCTATACGCCAGGCACCCTCACTGGCCCTCTTCAAATCCAGGCTGAAAACCCACCTCTTCACTGTTGCCTTCAGATCCTGACGTCCACCCTTATCTTAACCCGATTCCCATCAATCTCCCATGACTGAATTACACAGACCATATTATGCTTTGCACCGAACTATCGCTTTGTATTATTGTATTAGATTGTAAACTTGTTGCATTAGACTGTAAACTCGGATGAGTATTAGATTGTAAACTCGGATGAGCATGACTCTGATGAGCAGGGACTGTTTATTATATGTATATCTTTTATATGCACGTCATATCTGTCCCACCCCACTCCTAATGTTTATAAACTTCTATCATATCGCCTCTCGGTCATCCTTTCTGCAAACTGAAAAGCCCTAATCTGTTGAGCCTCTCTTCATAATATCCCTTTATAATTTTTTTATGGACCCTCTCTGAACTTTTCTAGTTGCAGTATATCTTTTTCAAGTTGGGGTGACCAGAATCACACACAATATTCAAGGTGCAGTAGCATTAGGGACCTATATACAGGGTGGCCCAAAAAAGGTGAGAACATCTCGTAAATTAAAAGCTTAAATAGTTTACTTATTTACCTTTTTTTAGCTATATAACGTCTTCATTTCGACAATTTCCGGTCGCCATCTTTGTTTTTTAAATTTGTCAATCGTTTACATCTGTCTTTTTCAATTTTTAAATAACTTATATGCTACGAGATATTCTCACTTTTTTTGGGCCATCCTGTAGATGCGTAATGATATTCTCAGTTCACGTTCCTTTTCAGATAACTCCTAATATTCTATCTGCTTTTTTAGCAGCTGCAGCACCCAAATGAACTGGATGAATGCTCATAAATGCCTACTCCTGTTTATCTACCGAGAATTAGACAAGAGAGACAACCTGAATCAGAGGATTTACTGGACCCACATAACCTTAGTGGGTCTAACTGCAAGCCACAGGATGGCAGTATAGCATAAATTTACATAATATGAGCCATGCAGACTGAATAATTTTTTGACGTGCTGCACAATCACACTTTGGAATTTGTTGCTGCAGAATGTGGACAAGATATCTAGCAAAATTGAGTTTCAATGGAGTTTGGACAAATTCCAAGAGGAAAAGTCCATAAGCCATTCTTAGGCAGGTGGACTTGGGAAAGAAATTGCTTATTCCTGGGATTCCGCTTCAAGGCATGGATTTGCTCCTTGGGATCATGCCTGATACTTTCTAGTGACTTGGATTGGTGACTCTTGAAGACATGATAGATCTTTGCATTTACCTAGTCTAGAACTACTTATGTTCTTATAGATAATGGCTCAAATTACGATAATCACTCTATCGAGTAGAGTTGTCATTTTCAGAGCTAATAGTGTAGTGCTGCTCTGAAAACAAGCCAATGCTGTGCTAGTTGTGCTGGTTATCTTCACTTTAGGCAACAGAACTAGCACAGAATTTTCACGTCAAGCATAAAGAACGTAAAGGGGAATCCTGCTGCCAGTCCACTCTTCTGAAGGGTCAGAGGGGGGACCAGGGTTGACATGGGTTGGCTGGAGTCCCAGAGCCATGTTTCTCTTTTACAGATTGACAAGAACACAGATGACACAGATGGCAAATGCTGCACAATACCATACAGAAAGTCCCTAATTCAAGTCTCAGGGCAAGGCTGAGATGCAGCTTCATAGCCCAGAGGGTGTGGGGGAAGGGAAAAGAGTCATGGTCAGTGCACTGGAGTGACACCTAGATGGTCAGAGATGGAATCTATTGGTTGTAGGCTCCATACAGAGCTAGGTTACTGAGCTCCAGGCCAGAATGGTCAATATAATGACCCAACTGTGTATGTTTAGGGGGGTTGGGAGAATGTAAAACAAGGGAAACATCTCTAGATAGTGCAATGCAGGCTCACAGCACCAGATCCTAGCCTAGCTCTAACTGAGCTGGAGCAAAAAAAAAAAAAGTAGGACAGATGTGATGGGTCATAAATAGAAACAACTTGAGCTGAGGGGCAGTCAACCCAACCTGACCCAACAACTTTTCTTTTGCTTAAGAAGGGCATCCACACTCATTTTGTTTCATTTTGGATGCAAATGATGGAAACGACATAAAAAATAACACTGATGGATTTGTCTCCTTTACAAGTGAAAGCACTTCCCCATTGGATGCCTGAAAGGAGGTGATATTAGGTGTCATCGATGAGGAGGACAAAGGGGAGATCATGAGTGCGCGAAGTTGCCAAAGGTGGCCCAGCTGAGAATCCATTTAAAGCACTAGCCTTCGTGAGCCGTTCAGCATCAGGAAGGCACGTGTTTATTTATTTATTTATTACACATTTCTATACGGTTTCTTCCAGAGATCAGGGGCAGTTTACAAGGAACCAACATGTTACATAAAACAAGTTTGAACTTTTTACATTATAATATTAACAGTCGATAAACTTAACTAAGCCAGAGAACTATATACATATAACTATAAATACATGTTAAGTGGGCTTATGTGTGTGGGGTATAGTGTGTCGGGGGGGGGGGGGGGTTAGGTGTGTGGGTGTGGTCATTACGTGTGTGGCTAAGACATTTGTGAGTTTAGGCTGGTATCGCCAACTCCGTTGTGTGCGGTGATGAGGAGGGTTTTGATGTTTTTTCTGAAAGTCTGAAGGTCTTTAATTGAGTGGATTGAAGATGGTAGGGAGTTCCATAGGTTAGGGGCGGTGAAGGCTCTGGAGCTCATGGTCTGTTTTGTTTTGTGAATTGAGCTGGGGATCTCAAGGGAGTGTCATGCATTTTCCCTTTGAGATCTTGTTGGCAGTGGGGTATGAAGGAGTGTCAAGGGCGGATGGCGCTATATTGTTGACCAATTTAAAGGTTGTCATCAGAGTCCTGTATTTTATTTGGCTCAATATTGGGAGCCAGTGGAGGTCATATAGAATGGGTGTGATATGATTGGTTAGTGGGGCCTTGCTAATGATTCTTGCTGTAACGTTTTGTGCTCTTTGGAGGATGTTGAGGTTTTTGGCTGGTAGATCTTGTAACAGACTGCTACAGTAGTCAAAATGGGGGATGATAATAGCTTGAATTACTGATCTGAAGTCGTGTGTCTCAAGGAATGGTCTTATGTGCTAAATAGTTTTCAGTCTGTAGAAGATTGTTTTGACTGACTGTTTTAAATGGGGGAGCACGGTGAGGGACTGATCAAAAATTATGCCAAGGTATCTAACCTCTTGTTTGATTGGGAGGATGACATTATTAATGTCGATAGTTTGGGGGAGGTTTGCATCTTGGTTCTTTGTGATGTACATGGCTTCTGTTTTTTTGAAACTGATGCTGAGGTTGTTGGCATTTAGCCAAGATTCAGCTTTACTGATATAGTCGGATAAATTGTTAAGATGGGGTTGCTTATGTCTATGTTGTCAGCATAGATATAGTACCCTATGTTAAATTTTTTGAATATGTTGGTGATTGGCTGGAGGTATAGATTGACTAGGAGGGCTGAGAGGGCAGACCCTTGGGATATCCCTTGATCTTGTGTGAACATAACTGGGGGTTCATTGCTTATCTGAATACGTAGTTTGCGGTTAGAAATATGATTTAAACCATTGCAAGACCGTTGCAGCTAGACCAATTTATGCCAGTCTCAATATGAGGGTGTTGTGGTTAATGTTGTCAAATGCTGAGGCTATATCTATGCAGACCAGTAATTATGCACATTTAGAGTTGTCTATGCCTTAGATAAGATGATAAAACAAGGCTATAAGGAGGGTTTCAACTCCATGAACTGGGCAAAATCCAAATCGTTGATCATGCAGAGGGGCATTGAGGTAAATGTAGTCTTGAAGTTGGATTTGGATGATTTTTTTTTCAATTGTTTTGACAACAAAGGGGATGCTTGCTATTGGTCTTTATGAGCTTGGTTCATTTGTGTTGAGTGTCTTGTTGTTTAGAATTGGGCATATGGATGACATCTTGAGGTCAGTGGGCATGATGCCTTAGGAGAGGGATTGGTTTATTATGTGGAGGAGGTATGGGGCTAGCTCAATTTTTGCTGACTTAATCCAGGAGACCAGACATGGGTCTAAGGGGAAGGTAGTTGTGTTGATGCTTGATATTGTGTTTAATAAGTGTCTTTGGTCTATTTTGTGGAGTCTTTCCCATTCATCAGGTTTGTGAGGGGGATCTGGGGGAGAGGGGGTGTTAGTAATGTTTTTGCTTTTTAACTTGTCTGCAAAGTAGTCTGCAAGTATTTAGGGCTTTGGGGTGCATGTTTCTGATTGATTTTGGTTGTTTTTGGTTAGTGTTCTGACAATAACGAAAAGTTCTCTCGGCCAGTCGCGTGCCCGGTTTAGAATCCTAGTGTGATAATCAACAAGACTAAAAAAGACTGTTTCTTTGTAAGTGGTGAGAAGGGTGAGGTATTGTTGTTTGTTTTCTTGTGCTTTGGTTGATCTCCATTTCTTTTCTAGTTTTCTCATTTCTTTTTTTTTAGGTTTGCTAGCTCTGGGGTGTACCATTTTTCTGATCTTTTGGGTGGTTGCCTGGTGGGTTTACAGGGGGGTGACTCTGCTTTTTGTATGGTGCTGTTCAAGATGTTTATTGAAATGTTGGGATCTGAGGAGTCGATTATAAGGCTGGGTAATATGCTTTCTAGAAAGGTGTCTTTGTTGAATCATGTGAATCGCCTGGTTCGAGGTGGATCAGGCTGAGTGGTAGTAGTAGGGTTGCCAACTGGCCGGTTTTCAGCCGGCCTGGCCGGTTTTTCCATGGCCAGGCCGGCTGCCGGCGCAGAGGCAAAACCGGCCCTTGAAAAGCCGTTTTTTTTGCTCTGGCCGCAAGATCGGGAGCGGCCAGAGCAAAAAAAAACGGCTTTTCTCCCAACCCGGAGGGCTTCAGAGGGAGCCGGGGAAGCCCGCGCGAGGCCCCGGCTCCCTCTGTACAGCTGCCAGCGTGAAGGAAAAGGCTCTTCACGCTGGCGGCTGTTCCTGTGAAGCCGCGATTGGTGGAAAAGGTTAAAGGCAATGCCCTTTAACCTTTCCCAGCATTCGCGGCTTCACAGGAACAGCCACCAGCGTGAAGGAAAAGGCTCTTCACGCTGGCAGCTGTTCAGAGGGAGCCGGGGCCTCGCGCGGGCTTCCCCAGCTCCCTCTAAAGCCTCAGACAGCCGTGGTTTGGGGGGGGGGGGGGGGGCCAAGGACTGCCGGGGGTTTTATGGGGGGGGGGGGACCGGGACGGGAAACGAGCTAGGCGGGGGGAATTTGACTGGAAATGGGGTGTGATGGGGGGGGGACCTGGACCGGAAAAGGGCTATGGGGGGGGGGACTTGGACTGGAAAGAAATGGGCTGTGATGGGAGGGGACCTGGACTGTAAAAGGGCTGTGGGGGGGGGGACATGGACTGGAAATGGGTTGTGATGGGGAGGGGGACCTGGACTGGAAAAGGGCTATGGGGGGGGGGGAACGTGGAATGGAAAAGGGCTATGGGGGAGGGGGAACTTGGACTGGAAATGGGCTATGGTGGAGGGAGGGGGAACTTGGACTGGAAATAGGCTGTGATTAGGGGGACTTGGACTGGAAATGGGTTGTGCTGGGGGGGGGACCTGGACTGGAAAAGGGCTATGGGGGGGCATTGGACTGGAAAGAAATAGGCTGTGATGGGGAGGGGGACCTGGACTGTAAATGGGCTATGTGGGGGGGGGGACATGGACTGGAAATGGGTTGTGATGGGGAGGGGGACCTGGACTGGAAAAGGGCTATGGGGGGGGGAACGTGGACTGGAAATGGGCTATGGTGGAGGGAGGGGGAACTTGGACTGGAAATAGGCTGTGATTAGGGGGGCTAGGACTGCAAATGGGCTGTGATGGTGCAGGGGGACTCGGACTGCAAATGGGATGTGATGGGGGGGGGCCTAGGACTGGAAATAGGCTGTGATGGGGGACTTGGACTGGAAATGGGCTGTGATGGGCGGGGGCTAGGACTGGAAATGGCCTGTGATGTGAAGGCTAGCACTGGAAATGGGCTTATGAAGAGCTGGAATAGGACTGGAAATGGGCTGATGTGGGGCATGGGAGAATGGGACTAGAAGGGAGTGGATGCTGGGTGGGTCTAGACCTATAAGGGAACTGATTTTGGGGGAGGACTAGAATAGATGGGGAATGAGTGGAGAGGGGAAAAAATATTTTGTGTGGAAGAAAAGTCTACGATGGGCCGGGTATTGGGAGAGTAAGAGGGGCTTGAGAATGGAAGGGTGAAATTTAAATGGATGATAAAGGAATAAGGAAAGAATTGGGGGAAAGAGCAAAAGGGAAACAATCAGTATGTTAAAGCAGAAATAGAGAGAGAATGGAAAACATCTAAAAGAGAAGAAAGGACAAATGGATAGCTCGCAGAAGACACGAAGAAACCAGAAGAAAGTGACTGGAGCAATTGCAACTGAAAAATAAAAAGCCCAAACAGAAGGTAGAAAAATACTTTTTATTTTGAATTTATTAGCTGGAATATGTTTGGTCTGGGAAGTGTGTACTGATAACATCTTTGTGTTTTTGTTTAGTGCAAGAGGAAATTACTTTATAGTTTTATTTCTCCAGTGTTGTACATTTCATGTTTGGATTTTGGGGTTCCCAGTTTAATTATTATCTGACCAAGGAAGTTAGCCTACACGTATCCTCGGTAATTTTTGTGGGTGGGGCTGGGGGCGGGGCAGGGGTGGGACTAGGGGCAGAGAATGGGTGGAGCATGGCGAGCCACAGGTGTCGGGTTTTTCTCGGTGAAAAAGTTGGTAACCCTAGGTAGTAGGGGGTATATTTAATGGGATATGGAAAGTTACCAGGTGGTGGCCTGACCAGGGGACCTCTGTGGTAGAGGGGGAGGTACGTCTTGGCTGGTTTGCAATAGAGGCTGGGAGGAAGACAAAGTCAAGGGAGTTTCCCTTTCTATGAGTGGATAGTTTTATAATTTGTCAATACCCCATGTCGGCCATCGAGTCAAGGAAGGAGATGGTGTGAGAGGAATTGAGTGATGGCAGGTTAAGATCTCCTAGGAAGATGTGTGTTTTTCTGAGGGGGGCAGTGCAAGCTAACTCAAGAATTGGGTTTAAGCAATGGTTGGGTGTTGGGAGCCTGTAAATGTGGCAAAGATAAAAGGTTTTATTTTCAATTGTAAGCAGGTTCATACCATCTAGGTTGTTGGATGATGAGAGGATGACTTTGAGCTCTTTTTTGCATAAAATGAGGACTCCCCCCCCCCCTGTAGGGGTACCTAGAGCAAGTAAACAGATCAAATCCTTGTATTTGCAAAAGGCTTATTAGGGCATTGCCAGTGGGGGATACCCAGGTCTTGGTGATAGAGAATATCTGGCTTCTTATTCTCTACTAGGTCTGTGATTGTTGGTAGTTTATTCCTTACTGATCATGCATTGATAAGGATGCACTTCAGTGCAGTAGGTGCATGTGAGGGGTATATGGTTTGGATCTTAATATGTACACCTTAGAGGAAAGGCGGAATAGAGGTGATATGATTGAGACCTTTAAATTCCTCCATGGCATAAATGCACAGGAGGAGAGCCTCTTTCGAATGAAAGCAAGCTCTGTTATGAGGGGACATGGGATGAGGGTGAAAGGGGATAGATTCAGGAGTGATATGCGGAAATATTTCTTTACAGAAAGAGTGGTGGATCCGTGGAATAGTCTCCCAGTGGAGGTGGTAGAGATGAGGACAGTAACTGAATTCAAAAAACATGGGACAAACACAGAGGATCTCTAAAGGAAAAGAGGGGACTGTTGTAGTTGTTGATATGGAAGGACAGACTAGATAGGCCATGTGGTCTTTTTCTGTCGTCATTTTTCTATGTTTCTATGATATGCCTATGTTGGATTGATACGTATCAGTCTGGTGCGATGTTTATTGTGCCTTGGGTGAGGGCCATATGTATATATGGCAGGAACTGGCAGGGGGTAGAGGTTGTTATTCCTGGATGTTGTGTATCTAATTGGGATGGGGCTAAAGGGGGCATTTTGGGAGAGGGAAAGAGTGCTGCTTATCTGGTAAGATAATAGGAGTATGTAGGTTAAGCTATGGAATAATTTGTAATAGCCCATTGTAGGGGTCTGAGCAGTTTGAGTCTTGTTTTAGGAGTGTGGTGTGTGCGTGTATTCTGGGTGAGGAGTTGAGCTACGAGTTTCCGGTGTGCAAGGTTGTGAGGTTCAGTGGTGTTTGCCAGCAGGGGGATTGAGTGGTTTAGCATGAGCAATTAGAAGCAAATTTGCATGATGCAGAAGTTATTTGACAACATAGCATGGTAGGCAACAATGTTACAATTATTTGATTGAATTGATGTATGTTATCTGGTACAGTGCAGTGGTCGTTACAACTTCACATTCCTCAGAAGGTAGTAGATTCGTCCCCTGTCGTCATTCCTTGCCTAAGGGCCACACCAAAGGGTCCTCTGATGAGGCCCTCAGGTGTGGGTCTGTCAGGTGCGGGCGCGCCTAACAGTGCGCTAACTTTTAAAGGAGGATTGTGCCACCCTGTGATGATGCTCTTTGGGCGGAGCTAGGCAGACACGTGTGGCTAAGGGGTTTCTCTTTCGGCAGAGAGGGGCAAGGCAGAACAGTAGACAAGTTGATTAAAGTCAGTCTTGCCTCCTTTGTTGCGATCGGTAGTTGGATTCTTTCCTTCCTGTGCAGACAAGGAACCGGCTGAGGGATGGGAGTGGGTATGTGCTGCTTCTCTCCCTCGGGGGTTGAGATGGAGAGCTCGTCCCCCGGTATGGCCAAAGAGACCTGAACTGAATATAAACTCTTCTCTGAGAGGCAACTTACCTACAACTCAGGCTACAATGCTGGAAACTATAAAAAGACCATAAGGAAAGAACACCCAGGCCTTCACTAATAGCTTTTCTTTTTTTTAATTCTTTATTTATGGAACCACATAAGAAAAAAAGCACATTGTATAGATAAATACAAACAACGCCACTGGGTGGGACTGACTCTTGTCCACCACTCCAGAGGCTAGTTGTCAACAGAATGTGGTACATCATTTTATGTTATTTATCCCCCCCCCTCCTCCCCACCCCAGCACAGCTCTCCTCAGACTATCCTAACCAAGAACTTTCCTATAAGACCCACCCCCTTTCTCTGTCAACGGGATCCCATCTAATTTACCCCATTTGTAAGACCTCATTATAGGCATATGGTCCAAGCTGTTGGAATACGGTTCCCAGATCAACAGAAAGGAAGCCCAGCGTTTACCACTGCCCTTAGCCCCCCTCCTCTCGAAGAACATCAGTTGATGAAAACTGTTACGCCATTCCCAGAAGGTAGGGGGCAGTCTGTTCTCTCTATCAATGAAGTATCGGGCCCTTCCCCACCAGACATGCCTTTCTCACCAGTGTTCGTTCCCATCTCCCCTTTGAGTGGAGTGGCCCCAACTGATCCAGTGCTACCAAGGCTCCAGACCATTTAATCTGTTGCTAAAGCAACACACTCATATACTGGCTAATCCTTTCCCAATATGCATGGATTTTCCGACAGCCCCACCACATATGCCCCAGGCCTGCTAAGGGTGACGCACATTTAGGGCATCGCCCATCACAATCCAGGCCACTCCGCAACACTCTTCTTGGGGAGAAGTGTGAACATAAGAACATAAGATATGCCATACTGGGTCAGACCAAGGTCCATCAAGCCCAGTATTCTGTTTCCAACAGTGGCCAATCTAGGTCATATGTACCTAGCAGTTTCCCCAAGGGACACAGGTTCCACAATGCTTGTATTGGGTCAAGCATTGATATCCTGGGTCCCTTCTTAATAATGGTTTATGGACCTTTCCTCCAGGAACTTGTCCAAACCTTTTTTAAACCCAGCTACACTAACGGCCTTTACTACATCCTCCGGTAACAAATTCCAGAGTTTGATTACACGTTGAGTGAAAAAATATTTTCTTTTATTAGTCTTAAATAGTTTACCCTGTAGCTTCATTGCATGTCCCCTAGTCTTTGTATATTCTGATAAGGTAAACAATCGATCTACATTTACCCGTTCCACTCCGTTCATTAATTTATAGACTTCTATCATATCTCCCCTCAGCCGTCTCTTTTCCAGGTTAAGGAGCCCTAACCTTTTTAGCCTTTCTTCATAGGAATATCCTTCCATCCCCTTTACCATTTTGGTGGCTCTTCTCTGAACCTTTTCCAAAATCGCTATATCCTTTTTAAGATACGGCGACCAGAATTGCACACAATATTCAAGGTGCGGTCTCACCATGGAACGATATAGAGCCATTATAATATCCTTTGTTTTATTTTCCATTCCTTTCCTTATCATACCTAGCATTCTATTTGCTCTCTTGGCCGCCGCTGCACACTGGGCCGAGGGTTTTAACATGGTATCCACAATGACGCCTAAATCTTTTTCCTGGGTGGTGATTCCTAATGTGGAACCTTGCATCGTGTAACTATAGTTTGGGTTGTTCTTCCCTAGGTGCATAACCTTGCACTTGTCCACATTAAATTTCATCTGCCATTTGATGCCCAGTCTTCCAATTTATCAAGATCCTCTTGCAATTTTCCACAATCCTCTTGGGTTTTAACAACTTTAAATAGTTTTGTGTCATCTGCAAATTTGATAACCTCACTTGTTGTTCCCTTTTCCAGTTTATCTAATAGTTGTAATACATCTTCCCGACGTATTGATATTTCCTTCAATTCTTCCACACCTTTAAATACCACTTCAGTCATGGGTAACATCCCTACATCTTCCTCAGTAAAGACCGAAGCAAAGAATTCATTCGGTCTCTCTGCTATCGCCTTGTTGCCTGTTAGTGCCCCTTTAAGCCCTTTATCAACTAATGGACTAACTGACTCTCTCACAGGTTTTTTGCTACGAATGTACTTGAAAAAGTCTTTATTACATGTTTTTGCTTCCACTGTTTTTGCTTGTACTGTTTCCAGGTTTCATCTTTTGGCTCTTTTTTCCATTTCCTGAAAGATGCTTTTGTTGGCAACAGCCTCTCTGACCTCACCTTTAAACCATGCTGGCAGTTTTTTGGACTTCCTTCCACTTTTCTTAAAGCGTGGAATACAGCTGGTCTGGGCTTCCAAGATAGTATTTTTCAACAACACCCAAGCTTGATGTACGTCTTTAACCTTTGCAACTGCTCCTTTTAGTTTTTTCTTAACTGTTTTTCTCATTTTATCATAGTCTGCCTTTCGAAAGTTAAAAGGTAGTACTGTGGATTTCCTTACTATCCCTCCTCCACTAATTAAATCAAACGTGATCATGCTATGATCACTATTGCCAAGTGGCCCCAAAACCCTTATCTCTTGCACCAGATCTGGTGTTCCACTAAAGCGTGGAATACAGCTAACCATACCCAAGCTTGATGTAAGTCTTTAACCTTTGCAACTGCTCCTTTTAGTTTTTTCATAACTATTTTCCCAAATTTATCATAGTCTCCCTTTCGAAAGTTAAAAGGTAGTACTGTGGATTTCCTTACTATCCCTCCTCTACTAATTAAATCAAACGCGATCATGCTATGATCACTATTGCCAAGTGGCCCCAAAACCCTTATCTCTTGCACCAGATCTGGTGTTCCACTAAGGACTAGGTCCAATATGGCTTCCTCTCTGGTCGGTTCATGAACCAGCTGCTCCAAGAAGCAGTCATTTATTTCATCTAGGAACTTTATCTCCCTAGCATGTCCTGCTGTGACACTGACCCAGTTGATACCGGAGTAATTGAAATCACCCATTTTACTACTGTGCTGTAACATTTGTTAGCTTCCTTGATTTCTTTGAGCATTTCATCATCAGTTTGTTCATTCTGGCCAGGCGGTCGATAGTACACCCCCACTGCCATCGCCTTCCCCTTTTTACATAGAATTTCAATCCATAGAGATTCTACAGCAAATTTTGTTTCCTGTAAAACTTTAATCCTTTCTGACTCAATGCCCTCTCTAACAGAGTGCAACCCCTCCACCAATTTGATCAGCTCTATCATTACGATATAGTTTGTACCCAGGTATCACAGTGTCCCACTCCTCCTTCCACCATGTCTCTCATATTCAAATCATATCTTACCTCTCATTTAGTGCTATATATTCTAACTCTCCCATCTTATTTTTTAGACTTCTAGCATTTGCATACAAGCATTTTAGAGACTGTATTTTATTCATATTTAATCTGGCTATTGGTAGGCATGGGTAATTTGGGATCTTTAAGCTCTGTCTGCTCCATACTCGAGGGCATTTGGGCTACTTTACTCTTTTTTGGAACCTCTCTGCTTTTGGTAGTATCCTTCAAGGATACATTCTTCCGAACCATGCGCTCTTGTGCGACTGTCGGCTTTCCCCTATTATCTAGTTTAAAAGCTGCTCTATCTCCTTTTTAAAGGTTAATGCCAGCAGCCTGGTTCCATCCCGGTTAAGGTGAAGCCCATCCCTTCGGAAAAGCCCCTCCTGCCCTAGATGATTTAGTTGCTTCATTTAGGAAGTACTAAAAGACCTATTGCTATAACCCCCCCTGGGACCATGAAGGCTTCCATACTTTGCAGAGAAAGGCATACCAAGGATAATGACTACAGTGAAAGAAATAAGACCACTGCAACAGTCTTACTATGCAGAACCTCTTACTCTGCTCTGCAAGAAAAAGAATATTTCTCTGAGATTCTCCATTCCTGTCAGTCACCTAGGACAACATTTTTCTTTTGTCTCTAGATTCTCTCTGCCCCCACTTTTTCTTTAGAAGAAAAACCGAGTGTCCTTACTTCCAACCCTCTGGTTTTTCATTTTTCATTAAAGGTAACATGGTGACTTCTCTGGGTAGTTGAGCTAAACTATGTTCAGTCAGGCGGCTCATTGTTGATAGACTGGTTACCCGTAGCTGCTGTTATATCGATCCATCTCATTGTGGCCTTCCTCTTTTGCGTTGACCTTCTACCTTGCCAAGCATGATGTTTTTCTCTAACAATCTCTCTCTTCTCATGATGTGTCCAAAGTATGAAAGTCAAAGTTTTGTCATCTGAGCTTCTAAGGAAAGCTTAGGTTTGATCTTCTCTAATACTGACTGGTTTGTTCTTCGGGCAGCCCATGGTATACACAGTATTCGCTGCCAGCACCATAATTCAAAGGCATCAATTTTCTTCCTGTCTATCTTTTTCACTGTCCAGCTTTCACATCCATATGATGATGAGGAAAATACCATGGCTTGGAGAAGTCAAATCTTTGCATGGAGAGAGATGTCTCTGCTCTTGAGGATCTTATCTAGGTCCTTCATAGCCATTCTGCCAAGAGCAATGCGTCGTCTGATTTCTTGACTGCTTGTCCTTTCTTTATTGATTGTTGATCCAAGCAGGTTAAAGTTATCGACTATTTCAATTTCTTCTCCATAAATGATGAACTTATTGATTTTGCCAGTTGTCAGGATCTTTTATGACGGAGAGAAAGTGATCACATTTTGGGTTTTTTACTTTGTTTTTGGATCAAAAACTACATAAAATTATATAGCAAATGTTGTTTCAAATGAATGCACACCCCTTGTTTCTATGTAGTTGAGTTTTAGTTTATTTAAATCTTGATATACAGCCATCCTGAAACAGCAAGGCAGTTTACAACAAAAAAATAAAAAATAAAACAAAGGAAATAGGGAAAAGAACTACCATTAAAAAAATAGAAAGTCCATTCATACCAGGGACCTGCAATGGCCACAAAGAAATCTTGCAATGCTTACCTTACAACTTCGGCACAGCAGAGCTGTTTGCTTCCTGTCCTTCCGACACCCAATGCCAACTTCATCAGCATCGGGTGATGGAGGGGGAGGAAGCAAACAGCCCCGAAGTGCTGACGTTGTAAGAAAGCGCCACAGGGCTGTTTGCAGCCATTGCTGCCACTACAGGTTTTGGAGAGGGGCGGCAGCAGCGGCAGCAACGGGTGCCCCAGGGGGTGGGGGCCTAAGGGATGGGGTTTGCCTTAGGCGCCTCATTTCCCTTGTGTGGCCCTGGTCAGGAGCCATATGAAGAATAAGCAGAATATCGCCGGCACAGTAGTAAGTGGAGATTGCAAACTGCTGCGGAAGGCGAGTAAGGATGTGTAGTAGTAATCTGACTTGTTCAAATAGGTGTTCTGAGGCCTACTGCAATATTTACAGTGCTGCCTTTTCCTACATAGGGTCCTTGTGTGAATTTGGAAGTTAGTGCTCTGTCCTGAGTGACTGTTTTTGCAGAATTTCAAAATATGCCTGGTACTAAGATGACTCTAAAATCAGAAATGTCTTATGGATGGTAAGTTCTGTGGGAAGATGTCCTACTGTAGCTCTGCTCTGCATCAGTTGTTGCGGGAGGGGCCAGGCATTCTGTGGTTGTAGAATATATGTTTGGCGTTAACCCCATATTGAGGCAGCCATGAGGCTCTTACACAAGGATTGGAGGATCGCCAATGTAACACCAATTTTTAAAAAGGGTTCGAGGGGTGATCCGGGAAACTACAGACCGGTGAGCCTGACATCAGTACCGGGAAAAATGGTAGAAACCATCATAAAGAATAAAATTACTCAGCATATAGATAGTCATGACCTAATGGGAGACAGCCAACATGGCTTTAGACAAGGAAGATCTTGTCTTACTAATCTGTTATGTTTTTTTGAAGGAGTGAATAAACAGGTGGACAAAGGTGAGTCGGTTGATATTGTGTATCTGGACTTTCAGAAAGCCTTTGACAAGGTCCCTCATGAGAGACTTTTGGCAAAACTAAAGAGTCATGGGATAGGAGGCAGTGTACTACTGTGGATCAGGAACTGGTTAAAAGATAGAAAGCAGAGGGTAGGGCTAAATGGCCAATTTTCCCAATGGAGAAAGGTGAATAGTGGTGTACCCCAGGGATCTGTGCTGGGTCCGCTGCTTTTTGACATATTCATAAATGACCTGGAAAGTGGAATAACGAGTGAGGTTATCAAATTTGCTGATGACACAAAACTATTTAAAGTTGTTAAAACCCAGGAGGATTGTGGAAAATTGCAAGAGGATCTTGATAAATTGGAAGACTGGGCATCAAAATGGCAGATGAAATTTAATGTGGAGAAGTGCAAGGTTATGCACCTAGGGAAGAACAACCCAAACTATGGTTACACGATGCAAGGTTCCACATTAGGAACCACCACCCAAGAAAAAGATTTAGGCGTCCTTGTGGATACCATGTTAAAACCCTCGGCCCAGTGTGCAGCGGCGGCCAAGAGAGCAAATAGAATGCTAGGTATGATAAGGAAAGGAATGGAAAATAAAACAAAAGATATTATAATGCCTCTATATCGTTCCATGGTGAGACCGCACCTTGAATATTGTGTGCAATTCTGGTCGCCATATCTTAAAAAGGATATAGCAATTTTAGAAAAGGTTCAGAGAAGAGCCACCAAAATGGTAAAGGGGATGGAAGGCTACTCCTATGAAGAAAGGCTAAAAAGGTTGGGGCTCTTTAACCTGGAAAAGAGACGGCTGAGGGGAGATATGATAGAAGTCTATAAATTAATGAACGGAGTGGAACGGGTAAACGTAGATCGATTGTTTACCTTATCAGAATATAGAAAGACTAGGGGACATGCAATGAAGCTACAGGGTAAACTATTTAAGACTAATAAAAGAAAATATTTTTTCACTCAACGTGTAATCAAACTCTGGAATTTGTTACCGGAGGATGTAGTAAAGGCTGTTAGTGTAGCTGGGTTTAAAAAAGGTTTGGACAAGTTCCTGGAGGAAAGGTCCATAAACCATTATTAAGAAGGGACCCAGGATATCAATGCTTGAACCAATACAAGCATTGTGGAACCTGTGTCCCTTGGGGAAACTGCTAGGTACGTATGACCTAGATTGGCCACTGTTGGAAACAGAATACTGGGCTTGATGGACCTTGGTCTGACCCAGTATGGCATATCTTATGTTCTTATGTTCTTATGATCAGCCTGACTCTTCCCCCAAGCCATGAGGCTCTTACACAAGCGATCAGCCTGACCCTTCCCCCAAGCCATGAGGCTCTTACATAAAGTAATCAGCCTGCTATTTCAGTAGACACCCTTCCCCCATTCCAGGTCTGAGCACAGTATCCCCTAGCCCAGAAACCAACAGACCAGAGCACACCGGTTTGGACAGGTCACCCAGGTACCTTCCCCAGGGGCTGCTGATTGGTGGACAGGAAATACCTGTGGCAAATGGGATTATAGAATGAGTTTAAAATTGCACTGTATATAAGGCATTGGAGGACGTCCCTCGGGGCTCAGACTCTTGTGGAGGTTGCTGGTATCTCTGTCTGGGCCTGTGCGCACATTAAAAGTTCCTGTTTGCATTCCAGCCTGTCTGTGAGTTTTCCTTCTGTGGGTGAGTGATTGAATAAGAGCTTTTCACAGCGCTTGCTATAACATTTCTGGTGCATTGGCCGGGAAACCATTAAAAGAAAAGCCTCTCTCTCATCACACCCACGGTGGGAAGACTACTGCTTTTTGCAGGATCAGGGCCTCCACCGGTCAGGGACCGACCCCTCCAGGTGATTAACGATCCTTGGCGCCACGGGGCCCCTTTGTGCTCCGAAGGACTCTTTGACTTGTGTGGTCAGTCGGTCCCTGCGGCTGAATCCCCGATTGAAAACCGGCTGGATAGACTGGCATCCAAACTCTTCCTGATCAGAGGTCTGGTAAGTACTGCCTTACTGTTTTGGGTAGTAAATTCTGTGAACCTGTAGCGGCCCGATCACCCGCAACGAACGGTCCTAGTAGGGACCCCGGGGGGGGGGGGGAGGGGGGTTTCTGAAGCCACCGTTCGTCCAGTTTTGAGTAGAAATCAGAGTACCAGTAAGATAACTGCAGTATGAATTAATTTTGCTACCTTGGGCCCCTTAAAAAGTATTTAAAGTGCAGCGCTGCCAAAGCTATTGAAGAAAAATTGCCTAGGATATTAGTATTAACTCCCTTAAGTGTGCCAAGCTAATTATTAAAATTTTGTACTGACCGCAATTTGTCTTTGTCTGCGGGCCGGCTGGCCCTCCTGGATCCGTTGTTCTTGTTTTGCACGCCGCGGGCCGGCTGGCCCCCTTTAAACTGTTCCCTTCTTGTTTTGCACGCCGCGGGCCGGCTGGCCCCTTTTAAACTGCTCCCTTCTTGGTTTGCGCGCCATGGCCCAGCTGGCTCTCCCCATGTAAATTGTTTTTTTTTCTGCCTGTGTGGTTTGCGCGCCGTGGCCCGGCTGGCTCTCCTCTGATTTGGTTGTTTGCCTGTCGGCGAGTGAGGGCTGGGCGTGCCGGAGCGTCCGTTTCGGGCCTGCCGCCGCTTGTCTCTGCTGGCACCTTTTGGTTGTACCGGACTGTTCCCGGGGAGTCCCGATCTGCGTTCCCCTGCTTCCCTTCAAGATCCGGAGCTGTTTGACCCGATGCCTGTTCCCTTGTTTCTTTTTTAAAGTTCGGGAACAGCTGAGTCGTGTCCGGAGGTGTGCAGAGCTGAATCCGGTGTGGAACGCACGAGGAGGCGGCCATCTTGAAAAGAGCACGTGTAAGCTACACTCAAATACACTTAAAGCGATTCTGGAGCTCCATCTAGTGGACATTGGCTGTATTTACCATACTGCTATTCCTCATGGTTAAAGTGATCCTGGAGCTCCATCTGGTGGACATTTTAAGAATAGCTAGCTTACTCTTATCTAAATCAAATCTGAGTGTATATTTTGTAAATTGCCAAGACCTATATTGTAAAATATTTTGTGTTTTTTGTCTCTCTCTCTCTCTCCCCTCCTGAATTGAGACTAGATAGGGTCTGTATTATAAATTGTATTATTTTTCCTGAATTAAGACTAGATAGGATCTGTATTGTAAATTGTATTATTTTTCCTGAATTAAGACTAGATAGAATCTGTATTGTAAATTGCATTTTTTCTTATTGTAAATTGCATTTTTTCTGAATTGAGATTAGGTTAGAAGATCTGATCCACATTGTATACTGCACTTAGTTATTGAACTAGAATTAGAGCATGGGGTCGGGAAAGTCAAAAGTGAAAATGCCCCTACAGTGCATGCTTCACAATTTTAAATCTGGGTTTAGAGAGGATTACGGGGTACCTCTCTCCGCCTCCAGATTATCCTTTTTGTGTGAGAGGGAATGGCCAGCCTTAGTTAAGCTATGGCCTCCCCAGGGGTCCATTGACCTGGCCACTGTGTCCTTGGTCCATCAAATTGTAGCAAAAGAGCACCCTGACCAGTTCCCATATATTGACTCATGGCTGACCATATGCCAACTCAGACCAAGGTGGCTCCAGCGCTGTCACGAGGATCAGTGTAGAGTAATGGTGGCGGCCATCGGCCGCCAAAAGGGACGGACACCCGCCCCTATCTACCAGGGACGGGACTCTCTTGATATTCCTCCACGCCCCCTCCCTCTACTTCAATCCCGTGTCCCATCCGCACCACTGCAGGATCCGCCCACAGCTGAAAGGTCAGGAAGACCTCTTCTTGGGGTGGGTGATACCAGATTTAGGGAAGATTCTACGGACTCTGGCCCCTCATCTTCAGATTCCCCTCCCACTTCTGGTGCCACCTCCAGTGCCACCATCTCCTCCCCTGAGAGCACAGAGGCTGAGCTTGAATCGTCCACCCCGGTAGCCTGCCGCCTGCGGTCGCATGATCTCCAATTGCCACTACGACAAGTACAGGGGCTCCCGTACCTTGATGCTGCTGGGCGTGTGACACTGGGACCATCCAGCCTGATTTATGTCCCTTTCTCCACCACGGACCTGTTGAACTGGAAAACATAGAAACATAGAAACATGATGACAGAAAAAGACCACAAGGCCCATCTAGTCTGTCCTTCCATAACAACAACTACAACAGTCCACTTTTTACCTTTAGAGATCCTCTGTGTTGGTCCCATGCTTTTTTTAATTCAGTTACTGTCCTCATCTCTACCACCTCCACTGGGAGACTATTCCACGGATCCACTACTCTTTCCGTAAAGAAATATTTCCGCATATCACTCCTGAATCTATCTCCCTTCACCCTCATCCCATGTCCCCTCGTCGCAGAACTTGCTTTCAATTGAAAGAGGCTCTCTCCCTGAACATTTATGCCACGGAGGTATTTAAACATCTCAATCATATCACCTCTATCCCGCCTTTCCTCTAAGGTGTACATATTAAGATCCTTAAGTCTGTCCTCATATGCTTTATAATGAAGACTACTAATCATCTTAGTAGCAACCCTCTGCACCGACTCCATCCTGTTCACATCCTTTTGAAGGTGCGGTCTCCAGAATTGCACACCATACTCCAAATGAGGTCGCACCAAAGACTTATACAGAGGCATTATCACCTCCTTTTTTCTGCTAGCCATTCCTCTCTGTATGCACCCAAGCATCCTTCTAGTTTTTGCCGTCGCCTTTTCTACCTGTTTAGCTACTTTAAGATCGGACACAACTACGCCTAGGTCCCGCTCTTCTTTAGTGGACAAAAGTACTTTACCTCCTATGCTGTATTGCTCCCTTGGATTGCTGCAGCCCAAATGCAGGACCTTACATTTTTTAACATTAAATCCCAGCTGCCAAATTCTAGACCATTCTTCAAGCTTAGCTAGATCCCTCCTCATGTTATCTACACCTTCCTGGGTGTCTACTTTATTGCAGATTTTGGTATCATCCGCAAAGAGGCAAACCTTACCCGACAGCCCTTCCGCTATATCACTAACAAAGATGTTAAAAAGAATCGGACCAAGGACAGATCCCTGGGGCACACCACTGGTAACATCCTTCTCCTCAGAGTGAGCTCCATTTACTTGTACTCTTTGTCGCCTCCCACCCAACCAATTTCTAACCCAAGCAGTAACTTTAGGGTCCATCCCTAGGGTGCTCAGTTTGTTTATAAGTCGCCTGTGAGGAACAGTGTCAAAGGCTTTACTGAAATCTAAATACACCACATCTAGAGCTCTCCCTCGGTCCAACTCCCTGGTCACCCAGTCAAAGAAATCAATCAGATTTGTCTGACAAGACCTGCCTCTGGTGAATCCATGCTGCCTCGGATCCTGTAATCCGCTGGACTCCAGAAACCTCACTATTTTCTCTTTCAACAGCGTTTCCATTAATTTACTCACCACTGAAGTTAAACTAACCGGCCTGTAGTTTTCAACCACATCCTTACTTCCGCTTTTGTGTAAAGGCACCACATGAGCCTCTCTCCAGTCCTTTGGCACCACTCCCGACTCCAACGAGGCATTGAAAAGGTCAGTCAGTGGAGTTGCTAGAACGTCCCCAAGTTCCCTCAGTATTCTAGGGTGTATCCCATCCGGTCCCATCGCTTTGTCTACTTTAAGTTGAGCTAGTTTCTCACGAACACAGTCTTCTGAAAATTGTTCAAGATGTCCCTCGCTTCTGTTCTTATTTGTGGGTGTTTTCTGAGGTCCTGCTCCTGGTTCTTCATCTGTGAACACAGAACAAAAATATTTGTTAAGCAATTCTGCTTTATCCTTATCAGCTTCTACATATTCCCCCCCTGTACCCTTGAGTCTGACAATACCACTTTTGCCCTTCCTCTTCTCACTAATATATCTGAAAAATGTCTTATCTCCCCATTTTATTGCATTGGCTATTTCCTCCTCCTTTTGAATCTTTGCCTTCTTGACTACTTTGCTAGCTTCTCTAAGTTTTTCCAAATACAGATGCCTGTCTTCCTTTCTCTGTGATCTCTTGTATTTCATGAAGGCCTCCCTCTTTTTCTTCACTTTTTCAGCTACTTCCTTCGAAAACCATAGCGGTCTCCTGTTCCTTTTGCCTTTATTTACCATTTTAACAAAAAGGTTGGTTGCCTTTAAAATACCCCCTTTCAGTTTTGCCCACTGTTGTTCTACATCCCCCAGCTGTTCCCATCCCACTAACGACTCCCTGAGGTATTGGCCCATCTTCGCAAAGTTAGTCTTCCTAAAGTCTAAGATCTTCACCTTGGAATGGATTCTAACAGCCCTAGTCCTAATACTGAACCACACCATCTGGTGATCACTGGATGCAAAATGATCTCCCACTACAACATCAGAAACACTTTCACCATTGGTAAGCACCAAGTCCAGTATGGCCCCTTCACGTGTGGGGTCTGTTACCAATTGCCTGAATAGTTCTCCCTGTAGAGAATCCAGGATCTCCTTACTCCTAGATGATACTGCAGCAGGAAAGTGCCAATCAACATCTGGCATATTGAAATCTCCTAGCAGTAGCACTTCCCCTTTCCTAGCAATGCTGCGTATGTCTTCAATTAACTCTCTGTCCACCTCTTCCTCTTGTGAGGGAGGTCTGTATATCACACCAATGCAAATAGATTTCTCTTTCCCTCTTTCTAGTTTAACCCACAATGCCTCCTCTCTCCCTTTTAAGCTCTGTAATTCCAAAGCTTTAATAGTAGTTTTTACATATAGTGCTACTCCTCCTCCCCTTCTTCCTACCCTGTCCTTTCTGAATAAAGTATAGCCAGGTATAGTTACATCCCAGTCATGGTTTTCTGTGAACCATGTTTCTGTAACTGCCACTAAATCTAAGTCAGCCACTCCCACCAAAGCTTCAACTTCAGAGATCTTATTTCCCATGCTACGGGCATTAATACACACTGCTTTCCATATGTTACCCCTGTTACCCATTTCCATAAAGGTATTTAATGTATCACTTACCTGGGGGCTTTCACTTACCTGGGGGCTTTCTTCACCCATCCCCAACGAATCTAGTTTAAAGCCCTCTTCAGTAGATTAGCCAGTCTACTACCAAAGATGTGTTGACCTTTCTTGGACAGATGGATGCCATCTCTGCTCTGCAACCCTTGGAACAGCATCCCATGGTCTAGGAAACCAAAACGCTCTCGAAGACACCATCCACGCAGCCATGCATTAATCTCCAGGATGCGAGCCTCTCTGCCTTGGCCTTTACCCTCAACAGGGAGGATTGAAGAGAACACCACCTGTGCACCTACCTGCTTCACCCTCTGTCCCAGAGCCATGAAGTCACTTTTGATACGTTCCGAGGTATACCTGGCAGTATCATTTGTTCCAACATGGATTAGCAACATTGGGTAATAGTCAGTGGGCTTGATGAGTCTTGGCAAATTCTCCGTAACATTTTGGATCTTGGCACCAGGCAGACAGCATACCTCTCTGGACATCAAGTCTGGTCGGCAGATGGACGCCTCAGTACCCCTCAGAAGAGAGTCTCCAACCACCACTACCCTTCGTTTCCTTCTGGTCACTGATTCTGCAACTATGGGGTACTTGAACTCTGGTTCTTCCCTTTCCAGGGATGCTTTCACCTCCTCCACTTCCAGGGCTGCATAATGGTTCTTCAATTCAAGGGCTGGAGAAGTTGGATTGGTGATTTTGCAGGCTCTGGTGACTTTTGTCCAACCATCGACATTCTGTTGACACCCATCTTCTCCTGTGCTGGAGAGCCTGGTTGCTGCAAGCAGCATCTCATCAATGTACTTCTCACTGTCTTGAATGCTCCTCAGCCTCGCCACCTCCTCTCTGAGTTCCTCCACTTGTTTCCTCAGAGCTTCAGCATGCAGGCACCCTGCACATGGAACTGGTTCTTCAACTGGCAATAGGGCCTCTGTCTGGACTGAGGCAGAAGCTGTAACGGGGGCAACAGCTTTAGCAATACGATTTTTCCCAGCCATTGTTCTGTTTGTGGAGCTTAGGTATCTGTTAAAGCAAAAGAGAGAGATCTACGAAGTACCAGCTGGTTTCGCAGCTGTCCTTTCAGAGAAAAAGCAGTTAAATCTCTTTAATTATATTCAAAATGTGCTGGTCCAATTCACTGTGATTTGATAAAGGGGGAGGTGCCCTATAAAGCAAGACTGCTCACTAGGGGTGGGTGGGAGTCGGGATGGGTAGGGAGGGAACTAACACTATGCTTCCTATACTGAAAAGCCCCAAGAACTGACAGACCTTATGACCAGTAGTATGCAAACACACCAGCCTGCCTGGTCAGACACTAGACAACTGCTTTCTACTTTGTACAGCACAGAAGAACGAGGGCGAGGCCGCGGATACGGGGGGCCGAGGTTTCCCCTAGCCCCCAATCAATGTGCCTACTGCAAAGAGGAGGGACATTGGAAGAATGAATGTCCAAATCGTAACACAAGATGAGGGAGATACCCATCCACAAGGGGCGCGAGAGCACCTGTAAGTACTACACGGGAGCAAAAACCAGTATGATGCTTTCCCGCCTCCACCGGAACCAGCCACTGAAGGCCTTGTAACCATGGAACATTATGACTCAGATGACTACTAGGCCAGACCGGGCACCAAGTTTCTGTTGGGTCCCCAGGAGCCTATGGTCAACATGAATTTAGGGGGCCGGAGAATGCAATTCATGGTCGATACCGGAGCAACGGGGGAGAGGGCCCAGAGACCTTTTTCTGCAAAACCGCATGTGCCAGTTGGGGGGGGACGGACCATCACTCACCAGTTCCTGTATATGCCTGAATGTCCCATACCCTTGCTGGGTCAGGATGTTCTGGCAAAACCTCAGGCCCAAATCTCATTCGGGTCTGACGGCCAGGCTGAGCTCGAAATACCCAGCCTGGGCCCAACAGTTTTGGTACTGTCCGTCCCCCGAGAAGAAGAATGGCGGTTATATGAGAACAGGCCCAAATCTGATGTGGCTACCCTGGTTACATGGGAATCAGTGCCCCCTGGAGTATGGGCAGAAGGAAACCCCCCCCCCGGAATGGCCATTAACATCCCTCCCGTATGTGTTGAAATGAAGCCGGGAACCTCCCCGGTACATGTGCGACAATACCCGCTGCCACGGGCAGCTGTAGAAGGAATTCATCATCATCTGGTGCAGCTACTACAGCATGGTATCCTGCGGCCCTGCCAATCGGCATGGAACACTCCTTTGCTGCTAGTTCGAAAACCTGGAACCACCGATTATCGACCTGTTCAGGACCTCCGTCGTGTCAATGAGGCCACTGTGACTCTGCATCCAGTAGTACCAAACCAATGTTCCCTCTAATTTTCTGTAGGCTGTGTGCGCATAAAATATCAGCTGTGTGCAGCTTTTGAAGGAAGGTTAAATTTTTGTGCGCCACATAACGACACGTCAGAATATAGTATTGCCACCACATTGATTTTAATCAAATTAAATGAAAATAGATGATTACTAAATGAAGCGGAAAATTTCTAGTAATTACAATCACAACTTTTAAATTTTAAGACATCTGTGTTGTTTTCTATCAGAATCAGAACCGTAATTTTTGTGCGCTCTGTTGTAAAGTATGTGCGCTCGCTCGGCAAGGTGTGTGCGCGCGCACACGCGCACAGCTTAGAGGGAACAGTGTACCAAACCCTTATACACTGTTGGGCCTCATCCCGGCGACTGCTTCTCACTTCTCAGTACTGGACCTAAAAGATGCCTTCTTTTGTATACGCCTGGCTACTGCAAGCCAGCACCTGTATGCTTTCGAGAAAGAGGACCCTGCTACTGGCAGAAAGTCCCAAGTTACCTGGACTCGTTTACCACAGTGATTCAAGAATTCCCCTACCATTACCAGCACAGCATTGGCACAAGATCTTGCTAGTTTCCCTCCGGGGGAGCCCGGCAGACGAGTACTTCTGCAGTACGTTGATGACCTACTAATCGCTGCTGACTCTGAGGCTGAATGTGTACTGGCAACCACAGAGCTTCTCCAACTTCTGTACGATGGGGGATACCGAGTCTCCAGAAAAAAGGCTCAGTTATGTCAGTCGGAAGCGAAGTATCTGGGATTCCATCTGTCAAAAGGAAGCCGACGGTTGGGCAGCTGAGGGAGGAAGCAGTGTGCCGGATCCCAGTGCCAACAACCTGCAAGCAAGTACGTGCCTTTCTCGGGGCCGCTGGGTACTGTCGAATCTGGATTCCCAACTTCGCAAAGATCGCAAAGCCTCTCTATGAGTCTACAAAGGGGCCAGAGAAGAGCCCCCTTGAATGGGGTCGTGACCAACAGGAGGCCTTCGAACATTTGAAAAGGGCATTACTGTCATCACCAGCCCTAGGCCTTCCGGATGTCACCAAGTCTTTCACCCTCTATGTGCACGAGGCAGCAGGAACAGCTTTGGGGGTCTTGACCCAACAACTGGGGTCTTGGCCGCGACCAGTCGCCTACCTGTCTAAACTGCTGGATCCAGTGGCCAAGGGATGGCCACCTTGTCTGAGAGCAATAGCAGCAACAGCCTTGTTGGTGGAAGAGTCTGATAAACTGTCCATGGGCCAAGGCCTTCCAGTCACCGTCCCACATTCAGTCCGAACATTGCTAGAGCATAAAGGAAGTCACTGGTTCACCAGCTCCCGGATGTTGAAATACCAGAGCATGTTATGGGGAAATCCCAGAGTGCAAATAACTACCAGCCAAGCCTTAAACCCTGCTACATTCCTGCCTGTTGGCCCAGGACCACCTGATCACGACTGCCTGGAAGTGATGGATACAGTCTTCTCCGGTCGCCCTGACCTGACAGATGTGCCGTTAAGCAATCCGGATGAAACCTACTTCGTAGATGGAAGCAGTCTGGTGTTGGAGGGCCGCAGGTGTGCGGGGTACGCGGTGGTGACGATGGAAGAGATAGCCGAAGCTCAGCCTTTACCCCCTGGAACATCCGCACAGAAGGCTGAACTCATTGCCCTTAACCGTGCCTTAACCCTTGGGACTAACCATCATGTGAATATATACACAGACTCCCGGTATGCCTTTGCCACTCTCCATGCCCACGGGGCCCAGTACAGGGAAAGAGGGCTAGTTACTGCAGCTGGCTCTGAGATAAAGAACGGCCCCCAGATATTGGCCCTGTCCCAAATACACCCCTCTGCGGCTTGCCTCCAGTAATACAGCCCTCTAGCGCCTCTAGCGGTTGAGGTCTCACTTAAAAAGGGGGGAATGAGGCAGCCATGAGGCTCTTACACAAGTGATCAGCCTGACCCTTCCCCCAAGCCATGAGGCTCTTACACAAGCGATCAGCCTGACCCTTCTCCCAAGCCATGAGGCTCTTACATAAAGTAATCAGCCTGCTATTTCAGTAGACACCCTTCCCCCACTCCAGGTCTGAGCACAGTATCCCCTAGCCCAGAAACCAACAGACCAGAGCACACCGGTTTGGACAGGTCACCCAGGTACCTTCCCCAGGGGCTGCTGATTGGTGGACAGGAAATACCTGTGGCAAATGGGATTATAGAATGAGTTTAAAATTGTACTGTATATAAGGCATTGGAGGACGTCCCTCGGGGCTCAGACTCTTGTGGAGGTTGCTGGTATCTCTGTCTGGGCCTGTGCGCACATTAAAAGTTCCTGTTTGCATTCCAGCCTGTCTGTGAGTTTTCCTTCTGTGGGTGAGTGATTGAATAAGAGCTTTTCACAGCGCTTGCTATAACAATATGAGGCAGCATGTGTGCTGTGTGACTGGAGAGGGGAGTATGGCTCAAAGGAGTCTGAAGGGTGCAGTCTCTTGTACATCCCTCTCCTCCCAAGATGTGGTCTATAAGCACAAAAGCCTGCACTGCTGCCATCACTGCAGTTATTTGGGGGGGCGGGATGGGGGATGAGCACAGACAGTGGCAGGTTTTTCTCTTTTGGAAAGTTGGGAACTCTGACTAATCCCTTATCACAGTTTCACCACCTTGAGATCATCAGACACTATCATCCTAAGATCTCTCTCCCGCTGCGGACCCTTCAGACAGGATAGTGATGCCAGGGGGTGTGATGGAGGAAGGAAGAAAAAGTGGTGATGGTAGCATGAGGGGGGGGGAGGGAAGATGAGGCTGATGTTGGGGGTTGGGTTTGGGAGGAAGGACATTTGATGGTACCATGGGCTGGGAGAGTGGTGCAGAGGGAAGGATGAGGCTGTGCCCCAGGAAAGTGAGCCCAGTTCCGGATGAGCTGTGACGGAGTAAGGCTTGGGAACCCCTGCACTAAAAAGCTAAAATCAAAAGGTTCACAAACAGCTAGAAAACTCCAGTCTTAAACTAAGACCTCACCCCACCAGGTGCTGTGGTCGGGAGTCACTTCCTGTTTTGAGAATGAGACGCAGCTGCCGGAAGCCTTTGATATTACCTGCTAATAAACTCCCTTGAAGCTGCCTTTACCTCCAAGCAAGCAGTAAGGTCTCTGCAAAGCTGCTAAGGGGGAGCAACGTTTTGGAAGGGGAGAGTGTGGGGGGGGGGGGGGGGTTGGGAGAGCAGAGAACAGGGAGAGGGAGTTTGAAAGGAGCAATTTCGTAACTGCTCTATTTCACTGTATGTATGTTTCTATGCTACAGAAGCTGGAACATGTGTGTGCTTGCGTGCGTGCATGTGTGTGTGCGCTATACAGGGGGTTGGGAGAAGAGAAAACAGTGAGAGGGCGTTACAGTAGAAAGTACCAATTCCCCAGCTGCTAATTTTCTAAATCCTGTCATCCCAAGAGAAATTTGAGAGAATTATATTCTAGGTTTTAGTTTGTAAACTGCTTTGCTGCCATTGGCTAAAGGCAGTATATCAAGTCTATATAAATAAAGCGTAAACCCTGAAAGGGGTCGAGATTAAGGCCTCTTCATCGGTCTCTCTGTCCAGGGGCAAATCGCTTCTTGAAAATTTAATGGAACGTGATGAAACTTAGCATGTGGGGAAAAACTGGTAAAAACACACATCAGGTTTGAAAATGGACCAGGAATTCCAGACAAATAAGCCCCCCCCCCCCCCAAAGTAGCCCAACATATTTCTATGGGAGAAGGAGTTCCAGGTTCTGTAGCATAGAAACTTACTTAAAGCGAAACTTAGCAGTTAGGGAAAAGAGGGGACTGTTGTAGTGGTTGATATGGAAGGGCAGACTAGACAGGCCATGTGGTCTTTTTCTGTCGTCATTTTTCTATGTTTCTATGTTCCTTTCAAACGTCGTCTTTGTCTCTACTCTCACAGCCTCCATCACTAAAAAAAAAAATGCTCCTCACCACAATTACCTGACCACCCCACACATTGCTGCACTCCCAACAAATACTCTCTCGCGACTGCCCTACCAACCTGCCAAATACTGCTGTCACCAAAAAAATATCCCTTCAACTTCCCCACTCACAAAAGCTACACCCCTGTAACTGCCCCACCACACAGCAAACTGCCCCTCCCTCAAAAACTACACCTAACTGCCCCACCACGCCACAAACTACCCCACCCGAATAAACAATCTCCCACAACTGTCCCAACACCTTGAAAACTACCCCACTCCCAAAATATAACGGCTCACAACTGCACCATCTCTCTAAAAACGGCCCCATCCCTAGAAAATATCCCCGCAACTACCTCGCATGCTGCCAGTTGCTCCACTCTTGAAAACGACATCACAACTGCCCCACCAACCTGCACACTGTCCCACCCTTAAAAAAACCATTCCCTCGCAGCAGCCCTACCATTTCACTAAATGCCTCAACTTCCAAAAATATTACTACTATTGAAGCGCTATATGTAGCGCTACAAGGTGTACACAGCACCGTACAGATACATATAAAAGAGAAGTCCCTGCTCATCAGAGCTTACAATCTAGTCATGACAGACAATACAACAGCTCAGGACAAGGACACAACTAGGGAAAGTTAATGAGACACACAGGAGACTAAGCAGATCTCCTTCACAACTGCCCCCAAGCAAATGCCCCAACCCTTAATACTCCCCAGTGTAACGGGCCTACCATCCTGCAACTATTCCATCCCCCAAACTACCATCTCTCAACTGTCACCAACCACCAAAACTATGTCCACCATAAATGCTCCTGACCCTCAGCTACCCCACTGCAGACCCATGTGCACAGCACACATAGGACAGAGACAACAGAGACACAGACACACAATGCAGAAATGGTTCCGAGCTAGAAGTAAAGACATACTGGGCCCGATATTCAGTGATTAACACGGTTAATGTCAATTGTGGCAACTGAGATACTCAGTGACACAAACCATATTAGTGCTGCTGAATATCTGCGGATGCCGCTGGGATTTGGGGCATTCTGGGGGCTGGGCTGAGGCGGCACCTGGGGATAACGGGGCAGTGGCGATACTCAGCCACTGTCCGCTTATTCTTTGGTGGCGAAAGTTTGGCCCTTGAAAGGCTGTCCTAACTTTCATCACTGAAGCTAAATGGGCAGCGGCTGAATATCGCCGCTGCTGGGTTCGCTTCCCTGCTATCTGGCCAGCCTGGAAATTCATTGCCGGTGGCCGGATATGGCCCTGGCCTTGAATATCCAGATTTAGCCTTCAGCGTTGACGGTTAGCTGCATAACAAAGGCTAGTTACCACCACTGAGTGCAGCTAGAGCGCCGCACCATGGGAGGGGAGGGGAGGGGAGGGGGTGTTTCCAAAAGCCAGACCTGCAGACCATGTAAATGCCACTCTGCAGGATATTCGGTGGCACTATCACAGCTGGCATCGAGGTGTTCCAGGACAGAGTGGAGGCGGCACCCATTGCTAACCATGCAGTGGCGATATCGAGTCGCTGCCCGGTTAGCCATACGCAGCAAAAGCGAGGCAACCCTGGCATAACTTTTGCCACATTAGCTAACTGGGCCATGGCTCAATATTGCTGCTGCCCGGTTAGCCTTGTGGCAATGCAGCACACCCAGATATTCAATACCAGGGCCCGATATGACCCAGCATTGAATATCCGGGTTTACATTTCAGCGCCGGTAGCAAGCTGCATTACCCAGCACTGAATATATCCCCCCGCCCCCCCCCCCCCCCCCGTGATGTATTACATCAGAAAGTCAAAGGTGACAACACCAAGGAAGTAGGAAAACAGTGAGATATACGGACGCATCTAGAGTTTCATTCTTATAAGTCAGGGGTTCTCAACCCCGTGTTCAAGCCACACCTAGCCAGTCAGGTTTTCAGGACAGCCACAATGAATATGCATGAGCGAGATTTGCAGACAGTGTATACAGATCTCTCTCATGCATATTCATTGTGACGATGCTGAAAACCTGATGGCTAGGTGTGTCCCAAGGACTGAGTTGAGAACCCCTGGTATAGGTTAACATCTATAACCTCTCCTGTTTTAAATTTGAATTTGTGCACAACTTTCTTTTGTAAATGTCCTACAGATCAAGTTGCCGAGTTGGCTTTGAGAACTGACCATTACGAGTGTAGACGGGGCTTTTCCGTGCATGCAGTTGCTGATCCTTGTGCTGAGCAGAAGAAGAAGGTTTTCACCTGCAAAAACTGGTCCAAAAATGGATCAAGTTGGTCCAATAAAGAGGTATTGCCTTATGTTCCTTTTGTCTCTCTTTTTATCCAACTCATTTTTCAGTGTTACATGGATGGGGATTGTGATGATACAGTACATTCACTCTGTAGCAACTCAATGTCTGATCCATTAGCAAGGCTGCCAGGTTACGTATCTCCAGGAAGGGAGATTCCTGATGCATAATGTATTTATTTATTAAAAAAACTATTTCCTAGAGCAGCATTTAAACAACAAACTTCGATCACCACGGTTTACAAACTGAACTGTGACACACAAAACCAGTGCTTTTTCCCTAGCAAAAATATGTGCCAGTACGCACATGCAGGGCGGTGAGAGACCCGCCCCATAACAGCCACGCCCCCACAACCGAGCCTATGAAAAGGCAGCATTGCAAACGTTACACCAGCCCTTAAAGAACACCTGTGGTGGGGAAAAAACAGAGTTACTTACCTGTAACAGAGTTCTCCGTGGACAGCAGGATAAGTCAGCCACACCTGGTGACATCATCCGACGGCGCCATGACAGAAGTGCTCTCTAGCTCAGAAGCTTCTGAGCATGTGTGAGGTGGTCCCACCTCCCCGGCCCGCCCCTAGCCGGTCAGTGAGTGACTAGCTATGCCCTAGCGGCTAGGTGCGGGGCGCGCAGGCCACCCTCATGCAGGGGAGGTGGGTGGGATCATGTGGCTGACTTATCCTGCTGTCCACGGAGAACTCTGTTACAGGTAAGTAACTCTGTTTTCTCCTAGGACAAGCAGGATGTGTCAGCCACACCTGGTGTCTCCCAAGCTACGCATCCACGCTGTAGAGAATGAGGGAGGCATGCGATAGAACAGCAATAGTGTTTATTGAAGAACACAACAGGTATACAGAATAAAGTGCAACTCTTAGGCAACGTGCCAGGAGACAGAACCATATCAATCGTGCAAAATGCGAGAGGTAGAATTATTAATTGTGCAATCAAGTTGACAGTGCAACACAACAAACAGTGCAACAACAAACAGTGCAATAACAAGTCTGTGCAAACAGAACCAGTGCCTGGCAGCAACTGGTAATTAGCAGCAGGAGTCTGGCATCTAGTCCCTCAGCTCAGTCTTGGGCTGGTTCCGTAGGGCCCACACCCAAGGGTGCCGTAGCCGCAGATAGGACTGCTCGGCCAAAGGAGCTGTCGGTCTCCGCGTGGATATTAAGACAGTAGTGTTTCTGGAAGGTTAGCTGAGAGGACCAGGTGGCGGCTTTGCAAATTTCGCTCACCGGAATTTCCTGTGCGCAGGCCAGAGAAGCGGCTAGAGCGCGGAGCTGGTGCGCACTCGCCCTGTTTGATGGGAGTGCGCCCACCTTCTGTAGGCAATAAGCGACGCAGTCTGAGATCCAGTGGGAGAGTGTGCGCTTGGTGACAGGTCTCCCTGGTTTGTTCGGGTCGAAGGAGACGAAGAGCTGGGTACCCAGCCGAATGGCAGACGTCCTGCTGATGTAGATGCGCAGGGCGAGTACGCAATCCAGGGAGTGAAGTCGTTGCTCTTCAGGTGATGAGTGTGGGGCTGGAAAGAAGGATGGCAGCTCCACTGACTGGTTGATGTGAAAAGCGGAGGCGACCTTTGGCACAAACTTGGGGTGAGTCCGGAGGGACGCCCGGTTGTGGTAGAGTTTCGTGTAAGGCGGGTGTGCCACTAGGGCCTGCAACTCGCTAACCCTCCAAGCCGAGGTGATGGCGACAAGGAAAAGAGTCTTCCAGGAAAGATATTTTCCGTCAACTGTGGACAATGGTTCGAATGGCTCCTGCATGAGCTGTTGCAGGACGACGTTAAGATCCCACGAAGGTACCGGTTTCTGTACCGGGGGCTTGAGATTTCGGAGCCCTCTCATGAAACGCGTCACAATGGGAAGGGCGGCTATGGAGCCTGACGTTGGGTCTTCTGGGCGTTCGTGCAGAGAGGCAATGGCCGCCAGGTGTACCTTGATGGATTGCGGTTTCAAGCCTGAGCTGAAGAGGAAGGCGAGATACTGTAAGATAGTGGGTACCGGGCAAGAGGCTGGATGGACTCCTTGGTCCTTGCACCATATACTGAAACGCTTCCACTTGAGGCCATATGCCCTTCTGGTGGACGGTCTCCGCGAAGCCAGAACAATCTGCTGTACATCCGAGGGTAGGTACGAGTCGTTGAAGGTCATCCTTTCAGCCTCCAGGCTGTCAAGGCTGGCATCTGGAGGTTGGGGTGCCATGTTCTGCCACCGTTCTGGGTTAACAGGTCTGGTCTCAGTGGTAGCCGAACCAGTGGTTCTTGGGCGAGCTGCAGCAGCAGGGAGAACCACATCTGTCGTGGCCAATAGGGGGCGATCAGAATCACGTGTGCTTTCTCCTTGATGATGCGCTGTATCGTGGTTGTCACGAGAGGTGTTGGAGGAAAGGCGTATGCCAACTCCCAAGTCCCCCACGGGATGGCAAACGCATCCGAAGCCAGTCTCTGTTGCGACGGGTGCTTGGAGCAGAACAAGGGGCATCTGGCGTTCGCTTCGGTCACGAAGAGGTTGATCTGGGGAGCTCCCCAGCGCTGGAAGAGGTTGTCTGCCACTTCCATGTGAAGCATCCACTCGTGAGGTTGGAGCTGTCTGCTGAGTCTGTCCACTAAGGCGTTCTGATCCCCGGGGAGGTAGGTCACCTGTAGGACGCAGTTGTTGGCTAGCGCTAGGGCCCATGTCTCGAGGGTTCCTTGCATAGGGAACGGGAACCCGTGCCCCCTTGCTTGTTGATACAGAACATGGTCACCTGGTTGTCTGTCTGCACCAAGACCGCTTTCCCCGCCAGGTGAGGTATGAAAGTCTGGAGGGCATATTTGACAGCCCGGAGTTCGAGAACATTGATGTGGAGGGATTGTTCCGCTCTGGTCCAGGCTCCTTGCGTGTTGAGATGTAGTAGATGAGCCCCCCATCCCTTGGAGGATGCATTCGTGGTGAGGATGAGTTGATGAATGCAGGGTTGCAGATTCTTGCCCATTGAGAGGTTGACTGGGTTTGCCCACCAACGCAGGTTCCGAACAATATTGGCAGTGATCGGTATGCGGGTGCTGAGTGGTTGGGAGAGTTGCTTCCAGTGAGTCCGCAGGTGCCACTGGAGGGTGCGCATATGTAGCCTCGCCAAAGGGAGGACCGAAGTTGTCGCAGCCATGTGGCCTAGCAGGCGCAGGATCTCGTGGGCCGAGGTCTGCTTTGCCGCCGACACTTTCTTGGCCAGTCGAATGATGGCACTGATCCGGACCTCGGGCAGGAAGGCCTTGCAGGCCTTGGTGTCGATTATTGCCCCAATGAATTCTGTACGCTGCACAGGTTCCAATCGGGACTTGTCTTTGTTGAGGAGGAATCCCAGTCTGACTAGTAGGGCTGTAGTCCGGCGCACTGTCCTCCTGAGCTCGGGGGCAGAGTTCGTCGACAAGAGCCAGTCGTCCAGGTAGGGAAAGATGGCGACGCCTTGTTTGCGGAGGTGTGCAGCGGCCACTGCCACGCACTTTGTGAAGACTCTGGGTGCTGGGGAGAGGCCAAATGGCAGGACTCGATACTGGTAATGGCGCCCCAGTGCTATGAATCTCAGGAATTTCCTGTGGGAGGCGTGGACTGGGATGTGGGAGTAAGCATCCTGCAAGTCCAGCGTAGCCATCCAGTCCCCCGCTCTGATGAGGGGAAGGATGGAGTTGAGCGAATACATTCTGAACTTCTCCTTTGTGATGAAGTTGTTCAGCTTTCGGAGGTCCAGGATGGGACGGAGGCCCCCTGACTTCTTGGGAATAAGGAAGTACCGGGAGTAGAAGCCAGTGTTGATTTCGTCCGGGGGCACCCGCTCTATCGTCCGGGCCAGGAGAAGCTGCTGTAGGAGATCCGAAAGTGGTTTTTCCAGATGCAGTGGAGGTTGGCTGGTGGGCTGCTTGTGCTGCCGTGGAGGGGAGGAGAAGTGCAAGCGATAGCCCGACTGGACTATCTGAATGACCCACTTGTCCGTGGTAATCTCCCGCCAGGCCGAGAGGAAATAGGACAGGCGACCTCCCACCGGGGGGGGGCCGCCGTTGAATCCAGCGGAGGGCCCAGCCAGGTCGGGTAGTCAGAAGGAAGAGGTGTCTTTACCGGACTGTGGAGGGTTTGTCTGTTTCTGTTTGCGTTGTCGTGGCTGCTGTCTCTGAAAGGATGACTTATGATAGGTCTGCTTGAATCTTGGCGTCTGCCACTGTCGGTTGGAGCCATAATATTGCTTTGAAGAGGAAAAGGGCTTGTGGAAGTAGCTCCCTTTCTGTGACCAGGAGGGGCGTTCGAGTCTGTCCGCTGCCAGTGTCTTTAGAGTGGTGCAGTCCTCTTTTAGACCGTTCACTGTGTCGGCAACTTTGTCTCAAAAAAGGGAGTCACCCAAACAGGGTGCATCCGCAATTCGGTCATGGGTATTGTCCGAGAGTCCCGACGCACGAAGCCATGCCCAGTGATGGGCCGAGATGGCCGTGCCCGCTGTCCGGACGGCCGTATCAAAGGCATCAAAGGCTGTACTCATCAGGTGCTTGCTGCATTCAGCTAGTTCCTGCATGGTGGCTGAGGCAGACGTACGTGAGTCCTTGGGAAGATTCTGTAGCTGGCTTTTGAGGTCAGCCAAGAGGGCGTCCTGGAATAGGACATGTTGAAATTGATGTGCTGCTATCTTGGCACTGAGCATGGCCCCTTGAAACACTTTCCTCCCCATGTCGTCCAGACGCTTGGGGTCCCGGCCTGGTGGGTGGTTGGCTTGGGCACGCATGGACTTAGATCTTTTAAGTGCTGATGCCACCACGATTGACTGGTGGGGTAGCTGAGGCTTGTTGAAACCTGGTGCCATGTGGATGATGTATTTGCTGTCCAGGCATCTGGAGCAAGCTTGTCCAGATGCTGGGAATTGCCAGAGAGTAAGCTGCTTGTCCTTCAACCTGCGGTGGAGGGGGAGAGCCATGGCTGGTCTAGGGCCGTTGAGGTATTTCATGACTTCCGGTTCCTTCTCGTCTGATGTCTCCTCCGTGGCCAGCCCCAGCTTGGAAACCACCTTCCTAAGGAATTTGGGGTATGTGAGGTCTTCAGTCACCGGTGCCGGTGGATCCTCCAGCTCATCAGCTGGGTTCTTGGAGGTGTCAGAGCCTGGTCCCAACTCCTCTACGTCACTCCCCCCAGAGTCCAGATGTGCTGGGGAAGAAGTCCGAGCTCTAGAAGGTGCTGGGGAAGGAGTCCGCGCTCTGGAAGGCGACAGGCTAGGGAATCGTGGGGAGGGGAACCGCTCCAAGCAAGGCAGGGCCATCGGTGGAACGTCTGTTGGTGCTACCCGCTCCTGGTCCAGCCGCTGGGGAGCAGTCTGCTCCACAAGGCGAGTGAGCAGGTGCAGAATTGCAGAGGAGGTTGAATCCGTGGACCGGCTTCTTTTGCTGTAGCCAGAGCTGGATCTCCTGCTCCTCTTGCGGCTGTGGGGGGAACTGCTGCGGGAATCCCTTGCCCCCGATGGAGACCGACTGTCCCTGTGTTTCTGTTGCTTGGCTGCTCTTTTCTTGCCCTTCTCGCCGCCACCGCGCTGTCTGGGGGATTCCCTGCTGACGGAGCAGTGTTCGCGGCTCCCACGTCGGTGCTGCACAGCAGCACAGTCATACCCGTCGTCCGAGCAGTGTTTACTGCTCCCGCGCCGAAGCTCCGTCTCGGCGCGGTCTCTCTCCTCTGCACCGCTGCGCTCATCTCCCGCATGGTAAGAAGACGTGCTGGGCAGGGGGGAGGGCGGTCGGCACCGATCGCCGGCAGAGGAGGAACAGGAACCGCTCCGGCCAATCATGGGGGAGCGGGTGTGTCCAGGGAAGGAGCCAGGCGGGGCCACGAGGGCGGCGCCATCTTGGGAGACTGCAGGAGGACCGCATGGCCGGGGAGAACGGCCCGGGGTACTGATAACAACAGAGGGGCTTACCCTGGAGGTAGAGGCCTCTCCGGAAGCGGGATGCTCAGTGGGGAAAGAAGCGCTGTGTCCCCAGTGAGTGGAACTGGCCGGTTTGGACGGCGCTTTCCCTACATCAGTTCTGGGACGCTTTTCCGATCTTGGACGCTCAGCAGATTTGCGATGCTCATTATTACTGGGAGGCTCCGGCGTCCGGTTTGCAGGGGACTTACGCGAGGCCGCAGAGGAGGCAAGCAAGTCCTTTAGAGAGTGTTCACGGTTCTTCCTTGCCCTGGGGGACATCCGAGCACAGCTGGCACAGTTCTCCACCTCGTGAGAAGTCCCCAGGCATCTGATGCAATGCTGGTGAGTATCCGTGATGTTCATCTTTCTACTGCAGTGTAGACACTTTTTAAATCCTGGTTTAGGCATGGAATTGCAGTTTGTATTGGAGAGCTTAGAAATCCGTCTTGAGGCGAAGGCGGAAGGAAAAAGACTGACCGGCTAGGGGCGGGCCGGGGAGGTGGGACCACCTCACACATGCTCAGAAGCTTCTGAGCTAGAGAGCACTTCCGTCATGGCGCCGTCGGATGACGTCACCAGGTGTGGCTGACACATCCTGCTTGTCCTAGGAGAACAGCTGGACTGCTGCAAATCCCTACACAGAAACTACATGCTCACAAAATACCTCGCCTTGGTCACATATGCAAAACACCAAATACAGAATAAATGGCCACATCTTAGCAGTAGAAAGACGCTGAGAAAAACCGAGCTGGAAACCCTGGACTTTGCCTGTAATGTTCCTGTTTCTGGAGAAACAGAAATACGAAGGGTCCAATATTTCAAAGTCCTTATCCAGATAACCATGGAGGGCCCTGAGGGCACCTTGGCACCATCCAGTTAGGGCAGGAGTGGTCCACGGGCGGAGCAAAGGCAATGCCCCACTATCCAAATAATGGTAGCAATTATCCAACAGTGGCGATTTTTCAGCTGCTGTCCAGATCATTTATCACCCCCCTCACCTCAGCTTCCCACCGGACCCAAGCTTCAAAACAATGAAACAGTACGGTGGCAGACCTTATAGCGCCCGCAGCTGCATCCCGCCCCCTCCAAGTGTCAGAGTGGACGGGACAGAGCGCGCAGGGGTGCTGCTAGGCAAACTGCTGTGCTGTTTATATTTTGAAGCCTTACACTGTCCAGAGGGAGATAAGGGAGCAGAAGCAGAGGTGGGCGACGCTGCATGTTAATGTCGCTGTCCAGTTTGTCTGCTGCCCCCCAAATATTGCCACCCTAGGCAGAGGCATAGTCTGCCTAGCACTAAGCCCAACCCTGAACACACCAGATGTTCAGCCAAACCTTAACCAAGTGAAAGAGGAGAGGTTGGAAGTGTGTTAGGAACACGGTTAACTTTTAACTGGACACTGCCAATACTCAACATTATCCAATTAAAATAACTAGGTCAGGGTGCACAATAGCTGCTATAAAGATATTTAGATATGTTATTTAATTATCTTGATCCAGCTATATTAAGTGGCTGAGTTAGGCGGTCTTTAAATATCCTGTTAAAGTTAACCAGATAAGTTATGTGGCTAATTGTAGCTGGATAAGGTGCTGCTGCTTCTTACTCACAGGGCCCTACACACACACACACACACACACACACACACACTCCTCTGTACTTCCCCAACTCCATACAGTTTCGGCCAGCGCCTCGTAGCTTCCGCTCCATACATGTCAACCACCTTGCCCCCCCCCCCCTCCCCAGCCTGCGCACCTCTTGAGCAAACCCGACACCCAGCCGCCTTCTTCCTGGCCACCTCCCTTCCCTCCATTCTGCCAAGAACAGTTTTACCCTAAGTTGAAGTCACTTCTAAAATCCCGCCTTTGTAGTGCCACCAAGACTTTCCTCCTCCTGGCTCTTCATAACCCCCCTTTTTTGTCAAATTTCTCTTCTTTTCTTCTCCTCCCCCTTACTCCAGTATGATCATTTGCTTTCCTGTCCAAAGTTATAGTTCCTCTTCTGTTTCTGGCTATGGTTTCCTTTTGTTTTACGTTATTGTAAATTGCCCTGATGGTTCCCGAAGGTGCGGTAGATCGAGCGCTCTAATAAAGATAAAGGTCTCGATCTCTTTGTATTTTGGGCAGTACAGGAAGACATGCATTTCTGTTTCTCTTCTGTAGTGCTATAGATTCTGCTTTCTGCAGTCTTTACCTGCATATGTTTATTTCTAAACTCTGGTCCCTGGCCTGGTATTTTGCTGAGGTGAGGGATTCTGCTAGCATGCGGTTTCTGTGTAGGCAGGGTTGGAGCAAGGAATGGAGGTGCCCTAGGTGGGCCTTCCATCCTGCTGCCCCTCAAAATCCCCCCCCCCCACCCCAATCGTGGTTTCTATGTGCTTCTGCCTGCTGTTTCCATTCCTATCCGATGCAGACTTCCGGTTCGGAGGAGGGCGAATCCATGATGCAGCGCTGAAGTCTTTAAGTAAGCTCTGTGTTGCAGTTTTTGGACCTTTGCTGCTAATGCCTGCCCCAGAGAGGGGCAGCAGCAGTGCCCATGGAGAGCCAGCACTCTAGGCCACTGCCTAATTCACCTAATGGTTGCGTCGGCCCTGTGTGTAGCGGTCTATAGCAGTCCAACTTGCTCTGGTTTCATAGGAGGAGGTGTATTGATGTTCTGGGCCCCCTCATGGAGTAATGTCTCCAAATGAGTCCCATGTAACATTTTCAGTGCTGCTTTTTCAGACGTCAGGTTTTGTTTGAGTCCTGGCTGTTAGTGCTGTTTTGGTATGGCTGGTTTGCTGCATAGAGGCTAAGCTTATTTTGATGCCGCATCAGTATAACAGTGCAGGGAATTTGTCACCACAATTTAAACTTTCTTTGTTGCATGGAAAGTATGTTGCATGCACTGTATGTATATTTTAAGTGTTCTTCGCCTGCTTTGCAGCCTGAATGTGGAAACGGGCCATATATAAACATGCAAATAAATAAATGAAAATGCAAGGGGAATCGTCTCTCCAACGCATGATCGTTCTCTCTTTCTGACTCTTGCACCTCAACTTGTCTCCCTCACTCTGGTGCCCTCTTTGACAGGAAGCTTCTTGTAGACTCTGACCTGCCTACTCCCACAGACACCATCTCTCTCTCTTTCTCTCTGTGCCATGGTTACAATAATCAGGACCCCCTGAGCTGAGTTAAAGGATCTTCACTAACCTCTCACTGTCTTCACACTAAAGGTAAGAGACGTTTCTTGTCCCTATCTTGTCCCCTCTTTTCTGTAGAAAGGATTCATGGTCTTATCTTGAATGACAGAGCTCTTCGCTTCATTTCCTGCCTGTGGTGTATCTGGAATCCTTGAAGTGTTACAACCAAAATATAGTCCTACAATAATTTAGTTGTCAGAACAAAGAAAACCTTTAAGATTTCCTTATATAGTTCATTTTTAAGGCAGAAATAAAAGTTAACTTAATGCATTTCTTGACTAGCTTTATGGAGTTTGCACTCCTTTCCTCGGGGCTGAAGAAATGTTTGAATGTCGCTGAAGCGTAGCCATTCCCACTAAGAGCTAGGTAAAGCAGGGTGCTGCCTTCCTGTTCATCATGCATAAATCTACACCAGTCCTTCCTTATTATACATCTCTCTCCAGTCAGGGAGAGGCATCATCCTCTGTGTCATAGTTGGGGGATTCTGGACCTTTTAAGAAAAGAGCATGAAGCGGAGCCTTTCTGTGCACTGGGAGACAGCAACTCTGACAGCAAGAGATATGATGAAAGTCTGAAACAAAATTACCTTTTTCATTAAGAAGTTCTACACAGAACGAATAAAGCCTATTTTCTAAGATATGAGCAGGCGGACGTCCATACACATTCAGATTTTAAAAATACCCCTGCCTGGATCCCCCCCAATGTATCCTACAAATTCAGCATGGATAAGACACTAAACAAAATGCTATTGGTGGGGCCAGGGGTGCACATGGGCAAAAACAGCAATCTCATAAATTTTCTCCCCTTCAGAAAGTAGGCTAAAAAGGGCCCAATAAGAAACTGAAATTAAAAACAGAACAAGAAAGTATTTTTCACGTATAATTCTTTACTATATATTTATTTGCAGAATTTTATATACCGCTGTTCGATTGACATAACTATCAAAGTGTTTTACAATAACCTGAAAAAGCAAAACACGAAGTAATAAACCGCCATAGGACAAAAAGGATAAAAACACACTAGGTCAGGGCCGTATAGCACAAGAAGAATATTCCAAAGCCATTGATGAATAAAACAGTGAGGTAAAAAAGGGAAGATGGGAGGGAGGAGGAAGTAAAACTCATCGGCGATGCAGTAGCCCTTGAAAACAATTAATCACATGCCTTCCATATGTATTTTATGAATACATTTAAGTATTTTGCTGCAAATAATTCAAATCGTTTTCCTTTTTTACTTATGAGTATGTACATTGAAATTACTTATTGGTGGTTTAAGCCCAATTGTGGATTTTCTGTGGGCTCTGATGCCTTTATTGGGCTAGGATCAGAATAATCCTCAAAGTCTGCTGTGTGCGAGCCCTGTGGAGTTCCTGGGTCCGGAGAGCTCACGCAGATCATTGGCACAGTGTCCTCATATCCATCCTGTGAAAGGAGCCAGAATCTACAGAAAATAGAGAGGCCAGTAGTCAAAGGAGTTATGCTCCTGACTTTGAGAGTTATAGTCTTAAACTGGCCTCTTTGAAAATGTACCAGGGTTGAGTGATTAAATTTATATTCAAAATTTTACTTAACTCGTAAATTTAGGAGCATAAAAAGTGGGTGGCAATAGGGATGTATTACGGCGGAAAAATAATTTAGGAGCCTAGTACTGATTTTCAACACTAGGGAGTAAGTTTACAAAGCAGCAGTAGCGGACTCCATACAATATCAGGGCCGCGGCTCCGATATCGCATGGAGACCGCTACCGCTGCTTTGTAAACATAACCCTAGGATTAAAGTCTAGACAAATGAATGAAAGGCCTACATTTTATAAGCAGAACTTTAAGCATAACTTTTAAGCTCTTAAATTAAGATGAATTTTTAGGTTAAAATTTAGTGGTCGATATTCAGTTGCAGTGGTCATTGATTCTTTTAAACACTGGCTATTGCAGCTAAAAATATCTCGATATTCAATGCCACTATCTGGCTAGTGGTTGGTTTAGAATATCTGGATGATACAGTCAGTGGCAGAACTGACCTAGATAGCAGCAATATACAGATGGCTGACTAGATTAGATAAGTTATCCAGCCTTTGCCCCATACTAAGTTATCCGGATGGGTTATCCAGAGAGCGGACTGAATAGCACAATAAGTTCTGGGACCACCATAGCTCTGCTCATGCTTGCCCCTGGGTGCTCGGTCATATTTTCAGCCGCGCTGTCTGGATAGTGCCACTGAAAATATTTGGATAGGCACGGCCAGCGGCTGTTAGGTGCCCTATTTTCAGTCATAGGAGCCTATTTATTAGCCTAAATTTAGGAGCTCGGCATTTCTGGAATATTGGATCTACATTTTTTTCCATTTCAAAATGGCCAGTAGAAATCTGTGCTATGAAGTTTCTAATTGTTAACAAATGAAATGGAGTAAATTAGAATAAACCAGGGCTACTCAGAAATTCAGTTTGTTAAATTCTGACCTGTACTAGAAAAATCATTCTAAGGCTACAATGTAATGAGACCATTTGACAGTATTTAATTCAAGGAGGGGGTATCTGGGTTTGTGTGTGTGTTTGGGATGGGAAAGAGTATTTGGGTTTGTGTATTTGGGAGGGGAGAGGCAGGGGTTTCAGGGTTTGTGTGTTTTGGGATGGCAGGTGATATTGGGGGGTTTTGTGTATTAGGGGTGGAAGGGCCTATCAGGATTTGGTTCTGGATTTTATTAGTTTTTATTACTCATCTGTACTCAAGGAGAGTTACATTCAGGTACAAGTAGGGTTACCAGATGTCCCCAATTTTTGGGGCGTGTCTCCGATTTCAGAGCTGTGTCCCCTGACTTCTGCCTCTCTGGCAATCTCCTGTCCCCGATTTCATTACCACGGCCACTGCCGCTTCTCACTGGCACTGGCTCTGCATCTGCGGCAACGACAGCGGCGAGCTGTTAGCAATTAAAAAACAAAAGCATGGGGTCTTTGCGACTCTTGCATGCTGGGAAGTCCTTGACAGTCCTGCCCCCCCTCTGACCTAAAATGGCTAGGACTGTCAAGGACCTCCCAGCATGCGGTGTCTTTGCAACTCCTGCGCTTTTGGTTTTTTTTTTTTTTAATTGCAACCACTGCCACAGATATTGAGGCAGCAGTAGGCTGGGGTTAAGAGAAGGTTAGGGAGAGAGTCATGGGCTTCGATTGGTCTATGATCCCTTTAGTCTGCCTGCGGGGATCCCACCTCCCGTGGGCAGAAGAGAAACAGTAAAGTCCCCTTCTGTCTGCCTGTGGGAGATCAGATCCCTGTGGGCTGAAGGAGGAGGCCATGATCGGGACTCAGGTGCATTCTCTGCCCGTGGGGATCCCATCCCTCACGGGCAAAGGAGAAGGGGATGTCCGGCAAAGTCCCCTTCTATCTGCCCGCAGGAGATCGGGTCCATATGGCTAGAACAGAAGGGAAAGCCGTGGCAGCAGTCTGAAAGGCAGCAGACTGTCTGCAGGGATCCAGTCCTCCACGGGCAAAAGAGAATGGGGAGTCTGCAATCGGTGACTGCAGCCCTAAAAGCTGTGTGTGTATGTGAGGGGGGGGGGAGGAGGAGGAGGAGGAGGAGTAGGGAAGGAGAGAAAGTGAGTTAGGGAGGCAGGGACAATTTAAAGAGACAGACTTATTGAAAAAGGAGGATGGTGGGGGGCGGGGGAGGATTTTATAGCAGGGGATGGGAGTGCAAGGGGGTTTGGTGAAGAGGGTAGAGTCTGGCGGTGTAATAGAGGAGGGGAGCCAGTAGAAGAGGGGTTGGAGGGTAAGGAAAGAGTGCAAGCAGTTTCCAAAAGGTGCATTTTCTTCTCTCCAGAACACATAAGTACCCCATTCCCACACCATACACTCACACATACAGGCACTGCACCTCCGCACATGAAACATGCACTCACACAGGCACCCCACCTCTACACGACAGACAATGCACACAACACAAGCACATGCAAGCACCTCATCTCTGTACCACACACATACACAGACACCACACTTCTGCACCATGCAATGAGAAGTTCCCCAAATCTACAGCACATGCACTCCATTGCACCAAAGCCCTGCACCCCTCCCACAGAAAGGCACCCACTGCCACATGCCATGCACAGACAAGCACACCACTGTTGTACCACACACACACATAAAGACAATATCTGAAGCTATTTGTATTGCTGCATAGCTCTGGAATTCTGATGCTGGTCTCATGAGACTTGAGAACATGAGACCAGCGTGAGAGACAGTGGCAGAAAGAGGGCACAAGGAGGCCACAAGCACTGGCTCCTAAATCCACACAAAAGTTGTTGAGGCCTGCAATAGAAGCACAGCACATTTTGGAAATTTGGCACCAGCTAAAGACTGTACAGCCACCAAATAAAATCCCATCATCATATGCACCTGTCTGCTAGCTGCTGCTTTTATGTTTGCTGAGTAGTAACATGAGGTTCAGTTCTCTCTGATCCCCCCCCCCTTGATCCCGGTGATGCTTGTTCAGAGATGGGCAATGGGAGAGAGCCAGCATTGCACCTAATCAGCGACATGGCCACCTCTGAGCAAAAGGAACTGAGATTGATGGAGGGGGAAGACTGTGGGGAGAGGCAGTGCTGCCTGCATGTAGGATCAGAGAGGGCTGTATGTCTCATGTTACTGCTCAGAAGAGGTGAGTTAAAGTGTCACCCACACCTCTATTTCATGTGTTGCACTGCATGCACAGTCTGGCTTGCTGGAGTTTCAATTTAATTTTGTGTATATATTTCTACTTTGAATTTGTTATAATTTATTCTGTACTTGGTGAGAATCTATGTAGGATCTGTAATAATCTGGCTTGTTCAGTTTTCTGAATAGGTGTAAGAATGTTCTAAGTCCCACTATAATATTTATGGTGCTGCTCTTTTCTGGGTGCGATCCTTATTGTGTTCATTTTAGAAGCTGGTGGTATTATGGTATGGTAGATTTGCATTATAGTTACCTTTGTAGGGTTTTGTTAGTTCATGACCTGCATGGTACTGTAGAGGCTGCTAATGAGATGACACCAGAATCAGATTTTTTTACTTATATGTTGGATTCTATGGTGATATATCCTAGTTTTGCTCTGGCACCTACTGTTGGAGGAGGAGTTTCATCATTGGATACAAAATAGATGTTCATAAAGAAAAAGAGAGAGCTATAGCACAGTTTCCAACACCAAATTAAATTAGTTATAATTTATTTTCATGTGAGAAGCTGTGCTATGGTTCTCTTTTTCTTTTTGTCTCTTGACGTGTGAGCAACTTACATCTCCTTTGTCTTTTGCAGGATATATATTTACAGATGTCAGTAGTTTTTTAATCTTAAAGTGCCAGGCTAAATAATTAAATACCTACATGTTTTGCTGCATTTTAATTATATAGCCTGGGAATATATTGTTTTACTTTATTTTCACAAAGCCACTGAATGAGAACCTCCTCTCCCTCTTTGGGTATCTTGGGGTGTCACTCATTCCTCACCTGCTTGATATACTAGCTTCCTATCCATCTAGTGTTTGTTTTTTAAGATAATCATAACGAATATGCGTTGTTGTACCCTTCCCCCTCCCCTCCAAATGAAGCAGTCAAGCTATGCCCATGGAGAGAGGCAATACTAAACACTGAGGCAGATATGGGATAAGGGGATGAAGAGTAGATGCTTGCCACAGGGTGGGGGAGTTAGAGGACAGCAAACATCGGATGGGATAGAGGGTAAATGCTAGACATGGGATGGGGCCATAGGGAGATGAAGGGCAGATACTGGGCATGGGGAAGAAACAAGAGAGAATATGGACAGTGAGAACGAGGAGAGATGCTGGATACCTTGGGGAGGGGTTAAGGATAGATGCTGAACTATGGGAGGGAAGGGAAGAGAAGGGGAAACACTGAATAAGGAGCCTGGAGAAGGGAAGAGAATGGAAAATGCTGGGCATGTAGGAGGGAGAAGGGAAGAGAGTGAGAGATACTGAACAAAGGGCAGGGAGAAGGGATATGGAGAGAAGGGTGAGTTAGTGAGAGGATGAGGAATGAGAGAGCAAGATGGGGAATGAGTGGAAGGACTGGGATGAGGGAGATGAAAACTAGAGGTTGATGCAGTAGAAAAGGGGGAGACTGAGGACTGATTGAGGAGGGGTGAGATCGGAGTGGATAAAGAAGCAGAAAAATAAATGGATGAAAGCGAAATGATCCATGCCAGATATGGATGTAGGGGAGAAAGTGAAGATAAGAGGTGAGAAAAAAAATGACAGATGGACAGGATACCCTGGGAAAAGCGGTAAGAGAAGCCAGACAGACGAAAGCAGAAACCAGAGACTGGAAGCAAGATAATGAGGAAAAACTGGTCAGATATCAAAGGTAGAAAAAATAATTGTATTTTCAATTGTTTATTGGAATATGCCAGTTTTTGGAATTGTGATTTGGTCTATAGAATGTTACCTGTCCCTCTCCAAAGAGAGAGTATCAACATCCTCTTTAAAAAAAAAGTCTGCAGCCCAGAGTTCAGGGCTGGGAGGGCGTGGCTCACAGGAAAAGGTTAAGAACAGAGCAGTCTGCAGGAGTGAGAGAGGCCCATGGAGCCAGAAGTCCTACCAAGGCAAGTTGTGCAAAGGAGTTCTGAAGTAGGAAATTTAACTGGGGCTAGAGGAAGGGCTGGGAGAACCAGCTTGTGGAGATTTAACAAGCTGGAGAGAAGTAAAGCTGATTTTGTTTTCCCTGAACTATTGTCTGTTCTGGGTTTTTCTTTGTGGAGGTTTAACAAACTGGGACAGAATAAAAACAAATCTGCTTTTGTTTTCCCTGAACTGCTATCTGACCTGTGTTTTAAAGAAAACCCCTTCCCACCACGCGCCATACTACTCAGGAATTTACATCTGCTATAGGTATATTATTTTGCACAGTAAGTAGGGAAACACATCACTGTTTCTATTTCTTTGGTGCTTGGAAGTGATATTGTTGCTGTCTGGAAAAAAGGGGACTGTTGTAGTGGTTGATATGGAAGGGCAGACTAGATAGGCCATGTGGTCTTTTTCTGTCATTATGTTTCTAAAAGAATGACTCCTCTTCCCTCCCTCATCCCCACTGTGCAATCCCGATACTAAGGGGGAGCCTTCCATCTAGGGCTGCCAACCTTTTGAAAAAGAAAACCCCCACAACACAATACAGACAGGCCTTCATTAATAAATGAGCAGAAAATGAAGAGAGAAATATATAGACAAAACTTAAACTAAAACCTCAGAAAGCCAGATGCAATACAAGAGAAATAGACATGTATTTCCCCGTACTGTTCAAAATAAAGGACAGCAGATGTTAGGATTGGCATTAGGAGGGACACAACCTGGCAATTGCCCTGGACCCACAAGCCAGAGGGGGTCTCAGATCTGTCTGAGACTGAAAAAGGCACAGCTTGCTAGTGGGCTTTAGGCAATGCAATGTGTGCCTTTGAGTCCACGCCTGGTGACACATCAGTTCCTGGGGTTTCTTGGCAGCGTGAGCAGAGGTAGATTGCCAGGCTCTTCTTCTGAGGCAATGGAGAGTTAAGTGACTTGCCCAAGGCTACAAGGAGCACCAATGGGAATTGAACCCTAGCCTCTTGGTTACCAAGCCAGTACTCTAACCAAAAGGCTACTTCTATAGCTTCAGCCCCTCCCAGCATGAGCTCCCTTCCAGTCCCAGTACCAACTAGCATGGGCTTCCTTCTAGTCCCAGTCCCTCCCTTCTAGTCCCTGTCCCTCTCAGCATTATCGCTTCTAGTTCCAGCCCCTCCCTCCCCCACCACCACTTCAGCATCAGTCCTCCTCCAGTATTATCTCCCTTCCAGTTCCCCTTTCCTCAAGCATCAACCCATTTCCAGTCCTATTCTGATGCTAATGTAACTCAAGGTGTAAAAAAAAATTAAGCACGTTTTAACTGGGATTCCTTGGCATCAGCAGAACAGGCAGCATCTGGACTGTGCTGGAAAACCACAGCAGAGACGTGTGTGTTGTTTTTTTTTTTTTTTTTAAAGAAAACGCAGCAGCAGTTTTTTTGCGATGTCAAGGCAGGGCAGCAGGACAGCTTTGGGCTGTGATCGGAGCTGTCGGTGGCCATGGTGGGCCCAACTACAGCCCTGGGCAGCGGCAGCAGAATTTAAAAAGAAAAGTGAAACCGCATGACGGTGGCTGAGTGGAGCTGCAGGACTGGGCTCAGGCAGAATATGGGATCATGGCGGGTGTCGGGGAGAGCCACGATCACCATGGCTACTCCCATTTAAGCCCCATGGTGCTTGTGGCTACTCCAGCGTGCTGGACTGCTGTGAGGATTACGGTGGCAGCATCCAGGAGTAGCCAGAAGTACCGCAGGCTTTTAAATGGAGCAGCCACAGTGATTGTTGCTCTCCCCGATGCCTGCATGACCCCATATGATGCCTGAATCCAGCCCTGCAGTTTCACTCAGCCACCATCATGCGGTTTTAAATTCTGCTACCCAGGACTGTAGTCGGGCCCATCACGGCCACGGACAGCCCTGACTGCAACCCAAAACTGTCCTGCTGCATATGTACGGCCAGCCCTGACAGCTGTGGCTCCTGTTTCTTACCGAGCCGCAGCTGCGATGGTGATAATAAATTTAAAATAAAACAAAACCAGTGTGGAGCCTTCCGGCCTTTGTTGTTGAACCCCTGCTGCTGCATCCCACCATCAAAAGGAAGTAAGTTATGCTAGAGGGAGCGGGACGCCATAGCAGAGGCCTGAAGGCTCTGCATTGGTTTGGGTTTTATTTTAAATTATTATCACTATTGCAGCCATGGCTCTGTAAGACACAGGAGATGTGGCTGGATCGCAGGAGAGGGTGAGGCTGTGGGGGGCACAAGAAGAGATTGATGAAAAGCTGTTTTTTTGCCCTGGCCACAGAATCAGGGGTGGCCAGAGCAAAAAAATCGGATTTTCAACGTCTGGTTTTAGCACTCTGTCGGCAGCGGGCCTGGCCTTATAAAAACCGACCAGGCCAGTTGAATACCAGCCAGTTGGCAACCCTCCATCCACCCCTCCATCCACCCAGCATTAGATAAGTGTCCCAGATTTGCCTGCAAAAAATCTAGTAACCTTAGGTACAAGAGGTATTTCCCTGACCCAGAGGCTTATAGTCTAAGGGCTGCATTTATTAAAATACATTAACACATGCTATTAGGAAATAGGCCTACTGACAATCATGGAGCCTGCATTAGTAAATCTAGGCCTATATTTGTACCCAATGCTCTGATTTTCCCAAAGCCAAAAGGCACATCAGTTGGAGAAGCAGAATTTGAACACTGGCTTTCTTGGTTGTCAGTCTGCTGCTTTAACCACTAGGCTACTCATCCACCTGAGGTTTCTGTGTTTTGAGTAATAAGTACATGTGTTATTTAAGATGTAGAAAAGGAGCTTGCTGAGACTCCCAGGGAGGGACCAAAAGTAAAATGCAGGGTTTGGTTTGTGCTCATGCTGTAGCAGCAAAGCGCAGACAAACCAATGATACCAGGAGTCTGTTCAGAAGGTCCAAATCATTTATTTGTGCACAAGTCTCAAGCAAGGCAATTTCAAAATGGCTGAGCAAAGTTTTCAAGCATTACAACAACTTTTATAGACTTCTGTTCCATTCTAGGTATAGAAAAACATTTCATTGGTCCCGGTACTCTCCCGTACCTCCCGTACCTCTTCCATTGGTCCCGGTACTGATAAGTTTCTCCAATTATGTCCCTTCTGTGGGCTTCTGTGGCATGACACCTGCCTGCCCCCCTTCTAGTCCCAATTACAATGGTCAGTTCATCAACTTGTTACTTTCACACTCTCAAGGTTATGGGACCAATTTGTGCGTGCAGAAGAGCAAGGTTCTGTAACTCATCTGTCAGCACTCCTCATTATTTCTCTGCAAATGTACTTTTTCTTATCAGTAACTTTTAAACATGTCTTTTCTGTATTTTTCCATTTCTTAATTCTGCAGTTCTGCTTACCTAAGCTAATTCAATATTTCTACTGAGTTCTTTCTTACAATAGCAGCATATTGGGGGATGTGCAATCCTATATACCTCTCCACAGGCCTCATTTACAGGTCAAGCTAGCCATGCTGGCCTGCCTATGTCAGACACAGTGGGTCACAGGCCTGCACCTGCCACATTCCCCCCTTTGATTAATCTCACCCTATTACTTAATAAGGTGTGAGAATTAAATCACTTTTAGAAGAATCACATCTTGATTAAAGGATTCTTACTAGGGCTAGCTTTGTATAAAGCCATTATTTTAGTTGCGGTCTTCCGCTCTACTGTACTATCAATAGCACTATGAATGGAACGCATACAACATGGGATTAAACATGGTAAGCAGAGGATAACAGCAACAAGGATTAGTACTAAGATAATGAAAGTCTTAAATCCTCCCAGCCAAGAGAAAAGGTTAGCAAACCAGTTAGGAAATTTCAATGCGTGCCATGTCTGTACTGGCACATAAGCATGTCTTTGCATATCTTTAGCAATTTCTTCAACTACTTGACCTTTATCATCTATTTTCAAACAGCAATTAGTTAAATTCAGCTTACCACATACTCCTCCTTCCGCTGCTAGCAAATAATCAAGTGCTAAGCGATTCTGGTATATGGCAGTGCGCATCTGAGTACTTTGTCTAGCTAAGAGCGTGAGAGCATGACTAGTTTCATTGGTTATTATTTCAACTACTGCTTGTAAGCGAATAATACGATTAATCATATAAATTGGGGTACGATAACCATACATACCATCATCATTCCAAGTGGCAGGTCCATAATACTCAATAATTCTTTCTGGTGGCCAATCATCACCTTGCCACTTCTCCCACTTGCCTATCTGTACAGCTTCTCTTTTCTGTCTTGATGCTCCTTTGTGTTTGTGGGTTGTATATACAGGATATCCTAATTGTTCTCCATGTTCAGTGTTTAACAGGAAGAAAGAAGGTCTGATGGTTCCTAAGACACATGCTCCTCCCCATTGTGGTGGGAGTTGCGCATATGCTCGGTTTCCACAGATCCAATATAGGCCAGGTGTGGCTTGCCAGGCTTGGACTTTGGCAAGGTTAGTCCATAGACCTGCAAGTTCAGGAAATCTAGCTAATGGGTTAGGAGGTTCAGGATGTCTGATTCCTGACCACCATGCTGTCTTTTTGGTCGTGGCATTATAGTATTTCTGGCTAAGACAGACCAGCTGTCCTACCTTTTGGGTGAACTGGGGTCCAGTTCTGGCAAAGCAAAGACGTCCAACGATTGAGTGCGCTAACACCCATTCACTGGTAGTCTTGTGTAATTCAGTCTGGTTGTAAATCATGGAATAATTCAATTCTTGAGCTTCCCAGGGCCATTGGTCTCCCATTTGGGTTCCGCCACAGAAATAACAATCTGTGATCTTAAGACTAGATACTACTGCTCCGGCTAATTCTAGAAACAAATTCTGTGAGGGGTGAGGGATTTCAAACTTATTTATATGCATAGCTTCATAAAAGGTATTATGAATATGATATTTAGATGACTTGTGGGCTTGAGTATTCAATCTAATATACACAATGGTCCCTGGATCTGTTGCTCCTCCAGCAATACGCAAACCAAACTTATATCCTTGCTTCCATGCATGGGGATTATGTACACGCAAATGTAAGGGGTTGCAAGCATCTTTCTGACATTTATCATTTGTGGTTGGCTTGGTTAGAGTAGCCATCCGCTTATCTATTTTCTCATCAGTTATACCAGTGTTCCAGGTAGCATAAAAAACACATCCCCAATACGGGCAATAGTAATCTGCCGCTGTAGCAGTACTATACCCTGATCCTGTTTTACCTGTACACTTCCACCAATTTGTGGCACCTTCTGGACACATATACTTATGGTCATTTCGATACGCTTTCTCCCATGTACCACAGGTGGAATAACTATCTCTATTAATAGCATTACATGCATCAAAATTCAAAACAGCAGGTTTAGTAATGTCCTTAAGTGGTGGTGTAGCAGCTAATATAGGTCCATCTGCATCCTTCCATCTTATTTCCAACGTGTAATAGGATGGATTCTGATGTGGATTATAGCATGCTTTGATTTTGCCATGAGTGCAAACATTTAGTTCAGTGGTGTTATAGATACACCGAGTTATTGTTCCCTTGCAGGTATAGTAAGAATGGTAAAGCAAAGTCTGAGTTACTTTCAGTCCAGTTCTAGTAGAAGTAATGCATGCAGTGCATGGAGGCAGAGCATAAGTCTGTTCAAAACCTCCGAAGAAGGCAACCAAGGCAAAGCAAAAACAAAGATACATGTTGATGTTGATTGGAGTTCTTCTGAATCCTCAGCTTGCTGATCTTGATCACGACGGTCTATTATTCTTCGTCCCGTTTGCTAATGAATTTAACGGTTGCTGAGTGTTGATTGAAGATCCTCAAGATGTCCAGCACACATTAACCAACTTAGCAATTCAGTTAGTTGGCTTGTGAAGTCTGGCTTAGTCAATGTAGTCTCAAAGTAGTGTGTCAAATCACACACAAATCGGGTTCGTTGAAACAAAACTGTTGCTGCATGGAAAACAGCAATCCTCTTCGAAAGACTTGGCTACTGCAAAGCACTTGTGATGAAGTGTCTATGCTGCTGGTTGCCATCTCAGAGTAACTCGCAAGGGTACATCAGGGTGCTGCTCTGCTGTCCACCGCTCTGGTTCAGGATCGGCGGCGGGCTTGACTCTGCTGTGGTGGATCCAGGAGTCGATCTCGGCTACCTTTACTGCAGTTGGGGTAGACAGGATGACGGTGTACGGTCCCTTCCAATGGGGTTCCAACGGTATCTTCTTCCAATCTTTGATCCACACCGAAGTTCCAGGCTGGTAGGGATGCAAGGGTTCCGTCAAGTTGATAGGCAACTGGTCTTGGATCCACGTATGGAGAGTCTGCAGAACAAAACTAAGAGCTAGGAGTTCTTGCCTGGTTACTTCTGAACCAATCTGGGCTAAACTTCCTTTGACTCCCTGTACTATTGGTGGGGGTTTACCATACAAAACTTCAAAAGGGGAAAATCCTGTTGACTTTACAGGGGCTGAGCGTATTCTGAGTAAAGCTATGGGGAGCACTTGGGGCCATTTCAAGTGTGTCTCCTGACAAAGCTTAGACATTTGGGCTTTCAAGGTACGATTCATTCGCTCAACTTTCCCTGAACTCTGGGGTCTGTATGCGGTGTGGAGTTTCCATTGTATCTGCAAGGCTTTTGCTAACTGCTGAGTAACTTGGGAGACAAATGAGGGTCCATTGTCTGACCCTATTACTGCTGGGATTCCAAATCTGGGGACAATCTCTCTCATTAAGGCTTTGGTAACTTCTCGGGCTTTCTCAGTTCTGGTTGGGAATGCTTCTACCCACCCAGAGAAAGTACAAACTAATACTAGTAGGTAATGGTATCCATTGGCTTTTGGCATTTCGGTGAAATCAACTTGGAGGTTGTGCATGGGGGTGACACCTCCTGACTGAACTCGGGGTGCTGTAATAAGGCCTTGCTTGGCATTATTTTTGGCACAAGTTACACATTGACGCGCTACTGAGGCTGATATAGTTGTCATCAGAGGGATGTAGAAATGTGGTCTGAGTGCTTTCTCCATAGCACTCTTCCCATAGTGGGTGGCTTCGTGGAAAGCTTTGACAAAGGATGGTCCTAACAGTTCAGGAATTACTATTCGTCCCGGAGGTTGACTGCCCTCTTCTGGTGGCAGCTCAATCCATCCGTCTTTCAATACTCCATTTTCTTTGTCACAATAGTAATCCAATTCTTTGGTGGTATATCGTGGGGTCCATAGATTCAAGGGTACTGGAAACAATGCTGCTTGCATTGGCATGGCTTGTGGGGCAATCTGTCCTGTCATAGCTGCTTGTCGTGCTGAGACATCTGCAAATCTATTCCCTCGGGCAACTTCTCCTTTTCCTGCTTGATGTCCTCTACAATGCATGACAGCTACACGTGTTGGGGCCCAGACTGCATCAAGTAACATCAATATCTCGGGACCATATTTGACTGATTTTCCTCCGGATGTGATGAGTCCTCTTTCTTTGTAGAGAGCTCCATGGGCATGCAAGGTAGTGAAGGCATATTTGGAATCTGTATATACATTTAGCACAAGTTTTTCTCCTAACAACAATGCTCTGGTGAGTGCTATCAATTCAGCTTTTTGGGCTGATGTGCCTGAGGCTAGAGCTGATGATTCAACTACTTCGTGTTGAGTGACGACTGCATATCCGGCACAGCGTCGTCCATCAAGGATGAGACTGCTCCCATCAACATAATAGATCTGGTCGGGATTGTCTATGGGCACATCTGTTAAGTCAGGTCGACTAGAGAACACAGTTTCCATGACTTCGATACAGTCATGTTCTGGGAGTTCTTCACTGATGGGTATCAAGGTAGCTGGGTTCAAAGCATGGCTCACTTCAAGTTGTATTTGTGGGTTTTCACATAACATGCTCTGGTACTTCAACATTCGGGAATTAGTGAGCCAATAATTTGCTTTCTGTTCCATAAGGGCAAGGACTGCATGTGGCACAGTGACTCGTATGTTCTGTCCTAGTGTGAGTTTGTCTGCTTCACTCACTAGTAGCGCTGTAGCTGCAACTGCTCTCAAGCAAGGTGGCCATCCTTTGGCCACAGGGTCCAATTGTTTCGATAGGTAGGCTACAGGTCGCTCCCAATTTCCTAATTTCTGAGTCAACATGCCTAGGGCATTTCCCTGTGCTTCATGTACAAACAAGTGGAAAGGTTTGTGGACATCTGGTAGTCCAAGTGCTGGTGATGACATCAATTCTTCTTTTAGCTTCTGGAAGGCTGTATCCTGCTCAAGTCCCCACTCCAGTGGTGACTTCTCTTCTCCTTTCGTGGCTTCATACAGTGGCTTGGCAATTTGGGCAAAGTTGGGTATCCAGATTCGGCAATATCCTGCCGCTCCCAGAAAGGCTCTAACTTGCTTTCTGGTTGTTGGAGTTGGAATTCTGCATACTGCTTCTTTTCTTTCTCTGCCTAATCTTCTGCTTCCTTGGGTAATACGAAAACCCAAGTATTTCACTTCTTTTTGACATAGCTGTGCTTTGGCTCTGGAAACTTTGTATCCAGCTTCATCTAGTAACTGCAAGAGATCTTTGGTGGCTAATATACATTCACTTTCTGATACGGCAGCTATCAACAGATCATCCACGTACTGGAGAAGCACTCTCTTCCCCGGGGCTACTGGATAGCTTGAAAGGTCTTGATTTAGTGCAGCACTAAAGATGGTAGGTGAATTCTTGAATCCTTGGGGTAATCTTGTCCAGGTGAGTTGGCCCCCTCTTCCAGAGATGGGGTCCTGCCATTCAAATACAAACAATATTTGGCTTACAGGGGCTAATCTTATGCAAAAGAATGCATCTTTCAAATCCAGTACAGTGAAATGGGTGGCTTCAGCAGGTATCAGTCCTAGAAGAGTGTAAGGATTGGGCACAACTGGATGTATGGTTTCAACTGCATCATTTACTCTTCTCAAATCTTGCACTGGGCGATAATCATCTGTCCCAGGTTTCTTTACTGGCAAAAGTGGAGTGTTCCATGGGGATTGACATACTTTCAGTAGGCCATATTCGAGCAATCTCTGTAAGTGGCGATGGATGCCTTCAATTGCGGCTCTTGGGAGAGGGTACTGTTTGACGTGCACTGGTGTAGCACTAGGCTTGAGGGTTACAATCACTGGAGCTATATGCTTGGCTAGGCCTGGGGGACTGCCTTCTGCCCATACTCCAGGTGGTGCATGAATGTTCTTCAGAGTTTGTTCAAAATAGGTATCTTGAATCGAATCATCAATGTAGTATCTCCATTCTTCTTCTCGGGGTACTGTCAGCAGCATTACTCCTGCTGGTTTGGCTTGAGAATTCACTGTCATTTGCATTTCTCCTTGCTCAGAGAAAGATATTTGTGCTTGAAGCTTGGCTAGCATATCTCGTCCCAGTAATGGTACTGGACATTCGGGCATGTAAAGGAATTGATGAGTTACTTGCTGTCCTCCTAGACTGCATATTCGGTTTTGAAGAAAAGACTTTGTGGCTTTGGCACCAGTTGCTCCTATAATGGTGACTGCTTTTTTAGTGAATGGGGCTATCTTTTTGTCTATTACTGAATGTTCTGCTCCAGTATCAACCATAAAGTTCATAATTTGGTCTCCTATTTGTATTCCGACCATAGGCTCCTGGAGACCTAAAGCAAACTTGGAGCCCGGTCTGTCCTAATCCACGTCATCCTCGTCATGGGCTTGTGTGGCCAATGCTTGAATGGCTCCTCCTCCTCTCTCTCGCTGGAATTGTTCTCGATTGGCTCCTCCTCGGCCTCGGGGACGGCCTCGTCTTTCTTCTCGCCACTGATGATCGTTGTCGTCATCTTGCTGGGCGTCTTCGAGTTGCGGGCACGTATCTCTCCAATGTCCTTCCTCTCTGCAATAGGCGCATTGGTTCACGCCTAGTCTCTGGGTCCGGCCTCCGCCTTGACCCCGCCCTCTTCCTCTGCTCCTTCGACTAGGGACACCTCCCCTTTTCTTTTCAACTATGGCCGCAGCCAAAAAATCAGCTTTCTTCTTCATCTTTCTATCACATTCTCTCTGTCTTTCAGTATCACGATTCACATACACTTTATGAGCGACTTCCAATAACTGTGTTGCATTCATGCCCGCAAACCCTTCTAATTTCTGTAATTTACGTCTAATGTCTGGTTGAGACTGGTTTACAAAAGCAGAATTCACCATACATAAACTTCCTGGTGCCTCGGGATCATAGGGAGTATACATTCTGTAGGCTTCAGTTAATCTTTCATAATAATCTGCTGGGCTCTCATCTATTCCTTGGATAACTCCTGCGACTTTAGAAAGGTTCATAGCTTTTTGGCCCCCCCTTCTCAGGCCTTGTAAAAAGCCTTGGCGAAAGCGGGCTAGGGCTGTGGATCCTTCATCTGTATTTGGATCCCATTGGGGGTCTTCATTTGGGAATTCTCTCTGAGCTGCTTCTCTACGATCTATTATATTCTGCCCCTGCGCCGGAGCTGCAGGGTTTTCTGCCATCCATTCAATAGCTGCTTTTCTAATTCTCGCTCGTTCTTCTGTAGTGAATAGGGTGGTCAGGAGCTGACGGCAATCTGGCCAAGTGGGTTGGTGAGTTTCCATAATACTAGTTACTAATTCTGTCAGCTCCTGGGGCTTACTAGTATAGGAGGCATAATGCGACCTCCAATTTAATAAATCAGTTGTAGAGAAAGGAATATACACATAAGTTAAGGGTCCCGCTACCACTTCATCATTATCATTCTTTACGGGCACTCCCGGGACTTGCCTTAAGGGAAACAGTTTGGCTGTCCCAGGCGTTGTTTGGGATCTAAGGGTTATTGTCGTTGCCTTTGCAGGAGTCGCTTTCTTTTTCTCAACTGGTTTTGCTTTGGGTTTCTCTTTCACTGGCGTGCTAGTGCTAGCGCTGGCTTTCTCGATTATTTGTACACTGTCCTCCTCCTCTTCTTCTGGGGAATTCTCTCTTTCTCCTTCTTCTATCTCCGCTTCTGACTCACTTTTTACGTCTTCCACTTCTCTTTCCACTAATTCTTCCCCTTTCTCTTCTCCAGGAGGAGGGGGGCCAGGGGTTGGGTCCCGCCTCGGCTCTCGCCGTCTCTGGGGTTCTGGGGCAGGACGACGCCGGGCTACCCTTACTGGACCTGGGGTTCGTGGCTGCCTAAGGACTACTTCTGGGGAATCAGGATCTGCCAGGATGGGTTTCTTCATGGCTTTCTTATCCTGCTCTTTCATTCTAGGCTGCTCCGTTTTCTGTCTAGAATCTGTTTTAGCTAACATTATTCTGCACTGTTCCTCATAACAGCGCTGCGCCCAGGAGGGCGGATCTTCACAAATACTTAACCAAGAATCTATATAGGGGTACTGATCGGGGTGCGCTACCCGCACTCTACGATGTATTGACTGAATAATCTCTACAGTGAATGTTCCCTCTCGGGGCCAGATGGGGTCTAGATCGGGCCACTCCCTAGTACACAAAATCTGCAAACGGGCTGCTGTCATTTTAATACCATAATCTCCTGAATATCCCTCTTTAAAATGTGCGATCATACATTCTAATGGAGTGTTTCTAGTAGACCCCGCCCCTCCCATTTCGATGTGTGCGCGCAACAACAGACAGAAGGGAAAAGGAGGGCGGACCGTGGGTAAGGGGTCCTCACGGCCCTGGAAACGTATAGGGAATACAAATAACAAGACAAGACGACAATCGCTTCCCCCTTTTCGCAACCTGAACGCGGTCGCCCGGTCAGGAAATGCGCTAATCAGGGGTCCGCCTTCGCTTGGTCCGTGCTGCCAGACCTCTCATTCACACTTCGTTCACACAATCATGCTAGCAACGTATCCCAGAATGCATTCGTTTCTATCTGTTCTGACTAGTCTTTTCCCAATTACAAAAAGGATGAGGGTTTCACCCAGCGAATTCCCATGCCAGGCTACTCGGCTCTTCCTTGAGAGTTGATCATGCTCTCTTACCAATTCCCAATATCTCGAGATTACAAATTCCAAATTCCAATGGCAGTACTGCTCTTTCTATTTCTGTCTAGACCCAAAATCAAAACTGTACTCACCGGATCCGGTCCTCAAACTTCCCAAGCAGGCGCATGAGTTGGACCTCGGACTCCCCTCACTCGGGTTCGAGGCGTTGGCTCCAACCGGGCCCGGCACCCGCCGAGGTCCGACCAGCTCCCTCCGATACAAGGGACCGGTGGCGCCAGGGAGCGGCCCTCGTCGGAAGGGCGCGATCCCGGCAGGACCAAGCCTATAGAGGCGGAAAGTCGTGGTATATTGCCCTATATACACTTTGATTCCACAACTTCCCGGCCAACGCACCAAGGAATATGTAGCAGCAAAGCGCAGACAAACCAATGATACCAGGAGTCTGTTCAGAAGGTCCAAATCATTTATTTGTGCACAAGTCTCAAGCAAGGCAATTTCAAAATGGCTGAGCAAAGTTTTCAAGCATTACAACAACTTTTATAGACTTCTGTTCCATTCTAGGTATAGAAAAACATTTCATTGGTCCCGTACCTCCCGTACCTCTTCCATTGGTCCCGGTACTGATAAGTTTCTCCAATTATGTCCCTTCTGTGGGCTTCTGTGGGCATGACACCTGCCTGCCCCCCTTCTAGTCCCAATTACAATGGTCAGTTCATCAACTTGTTACTTTCACACTCTCAAGGTTATGGGACCAATTTGTGCGTGCAGAAGAGCAAGGTTCTGTAACTCATCTGTCAGCACTCCTCATTATTTCTCTGCAAATGTACTTTTTCTTATCAGTAACTTTTAAACATGTCTTTTCTGTATTTTTCCATTTCTTAATTCTGCAGTTCTGCTTACCTAAGCTAATTCAATATTTCTACTGAGTTCTTTCTTACAATAGCAGCATATTGGGGGATGTGCAATCCTATATACCTCTCCACAGGCCTCATTTACAGGTCAAGCTAGCCATGCTGGCCTGCCTATGTCAGACACAGTGGGTCACAGGCCTGCACCTGCCACAATGCTGTTACTCGCAGCTCTACACAATCATCACGGGGAGGGGGGTCTGTGAAACATGAGGTGATGCGAGAATGGAAAAAGTAAAGCTGCTCTCTGCATGCAGGTCTCTTGCTTGCGGCTTCTGCCTTCCTTTTTTGGTGACTGCCTCTCACATTTGTGCTCTCGCTCTGCGCCTGCAAGCTTAACAGAGAACGCACACACACACACACTGGACTCCTCTGCTACAACTTCAGAAATCTCCTAGAATGCTCTGCACTGTCTACAGCCTCTGCTTTCTGCTCAGCAGATGCCAGTGTGGAGTCTGAGCGGGTGTCACAAATGCTGCCGTTTGGTGCAGATTGACCAGTGCTATAGAGGTTGGAACTCCAGTCAGTAGGCATTAAATCAAAATAAAAGCCTGAAAAATTCTAGAAATATAAATTATAAGAGCAGGTAACAGCAGCAAGGGCCAGTCATTTTCTGCATATTTTCTTACCACCAAGGACTAGTTGATCTCTAACCTTGCCTTCACTCCCCACCTGTAGGGATCCTCTGGGCTCGTCTCATGCTTTCTCGAATTCCTGTACCAGTTCTGCATCCACTGGTTAGTTTGACACTTTCTGGCACAAGGTGAGGCACAGGGTGGGCTGAACTTTAGCCAGGAGTTGAATTCCAATTGTACTCTTTGCCACAAGGCTGGCTCTTTCTCCAAGGTTTCCAGAAACCCTCCCTCTGTAGGAGTCAGGCCCACATTCAGTAAAGTCAGCCTATGTTTATGCAGGCATATGCTTTCGATGCCGGCTTCTGAAAGCTGCCAAATATTGTCACCACTGCCATGCCTTGAGCCAGGCTAACCCCAACTCAGTTGCCTGGTTCCCAAACAGCAGTAATGGCAGCAAATCTGCTTGTAAAGTTCAGCATAGGCCTGTGAGCCCTGGTACTCTGACAAATCCTTAGGCACCCTCCTGCTCCTCCTCTCGCACATGTGGAAGGAGGAGGTGGGGTGCCCAAGGGCTGATTAAATTTTGCAATAGGATTTGCTGCTCCTTGAGAACCTGGCTGCTGAAGGACAGGGGGTAGTAAAGGGGGGGGGGATGCCAGGAGAAAGAAGGATCTGGGGAAGAGAACAGCACCTCTTTCCTCCATTCCTCTTCCCTTTTGCTTATGGATGCCAATGGTGAAAATCCTGCCATGATAGGAGTACAGGAATGTGCTCACTGCGCCCCCCCCCCCTCCCTTGCAGTTCAGTTCAACATGGCCTTCCAAACTGGAGACTTTCTGAGGGACTGGAGAAGAGCAGGTGCAGTTACACCATACAAAAATGGTAACATGAAATAAGTGAACAACTACAAATAGCAGATGACACACTATAAAAACATGACAGCAGGACACAGATCACCAGAGCCTGAAGATTTAACACCCCACCTCCATCTTCCCTGTGCAGTCCTGGAAGTAAAAGAGGTGACAACGTCCCAGGAAGAGGAACGATCAGAGCTCAAAAAGTCCAAAGCTGTAGGATCAGCAACCAATAGGAAACAAAGGGTAGGAGTGGTTGGCGGCTCCCTTCTGAGGTATACATAGGTGTCCATCTGTCATCCAGACATGATGTCCGTGGAGGTGTGCTGTCTCCCTGGTACCAATATACAGAGAGTTTGCTGGGACTCCTCAAGCCTACTGACTTATCTAATGCTGTTAATCCATATTGACATAAATGATGTGCTAGGTTCCCTCTTGAGTATATCAAAAGTGACTTTGCGGCTCTGGGAGAGAGGGTAAAGCTGTTAGGTACAGGCGGTGTTCTCAATCTTCCCTGTCCAGGGTCAGGGTCGAGTCTCATATCCTGGAGATGAATGCCTGGCTGCATGCATGGGGTCATTGAGAGTATTTTGGCTTCGTGGACTATGGTGTCATTTTCCAAGAGTTACAGAGCAGAGATACTGTCTACCTATCAAGAAGGGGAGATGTGTCCTCCATAACAGACTACCTAATCGAGGAGAGCTTTAAACTGGGGTCATCAGGAATGGATGAACAAAACCCCCAGATAAGTAACATTAAAAAATAGTATAGAAAAGAGAAACAAAAGGCAACATCTAAAGAGCTCCATATACTAAAGCCCATAGGATGCGAATAAAGCTCCAGATTTAGAAGCTGTAATGGGAGAGGCTGACTTGGATATACAGTAGCTAAACTCAAACTGGACAAAGTGATGGGCCGGATGGGATTCATCTGAGGGTACTGAAATAACTTAGGGAAGTACCAACTGCTCTGCTGGCTCACCCTGTTCAGTTCTTCTTTAGAGGTGGGAGTGATCCCAGATAATTAGAGATGGGTGAGTGTGGCTCTTATCCACTAAAGCAAAAGTAAAGAAGAAGTTGGTAACTACAGACCAGTTAGTCTGACTTCTGTGGCAAGTAAATTAATGGAAATGCTGCTAAACGCAGAGGATGGTAAGGTTTCTGGAATTCAAGGGATTACAGAATTTGAAACAGCATGGCTTTACTAGAGGTAGATGTTGTCAGATGAATCTGATTGATTTCTTTGACTAGGCAATCAGAGAATTGGATTGGGGAGAATTACTAGATGCGGTATATTTAGGGGCATGCTTACTAAAGGTTAATGCGTGTTAAGTAAAGTTAATGTGCGTTAAGTGCTGCAATGCCCCATAGAAATGAATGGGCAGTGGCAGCATTTAACATGCGTTACTTAACTTTACTCTTTTTTTTTTTTTAAAGCCTTCAAGTCAAAGCTGACTCATGGAGTCAGCAACCCCTGGGGTTTCTTGCAAGGTATGACCAGAAGTAGATTACCCTCCCTTGCCTTGGAAGAAAAGGCCTGGCAAAGTGTCTTGCCAAAGGCATGTCACTAGGAATCAAATCCAGATTGCTTGGGTAGTAGGCTGTTGCACTGACCACGAGGCTAACTTTAGCTGATGCACTTTAATCTTTAGGAAACATGCTCCTTAGATTTCAACAAGGCCTTTGACAATGTTCTGCATTGGTGACTTATAAATAAACTGAGTGCGCTTGGGATGGACCCTAAGTGACTGAGTAAGAAAATGGTTGAGTGGGAGATGACAGTAGGAAGTGTCGTGCTGAAGACAGAGGTGTTACCAGTGGCATTCCACAGGGCTCCATCCTTGGTCCTGTTCATTTTAACATTTTTGAAAGCACTGTTGCAGAAACGTATACCTCTTAACAACTGATACCAAAATCTTTTAAAAAGTAAACACAGGAAGATGTGATAACATGAGGAGGGATCTTGTGAAGCTTGAAGAATGGTTGAGAATTTGGCAGCTAAGATTTAATGCTTAAAAATGCAAGATCCTGCATTTGGGCCGCAAAAACCCAAGGGGTGAAGTATTTCAATGCACTAAAGAAGAGCAGGAACTGGACGTGATCATATTGCATGATCTTAAAGTGGCCAAACAGGTAAAAAAGACAATGGTAAAAGCCAGAAGAATACGTGGGTGCATAGAGGGAGAAATGGCCAGTGGTAAAAGGATTTGATAGTACCTTTATATAAGTCTCTTGTGAGTCCTCATTTGGACCGTACCGTCAAAAAGATATAAACAGAATTGAGCCAGTCCAGAGTGCAGTTACTAAAATGATCAGTGGTCTTTGTCATAAGGCATATAGGTGCATACTTAAGATTTCAATATGTATACTTTGGAGGAAAGACAAGAGAGGGTTATTATGATAAACACATTTAAATACCTCCATGGTATAACTGCACAGGAGGTGGCCCTCTTCTAGGAAATATTTCCTTATGGGAAGGGTGGTGGATGCACGGAATAGCATCCCAGTGAGAATATAGCAGAATTAGAAAAGGTACAGAGAAAAGCAACCAAAATGATGAAGAGAATGGAAGGCTACCCTTACGAGGGAAGGCTTGAAAGGTTAGGCTTCTTCAGCTTTGAAAAGAGATAGCGGAGGGGAGATGGGACAGAGGTCTACAAAATAGTGAATGAAGGAAACGGGTAAACGCAGATTTATTGTTTACGCCTTCAAAATGTAGAAAGACTAGTGAACATGCAATGAAGCTACAACATAGCACTTTTAAGACAAATTGAAGAAAATATTTTTCACTCAATGTGTGATCAAACTCTGGAATTCATTGCCAGAGGATGTATGTTTATGTTTAGTAAAATCTTGATATACCGCCTTTTGCATGGCTAGCAGCAAAGTGGTTTACAAATTAAATTTTTTTTTTACTAAAAACAGAGCAGAACAGAACTCCATAATTATCAATAGGACAGGCAAGAGAGGTTAGAGAAAAGACAGTAGCTGAGACAGAAGAACCATGTATGAGTCCGAGCCATCTGGCGCTACCCTTCCTCCCAGAATTCCGGGAAAGCCTTCTCAAAGAAGTAGGGTTTAAGGGCTCTCTTAAATTTCTGAAAATTAGATTCTAGTCAAAGATAGTCTGGTGGGATGTTCCAGAGGTAGGGCGCCAAAAAGTAAAATGCCATACAGTGTGTAGCTAACATATGCGTGTGCGGGACATGGATGGCAGCACCATAAGATTAGATGTTTATGAATGAAGTGCCTGAGAAGGGCAGATAGATACAGTGGGAACCTGTATAATAAGCTCAGTGCACCAGCATGAGAACCTTGAAGTGAAAGCAGTGGGGGAGGGGTAACCAATGATTCCGGTAACATAAAGGGCTGACATGGTCAGACTTGGCAGTATTCGTCATGCAAGTGGGCGAGGTGTGGGTGGAGAGTGGGCATGCTTGTGACAGTGGCTACTGCAAACATCAACAGCACATGGTAACTGTATGTTTTACATACAATTGATGGCGCTAGCTGAACCCGCTATGCTGTCGTGCCACGTTCTCTGCTTTTTACTGCATGATCAGCCAGGGAAATGCTATAAACACCTGCAAAAGATAGCGTGTGGCTTTTGCAGCTAACACAATGCTATTTGCGCTAACCCACCATGTTCGCTGCTAAAGCCTATCGTGGCTTAGTAAACATGCCCCTTGATCGTAACCAAAAAGCTGAGAAGTGATCTTCGGTATTCCCTGGACCTGTGGAGCTGGTTTCAAGCCAGCAAAATATTTTTTATCCTTTCCAGCCAAATGGAAGTTGGAAAGAATTAAACAAAAGGGGTCAAAATGCCATTTTGTAGGTCTCTCCATTTATCTGGAGGCTCTGAAAATTAAATGCAATGTGATGAAACTTTGCATAGCTGAAATACTGATGAAAAGATAAAGTTGGAAAATGGACCAGAGGTTCCAGAGAACTAAGCCTCCCCAAAAAAATGTCCCAATGTATTTCTAGGATAGAAGGAATAGCACTGTAGACATGAATAATGGAAGGCTGCTCAAGTTACAGAGACCATGGATAGGCTCTAGCCAATATGAAGGCTGTGGGGGTAGAGGACTGCAATGTCACTCTAGTCACAAAAAGGGAGGAGGTGAGTCGTGGGATGGTTCTGTGCTATAGTCAAGAACTAATAATAATGAAAAGATAATGTAGAGCTTTAAAAACGAATTGGAGAAAATCTCAAGATGTGCAAGGCGAACAGAAATGGAGGGTTAGATATAAGAAACAGAAGGCATCTATTTGTATGTCCAGGAAACAATATTATGAGAGGATGATTTCCTCGGCTTCTTCACCCTCACCTTCTCAATCTCTCTTTGGATTTGCTTTGTCTATACTGAGGGATAAAATTAAATTTTGCCCGGATCTCTCTCTGTCTACACAACTCTTTGCAGATTTCTTTCAAAGTAAACTAAATACTATATGTTGTAATCTATCTTTAAATAAATTAGAAGTAAACAGCATATTGTCCCAAATATCTCAGAAGGGTCTTGCTGATTCGTGCCCTGTAGATCGTTTCTGGGTGACCTTCTCACAACCGACGGCTAAGGAAGTTAACATGCTTTTAAAGAAGTTCTCTAGGATATTTTCACCTGCTGATCCGTGCCCTACTTTTTTATTTTGTTTTGCACCTTTGAATTTTAATATGTGGTTCTATGGGACTACTATAGATCTGTTGTCACTGGGCATTTTTCCCCAAGAGTTAGGTAACCACATTCTTATGCCAGTCCCCAAAGATAAGGCCGCCAATCTTATGGATGTGGCAAATTTTCGTCCAATTGCCAATATTCTCCTGATGGCTAAAGTAATGGAAGCTCTTGTTGCTAGGCAGGTCTTGCAGTATTTAGATACTTTTGATTGTCTGAATGATTTTCAATTTGGTTTTCGGAAAGCTCATAATACTAAGCCGCTTTTGGGATTATTAATATCAGATATTAACTTTATTCTTGTCAAGGGGTATATTGCAGTTTTATTGCAATTGGATTTACTGTATCTGCAGCATTTGACTTAGTAGAACATGATATTCTTTTGGCTATCTTACATCACTTAGCATTTCTGGATCAGTTTATAACTGGTTTTCTGGATTCCTAAAGACTAGGACATATTGTGTTCATATTGGTATAGATTATTTGAAGATGTGGCAGGCAACCTGTGGGATTCCACAAGGGTCCCCACTGTCCCCAGTTCTTTTTAATGCTTTAATGATTTCTCTTCTAGGCTGTTTTTTTTTTAACCAGGCACACTTCGCAGTTCACTCTTATGTGGATGACATTTCCATATTACTAATCATTCCCCCTCAAGCTGTTGATTACGATGCAGTTGTAGATAATATTTTACAACTACTGGGAAGATGGGCTAGAAGTGTACATTTACAATTGAATGTGGCTAAAACAAAGGCTCTTTGCCTTAATAAGAGCAAACCAGGCCCTACTTCTTTACTTGAAGCACTGCAACGGCTCAACCTTTGTATGGAGTCGGTTATTCGAGTACTGGGGATTTTGACTGACGACAATTTGTTTGTTAGTGCAGTGGTTTCCAAATCGTTTTTTCATATGCGTTAATTACATCGACTCAAACCCCATTTATTTTTTTATCATTTCTGGCTCTTGGTGCAAAGCTCTGTTTTGGCATACCTAGATTATGGTAATATACCGTTTATAAACTGTTCAAAACAGCTTCAGCGGTTACAATTATGTCGAAATATCACTGCCTGACACATTTATGGAGTCTCTAGGTATGTAGCGGTAAAGCCTTTCCTTCGTGAGCTGCATTGGCTCAAGATCTCCAAACGGATTTGTTTTAAATTCTATACAGTTCTGTATACATTTTTTAACAATTCTGTTCCCATGCGGTTTTCTACTACTACTATTATTAATCATTTATGTAGCGCTATAAGGCATACGCAGCGCTGTACAAGAACATTTATCTTTAACTTCGTCACTTAATGTACCACCCACATACAAGTATCAGAGCGGTTTACAATGTAAAAAGTCAAAGGTTGTGGAAGAAGGAAACGGAACGCAGGTAGTTAGAACAGGAAGAGCAAGAGCAGAACTGTCTTGAAGAGGGGGGAGTGGCAACACAAGAGCATCACAGGGGGGGGGGATGGAGGGTGGTGGGGTTAGGTCAAAGGCAGTGTGTGTCTTTAATCGGGCTTTGAAGTTGGCAAAAGAGGGTTCTAAACGGAGGGTTGATGGGAGCGAGTTCCAGAGCGTAGGACCAAGGTAGATGAAGGCTGAGGACCGGGTGGATTCCAGGTGGTTCTGGGAAGGGGAGGGGGAGGGGAGGGACATGCGGTTGGCGTGTATGGACCTGAGAGATCGCTGAGGGGGCGGAAAGGCGAACCAGATTGGAGAGGTATTGAGGCACACCAGACACAAGGAGGCAGTGGAGATGAACAAGGAGGGGGATGACGTGGTCTGAACGTGTGGCATGGGTGAGGATACAGGCTGCTGGGTTTTGTACCAATTAAAGCCTGTACAGTTGATACTGAGGCAAGCCAGCTAGGGAGACGTTACAATAATCTAGACGGGACATGACAAGGGAGAGGAGGAGGGTGGTCAGGGAGGAGACAGGGAAAAAGGGATGGACAGCACAAATTTGCCTTAGTGAATGGAAGGAGCGCTGAACAACTGAGGAGACATGGCCATAGAAAGACAGGGCAGAGTCAAGGGTAACACAGAGATAATGAAGGCTAGAAACAACGGGGATGGGGGACGAAGTGAGCAGAGGGGCAATAGGAGGGATGGGGCTGCCAAAGGTGAACCAGATGACCCTGCTCTTTAGAGTTTACAATCTAATCAAGACAGACAGTACAATATAAGAGAAACAAGGGGTTCAAATAGGGAAAGGAGACACAAGGAGAGCAAGGGAATTAGGATCCCAAAGCAGCCTCAAAGAGCAACTTTCAGTGATGTCATCACTTGGTAAATCTGCTGGTTCTGCACTGAAAGAACCCAGCATGACACCTCCCAAGCAGAAGCAAGACTGAAAAAGTATTAATCAACAATAACTTGTACAAACACTTGTTGGCTCTCTTCCCACACTTGATTCGGCATCAGGCACGGATAGTGATAATGCAGTAAAAAGACAGCAGGGTTACCAAACCTGTAGGAGTGATCTCCACAGGGCAAGTCCTGGACTAGTCCAGTAGAAGGAATCAAGGAAAGGAAAGTAGCAGGCATAGAAAATGAATCTTTCCTTATCCTGCCAGATCAGTCTAGTTAAATGGGATGCACCCAAGCAGTCAGGGCCCAGGGTGGGAGCATGCTCGGGACGGAACTGCTCTACCAATGGCGCCAACAGCTCCAGCTCTCACAACTTATAGTGCTTTACAAAAGCTACTCAGGGATGACGAGGTAGCTGCCTCACAGATAATTTCTAAGGTGGACTCAGCTTATGACTAGGCTTGTGCCCTAGGGGAGAAAACTCAGAATCTCTCTGGCACACATTTTCCACACAGATGGTAGGCTGAACTAACAGCCTCCTTAAAACAATGGACAATCGAGGACTTGGCTGCCACCTGGCCATTCCTCAGGCCACTGAAGAAAACAAAGAGGAAGCAAAAGCCATTAGAAATACCACCTTCTGAATCAATTCCTCGAGGGAGGTCTTACAAAGGAGAACTTTTCAGCTCCTTCATCACCAATGACAGGTTCCACTGCGGCCCACACTTGCTGCACGGGAAGGATGTTGGGGCAGATTTGCTTAACTTCTTCCAGGAACTTGTCCAAACCTTTTTCTAAACCCAGCTACACTAGCAGTTTTTATTACATCCTCCGATAACAAATCCCAAAGTTTGATTATGCATTGAGTGAAAAAATATTTTCTCCTATTTAGTCTTAAATGGATTACATTGCAGCTTCATTGCATGTCCCCTAGTCTTTCTACTTTTTGATGGAGTAAATAACCAATCTACGTTTACCCATACCATTCATAAGAACATAAGAAATGCCATACTGGGTCAAACCAAGGTCCATCAAGCCCAGTATCCCGTTTCCAACAGTGGCCATTATAGGTCACAAGTACCTGGCAGGTTCCCAAAAAGGTACACAGGTTCCACAATGCTCATCCCGGGGCAAGCAGTGGATTTCCCAGGTCCTCTTTAATAATGGTTTATGGACCTTTCCTCCAGGAACTTGTCCAAACATTTTTTAAACTCGGCTATACTAACAGCTTTGCTACATCCTCCGGTAATGAATTCCAGAGTTTGATTACGCGTTGAATGAATAAATATTTTCTCTTATTAGTCTTAAATGGGTTATGGTGTAGCTTCATTGCGTGTCCTCTAGTCTTTCTAATTTTTGATGGTGTAGACAACCAATCTACATTTACCCGTTCCATTCAATTCATTAATTTATAGACCTCTATCATATCTCCCCTCAGCAGTCTGTTTTCCAAGTTGAAGAGCCCTACCCTTTAAGCCTTTCAACATAGGGGTATCCTTCCATCCTCTTTACCATTTTAGTGGCTCTTCTCTATACCTTTTCCAATTCTACTCTATCCTTTTTAAGATATGCCGACCAGAATTGCACAAAATATTCAAGGTGCAGTTGCACCATCGAACAACACAGAGGCATTATAATATTCTTGGTTTTATTCTCCATTCCTTTCCTTATGATTCCTACCACCTCCACTGGGAGACTATTCCACGGATCCACAGAAAGAGTGGTGGAACCATGGAATAATCTCCCAGTGGAGGTGGTAGAGATGAGGACAGTATCTGAATTCAAAGAAGCATGGGACAAACATAGAGGATCTCTAAAGGAAAAGAGGGGTGTGTTGTAGTGGTTGATACGGAAGGACAGACTAGATCAGCCATGTGGTCTTTTTCTGTCATCATGTTTCTATGTTTCTGGAATTCTATTTGCTTTTTTGGTTGCAGCTGCATGCTGGGCGGAGGGTTTCAACCTAACATACACGATGATGCCTAAATCCTTTTCCTGGGTGATAGATTCTAAGGTGGTACCTTGCATCGTGTAACCATAGTGTGGGTTGTTCTTTCCTAGGTGCAAAACTTTGCACTTGTCCACATTAAATTTCATCTGCCATTTGGACTTCCAGTCTTCCAATTTATCAAGGACCTCTTGCAATTTTTCACAGTCCTCTTGTGTTTTAACATCTTTGAATCATTTTTTGTCATCTGCAAATTTGATCACCTCGCTCGTTATTCCCATTTCTAGGTCATGTAAGAAGATGTTAAAAAGCAGCGGGCCCAGCACAGATCACTGGGGTACACCACTATTCACCTTTTTCCATTGAGAAAATTGGCCATTTAGCCCTACTTTCTGCTTTATATCTTTTAACCAGTTCCTGATCCTAATAGTACACTGCATCCTATCCCATGACTTTTTAATTTCACCTCAAGAGCCTCTCATGAGGTACTCTGTCAAAGGCTTTCTGACAATCCAGATACGCTATATCAGTGGTTCCCAAACCTGCCCTGGGTGCTGCCCAGTCAGTCAGGTTTTTCAGGAGATCGACAATGAATATGCATGAGAGAGATTTGCATACATTGCCTTCATTGTATGCAGATCTCTCTCATGCATATTCATTGTGGATCTCCTGAAAACCGGACTGACTGGGGAGCATCCAGGACAGGTTTGGGAACCATTGCACTATATTAACTGGCTCACATTTATCTATTTATAACAGATTAGTGAGACAAGACTTTCCTTAGCTAAATCCATGTTGGCTTTCTTCCATTAAACCATGACTATCTACATGTTCATTATTTGTATTGTTTATAATGGTTTCTACCATTCATTAATTCTACCATGGTTTATAATGGTTTCTACCATGGTTTATAATGGTTTCTACCATTCATTAATTTATAGACCTCTATCATCTTTCCCCTCAGCTGTCTTTTTTCCAAGTTGAAGAGCCCTATCCTTTTAAGCCTTTCCTCATCGGGGTATCCTTCCCATCTCTTTACCATTTTGGCAGCTCTTCTTTTATCCTTTTCTAATTCTGCTACTGTATATCCTCTTTAAGATATGGTAATCTGAATTGCACAGAATATTCAAGGTGTGGTCGTACCATATAATGACATAGAGGCATTATAATATCCTTTGTTTTATTCTCCATTCCTTTCCTTATGATTCCTAGCATTCTATTTGCTTTTGGGCCACCGCTGCACACTGGGCAGAGGGTTTCAATGTATGAGTCAGTATTATTCACAATGATGACTAAATCCTTTTCCTGGGTGGTGGTTCCAAATGTGGAACCTTGCATTGTGTAATCATAGTTTGGGTTGCTCTTACCTAAGGGGGTCATTTTATGCCACGAATAGCAAGGATGTATATTCTGCCTGGACATACATCCCTGCTATTCGTCCCCCTCCTGCTCCCGGTGCAAATGCTCCCCATACGGACAGCACTGTTATATGGGAAGCCTTAGACAGGGGTGATCTGGAGGTGGAGCGAGGGCGGGCCATAAACCCAGACGTACAGGGTCGAGTCTGGGGTCGGCCACATAGACGGGGGGCGGTGACAAGGTGAGAGGGCGCAGGGAGATCCCCACAGCCTGACCCTGCTCATGGGAGGCCGGATCGGGGGGGGTCAGACAATGAGGAAAGGATGTTGGGTCTTGCGGTTCCATAATGGAGCCACGGTGCCATGGCAATGAGACACCATGGCACTGCTGCTCCATTACGGAGCCTGGCTGAGTTAGCCAGGGATCTTCTGGGCATGCGGCCCATCAGAATCAGGGGCCGGCCTGCATGTCCAGGCCAGTAGACCCGATTCTGATCCCACGGGCACATCTAGCCCCCTCAGGATCAGAATCAGGAGCTACCGCTGTATACCCCAATTCTGAGGGGCCGAACAGGGGCTGGATGGCCAAAATAGAATTGGTCTCTAAGTGTATTACTTTGCACTTGTCCACATTAAATTTCATCTGCTGTCCAGTCTTCCAATATATCAAAGTCCTCTTGCAATTTTTCACAATCCTCTTCTTTTTTAACAACTTTGAATAATTTTGTGTCATTTGCAAATTTGATCACCTCACTCATTATTCCCATTTCCAGGTCAGTAATGAATATGTTAAAAAGCAGCAGGCCCAGCACAGATCCCTGGGGTACTCCACTATTCATTTTTCTCTATTGAGAAAATTGGCCATTTAGCCCTACTCTCTGCTTTCTACAATATGTTTTAACCAGTTCCTAATCCATAATAGTGCACTGCCTCCTATCCCATGAATGTTTAATTTTGCCAAGAGTCTCTCATGAGGGACCTTTTCAAAGGCTTTCTGAAAATCCAGATACACTATATCAACTGGCTCACCTTTATTTACCTGTTTATTCACACCTTTAAAAAAATATAAGAAATTGGTGATACAAGACTTTCATCGGCTAAATCCATATTGGCTTTCTACCCTTAAACCATGACTTATCTACATGTTCAGTAATTTTATTCTTTAAAATGGTTTCTACCATTTTGCCCAGTACTAACATCAGGCTCAACGGTCTGTAGCTTCCCGGATTACCCCTGGAACCCTTTCTAAAAATTGGCATTACACTGGCCATTCTCTAGTCTTCAGGGATTTTGATGATTCAGAGATTTCAGGCATAGGAATCTTCTTACATCTTCAGTAAAGACCGAAGCATAGAATTCATGCAGTCTGTCCACTATGGCCTTGTACTCCCTTAGCACCCGTTTTACCCCTCTATCATCTAATGATCCAACTGACTCTCATCAGGTTTTTTTCTACAAATGTACAGTACTTGAAAAAGTGTTTGTTACATTTTCGCTTCCATGGCAAGCTTTTCCTTCAAATTCTCTCTTTGCCTACCTTATCAGTGCCTTGCAGCTACTTGCTAGTATTTATGTTGTTTCCTGTTTGGTTATTTGGCTCCTTTTTCCATTTCCTGAAAGATGCTTTTTTAGCTACAACAGCCTCTCTGACCTCACTTTTAAACCATGCTGACAGTTTTTTTGAACTTCTTTCCACTTTTCTTAAAGCGTGGAATACTGCTGGTCTGGGCTTTTAAGATAGTATTTTTAAACACCACTCATGCTTGATGTAAATCTTTAATCTTTGCAACTGCTCCTTGTAGTTTTTTTTTTTAACTGTTCTCCTCATTTTATCATAGTCTCACTTTTGAAAGTTAAAAGGTAGTACTGTGGATTTCCTTGCCGTTCTTCCTCCATTTATTAAATCAAATGCGATCACGCTATGATCACTATTGCCAAGTGGCCCCAATACCCTTATCTCTTGCACAAGATCCTGTATTCCTCTAAAGGCTAGGTCCAAAATAGTTTCCCCTCGTCAGTTCAGCAACTAGCTGCTCCAAGAAGCAGTCATTTATTTCATCTAGAATCTTTATCATCACTAGCATGTCCGGCCATGACACTGATCCAGTCGATACTGGGGTTATTGAAATCACCCATTATTACTGTGCTGTAACTTTTGTTAGCTTCCCTGATTTCTTTGAGCATTTCATCATCCATTTGTCCATTCTGGCCAGGCGGTCGATAGTACACCCCCATTGGCATCGCCTTTGGCTTTGGCTTTGGCTTTCCCTTTTTACATGGACTTTCAATCCATATAGATTCTACAGTGAATTTTGTTTCCTGAAAAACTTTAATCCTTTGTGACTCAATGCCCTCTCTAACAGAGTGCAACCCCTCCACCAATTTGATCAGCTCTATCATTACGATATAGTTCGTATCCAGGTATCACAGTGTCCCACTGGTTGTTCTCCTTTCACCATGTCTCTGAGATACCAATCATATCTAACCTCTCATTTAGTACTATATGTTCTAACTCTCCCATCTTATTTTTTTAGACTTCTAGCATTTGCATACAGACATTGTAGATGTTGTATTTTATTCATATTAATCTGGTTATCAGTTGAGAGTGGTAATTTGGAATCCTTCAGCCTGTCTGTACTTAAAGGCATCTAGGTTACTTTTATCTTTATTGGAACCTCCCTATCAGGATGCCCTAACTTCCCTGTTTTGTTGATATCCTTCAAGGATACATTCTTCCAAACCATGCACTCGAGCGACTGACTATTGGCTTTCCCCTATTATCTAGTTTAAAAGCTGCTCTAATTCCTTTTTAAAGGTTAATGCTAGCAGCCTGATTAAGGTGGAGCCCATCCTTTTGGAAAAGCCCCTCCTTTCCCCAGAATGTTGCCCAGTTCCTAACAAATCCAAATGCAATCACGAAGTGGAATCGAAGGAGGGCGGAAGCACTTTGGTGCTGTTTTAAAACTACTGCGACACTGCACACCCTGGAGAGGGGCGGCAATCAGAAAGGAGGGGGAGGGGGTGTGCTTGAAATAAGGTTCACCTAGGAAGCCTCATATCCTTCCACCAGCCCCGAGTTGCGATGTTATAAAATTACCCTCCTAAAGCATAGCTTTACTAAGGAAAGATCTATCAAATATGCCCAATGCTTTTTTTAATAAAGTGACAAAAGTATTGATCAGGAAGCTGCAATGATTATTACCTGCCAAGACTTCAGGACTGCTCTTGACACCGTCACATGCTGAAGACTAATAAACAAGCTGGGTGGTATGGGAGTAGGCCAAAGTTGTAAACTGAGTGAGCGACAGAATGCTAGCTGAAGTGACCAGTGGGGTACCCTAAGGCTCAGTGCTAGCCAGTTCTTCTAAAATCTGTATTAGTGACATTACAGAAGGACTTGAGGAAAATGTGGTAATATACATACAAAGGTCTGCAATGTCAGGATCAGAGTTAGACCTGATGAAACCCAAGGCAGATCCTGGACCCTCTGCCTCATTCCCCATTGATGCCTGGTCCTCTCCTCTTTATCATCAATTCAAAATTCTCTCCATCTGCCCCTCCACCCCTATAATTCCATGTCCTTTACCCCATCCCCATCCTTATCCCCCTCGGTTCCACATCCTTGCCCCTCTGTCCTGGGTCTTTTCCACCCATTATCTCCCACCTTGAATCCAGATCTTCTCCCTCTTCCTTTTACCCCTGATCCCACATCCTCTTTCTCATCGTTCTGTCCCACCTGATTACAGATTGGGAGTAAGTAATGGGAGGGAGAGAAGGGGTCAAATCCAGATTTATAGTTTAGGTATCCTAGAGCATTCCAAAAAGGCTTTGCCCATGCAGAAAGCCTCCAGTTTTTAATATTTCTTTCCTCGCTCACATTCCCTCTCCCTCAATAAAAGCAAACCTCCGATTTGAGCTTCACCATCTATTGAGATGCAATTCCCCAGAAACCAACTGGATTGATGCCTTAGGCAATGGAATGAGGTGGGCCACAAGGGCCATGCTCCCACCAATATTTTACTCAATACAGCATCATCAAATAGAGAGCTTGGTGGGGAGGACTGGAGATTGGTTTGTTTGGTCTCTCCAACCAAAAATATGTTCTGCTGCCCCTGGTTCTGATACTGAACTCCTGACAGTTATGCCTACTGACTCGGGATTCTTCACGCTTCAGAATGTACTGGAGCAGGAAGGATTGCTTGGCTTTTCAGTCAAGTTGTGTGTGTGCTCCTGTTGTGAAGATGGCTGCTTAGCCACTCGCAGGTTCTCATGATTGCAGCAATAGAGCGTTCCTCCAACATCCACCTGATATGAGCATGGTGCGATCTTCTGCACACAGGTACCCACCCTCCAGTGATTCATACAATCTTCCGGTTGTGGTTTCATGTGGACATGAGTCCCCAATATCAGTTCAGGCAAATCTTTTTAGCATCTACCACTAATTTTTGTAATCCATGCTTTGGTAATTCCTAAAGGATCTATTTGGGCCCTCCAAAATGCAATGCAATGTGTGCCTTCAAGTCAATGCTGACTCTTGGCAACCCAGCAGCTCTTTGGTTTTCCAGACAGTATGAAATTCTGCTGCTGGAGTGATATCTGGTATGAATAAATTCAGTGATATTTTGCCAGTGCTACATTCTTTACACTGGCTTCCAGATTTTTGGAGAATTCAATTTAAAATATTGACCTTAATACATAAATCATGAAGCCCCAGTTTGTATCATGGCTGCTTTAAAATTATATCACCCACCACGTGGGGGTTGCTCAAGGCAATCTGCTGCCTGTGGAGATGGATGAGATGGTGCTCCCCGGGAGGGGGGGGGGGGCAGGGATCTTTCTCAAAACTCCAGTCAGGGACTGAACCAAATCAAAAAGTCGATTAGATAATGTGGAGCAAATGCAAGATATTCGCACACCAAGGAACTAAAAGAAAGAGCGAGAACCATAGCAGTTTATAACTACAAATTATAATTCATTTGTATTTTGTTATGGGTGCAGAGCAAAGGTAAGACATTCACCCACAGAACTCAATATATATTTTAAAAAATCTGATTCTGGTCATCTCACCAACAACAAACATTCTCCAGTACCAGGCATATTGGGAACTAATATAAAACCCTACTAAAGTCACTAAGATCTGCAAGGCCAAATCTACCATACCATACCAGCATACACTTCCAAAACTCATACAATAAGGGGCCTACCCAGAAAAAAACAGCACTATAAACACTGCAATGGGCCCCAAAACATCCATACACCTATTTGAAAAGCTGAACAAGTCAAATTACTACAGTATAGATCCCTACATACAAACTCCAAGTTAACAGAACACCTGGCCTTGGTTGCACACTCAGAACACAGACCCTCACCAAGTACAGAATAAGGGACCACAACCTAAAGTAAAAATAAATATATGTAGTGAAAAATTAAAATGAAACCCCAAGAAGCCAGAGTCCGCATACGATGCCACACCAGATAAGAGATGCAGTTCCCCATACTGTGTGAAATATAGATAGTACAAAGTCCATTCACTAAATTGAAAATAAAATTATTTTTTCTACCTTTGTTGTCTGATGATTTTTGATCATGCTGGTCCCGATCTGAGGTTTCTGTTTGGTCTATAGTCCATCTGCCATTTCTTGTCTCTCCTTTTGCTTTCTTCATTTTCTTCCATCAGCCTTTTTTCAGTCCCAGTAACTCTCCCCAGTATCAGTATCCTTTACAGCCTCCCCTCCCAGTACCAACCCCCTTGCCTTCCCAGTACTGCCACTGGTGTCTATTCTCTTCCAGTCCTCCCCCTTCCCCATCATCCAGCCCCTTCTATTTAAAATACCATCCCAACTATCAGCAAACTTCCAGTCCTAGTGCCCCATCCCATGTCAGTTCTCTTCCAGTTACCCTCGCCTCTCTCTATCCGCCTTCCTGTGCCATCCCCGGGTGTCGGCACCCTTCTAGCTCCCCCCCACCATGTCTGCTCCTAGGTCCCCCCTCCCGTTTCTGCTCCCTCCCAGCTCCCCCCCCCCCCCCATGTCTGCTCTGCTCCCTTCCAGCTCCCCCTCCCCATTTCTGATCCCCTCCAGGCCCCCCCTGTCTGCTCCCTTCTAGCTCCTTTCCCTAATCCCCCCCTCACTGATTCATCCTCTAAAAAAAAAGAAAGCAGCCGTGGGAACATTTCTCTGTTCCAGCGGCTCTGCTAACTTTTAAATTGCTGGGTCGCGGAGTTTCTAAAGGTCTTTAGAAACTCCACGACCCAGCAGTTTAAAAGCAGAGCCGCTGGAACAGAGAAATGTTCCCGCGGCTGCTTTCTTTTTTGGAAGCAGCAGTGGCGGAAGCAGCGGCAGAAGCAGAAGCGACGACTCCCTCCCCACCACACCCCAGTGGCCTCATGCCATGCTTACCCGGCTTACCGGATAGCACCGGCCCTACTCCTGTTGGAAGAGTGGCTGCGGTTCTATCATAGGCAGTTTCTAGGTAGCAGCAAATCAGAAATAAACGCAGCTGGAGTGCCGCCCCCTAGAAACTGCCTCCTGAGGCCACCGCCTCAGTTGGCCTAATGATAGAACCGCCCCTACCACCACGTGTATTAAGATCAGATAACCTTGGGTTACTAGACATACCAACCTTTCACTAAGTATACCTTCATGAATTTTGATTATGCATATTTTCAGGAGTGAGACCCTCATTATGGAATATGTTGCCCACAGAACTAAGACTGAATGACAATGTTATGATTTTTAGAAAGAGATTGAAAACCTCTTTATTCAGGCAAGTCTTTCCTGTCATAAATATGTAATTTAGTGCTATTACCATCCTTTCCAGACCAGTTTAGGCAAGAATGTACTTGCATTGTTCTTGCTTTCTGTTTTTTATTAGTGTTTTCTGTTTTGTATTGGTTTTATGTAGTAGAATACCCACTGTTATTCTACGGGACCCTTTTACTATAGTATAGTATACTAATGTGCCGATAGTGCTAAAATTTAGGTGTGTTAGGTGCAACACCACCATGTTAACCAATAAGAATGTGGAAAGCATGTTCCCAGCAGTTAATGTGGAGCATTGCGCCCTAACATGGCATACAAATAGTGCAAGTGCATTTAACGCCACCTATTGAGACAGAGTTAAGTGAACCCACGCTAATTGCAAAGTTTGAAGTTAGTGTGCAGTGTTTACCCCATGCTAACTGTGCAGTACTCTCCATGCCCACTCTACACCCCTAACCCACTCCCTTACCACCCCAACACAGCATGAAAATTGGCTCACACTGTCATGGTCCCATGCTAGCTGTCAATGCGTGTTCCAGCACACCTTTTAGCATGCACGAGAACACAGACAGTGAGCGCTTTTAGTAACAGACTCCCTATGCGTCTAATATATATATTTTTAATGATTTGTGTATTGTTATTTTACGTTGATTTAATAATTATGTATGTTTTCTTGTACTCCTCTTAGGCTTTATTGATAACATGGGTGATAAATAAATATGTTACATGTTGACTTAACACTTTGCTTGTTGTGTCAGAGCTTTTCTGATACATCTTCTACCACGCAGGGCTCAAGTAGCTTGCTGGCTATTGGCAGAGATATCTTCAGTCTCCTTGACATCAGGCACTGTGCTGGGCTGCTATCCATGCTTCTCTTGGTGTGTTCCTCCATTGTAGGATAGCATTCCCTGGGTCTTCACCATCCCCTTTTGCATTTTTGCACACGTTCTTCACTATCTTCACAGCAGATTTGGTTTTGCCATTAGCTTCTGGGTGCCTTGGTGATATAGTTACATGTTCAAACCCCCTACTCAGAAAAAAAAAAAAAGATTAAATTGCTTGTAAGTAAACTGAGGGCTATTATCTGAGATCAGTCAATCAGACTGGCCAGAGTGTGCAAACTGTACTTTACAGCCCTTGGCTGTGCCTTCAGTGCTTCCATTTCCGAGAAATCTGAATAGTGATCTACTAGAAAAAGGAACTCTTTTCTAGCAAAGTTACTGTAAGCAAGTCCATGCTGACAGTCCACCAAGGCTGCATCAGTATTACAAAACCGTTTACCAAGACAGATTAGAGATCTACTGGATTATTTCCAGTTTTGAAAGTCTTTAAAGACCTGGCTATGGAAGAAATATTTTTCAGAAATGGTTTGATGCGTTTTAATGTACATGTTTAATATGATTCTGTACTCTGCTTTGTACGTTCTTGGAAGGTAAAGGTGGATTATAAAGGTTGTAATTAAGTGTTAGCATTTTGGATCACAGGGATTAGGGTAATAACCCCGGACCTTTGCTAGAATGCCACTTTTCACGCTGATTTCATCCCCGACTGAGCAGTATTCCCTAATTGCAGCTGGTGTTGCCTCCTTTGAGTCTGGCCATCCAGTCAGGGCTACTGACTTCAGCAGTTGCTAGGTATTATATCTTACAGATTGCAGTAGGAGCTGTTGCAGTCCCTGGTCTGTAACATTCAGATAATCTGCCTGGTGTATTTGTGCAATCAGTCTGCTCTTGCTGTATCCAACCACCTTGACGTGTTCAGTACCAGCACTGGACCGCTAATGGCTCTGCTGAGTGCGTCACTAATAAACCTCTCAGGGCCCAGCTTATAAACCACACTGAGGTTCTAATGTTTCTGTGTCATCAATATGCTCTGAAGTCACTTGGGTGCACAAAGTAAGGGCTTTTTGAAGGTATTAAAGTCAACAGCAACAGTCAAAAGGATGCTTGGGTGCATAGGGAGAGGAATGACCAGCAGAAAAAAAGAAGTGATAGTGCCTCTGTATAAGTCTTTGGTGCAACCTCATTTGGAGTATTGTGTGCAATTCTGGAGACCGCACCTTCAAAAGGATATAAACAGGTTGGAGTCGGTGCAGAGGGTGGCTACTAAATGGTTAGAGGTCTTTGTTATAAAGCATATGAGGACAGACTTAAGATCTTGATATGTATACTTTAGAGGAAAGGCGGGATAGAGGAGATATGATAGAGATGTTTAAATGCCTCTGTGGCATAAATGCACAGGAGGAGAACCTCTTTTGATTGAAAGCAAGCTCTGCTACAAGGGAACATAGGATGAGGGCACTGTTCCCTCTAAGCTGTGCGCGTGTGCGCGCGCACACACCTCGCCGAGTGAGCGCACATACTTTACAACAAAGCGCACAAAAATTATGGTTCTGATTCTGATAGAAAACAACACAGACGTCTTAAAATTTAAAAGTTGTGATTGTAATTACTAGAAATTTTCTGCTTCATTTAGTAATCGTCTATTTTCATTTAATTTGATTACAATCAATGTGGTGTACATACTGTATTCTGACGTGTAGTCAAATTTTAAAGTATGTAACTCCGAGTGTCGTTATGTGGCGCACAAAAATTTAACCTTCCTTCAAAAGCTGCACAGCTGATATTTTATGCGCACACGGTCTACAGAAAATTAGAGGGAACATTGGATGAGGGTGAAAGGGGATAGACTTAGGAGTAATACGCGGAAATATTTCATTACGGAAAAAGTGGTAGATGCATGGAATAGTCTCCCAGTGGAGGTAGTAGAGAAGAGGACAGTATCCCTGGTCCAGGACCTCACCCTCAGTCAGCACATTCTTTTCCCAACCCATGTTGCTGGTCATATCCTTGATCTTCTTCTAACCCCCTCCAGTTTCCCATTGGACCTTTCTTCTATCTCCTCCTCTCTCCTTCCCTGGACTGACCACATCTATATCTTCTGTAAACCTTCCAATCTCCCTCCAACGTTCTACCCCACCATCATCATACGCTCTGAATCCTCATCATATCACTGCAGCCACCCTGGTGAATTTCCCACCCTCCAACCAATTACTACCACAGGATTTCTCTACACGTACTACTGACAACCAAGTACAAGCCTGGAAATCCTCCCTGGCTTAGCCCTTCTTCATCCTCTCTTACCTCGTATTCCTTCCAAGCACCCCTGGTCTCATTCTGGTCTCTACCTATACCGCACTCGCTTAAGGCGCTTGGAACGCCTCTGGTGTAAACACTCTTCCTCTGACTCTCTTCAACACTTCTGTTTCTGCCACCAGCAATATCGCCATCTTGTTCAAGAAGCTAAACAGGCCTACCGGTACTATTCTCATCTTATCTCTTCCTGTGCTAACTCCTCTCACCAACTATTTTTGGTTTTGAAATCACTTTCCATCACTCATTCCATTTCCGTTTCTGCCAATACTGTCATGCATCCCCTTCCTAGTCCTTCCCAACTGGCCACTTTCTTTGCAGGGAAGGTTTTGTCTCTGTGCTCCTTCTTTCCCACCTATCCTCCCCCATTCTCCTCTGCTGTCTCCCCTGACCCCACATCTGGTCCACTTTCTCACCAATTTCTGGAGCCGGTCTTTCAAAAGCCCTTTCCTCAGCCAGAAAAACCCACATGTTGCACTGGCCCCATTCCCTCTGCCTGGCTCCTAGAACCCTCACTTACCCTTCTCCCTTTCATTCAACTCATTCTCAATACCAGTCTCACCTCTGGTATCTTTCCCACACCTTGGAAACATGCTCTTGTCTGCCTTCTCTTGAAAAAACCCTCTCTAGACCCTTCTGTTCTGTCTCACTACGGTCCTGTTTCAAACCTCCCTTTTCTCTCTCAAATTCCGGAACAATTAGTTTTTACGCAGCTCACTCAACGCTGGAATCTATTCACTACCTGCACCCCTGTCAATCTGGCTTTAGATCTGGGCACTGCACTGAATCTTTATTTATTTGAACATTTTTTTATACCGCTCCTTCCAGCGATCAGGGGCGGTTTACATGGAACTACAACACAGTGGTACATGGAACATATTTAACCAGTACAATTTAAACAAGGAACTTAGAAAAATTATATATATATATATATATATATATATATATATATATATATATATATATATATACACCCCCACACCCCCACACACCAGTGCACACTAATTACAGAGGCATAGTGATGGCTGGATTTTCTTAGCTATATACATTGAAATAAGGGAGGGAAATGGGAGGTGTTAGACTGTTGGGGTAGAAGGGGGTGTGGAGGTATTGTTTATTAGGTGAGCATTATAATATTGTGAAAAAAGGTGTGTTTTCAATTCCTTGCAGAAAGTTAGGAGATCTTTGGTAGCTCTGATTTGGTCAGGAAGGACGTTCCTAAGTATAGGGGCTGTGTATCTGAATGCCCTATTACTTGTGTGCTGTTTAGTTTTGCCTATAAGGGTTGGAACTTGCAGAAGGTTTTGAACATGCTTTTGCTTGTGTCTGGTGTCAGTTTGAGATTTTATTATAGTGGAGAGGTAAGAGGGGGAGATATCGTTATACAATTTAAAAGCAGCGAGGATTTGCTTGTATTGTATTCTGGAAGTTATTGGAAGCCAGTGAAGGTTATATAATATGGGGGTGATGTGTTCAGATAGGTTGGTCTTGGTTATTATCCTGGCACATACATTTTGGACAAGCTGGAGGGTGTGAATGATCTTCTTTGATAGACCTTGTAAAATCCCTTGGTTAGGGATTTAACGATATCAAAAAGTTCTCTGGGGCGATTGATATAATCTTATTGAGTATAATAATGTGGTGAGCTTTCTTTGCTTCAAGGATTGCATCCTTGTAGGAGTTTAATGTTGTGAGGTAGAGTTGTTTATTTTCTGATGTTTTGCAGAATCTCCACTTTTTCTCTAACTTGTGTAGTGTCTTTTTGGAGTTACAGAGATCTTTGGTGTACCATTTCACAGTTTGTTTTTTGTATGATCTTTTGGGCAGGGAGGTGGGTTTAGCTGCTTTATTTATAGTTGTGATCCAGTCGATTTTGTTAGCACTTCTGAATGAGCTCCATACAGCTCATGACAGGGGTGACATATCACTTTCTGTTTCTCTTGATCTGTCCTTTGCTTTTGATCTAGTCGACCACTCTCCTCTCCTGTCTCTATGCAGCTGGTGTATCTGGGACTGTCTTGCAATGGTTTCACTCCTTTCTTTCCTTCTGATCCTTCTCCGTTCTCTCAGGCTCCACATCCTCAGCACCAGTTCCTCTCACATGTGGTGTCCCCCAGGGATCTTTGATTGCCCCCTTCTCTTCAATGTCTTTCTGTCCCCCCTCACTTTACAGATTCAACAATCTGACTGCATATTATTATGCTGATGATATTATTTTGCATCACACTTCCCCTGTGGTTTCTGATCTCACTCCACTGAACTCCTGTCTCATACTTGTCGCCAATTGTCTCACATCCAATTTTCTGCACCTTAATGCTTCAAAATCTTCTGCCATCTAGTTTACTTTTGGTGGCTCTATCCCCTCTTTTGCCTCTTCCATTTCTGGGTCCTCAGTTTCATTGGTCACTTCTCTCCATTACCTTAGGGTCACTCTGGACTTGGCCAGAATGAACAAATGGATGATGAAATGCTCAAAGAAATCAAGGAAGCTAGCAAAAGTTACAGTGCAGTAATAATAATGGGTGATTTCAATTACCCCGGCATCGACTGGGTCAGTGTCACAACAGGACATGCTAGGGAGATAAAGTTCCTAGATGAAATAAATGACTGCTTCTTGGAGCAGCTGGTTCATGAACCGACCAGAGGGGAAGCAATATTAGACCTAGTCCTTAGTGGAACACCAGATGTAGTGCAAGAGATAAGGGTGTTGGGGCCACTTGGCAATAGTGATCATAGCATGATCGCCTTTGATTTAATTAGTGGAGGAGGGATAGTAAGGAAATCCACAGTACTACCCTTTAACTTTCGAAAGGGAGACTATGATAGAATGAGGAAAACAGTTAAGAAAAAACTAAAAGGAGCAGTTGCAAAGGTTAAAGACGTACATCAAGCTTGGGTGTTGTTGAAAAATACTATCTTGGAAGCCCAGACCAGCTATATTCCACGCTTTAAGAAAAGTGGAAGGAAGTCCAAAAAATTGCCAGCATGGTTTAAAGCTGAGGTCAGAGAGGCTGTTGTTGCCAAAAAAGCATCTTTCAAGAAATGGAAAAAAGAGCCAAATGATGAAACCTGGAAACAGCACAAGCACTGGCAAGTCAAATGCAAGGCATTGATAAGGCAGGCAAAGAGAGAATTTGAGAAGAAGCTTGCTGCGGAAGCAAAAACGCGAAATAAAGACCTTTTCAAGTACATTCGTAGCAAAAAACCCGTGAGAGAGTCAGTTGGTCCATTAGATGATAAAGGGGTTAAAGGAGCACTAAGAGGCGACAAGGCGATAGCGGAGAGACTGAATGAATTCTTTGCTTCGGTCTTTACTGAGGAAGATGTAGGGATGTTACCCACGACTGAAGTGGTATTTAAAGGTGTGGAAGAATTGAAGGAAATATCCATACATCGGGAAGATGTCCTACAACTATTAGATAAACTGAAGAGTAGCAAATCACCTGGGCCGGATGGTATACATCCAAGGTTGTTGAAAGAACTGAAATTTGAGATTGCAGACCTGCTATCAGTAATCTGTGAACTATCATTAAAATCATCTCTAATACCTGAGGATTGGAGGATCGCCAATGTAACACCAATTTTTAAAAAGGGTTCGAGGGGTGATCCGGGAAACTACAGACCGGTGAGCCTGACATCAGTACCGGGAAAAATGGTAGAAACCATCATAAAGAATAAAATTACTCAGCATATAGATAGTCATGACCTAATGGGAGACAGCCAACATGGCTTTAGACAAGGAAGATCTTGTCTTACTAATCTGTTATGTTTTTTTGAAGGAGTGAATAAACAGGTGGACAAAGGTGAGTCGGTTGATATTGTGTATCTGGACTTTCAGAAAGCCTTTGACAAGGTCCCTCATGAGAGACTTTTGGCAAAACTAAAGAGTCATGGGATAGGAGGCAGTGTACTACTGTGGATCAGGAACTGGTTAAAAGATAGAAAGCAGAGGGTAGGGCTAAATGGCCAATTTTCCCAATGGAGAAAGGTGAATAGTGGTGTACCCCAGGGATCTGTGCTGGGTCCGCTGCTTTTTGACATATTCATAAATGACCTGGAAAGTGGAATAACGAGTGAGGTTATCAAATTTGCTGATGACACAAAACTATTTAAAGTTGTTAAAACCCAGGAGGATTGTGGAAAATTGCAAGAGGATCTTGATAAATTGGAAGACTGGGCATCAAAATGGCAGATGAAATTTAATGTGGAGAAGTGCAAGGTTATGCACCTAGGGAAGAACAACCCAAACTATGGTTACACGATGCAAGGTTCCACATTAGGAACCACCACCCAAGAAAAAGATTTAGGCGTCCTTGTGGATACCATGTTAAAACCCTCGGCCCAGTGTGCAGCGGCGGCCAAGAGAGCAAATAGAATGCTAGGTATGATAAGGAAAGGAATGGAAAATAAAACAAAAGATATTATAATGCCTCTATATCGTTCCATGGTGAGACCGCACCTTGAATATTGTGTGCAATTCTGGTCGCCATATCTTAAAAAGGATATAGCAATTTTAGAAAAGGTTCAGAGAAGAGCCACCAAAATGGTAAAGGGGATGGAAGGCTACTCCTATGAAGAAAGGCTAAAAAGGTTGGGGCTCTTTTACCTGGAAAAGAGACGGCTGAGGGGAGATATGATAGAAGTCTATAAATTAATGAACGGAGTGGAACGGGTAAACGTAGATCGATTGTTTACCTTATCAGAATATAGAAAGACTAGGGGACATGCAATGAAGTTACAGGGTAAACTATTTAAGACTAATAAAAGAAAATATTTTTTCACTCAACGTGTAATCAAACTCTGGAATTTGTTACCGGAGGATGTAGTAAAGGCTGTTAGTGTAGCTGGGTTTAAAAAAGGTTTGGACAAGTTCCTGGAGGAAAGGTCCATAAACCATTATTAAGAAGGGACCCAGGATATCAATGCTTGAACCAATACAAGCATTGTGGAACCTGTGTCCCTTGGGGAAACTGCTAGGTACGTATGACCTAGATTGGCCACTGTTGGAAACAGAATACTGGGCTTGATGGACCTTGGTCTGACCCAGTATGGCATATCTTATGTTCTTATGTTCTTATGGCCCTTTCTTTTCATGACCACATCTCACTGCTGGTGCGCCGCTCGCTCTTCTCTCTCAGGCAAATTAGAGCCTTACGTCCTTTTCTGGACTCTTCTTCACTTACCACTCTTCTTCTTTCCTTAGTTATGTCACGTCATGATTATTGTAATTCTGTTCTTGCCGGTCTTCCCCTCTCACAGCATCATCATTTGCAACTTATTCCAAATGCCGTTGCTTGGATCATCTCACACACAACTCGCTTGGATCATATCACATCTCATCAGTCTCCATTGGCTCCCAGTGCAATACCGAATTTGCTACAAGATACTTCTCAGCTCTCAAGGCCATTTACTCAGAACCCCCCCCCCCCAGTACCTATCCAATCTCCTTCATTTCCATAACCCTGTCTGCAACCTTCATTCAGCTCATATCAACCATCTTCACTTACCATCACCCAACAATGCCCACCTTGAATCTACTTGCCATTACGCTTTCTTTTTTTTGGGCTCCTCCCTTTGGAACTCTCTCCCAATGGCTCTTTGCCTAGAACCCTCTTTCCCCCAGTTTGTCTCTTCTCAAAACTCACCTTTTTCTCTTCACCTTTGAACTGCCAACTACCACCTCCTAACTTTCTTTCTGTTGCTTTACTCTTCTCTGGTTACATGAATGATGGTCCTCTGTCCTGTCAAACAATGTAGTTCCATTCTTTTTCCAGCCTTTGACCTTCTATTTTGATATTGTATACCATGCTGTCATAAAGGGTGGTATAAAAAATGTGCAATTAAAGATAAAGATAAAATTCTGAATTCAAACACAGAAGATCCCTAAAGGAAAAAAGGGGACTTCTATGCTTAGCATAGAAAGAAGAATAGGGTAAATATTTGCTGAGTAGAAAGAAAGAAAGAAATTGTTTCTAGAGATCTTTACAAAGAGGCCTTCCAGTTAGAGGACTACAGACCTGTCAAACTATATTAAATAGGCTAAATGACAGGTCACAGGGGCAATTTGAAAGGCTCCTTCTATCAAACCAAGGGCTGTGTGAATCACACAGGAAATTGTTGAGATTACCTTAGAAGCACAGGTCAGGGCACTGTGTAGCAGGCCAGCTTTTCTTCCCACCCACCCATCCCAGGCATAATATTAGCTTTATAGGCTCTTAAACCTATAAAAGGGGGAGAAGTGGTCAAATTCACTTCAGGTTCAGCTGGTTATCCTCACCAGGAATAGATTGGCTCATCTTGAGGTAAACAAAGTCCCTTAAATTTATAATGATACAACTGTACCTAATAAGTATCCCTAGCAACTTTAAGTAAGTAGACAACTTAAATAGCTAAACAAAACCTTAAGACTAAGATGCAGACAGGAGTCCAGCAGTGTGATGGGGGCTATCCAGTCTTTTGCACTGTCACATGTATGATTTTCTCCTAGTTGGTGAGGGGTCTTACGTGTGCACTAGATGCAAGGAGCTCTTTGCCCTTGGGGAATGAGTCTGATCTCTGGAGTCTACAGTGGCAGAGTTGGAGGAAATAAGGAAGACAGAGAGGTATATAGATAAGTACTACGTTCCTGTAGGTCTCAAGTTCCATCTCCAGTCTGGTACCCTCTCAGTTGCCATGGAGGAGAGAGGTCACTTGAAAGGAGAGCATAACCTTGGTGCATCAGGAAGTGATCCTGTAGCTAGGACCTGTTCTCCAGGTGATGTAAAACCCTCTCACACTGAGGCGGTTTCTCCAGGGCCATGTGCCCATGAAAGAAGGGTTAAGACAGCCATTATAGTTGGCAATCATTAGGCATGTAGATAGCTGGGTGGTTGGTGGATGTGGGGAGCGCCTGGTAATATGCCTGCCTGGTGCAAAGCTAGTGGACCTCACGTGCCACCTAGACAAGGTTTTATATAGTGGTGAGGAGGGGGCTGCTATCTTGGTACCAATGACATAGGAAAGTGTGGAAGAGAGTTTCTAGAAGCCAAATTTTATGCTTTCAGGTAGGCATTTGAAATCCAGAACTTCCAGGGTGACATTCTCCAAAAATGCTTCCCATTCCATGCACAGTACCCAAAAAGCAGGCAGAACTCCCGAGTCTCAATGTGTGGATGAGATGATGGTACAAAGAAGAGGATTTTGGATCTTTAGGAACTGGTCAACATTCTGGGGAAGGGAGGGGCTTTTTCAAACGGATGGACTCCATCTTAACTGGGATGGCACCAGGCTGCTTGCATTAACCTTTAAAAAGGAAATAGCACAGCTTTTAAACTAGGTAATAGGGGAAAGCTGACAGTTGCCCAAGAGCGCATGGTTCAGAAGGATGTACCCTTAAGGATATTAACAAAAGAGGGAAGTTAGGGCATCCCCACAGAGATGTTCCAGTAAAGATAAAAGTAACCCAGATGCCCTTAAGTAGTAAATGACGGCAGATAAAGACCAGTATGGTCCATCTAGTCTGCCCAGTACAATGCCAAGAGTAGATACACCTGCCGCTCCATGCAGGGGTGATCCTGCCACTCGATGTAGGATACCCCTATATGTTAAGGAATTAGATGGTTCAGATTATTTTTATATTTTCTTGTTGCTGTAAAGGGATCCACTGTGTGTGTCCCATGCCCTTTTGAACTCCGTCACTGTATTTGCCCCCACCACTTCCATCAGGAGCGCATTCCAAGCATCCACCACCCTTTCAGTGAAAAAGTATTTCCTGACACTGCCTTTCAATTTACCACCTTGTAGCTTCATGTTATGCCCTCTAGTTTTGCAGCTTCTCCATCTTTGGAAGAGGTTGGTTTGTTCATTATTTCCCTAAGTATTTAAAGGTCTGAATCATATCTCCCCTGTCCCTTCTCTCCTCCAAAGTGTACATGTTTAGGTCTTCAAGTCTCTTCTCATAAGGCTTCTAACGCAGGCTCCAAATCATTTTGGTCGCCTTTCTCTGAACAGCTTCCAGTCTTTTTGCATCCTTTGCAAGATATGGTCTCCAAAACTGAACACAGTATTCCAAGTGAGGCCTCACCAGTAACTTGTACAGTAGCATAAGTACCTCTTCCTTTCTGCTGGTAATTCCTCTTAGTATGCAGCCCAGCATCCTCCTGGCTTTTGCCACCGCCATGTCGCACTGTTTTGCCACCTTGAGATCTTCAGAAATAATCACTCCAAGGTCTTTCTCCTGATCCGTACACACCAATCTCTCGCCCCCTATCGTGTACATTTCCCTTGGATTTCTGCTTCCCAAGTGCATGACTCTGCACTTCTTTGCATTAAATCTTAATTACCAAGCATTAGACCATTCTTCCAGCTTTTGTAGATCATTCCTCATGTTAACCACTCCCTCGGGGGAGTCCACTCTGTTGCAAATTTTCGTGTCATCTGCAAAAAGACAGACTTTTCCATGCAGTCCTTCAACAATATCACTCACCAATACATTGAACAGTGCCGGGCCCAGGACCAAACCCTGGGGCACCCCACTAATCACCGAGTGAAATTTCATCCGAGTGAGCTCCTTGTACCATCACCTTCTGTCGTCTGTCAGTCAACCAATTTCTGATCCAATTTACCATCTTGGGATCTATCCCTAAGCTACTGAGTTTGTTGATAAGCCTCCTGGGAGGAACAGTATCAAAGGCTTTGCTGAAGTCCAGGTAGAGGACATCCATCGCATGCCCCTGATCTAGTTCCCTGGTCACCCAATCAAAGAACTCAATCAGATTTGTTTGTCAAGATCGTCCTTCGGTAAAACCATGTTGCCTCAGATCTTGCAACCTGTTGGCTTTGAGAAAGTTCACAATTCACTCTTTCAGGAGCACCTCCATTACTTTTCCCACCACTGAGGTAAGGCTCACAGGCTTATAGTTTGACACTTCTTCCCTGTCACCACTTTTGTGTAGAGGTATGACATCAGCCATTATCCAGTCCTGAGGAACCTCTCCTGTTTCCAAGGATCTGTTGAAAACATCCTTTAACGGCCCTGCAAGAACCTCCCTGAGCTCTTTCACTATCCTGGGATGTATCTCATCTGGTCCTATGGCCTTGTCCACTTTCAGTTTTGAAAGTACAGAGCTGAAAGATTCCAAATTACCCCTATCAACTGATAACCAGATAAATATGAATAAAATACAACCTCTAAAATGCCTGTATGCAAATGCTAGAAGTCTAAAAATAAGATGTGAGAGCTAAAATATATAGCACTAAATGAAAGGTTAGATATGATTGGCATCTCAGAGACCTGGTGGAAGCAGGACAACCAGTGGGACACTATGATACCTGGGTACAAACTATATCACAATGATAGGGTAGATCAAATTGGTGGAAGGGTTGTACTCTGTTAGAGAGGGCATTGAGTAATACAGGATTAAAGGTTTGCAGGAAACAAAATACAGTGTAGAATCTCTATGGATAGACATCCCATGTAAAAAGGGGAAGGTGATGGCAGTGGGGGTGTACTACCGACTGCATGGCCAGGATGAACAGACGAATAATGAAATACTAAGCGAAATCAGGGAAGCTAACAAAATTTACAACACAATAATAAAGGGTGATTTCAATTACCCCGGTATCAACTGGGTCAATTTCACTGCAAAACCTGCTAGGGAGATAAAGTTTCTAGCTAAAATAAATGAGTGTTTCTTGGAGCAGCTGGTACATGAACTGACAAGAGGGGAAGCTATTCTGAACCTAGTCCGTAGCGGAACACAGGATTTGGTGCAAGAGATAAGAGTATTGGGGCCATTTGGCAATAGTGACCATAGCATGATCACCTTTGATTTAATAAGTGGAAGGAGGATGGCAAGGAAATCCATAGTACTACCTTTTAACTTTCAAAAGGGAGACTATGATAAAATGAGGAAAATAGTTAAGAAAAAACTAATAGGAGCAGCTGCAAAGGTTAAAGATTTACATCAAGTATGGGTGTTTAAAAATACTATCTTGGAAGCCCAGACCAGCTGTATTCCATGCTTTAAGAAAAATCGAAGGCCACAAAACTGTCAGCATGGTCTAAAGCAGGGGTCTCAAACTCAAATTGCTTTGAGGGCCAAATGAGGACTTGTAAAGTAACCCGGGGGCCGCATAAGACGTGGGGCCTCATTTGCATAAGGGGCCTCATTTGCATAAATATTTGCATAATGTTACCATACACTAACTTTTAGTAAACATGCCTCTTAATGAGTATGGATAAAGAAAGACTAAAAGATTTAGAAATAGGAAGACAATAATTAAACTGGGAACCCCAAAAGCCAAACTTGGAATGTACAACAACACTGTAGAAATAAAACTATAAATTAATTTCCTCTTGTACTAAACAAAGTGCAAACATTAATGATGCACATTTCCCAGAGCTGACATATTCCAGTTAATAAATTCAAAATAAAGAGATATTTTTCTACCTTTTGTGCATTTTTTTTCAGTTGCAATTGCTCCAGCCACTTCTGGTTTCTTCGTGTCTTCTGCTATCTCCATCGTCTGCTGTCCATTTGTCCTTTCTTCTCTCTTCTAGTTTTTTTCCATTCTCTCTCTCTACATCTGCTTTAACATACTAATCTTTCTCCTTTTGCTCTTTCCTCATTCCTATTTCATCCACTCAAATTTTACCCCTCCATCCTCAATCCCCACTTACTCTCCCAATACCTGGCCAATTGTAGATTTGTCTTCTCTTCCAGACAAAATATTTTTCCCCTCTCCATTTCACTTTCCCAGCTCCATCCCATTCTAATCCTCCCCCAACATCAGCTCCCTTCTAGTTCCAGCCCCACCCAGCATCTGCTCCTTTCTAGTCCCTGCATCAGTCCATTTCCAGTCCTATCCTAGCCTCACCATCAGCCCATTTCCAATCCTAGCCCCCATCAGCCCATTTCCAATCCTAGCTCCCTCCCCTCACAGCCCATTTCCATTCCAAGCCCCCCTCCCCATCAGCCATTTGCAGTTCAAGCCCCCCTTCCACTCAGCCCATTTCCAGTCCTAGCAACCCCCCCAGCCCATTACCAGTCCTAGACCCCCCATAGCCCATTACCAGTCCTAACCTCCCCATAGCGCACTTCCAGTCTTACCCCCCCATCACCCCATTTTCAGTCTTACCCCCCATAGCCCATTACCAGTCCTAGTCCCCCCCATAGCCCACTTGCAGTCATATCCCCCATCACCCCATTTTCAGTCTTACCTCCCCTCATAGGCCATTACCAGTCCTAACCCCCCAATCAGCCCACCTCCAGTCCTAACCACCATCACCCCATTTTCAGTCCTAGCCCCCACCATAGCCCATTACCAGTCATAACCCCCCCCCCCGCCAATAGCCCACTTCCAGTCCTAACCCCCATCTGCCCATTTCCAGTCCTAGCCCCCACCATAGCCCATTACCAGTCATAACCCCCCCCCTGCCAATAGCCCACTTCCAGTCCTAACCCCCCTTACCCCATTTCAGTCAGCCCCTCCATAGCTCATTTCTGGCCAGCGAAGGAGGGAAACCAAAAAAAACCCAAAACCCTGGCTTCTGCCGTTGCCGCCGTGGCAGCGGCAGAATCAATTGTCAAATTTTAAAAAAAAAGACTTCTGCTGCTCAAGCAGCAAAATCAGCTGTCCTGCGGCCCCTTCCCCTGTGCCCGGAGATCCGAGTCTGCTCTATCAGCGGCGTGCTTTTCAAGCCGCGAGGAGAGTATTCCCCTCTCGCGCGGAAACCGCGCGAGAGGGGAATACTCTCCTCGCGGCGTGAAAAGCACGCCGCTGATAGAGCAGACTCGGATCTCCGGGCACAGGGGAAGGGGCCGCAGGACAGCTGATTTTGCTGCTTGAGCAGCAGAAGTCTTTTTTTAAATTTGACAATTGATTCTGCCGCTGCCACGGCGGCAACGGCAGAAGCCAGGGTTTTGTGTTTTTTTTGTTTTCCTCTGTCACGGGCCGCACAAAGTTGTCTCGCGGGCCGCATGCGGCCCGCGGGCCGCGTGTTTGAGACCCCTGGTCTAAAGTCAAGATCAAAGAGGCTGTTTTAGTCAAAAAAGCATCTTTCAGGAAATGGAAGGAGGAGCTAAATGACAAAAACAGGAAACAACAAACACTAGCAAATTATATGCAAGGCATTGATAAGGTAGGCAAAGAGAGCATTTGAAAAAAAAGATTGCTGTGGAAGTAAAAATGCATAATAAAATCATTTGAGTACATTTGTAGCAAAAAATCTGTGAGTTGGACCATTAGATGATAGAAGGGTAAAAGGGGCGCTAAGGGAGGGCAAGGCCAAAGAAGAGAGATTGAATGAAATCTTTGCTTTGGTCTTTATTGAAGATGTAGGGAAGTTACCCATGCCTGATACGGTATTTAAAGGTGATATATCAGAAGAATTGAAAGAAATATCAATAAACAGGGAAGATGTATTACAAGTATTTGATAAACTGAAGAGAAGTAAATCAACTGGATGGTATACATCTGAGGGTGTTGAAAGAACTGAAAGATGAGATTGCAGACCTACTATTAGTAATCTGTGAACTATCATTAAAATCACCTGTAGCACCTGAAGATTGGAGAATGGCCAATGTAACGCCAATTTTTAAAAAGGGTTCCAGGGAGGTCCAGGAAGCTAGACAGATAAGCCTGACATCGGTATGGGACAAAATGTTAGAAACTATTATAAAGAATAAATTACTGAATATGTAGATAATCATGGTTTAATGGGAGAAAGCCAATATGGATTTAACCAAGGAAAGTCTTGTTTGACTAATCTGTTATATTTTTTTGAAGGTGTGAACAAACAGGTAAATCAAGGTGAGCCGGTTGATATAGTGTACCTGGATTTTCAGAAAGCCTTTTAATAAGGTCCCATGTGAGAGACTTTTGTCCAAATTTAAAAAAGTCATGGGATTGGAGTAGTATGATGGATCATGAACCAGTTAAAAGATAAAAAGCAGAAAGTAGGACTAAAAGGCCAATTTTCTCGATGGAGAAAGGTGAATAGTGGAGTTCCCCAGGGATCTGTGCTAGGCACCCTGTTTTTTAACATCATAAATTACCTGGAAATGGGAATAACGAGTAAGGTGATCAAATTTGCAGATGACACAAAATTATTCAAAGTTGTTAAAACACAAGAGGATTGTGAAAAATTGCAAGAGGACCTTGATAAATTGGAAATTTGGACGTTCAAATTGCAGATGAAATTTAATGTGAAGAAGTGCAAAGTTATGCACCTAGAAAAGAAGAAGCCAAACCATGGTTACATGATGCAAGGTTCCACATTAGGAACTACCACCCAGGAAAAAGATTTAGGTGTCATCGTGGATAATATGTTGAAACCTTCCGCCCAGTGTGCAGTGGCGGCCAAGAGAGCAAATAGAATGCTAGGTATCATAAGGAAAGGAATGGAGAATAAAACAAAGGATATTATAATGCCTCTGTATCATTCCATGGTGCAACCACACCTTGAATATTGTGTGCAATTCTGGTTGCCATATCTTAAAATGGATATAGCAGAATTAGAAAAGGTACAGAGAAGAACCACCAACATGGTAAAGGGGATGGAAGGATACCCCTATGAGGAAGGGCTTAAAAGGTTAGGGCTCTTCAACTTGGAAAAGAGACAGCTGAGGGGAGATATGATAGAGGTCTATAAATTAATGAATGGAATGGGTAAAAGTATATCGGTTGTTTACACCATCAAAAAGTAGAAAGACTAGGGAGATATTCAATGAAGCTACAACATAACCCATTTAAAACTAATAAGAGAAAATATTTTTTCACTCAATATGTAATTAAACTCTGGAATTTGTTACCAGAGGATGTAGTAAAAGTTGTTAGTGTAGCTGGATTTAAAAAAGGTTTGGAAAAGTTCTTGGAGAAAAGGTCCATAAAAGATTAAAGAGGACCTGAGAAATCCACTGCTTCCTTGGGACAAGCATTGTAGAACCTGTGTGCTTTTTGGAAACCTGCCAGGTACTTGTGACCTGGATTGGCCATTGTTGCAAACAGGATACGGAACTGGATGGATCTTAGTCTGACCCACTATGGCATTTCTTATGTTCTTATGGACCATAGTAGTTGGCATGGAAGGGCAGACTAGATAGACCATATGGTCTTTTTCTGCGGTCATGTTTCTATTGCTGACAGTTTCTGATCCATTTCTTCTGTAATTATGTTTTGGCCATAGAGTAATGATGAAAACACTGGCAGGGAAATGCTATGCTGTCACTTTCCTTTCAATATGTGCATAATTTTGCTCAGCTGGAATAAGCATCCTTGGTTGCAAAGGCCACTGGCTAACCTTCTTGCCTTGTGCAGTGGGGTGCTGAAAAACTCTCAGCATTCTTCTTGTGTAACTGAGGCAGCCATGAGGTATAGCTGTAGGTAGCCCTTCCCCCAAGCCATGCGGCAAGCCATGAGGCTCTGATCAGCCTGACCCTTCCCCCGCAAGCCATGAGGTAATCAGCCTGCTAAGAGAAAGGCATTGAGATTTCAGTAGGCACCCTTCCCCCCACTCCAGGTCTGAGCACAGTATCCCCTAGCCCAGAAACCAACAGACCAGAGCATACCGGTTTGGACAGGTCACCCAGGTACCTCCCCAGGGGCTGCTGATTGGTGGGCAGGAAATACCTGTGGCAAATGGGATTGTAGAATGAGTTTAAAACTGTACTGTATATAAGGCATTGAAGGACGTCCCTCGGGGTTCAGACCTTTTTGTTGGAGGGTACCGGCTCTCTGTCTAATCCTGTGTGCACATTAAAGATCCTGTTTGCATTCCAGCCTGTCTGAGAGTTTTCCTTCTGTGGGTGAGTGATTGAATAAGAGCTTTGCACAGCGTTTGCTATAACATTTTGGTGCATTGGCCGGGAAAATTTAAAAGAAAAGCCTCTCTCTCATCGCACCCACAGTGGGAAGACTACTGCTTTTTGCAGGATCAGGGCCTCTACCGGTCAGGGACCGACCCCTCCATGTGATTAACGATCCTTGGCGCCACGGGGCCCCTTTGTGCTCCGAAGGACTCTTTGACTTGTCTGGTCAGTTGGTCCCTGCGGCTGAATACCCGATTGAAAACCGGCTGGATAGACTGGCATCCAAACTACCTGTCTGATCAGAGCTCTGGTGAGTACTGCTACGTTCTGTACTCCGTCTGTAATTCCTAGTAAATTCTAGGAACCTGTAGCGGCCCGATCACCCGCACGAACAGTCCTAGTAGGGACCCCGGGGGGGGGGGGGGTTCTGAAGCCATCGTTCGTCCAGTTTTGAGCAATTAATTTTGCTAGAAATCAGAGCAATTAATTTTGCTAAATCAGAGCAATTAATTTTGCTACCTTGGGCCCCTTAAAAGGTATTTAAAGTGCAGCGCTGCCAAAGATATTGAAGAAAAATTGCCTAGGATATTAGTATTACCACTCTTAAGAATCTTTTAAAAGCGCTGCCGGAAAACTTCTAAAAGTAACCAAAATATAGCACTTGATAAGTTAAACATACCTGAGATAAAGAATAGATTGCTGCTTCTCTTCTTTCCTTTCTGCTTGTGGGGAGTTTTTCTGAAGCGTGACTGCAAGGAGAGAGTTCTCTAACATGCTCCCCTTGTGCTCCGGTGTAAATTTCTGCTCCCCCCATGCTGCCGCTGTGTTAATTTCTGTTCCCCGATGTTAATTCATGCTACCCTTGTGCTCCGATGTGAATTTCTGTCTCCCCATGTGCTCCGATGTGAATTTCTGTCTCCCCATGTGCTCCGATGTGAATTTCTGTCTCCCCATGCTGCCGCTGTGTTAATTTCTGTTCCCCGATGTTAATTCATGCTCCCCTTGTGCTCCGATGTGAATTTCTGTCTCCCCATGTGCTCCGATGTGAATTTCTGTCTCCCCATGCTGCCGCTGTGTTAATTTCTGTTCCCCGATGTTAATTCATGCTCCCCTTGTGCTCCGATGTGAATTTCTGTCTCCCCATGTGCTCCGATGTGAATTTCTGTCTCCCCATGTGCTCCGATGTGAATTTCTGTCTCCCCATGCTGCCGCTGTGTTAATTTCTGTTCCCCGATGTTAATTCATGCTCCCCTTGTGCTCCGATGTGAATTTCTGTCTCCCCATGTGCTCCGATGTGAATTTCTGTCCCCCCATGTGCTCCGATGTGAATTTCTGTCTCCCCATGCTGATCTGTGCTGCCCCAATGTCTATCCTTGTTTTCCCTTTGGACCCAGAGTCAGCAGAGACAGAGTCATTAAAGGAGAAAACCTGGCCTCATCTGTGAGTGCAGAGCTGAAATCCGGTGTAGAACGCACGTGGAGGCAGCCATCTTGAAAAGACCACGTGTAAGCTACACTGCAATATACTTAAAGCGACTCTGGAGCTCCATCTAGTGGACATTAGCTGTAATTACTACCATTCCCTGTGTTTTAAGTGATCCTGGAGCTCCATCTGGTGGACATTGTAAGAATAGCTAGCTTATATATATATATATATATATATATATATATATATATATATCTAAACTCTTATCTAAAAAAAATCTGACTATATAATTTGTAAATTGCCAAGACCTATATTGTAAGTTGTATATTTGTCCTGTATTAAGAATAGATAGGGTCCGTATTGTAAATTGTATTACTTTTCCTGAATTAAGACTAGATAGAATCTGTATTGTAAATTGCATTTTTTTTTATTGTAAATTGCATTTTTTTCTGAATTGAGATTAGGGTAAGAGATCTGATCCACATTGCATACTGTATTTAGTTATTGAACTAGAATTAGAGCATGGGGTCGGGAAAGTCAAAAGAAAAAACGCCCCTACAGTGCATGCTTCACAATTTTAAATCTAGGTTTAGAGAAGATTATGGGGTACCCTCTCTCCGCCTCCAGATTATCTTTTCTATGTGAGAGGGAATGGCCAGCCTTGGTTAAGTTGTGGCCTCCCAGGGGTCCACAGACCTGTCCACTGTGTCTTTGCTCCATCAAATTGTTGCAAAAGAGCGCCCTGACCAGTTCCCTTATATTGATTCATGGCTGGCCATATACCAGCTCAGACCAAGATGGTTCCAGCGCTGTCACGAGGATCAGTGTAGAATAATGTTGGCGGCCAGTGGTCGCCAAAAGGGATGGACACCCGCCTCTATCTACCAGGGGTGGGACTCTCCAGACATTCCTCCACGCCCTCTCCCTCTGCTTCAACCTCATGTCCCATCTGCAGCACGGCAGAGTCCGCCCCTAGCTGAAGAATCAGGAAGACCTACTCTTGGGGTGGGTGATGCCAGATTTAGGGAAGATCCTACGGATTCCAGCCCCTCATCTTCAGACTCCCCTCCCACTCCTGGTACCACCTCTAGTGCCACCATCTCCTCCCCTGAGAGCACACAGGCTGAGCTTGAATCGTCCACCCCGAGGGCCTACCACCTGCAGTCGCATGATCTCCAAATGCCATTACGACAAGTACAGGGGCTCCCGTACCTTGATGCTGCTGGGCGTGTGACACTGGGACCATCCAGCCTGATTTATGTCCCTATCTCCACTACGGACCTGTTGAACTGGAAAACCCATTATGCTTCCTATACTGAAAAGCCCCAAGAACTGACAGACCCTATGACCAGTAGTATACAAACACACCAGCCTGCCTGGTCGGACACTAGACAACTGCTTCCTACTTTGTTCAGCACAAAAGAACGAGGGCGAGGCCGCGGATACGGGGGGCCGAGGTTTCCCCTAGCCCCCAATCAATGTGCCTACTGCAAAGAGGAGGGACATTGGAAGAATGAATGTCCAAATCGTAACACAAGACAAGGGAGGTGGCCGGGATCCAGATGGAGCAGACCATCCTGAGAACTCAGAGCTGCCCACCGCTGAGATGTGTGAAGGAGACCCTATCTGGATCAGTGTGTCACATTGAAAACGGGCCAGGGTGTCTGCCTAGGAGAATGGGAGGTTTAAATTTTGAGAGAGACAGAACTTGAACTTCAGAGAGGGATGGAGCACACTGCGAGGTCCTGAGGAACTGCTGAGAGGCAGGAAAAAAGAACTGTTGGACTGACGGGGGGGGGGGGTTTTGGGGGCTTCTGTGAACGATTGTATTGTTATCCTTTTAATATTGTTTTCTTAGAAAGTAACTGAAATCTACAAGCCATTTTGGCTTCAACAACTGCAATACCCACACCAGCTCAAGATTTTGCTGTACTATTCTCAGAGCTTTCTTTATCGCATTATTAAGCACTGCTGCTTTTGACATACTTTCATGTTATGTGTTTTTAATATTATTGACCAGCTGCAAGAAAATGATATTACAATGTATGTTGTCTCTAGGGAACAGTACTAGAAGCTGTTTTTCTGATGACCCCTATCTGTCTCAATATCTGTCTCAAATGGTTGCTTGTCCATTGCCTTTAGTGGGATTACCTTTGCCCCCATAAACAAGAAAAGAAAAAGAAAAATTGGGACTGAAGGGAAATTGGCTGATAGGTATGTCTAGTATGGCTGCATCCTTGCCTGAGGCTGTAATACATTATGATGGCACGGGAAAAAAAGCATGTGGGCTAAGAAAATGAGTACCCAGAGCCCAGCACAACAAGAGTAAAGCCAGGGGGAACCATACTCTGAACAGAAGTGCACAGAGAATGGACCTAGCTAAGAAACAGGTCAGGCCTGAAAGCGCACAGAAAATGGACCCAGCACAAGAAAAGACATGCCAGGCCTGAACAGGTTAAACAGGCCAAACAAAGCTGGTGATACAAAGTACTCATATGCCCTGAAGATTACAGTGCCAGTGATTAATGAAGCAAAGGGAATGGCAGGGTGCAGCCAGAATGACTCAACACTAGCAAGAATAAAAGCCATTAATATGCTGATAAGGGTGGATCCCAGGGAAAGAACCTTTGCCCCAAAGGAAAGAAGCCTCTGCAGACTTTTTGCACACGGCCCTCCTTTGTCCCAAAGGAAAAAAGGCCTCTGCAGGCCCTGCAACCTTTTACAGTCAGAACAGCAACTTTTGCACATGGAACAAAAACTTTTGTGCAGGAGTTGCTACAGAGGGTATAGGGTATGTGTTGTTTTAAACTCACTAATGCAAGTGTCTCTATTGAACACTCTATCCAAGACCTAAGTGATCTAGTTATCTGCCCATGGGTCCTGGGTGGTTTGTGAATTGGTTCACTTGGCTAGGGGGATTAAAAAAATCCCAGTGGTAGGGGTTCCTTTTATTTACTGCTATGTGCCATTCTGCCATGTTTTATCCCCATTCTTTACCGCTTCATGACCACCACCCTTGATACCCTGGTAGAACGCAAGGTGGTTACCATTGTCATGGCTCTGTCCCAAATACACCCCTCTGCGGCTTGCCTCTAGTAATACAGCCCTCAACCGCCTCTAGCGGTTGAGGTCTCACTTAAAAAGGGGGGAATGAGGCAGCCATGAGGTATAGCTGTAGGTAGCCCTTCCCCCAAGCCATGCGGCAAGCCATGAGGCTCTGATCAGCCTGACCCTTCCCCCGCAAGCCATGAGGTAATCAGCCTGCTAAGAGAAAGGCATTGAGATTTCAGTAGGCACCCTTCCCCCCCACTCCAGGTCTGAGCACAGTATCCCCTAGCCCAGAAACCAACAGACCAGAGCATACCGGTTTGGACAGGTCACCCAGGTACCTCCCCAGGGGCTGCTGATTGGTGGGCAGGAAATACCTGTGGCAAATGGGATTGTAGAATGAGTTTAAAACTGTACTGTATATAAGGCATTGAAGGACGTCCCTCAGGGTTCAGACCTTTTTGTTGGAGGGTACCGGCTCTCTGTCTGATCCTGTGTGCACATTAAAGATCCTGTTTGCATTCCAGCCTGTCTGAGAGTTTTCCTTCTGTGGGTGAGTGATTGAATAAGAGCTTTGCACAGCGTTTGCTATAACATAACTGTTTGTGGCTACTGTGAAAAGGCCATGTTTCTTTCTCACCATGATCAGCACTCAGCAAGGAGCGTAAGCTGCACAGTGAAGGAAGTTTGAGTTGATCTTGCGGTTTCAAGTCTCTCGAGCCATTAGATGGCATCTGTATAAGTTAACATCTATAACGCACAGGATCTGTGAGCCAGCATGTACTCACAGACCTTGCAGTGTCCTGCACATCAAATAAGTTTCCCTGGTAATAGGAAACTCATGTGGCAGGAAGGTGGTGAGCTGCTACAGCCCCTGTGAGCACATGCGTTAGATGAACAAAAATCACTATGACTTGTGATCTAAGTTGTTTTGGCAGCCCAGGAGTGTCTGCCCATATCATCTTTCCCTATCTTCTTTTATCTCCTGAGTTCCCCCTCATCTCTGACAATTATCCAGAGCCGACTTGCCTTGTGCAGTGGGGTGCTGAAACAAATTTTTTTTTTTTTAAGAAATGAAAATTGATGAAATTTCATTCTTCCTATTTTTTTTTTTTTTAGAATACAACAGAAGATTTCATTAAAATTTCATGTTTCATTCCTAAAAGAGGTACTTCCCTAGTTTAAAATTGTTCATTTTCCTGTTCATTTCCACTGTGCCTCCTGGAACAATTACCTTTTGAATAGCTATATATAGTGAAATCAATGGGCCCATCTTCAAATGTACAGCCACCAGTACAGAAATAAGCCTAAGTCCACTATCCATCAATTTTCAAATACTATGTGGATCGTGTTAGGGCAAAAATCCCTGATACAAGGCATATAATAAAGGGGCAGGAGAGGGAGAAGCTGCAAAGTATCGAGATGGGTGGTTTTCAGCCCCAGCCTCAACAATCTGTACATTATTTTAGGCCTGCCAAATAGTAGCAACAGCGCTGACCGTATTATATGTACATTCAGGACCGCTGACTGTAGGTATGGTAGCGACAAATATATACATTAATTTATGGAAACTCATTTTTATTGTCATTATCACTGACATTACAACCAAACGCAACAAAATAGGCTTCACATCCCAGCCTAATACAATTTGTTTCTTACATTTGCCATACTCCATTTGCAGTAGACTGTTTCCACCCCCGCTTGCCAGCTTATCTTATTGTCACAAAATCACTATCAGTGCTGAGAGTCTACTTAACTGTTCAGTAAACATCTGCATTACCCACTGCAGCTTGATTACACTTAAAAGTAACATTAGACATTCAGCATTAGAGATCAACAGTTCTTTACCATCAAAACAAAATTGCAATCAGAACAATCAAAGACCAACAGTGCCTTCCTCTTCCCCATCTCCTCAGCTTCAACCCTTTCGACCTTCTAAATCCCTCCCTCTCTCCATCTCCCTCCCTCCCTTCCCTACTACCCCCCTTACGTTCCCCCTCCCCCCACCTCTCCCAATCCCCAACTCCCCTCCTCCCCCAATCCCCAACTCCCCTCCTCCCATCCAGGCCACCCTATTTCCATTGGTGCTCAATTTGATCTGGCTCTATATTGCACCATTCTCACTATGCTCGCCATTGTACCCGCCTCTCTTCCACGTAACTTTCCCCACACCTCTCCCACAATTTCTTGCCACCCAATATCTACCCCTCAATGGAGGGGGGGGGGGGGTTTATCTTGCAACCGATTATCACCCCTTAAGCTTTGGCAGTGGACTAGACACCATATCCGCATGTATCTGTCTACTGATGCCCCTCCTAAACTACATGCTGTATACTGCTCCATATCTCTTAGGTCCATCATTGTCTGCTCCCATTCCCCTATTACTGGTGCTCTATCTAGCAGCCAGTGTCGCAATATACATTTCTTCGTGACCAAAAAACCCTTTTCACACAGTTTACGCTCACCACTCACTATGGGAGTTGCCCGCTCATATGATCCAAACAAGCCTCACTCTGGGGAGATGTGCACCAGATAGCCTACCCAACTACCTAATTTGGCCCCCACTCCCTCCCAGAACTTTTGGATGTGCATGCAGTACCCGAAGCGATGAGCTAAGGTTCCCTTTTCTGTCCCGCAGAGTTTACATGCATCTATCTCTATCAGGCCTGCTCGGGCTGCCCAAACATTATGTATGTAGGCTCTCCACAGAAATTTATAATTGTATTTCTTGCATCTGTGCAGATTCCGAGAGTGCCTTGATTCCAGCAAAGCTCTCTGCAGCTGCTCTATTGTCCCTGCAGGCATATTGTCACTCTGCCACTTTCTCGCTAAAAGTTCTATTCCCCCATGCTCACCGCCAGACTCCCCTCCAGGGAACAATTCTCTCCATAATGCTTTTACTGTAATTCTCCCCTCCATGGCTCAAAATAGCTCCATCATGCCCCCTCTCTTTAGCACTAGATCATTCTGCTTTTGCAGACCCCTTATATAATGTCGTACCTGCAGATAAAAGTAAAAATTGTGGGCTTCCAGCAGATATCTATCTTGCAGCAAAGAATAGGAATCTATCTCTGCTGCGCCCTCCATTCTCAGATGCCCTATATATTGCACGCCTTTCTGAGCCCAGTCTCTCGCTACTTGCCCTTCCATCCCTGGGATAAAATCCATGTTACCTACCAATGGAAGGCAGTCAGATCCCTTCCAACATGTCCCTCTGTGATGACAAAGAATTTTCCATGCCTGCCTGATCCCTAGTAAACACTTAGAGTTCTTCCAAGCCGCTGATAGCTCTCTTTGCGTACTATGCAACATAATGACTCCATGTTGCTTTCCCGACAAATCATTTATTAAGTCTAATGGCATAATTTCCTCTGTTCCCTCTACCAGATCTCTTAAGGATCTAGTCAAATATACCAGATTATAAGCTCGCAAAGAGACCAAACCTGCTCCACCCTCCTCTGCTGACTTCATCAGCATCGTTATAGCAATGTGGGCCTTACGCCCCTTCCATAAAAATTTTGTTAAATGCCTCTGTAAGATCTGTAAATCTTTTCTCAGTATCCAGATGGGGATATGCCTTAGCAAATATAACCATCTGGGAGCCTCTATCATGTTGAAAAGTGCTCTACGTCCCTTCAGCGTGAGAGGCAATTCTCGTCATCTTTTTAATCTTTCTATCGTATTTTCTATCATTGGTTTGATATTAACCTGATATAATTTAGCTGCTGAATCTGGAATTTCGATACCTAAGTATCGGATCTGTCCTTCGGCCCAGACCAGTGGAAACGTGCCCCTCCACTGACTCCTCCCCCCTCCCCCTACGTCCAGCACCAAAGACTTGGCTCTGTTTATCTTTAGCCCTGAAAAAGCTCCAAACTTCTCGATCTCTTGCATGGCACTCTCCAGCGAACACTGGGGGTTTGTCAAGCACAGCAGCATATCATCCACAAATGCACTAACTGTTATCCCTCCATTCTTCCACTGCATCCCCTGCACTTCCTCTAGATTCAGCAAAGTTAATAGCAGACACTCCAATTGAAGCACAAACAGCAGGGGCGAAAGTGGGCAACCTTGTCTGGTTCCTCGCCTTAACACAAATGGATCCGACTTATCACCCCCCACTGTGATGTATGCGAGAGGATCTGTGTATAATGCCCTCACCCATCCAGTAAATGCTTCCTCAAAGCCAAACCTACGCAATGCTTCAAACACATATTCCCATGAGACTCTGTCGAAAGCCTTTTCAGAATCCAGACTAACTAAGAGCAATGGTAATCCCTGTTGCACACACCTCTCCATCCCCAATAATATTCTATTGATATTCCTGGATGCTTCTCTGCCCTTCATGAATCCCGCTTGATGAATGCCTACTAGTTTCGGTAGCACAGATTGTAGCCTCTCCACCAGCACAGACGCCAACAACTTCATATCATAATTTATCAAGGAAATCAGCCTATAAGAAGCTGGGTCCTCCGAATTTTTGCCCGTTTTATGTATAAGGGAAATAGAGGCTGTTCGCATATCTCTGGGAAAATTCCCAACTTCTAGGACTTCAGCATATAGAGATGCCAGGTTCGGAGTTACTTGGGTTTCCAGCATTTTATAAAATTCAGACCCGTATCCATCTGGCCCGGGCGCATTGTGGGGCTTCCCCGCCTTGATAGTCTTTTGAATTTCCCCTCCGGAAATAGGCTTATTCAACTCCCGTAAGTCTTGCTGAGATATTCGTGGCAACCAAATACTCTCCAAAAAAGCTCTTTCCTCCCTGCGATTCTCCGTCTCCGGCGTATACAAGGTCTCATAGAACTGTCGAAATACCTCTGCCACCTGTTTTGATTCACTGTGCTTCTTTCCCTCTTTGTCACGAATGACCATTACCTTAGATCCTCCCCCTTCCTTCACTAACCTTGCTAGGAGTCTACCCGAGCGATTTCCATATCTGAATAATTGATGCCGATAATAGTGCATAGTATACACTGCTCTGTCCTGGAGCATATTATTTAGCTGCTTTTGTACCTCCAGGTAGGTCTGCAAACTTCCCCCTATTAGACCGCCTATGGCCTTTCTCTTCAGATCCTTAAGCTCGCGCGTTAGTTGTACTATAGTGTCATTTAGCCTTCTCTCGATACATAAGCAATGACATGTCCCCGCATTACCGCTTTACCAGCTTCCCATATTATGGCCACTGACTCAGTGCTCTTTTCATTAAATTCCAAATATTCCTCCCATTTCTGTTTCAGAAATTCCTGAAAACCCTTGTCATGTCATTTATGCCTGGGGAAAGACCACCTATAGTTTCCTACACCCAGACCCTTCCAGTCTATTTGCACCATCGCATGGTCAGATACCAAAATAGGTCCAATCTCCGCCTTCAGCACTTTCCCAAAATCTCTCTCAGAGACTAGCACGTAATCAATTCTGGACCAGGTCTGATGGGCTCGTGACAGATGCGTGTAATCTCTCTCCCCTTCATGTAGTACTCTCCAAACATCTACCAGCCCCCCATTTGGCAAAGATAGCTCACTCCTCTTCTATGCCACCCTCCTTCCGTTTTTGGATTAGACTTATCTAATTCTGGATCATGGGGGCAATTAAAGTCCCCTGCTAGATCTTTGGGGCTGCTTCGGTCTTCTTTATTAACCGCCTACAGAAATTATGGTCATAGACATTTGGCGCGTATTTATTACCTAGGAATAACTCCTGATTGTTCAACCTCACATGCAGAAATAGAAATCTCCCCTGGGGGTCCTCCTCCTCCCCTAAGACTTCCACTTGTATCCCTCTTCTGATTAGGACCGCTACCCCTCTTTTCTTTCCCCCCGCTGATGCAGCATATACATGTCCTACCCAATCTTTCTGTAATTTAGCATGTTCTACCACATTTAGGTGTGTCTCTTGTAAGAGCACCACTTGGGCTTTTTCTTTTTTCAGCACCTGCAGGACCTTAGTCCTCTTAACAGGAGTGTTTAGGCCTCCGACATTCCAGGAGACTATGCATAGATCAGGTCCCATTCATATCTTGTGGAATGGATCGCCCTGCCTCATTATTATTCATCTTGTACCCTATTGCTAGGGGTTGCCCAGCCTCAACCCCCAACTTAATTCCCTTTTTTTGCATAGCTCTTTTTCTATTGAATTTCTCTGAACAGCAGCCTTTAGTTACCCCTCCCTCCTCCTCCCCCTTCCCCTCCCCAATCCTAAGCCCCCTTCCACCCCTTCACCCTCCCCTCCCCTATCCCTCTCTATTTTCCCCTTCATAAACCAATTTCTTTAAATTCAAGCCTCGGCTTCCACCGCCGAGGTCTCCGTCCCAGTTAGACGCCACAGGACTGCCTCAGCCCCCCTCCCATCCGATTCATTATTGTCTCAACCCTCTCCAAGCCTGCCTAATTGGCCATCCACCAAACCATCCTCACATTTCCCAACATCAACACATTACAGCCTAAGTAAGCCTTTCTGCTATTCACTGTCCATTTCGTGTGTCTCTCATACTTCTCAAGCGTTCGTTGTCTGCTCCACCATACTCTTTTCCAGCCCAGTTACAAAGTTCTGTGCTGCTTCAGCCATCACAAACACGTGGTTCTGCCCTGCGTGTGAAACCCGTAAGACAGCGGGAAACGCCAGGGTGAAACGCACTCTCTTTTGAAACAATGCTGCACATACTGGGTTAAACTCCTTACGTTTCGCCGCCGCCGCCGCCGAGTAGTCCTGAAAAATTTGCAGCTTCTGATTCTCCAGCAGCAGGTCTCTCTTCCGCCTGTACGCTTGTAGTATTTGTACTATATTTTGAAAATTCAAGACCCTTAGAATCACCACTCTAGGGCGTTGTCGGGCTTCCATCTTTGTTCCCAGTCTATGTGCACGCTCCACTTTAACTTCACCCACCAGGGAGTTTAAGTCCAATTCTTTCGGTAGCCATTTCTCGAACAGTGGTATCAACATTTGGTCTGTCGTTGACTCTGGTATACCCACTACTCGTAAGTTGTTTCGCCTTGACCTATTCTCTAGGTCCTCTACTTTGTTCACCAGAGCTTCCATCTTTGCATGTATGTCTTCCTCCATCGTCCTCCACCAGTGCCACTCTGTGTTCCAATTCATCCATTCTATGGCTCATCTCAGCCAGCGACGCTCCACTGACTCCAACTTTGCCATTATTTGATCAAACTTAGGATCCAATAGCTTTACAACCTCTCTCGCTAGGTCTTCTGTGGCCGAGTCGGCACTCTCCGCACTCCAGATGCCGGTGGTTGCAGCCCTGCCGCTGCCGAAGCCCCAGGCCTCGTGGTTTTCTCCCGCGCTTTCCTTTCCGGCAGTGGCGTTCTAATCTTGCTGCTTCGTGCCTTTATCACACGCACTCTATGAAAGCTTCTGTCCGTCTTTCTTGGTCAATCAGAGGGTTATGATTAATTTTCCATCGATTGATTCCGAGGTGGCCCCGGAGCGAGTAGAGAAAATGTCCTCACTCGCTCATGTGTCACGTGGACTCCCACATACATTCATTTAAAAGCTGGCTGTGCTAAAAATTGACCCAAGGTGGATATAATGTGATGCTTTATTTATTTAACAGGTTTTATATACCACTTTATCATTTCAATCAAAGTGGTTTACATTGAAACTTAAACTTGGTAATGTACATTAAACAGGGACATTGATAACTTGGATTTTTCTGAGGCAATAGAGGGTTAAGTGACTTGCCCAAGGCCACAAGGAGTGCTAGTGGGAATCGAACACTTTACAGCTGTAGCGTTTCAAAGTGATGGATTTAGCCACCCAACTTTCAAAATGAGGCAGCTAGACTCTGAAAATCTACCTTTTCGCTTCTTCCCTTTGTACACACTTTGAGAATAAAACTATGTGCAGGCTGTCCCTAAAGCCGTACTCCCTGCTTCTTGAAATCTTGCCTCCTGAGCAGATTCTTCACGCCACCTTCATCCTTTACTGACAGTAGTGCAACACTGCAGCATTTTCTGAAAAAGATACATTTTCAGCCCAGCAGGAACCCAGAGTGCTTTTGAATTCACAGGAAACCGCATATTATTAGTCTATTTGCTCTAGTGAGCTCGTTCTGAAGCCTCAGGCAACCCTTTGCTCAGTTCCTTTATGTCTGTGGTTAGGGGCTAAGCATCAGGTTCAGACATGCTTCCGTGAATTTAAAGTGGTAGCATACTGCTAAGGACTGTTTAATTTCTTAATGCTTGGGCCTTATTTTTATGTCTTCTTTCTCTTTTGCTTCAAAAGATTTTATGTCCTTCATTTTGACACTTTTTGGATTAAAGATGGACAACTGCTAGGCAGATTGGTTGCTTATAGCATATTGGGTACAAGTTAAGACAACTATGCTAACTTTGAAATCCCATGCCTAGTCGGGCCCCAATATATCTTCAAACATGGGTGGTTACACCCTACGCTATGCCAATAGGGATTCTTAAGTATTCCAGCAATGGAAGAGGCACATCTCAAATAAACCAGAGGGAATGCTTTTTTGACCATTGCACTAGTGTACTGGAATCTAAGGGTGTTCAGGATATGCACAATGAATATGCATGAGATATTTCTGCATACAATGGAAGCAGTGCATGCAATCGGGGCAGTGGGAGAGAAGCCCGCGGCAGCACTCCTGCCGATAAAAGCGGCGTCCCTGCACAGAGGGAGCCGCTTTCTGCCCGGGCACGCCACCATCAAACTCCTGCCCAATCGGGGCAGTGGGAGAGAAGCCCGCGGCAGCACTCCTGCCGATAAAAGCGGCGTCCCTGCAGGGCACGCCCGCGCCTGGCGGGCCCGCGCCTGAGGGCCTCGCCAGAGGGCCTTGCCAGAGGGCCCTTTGGCGTGGCCCTTAGGCACGGCACAGAGGCGCAAACAAAAGAGACAGCTGGACCATACCCGACAAGAACTGCAGAGCACAACGACGGAATGAAAACCACCGCAGCAACCACAGCAACAAAGAACACACCAACCCACAACAGCAGCAGATATACAACAACAACGACGACTTCTGTCTCCACCACTCCAAGAAAACAGCACTGAAACACCGCTTGGCCCCCAACCGCCAGGTAATTTCACGGATCATGCCACCCCTCTTAGCCCCCATCTACCTCCTCACCCCTTTACTGACCCTCTACCCCTCCCCTACAGGCACACTCAATAACCTACTCTGGCCTAACATCACAACAGCACAACCCACACACACCTACAACCCTAAACAAAACCACCCTCTCGCACAGCATACACCAACCCACATCCCCAACCCCTCAAACTACCACCACCTCTCCATCTCACTAATAAACGCACGCTCAGTTAGAAATAAATACCACATGCTCCAGGACCTAATCACAACTGAGAAAATCAACATCCTCTGTGTAACGGAAACCTGGCTAACAGATACCGACACGGTAATAATGAACCAGCTAACCCCAATAGGATACAATCTCCATCACTGCTCCCGGGCTCACACCAGAGGTGGAGGTGTAGCCATCATAGCAAAAGCCGACCTCCATTTTAGGATCCATTCTTCAGAAACTACTAATGAAGCAGATCTCCTCACCCTCACCAATAAACACCTTTCAATATGCCTAATCTACCGGGCACCAACCACAAACACTGACCTACCAAGGATACTACAATTCATATCTGAGAGCACCAGTTCGGCGAAAGAGCAAATTATCCTAGGAGACTTCAACCTCCCATCACTTCAAGAAGAACAAGCAGAAACCTTCTCCACCGCCATGACAGCAATGGACCTGATGCAGATCATACAAGAACCCACACACGACAAAGGAAACACACTGGACCTCATATTCCTAAACTCCCTAACTGCCTTCTCACCCAAGAACCCGAAGATCTCGCCTGTACCTTGGTCAGACCACTACCTCATTACCATATCCCACACCTACCAACTTATGACCTACAAGGATGATGGACACCGCACTAGAAGATTTAAAACCTTTAACAAAGAAGACTTCTTAGCGCAAACCCTACCAAAACTACAAACTCCAGTAACATCGATGACCTAATCCACAACTGGAATACCACGATCTCCACTGCGTCTGAAGCGCCGACAAGCAAAGCCACCACCAAACCTACATCCATGAAGGCCAGATGGTTCACTCCCAATCTCCGAAAACTAAAAACAAAACTCAGAAGAACAGAAAGAAAATGGAGAAAAACCAAAAATGACACTGACAAAACAAAATACCTATATCAACTCAACCATACCACTATGAGACTGACAAAGCAAAAAAAAGCCTACCACACGAAAATCATAAACACATCCATAAATAAACCTCGTGAACTCTTTCAGATTGTCAAAAAATTGACAAAAACACCCAATAACTTTGACCAGCTGCCGAAGATTCCACCAGAGTCACTGGCCCGACAATACAAACAGCTCCAAAAACCACAAAACCCTCATCTGAACGCCGAGGCAACCACAATAAACCACCACCCCAACATGCACAGTGAATGGACCACCTTTAAAGAAACCACCACAGAAGAAATATCATCCACCATCTCCCGCTTAAACACCACCACCTCTCCGCTGGACCCCTGCCCCACAGACTGGATAAAGAAATCCAAAGACGACCTGAGCTCACCACTGACCCATATTGTCAACGAATCCTTCTCCCAAGGTCACATGCCAGACATTCTCAAAACTACAATCATCCGACCATCCCTAAAAAAACAAAACCTGGATCCCCTAGACCCTGCATCCTACAGACCAATAGCAAGCCTGCCATTCACCGCCAAGATAATCGAGAAAATAGTCCAGCAGCAGCTTCAAGAACACCTGGACAACAATATACTGGATCCACAGCAACACGGCTTCCGCCCACTACACGGAGTCGAGACCCTCATGACCACACTAATGAACACCCTCATCATAGGAACCCAAGAAAAACACTCTGGATATGCCATGATCTTCCTTGATATATCAGCAGCCTTCGACACCATTTCCCACAACATCCTCATACACAGATTGCACTCAATTGGGATCAAAGACAACGTACTTCAATGGTTTCAATCCTACTTAACTAATAGACAACAACTAATCCGCACTAGCACCTAGACCTCGCCCCCTTCCAACACCACCAAGGAGTACCTCAAGGATCCACGCTGTCCGCCATGCTCTTCAACATCTACCTTCAACCACTCTGCTCAGTTATACGTTCCCACAACATCAACTTTCATATATATGCTGATGATATCATGCTCTACGCCCCAGTTACAACCGCAAATCCAACAAATATACATCTATCAGCATGTTTCACCGAAGTGACCGACTGGCTACAAGAAAATAACCTATCCATAAACATAAAGAAAACTGAAGCCCTCATAGTGACAAAAGACCCAGACTTCACACCGCCCACACACCTTAACATAGGAACCACACGCATTCAAATACATCCACAAATAAGATATCTAGGCATTATCATTGACCAAGCCCTAACCCTCAAGCAACAAATACCTAAAACCTCCGGAATTATATTCCACAAAGAAAAAACAGTGCAATGTCTCAGACCCCTCCTCGAACCTCAAGACTTCAGGACGGTAATGCCAACTATGACACTCCCACATCTGGACTACTGCAACATAATCTACCATGGACTACCAGCCACACAGACCAACCCCCTCCGAACCGCATTGAACACCACAGCGAGAATTATTCAGAGAGCAAGGAAAAGCAACCACATCATCCCAATCCTAAGAGACTTGCACATACTCCCTTTCGAAGCACGAACTAAATACAAATCCATCCTACTCACCCACAATGCCATCCACCAAACATAGAACACACAGCTCCGCACCCTGCTGTCTCGTCCAGCCCATGGAAAAACCACCAGACTGGCCTCCAGCAACTCCCTCACCGTCCCTCACAAAAGAACCAAATGCTCTCAACGGACATGCAATCGAGCCTTTGAACTTTATGCTCCATCCCTATGGAATTCTCTACCAAGCCACCTCAGAAACAACAACGATCTAATGTCCTTCAGAAAACAGCTAAAAACCATCCTATTCCAAGAATGCTTCGAAGCAATCCCCACCAGAAAGTGCACCAACCCCTGATATCACCCATCAGGTACCCCTGATTGAAAACTGAACCATACTGTCCATGTCTAAAGTCTGTCCTATGTCGAAATCATCAATGTTGCCTACCCGGTGATGGCCCCACCCTTATATTTAATTACCCCACCCTTAAATGTAGCGCCACTTTGACCCGGTGAAAAGCGGGATATAAATACAGTTAAATAAATAAATAAATCTCTCATGTATATTCATTGTGGATATCCTGAAAACCTGACTGGCCTGGGGGGGTCCTAGAGTACTGGATGGAGAACCACTGGTTAGCTGTTTACACAAGCTTTTGTGGAAACCTGATGTGCCAGAAGATCAGAAGAAGAGATGGTGTTGTGTACACTGGGGAAGTGAGAGAAGTAAGACCCTGGTGGGTTGTGTGAGGGAAGATGATAAGGAAGGGTGTGTGTGCTTGGAGGGGAGATATATGTTGCCATGTGGGTTTTGTTTCATTGTACAACAGAATTGAGCGTGTGGTGATGGGGGTGGGGGGGGGGGGGGTGGGATGGGGGGGTGGGGGGGGGAGGGGAGTGTTAGATGTGGGCTGAATTTCAAGAGTGACATTGTATGTGTTGGATGGATGGGCCAGTAGGGTGGGTATATATGTTGTATGATGATGTGTTGATTCTAAATCATTTTTTGAATTTCATTTCATCGTGCGCAGATTGGAGGAGAATGAAGGAGGATTGATTTATCTAGGATGGGGAAGGGTGGAGTGATAGGGTTCATAATATATGTTGTAGTAGATATATTGATTGTAAATTGCTTCCATTTAAAACTAATTATATAAATAAAAAACTAACAAATTCTTTCTGAGAGACCTGAAGTTATAGATGATGCAATGGGACAAGTTTATCCACCCTCTTCCCCCTTGCTGCTGCCAAATGGACAGATATTGCAAAAATGAATTTAGGGCTCCCCAGCACTTCCGTTTAAAACCCACCTTTCCGAGGAAGCTTCTACTTCCTCAGCATGGCCATGGGGGAGGGGCTTTTCCATAGCAGCTTCCTCTTGCTCCTTTCTACTTCCAGCCCACTAAGAACCAGGGTTACAATCTGGTCCATGAATCTTTATTCATAATTACCTGATTTTTCCTTGATGTTATATTTCCCATGCTACCAATATAGCTAATCATGCACTTCGGCTCCCACTGAACCCTGCGATCATGGACCCCAAGTCCAGCCACTAAGTGTCACACTTTAAGCAATGGTCATTACTCCTTTCCCTTCTGGGAGCTGTGAAGTATCCCAGCTCCAGTCAACCCAAGCAGCAGAAGACCAGAGTCTGGGATCAAATGGGGATCTCCCCTAAGGCAGTGCATAGCATTTTCCAGCTGAGCCACTATTCAGCACATGGCTTTATTTTAACCAGTTTCCATACTGATCAAGTTCCTGAACCTTGTTGAAAACTCCCAGAATTATTTCTTTGTCTTACCTGCGTGTTCTGCATATGTGCCCCCCACCATGCTCAGTATCACAGGTCGCTCACTACTCCTCCCCCCAGCACAACCACAGTACTGAGACAATCATGCTGTCTCTTCTCAATGAACTTCATGCTTCTCACGATCGGGGTGATGTAAGTCTTGCTGTCTCACCTGACCTCTCCTCTGCATTTGATTTAGTTGATCGCACTGTCCTCCTATCTCGTCTGTGAAAAGCTAGTATTCATGATCTGGTTCTTCACTGGTTTCACTCATTCCTCTCTTGCAGATCCTTTTCTGTCATATCTGGCTCCACTTCATCTGATTATGTCCTCCTATACTGTGGTATACCTCAAGGCTCAGTGCTCACCTCTCTACTATTCAATATTTTCCTGGCACCTCTAGCTTTACTGATTGATTTCTTTATTTAACAGGTTTTATGTACCGCTTTATCATTTCAATCAAAGTGGTTTACATTGAAACTTAAACTTGGTAATGTACATTAAACAGGGACATTGAAAACTTGAATTTTTCTGAGGCAATGGAGGGTTAAGTGACTTGCCCAAGGCCACAAGGAGTGCTAGTGGGAATCGAACTCTGGGTTCCTAAGCCAGTGTTCTTAACCGTTAGGCTACTCCTCCACTGATGCAACAGTCTGGGCTCTCTGCGTATTACTTTGCTGATGACATTCTTATAATTCATCACACTGCTCCTCACGCTCGATTTAAGCTCTCTGAATTCTTGTTTAGACCGTGTCTGAGTGGTTTGCATCAAACTTCCTTCATCTTAATCCTCAGAAACCCTCAGCCATCTGGTTCTCCCTTGGTTCCCCCATCCCTCTACTGCACGATCTATCGCGGGTGTACCCATTCCATTAGCCACCTCGATGCATTATCTTGGTGTAACACTTGATTCTGCTTTGACCTTTTGAGAACACCTACAATATCTATCATTATACCTGTGTGCTGTGCTTTCCTGTCTAATCAATGTGTTTATACCTCAAAAATCTCCTGTCATGATTTGACAATTTCCAATCTGTAATCAAAACCGCTGCTGATCGCTGGAAGTAGCGGTATACTAAATAAATAAATAAATAAAATAAAATAAATAAATAAATTATACGTAGGTGCTTTTCCCACCTATGACAGATCAGATCTGTCCACCCATTCCTAACACCTTCAGTGCTCACTACCCTCCTTCTATCCCTAGTGATTTCTCATATTGATTATTATATCATCATTTATGAAGGCCTCCCTCTTTATCAACTCCATCGGCTTCAGCTCCACAGAATGCCACCACTGGGATTATCCATCAGGCATCACATTACAATCACATCATTGCTCTTTCATCTACACTAGCTTCCAAGTGTAGTTACTCACCTGTAACAGGTGTTCTCTGGGGACAGCAGGAATCAGTCCTTACATATTTATTTTATTTTTATTTATTTATTTCTTCTATACCGCCCCTTCCAGAGATCAGGGGCGGTTTACATGGAACGAGTTAACAACTTATGTATACGTTACATTGAACAGAAAAAACTTTCTAACTTTTTACATGGAACAATGAATACAATATACTGAGTAGATAAACTATCTAATTTTTACAAATGATGACAGGTGTAGAAGACTGTCTAAACTATTTACATAAGGTATTTACAATTGATTTTTTATGATGTTTTACAGAATACTCGTGTGTCTTGTGTATGTGGTGGAATTTATTTCCATTTTATCATAATTTCTTTTTTTTTTTTGTGTGTGTGTGCGAGGGGTTATCTAGTTTTAGTTTTGGGAGTTCTGAGTTGGTGTGTCTGTGGAGGTTGTGGGACATGGCTTGGGGGGGTAGGGGATTTGGAAATGTTCTGTGAATAAGTAGGTTTTGAGTTCCTTTCGAAATTTGGAGAGGTCTTTTATGGTGCGGAGGTCTAGCGGGAGTTCATTCCAGAGCATTGGGGCAGTGAACGTGAAGGCTCTGTCACTTGAGGACTTTTTAGTCTTCGTGAATGATTTTGGCATATCAAGTGAGTGGGCTGCATTTTGTCTGCGAGCTCTTGATTTGGATGGGGTTTGTAGTAGTGTTGAAAGATGTGATGGGGTGATGTCATTTAGGAGCTTGAACGTTGTTAGGAGAATTTTGTATCTGATACGGCTGTTTATAGGGAGCCAATGTAGTTCTAGGAGTATAGGGGTCACATGGTCTGTTAGATGAGCTTTAGTAATTACTTTTGCACAGATGTTCTGTGCTCTTTGTAATAGGTATGTGTTTTTCTGTGGTAGGCCAATTAGTAGACTGTTGCAATAATCAAAATGGGGTGTGATAAGTGTATTGACAACCGATCTAAAGTCATGTGTGTCCAGGAGGGGTCTTAGGTGTTGTATGGTTTTGAGTTTATGAAATATGGTTCTTACTGTTTGCTTTATGTGTGGTATCATGGTGAGGGTATGATCTATTATTACACCCAGGTATTTTACCTCTTTTTTAACAGGTATAGTTGTATTATTGATTGATATTGTTGTTGGAAAAGTATCTTCATTCACAGGTGTTCTTGTAACGAACATTGCTTCGGTTTTTTTGAGGTTAATGCTGAGGTAATTGGTTTCCATCCAAGAGGTGGTCTCAGCCATGCATTCAGCTAATTTGTCGTATGTGTGATTTTTTGTGGTTATGGGGATAGCGAGCATGATATCGTCAGCATATATAAAGTGACTAATCATGTGTTTTCTAAATATGTTTGTGATAGGCTGCAGGTATAAGTTGAATAGGAGGGCGGAGAGGGCCGATCCTTGAGGTATTCCTTGTCCTTGGGGGAAGGGTTCTGATGCTTCTTGATCTATTTGGACACGTATTAGTCTATGTGTAATGTAAGACTTGAACCATTTGAGGACAGTTCCACCTATCCCTAATTTTTCTAGTCTGTAGGTCAGGGTAGGGTGGTTGATGTTGTCAAAGGCGGCCGAGATGTCTATAAAGAGTAGTAGGAAACCTTGATTGTTGATATCTGTGCCTTTGATGAGGTGGTCCATCAGTGTAATCAAGAGGGTTTCCACTCCGTGGTATGGTTGAAAACCAAATTGGTGTGTGTCAAGAGGTTTATGTTCATCAATATGCTCTTGTAATTGTAATTGGATTGTTTTTTCTATTATTTTGGCGATAAATGGAATGCTAGCTATCGGTCTGTATGAGTTGGGGTCTTTTGAATCAAGTTTGTTGTTTTTTATTATTGGGCGAAGCGTTGTGAGCTTTAGGGCATCAGGCATGATGCCTTGAGAAAGGGACTGGTTTACGATGTGTTGGATGTTTTCAGCGAGTTCTTCCTTTGTACATTTAATCCAAGACACAGGACAAGGATCGAGTGGGGAGTTTGTAGTATTGATCATTGTTATGATTTTAATAAGTTGTTTTCGGTCAATCATGTGGAACGTTGTCCAGTTGTTAGTTTCGGTGCTTGTGGTTAGTGTTGTTGTTAGAGTATTGGGTTTAGATTTTAGTTTTTCTGCAAAGTGATTTGCTAATGTTTGAATGCTTATAGCTGGTAGTTTAGGATCAGAGTTCTTTGTTTTGGTCAGTGTATTTACAATTGCAAATAGTTCTCTAGGTCGGTTGATGGCTAGATTTATTACTTTAGAGTGGTAATCCCTTTTTGATGTATTTATTGCGTTCTTGTATTCGTTGAGTGTGTTCATGTATTGTAATTTATTTTCATCTGATTTGGTTTTCCTCCATCTCTTTTCCTGTTTCCTAAGTTGTTTTTTTAGGTTTGCTAGTTCTTTAGTGAACCATTTTTCTGATTTCTTTGTTTGTCTATGTCTAGTGTGTGTGGGGATAGCTGCTTCATGTATTGTTAGGTTCCAATGATTTACGGTGGAATTGATGTCAGGGAAGCTTGAGTTTAGTGCTGGTAATACTTTATTGAGGAAGGTATCCTTTTCAAAGTGTGCAAAACGTGATAAATGAGGTGATGTGCTCGTTGTAGTTGGTGACATATGGGTGACATCAGCACTAACAGAGCCCCCGCGGAAACATCCCCCCCCCAAGCTTTCAAAGAAAGCCTTTGGGAGATGCCACCACACATGCACAGTCCCCTTCCTGCCCAAGGGTGCCATCTTGCTCAGGCAGATGACATAGCTAAAAGATGGTAAAGGAGCAACTCCAAGAGGAGGAGAAGTAAAAGGTAAAGATGGTAAAGGAGCTGTCCCTGGAGAACAGCTGTTGCAGGCGAGTAACTATGCTTTCTCCGGGAACAAGCAGGAAGTCAGCCCTCACATATGGGACGCCCCAGCTACAGGCTACCAAAAACCCATAGCAAAAACAGGACTCCCATGAGGGGAACCACAAGCAGCAGCAAATTTAGTCCGTGCACACAGACCACAATAGAATCCCTGTGTCTACTGAAACCAGCACTCTGGTAGCCTGAACACAGAAGGGGTGGAGGGTAGGAGTTGCCTAGACCTCAAAAAGGTTACAGAGCACAGCTTGGCCGAAGGCACTGTTCCATCAGGACTCTCTCTCTCCAGGCAGTAGTGAGCTGCAAAAGTATGGACTGAAGACCAGGTAGTGGCCCAGCAGATGTCGTCCATCAGGACAGAGTGCAAGTTTGCCACTGAAGCAGCCATGGCCCGGACACGGTGCGCCATGACACGGCCTTCCAGTGGACGTCTCGCCTGCCCATAAGCAAAGGTGATGCAGTCCACCACCCAAGTGAACAGCATACACTTGGTCACCACCTCCCCCAGCCTACTGGGGTTATAGGAGATGAAAAGCTGAGAAGCTTTGCTGTGGCCTAGGATGTAAAAGGATAGGGCCCTTGTACAGTCTAATGAGTGAAGGACCATCTCTGCCTGACTGGAGTGAGGTCTTGGGAAGAAGGTAGGAAGCACCACTTCTTGATTAAGGTAGAAGAGCGACACTACCTTCGGCAGGAACTTGGGGTGCATGCAAAGCACCACCCTGTTCTTGGAGAACCTGGTGTAGGGCTCCTCTACCACGAGGGCCTGGAGCTCGCTAACTTTATGAGTGGAGGTAACCGCAACCAGGAAAACCACCTTCCAAGAGAGATAGCGAAGGTGGCAGGTAGCCAGGGGCTCGAAGGGCGGGCGAGTGAGATACCCCAACACCACGTTAGAGGTCCAATTCGGATGCTGGGAGGGCAAACCGGGGGTTTTGACAGGAGCAAGCCCCGAAGAAAGTGGGTCACTAAAGGTTGGACCGAGAGGGGCTTACCATCCACCAGGTGGTAGTGCGTCACCAGGGCACAAAGGTGCACTAGGACGGAGTTAGACTGGAGCCCAGATTGGGAGAGGTGGAGAAGGTACTGCAACGCCAAAGTCACTGGGCAGGAGAAGGGATCAGTCCCACCAAGCAGAGAACCTGTACCATTTGAGGGCGTACGCCTTCCTAGTAGAGGCCTTGCGAGAGGCCAGCAGAATGTCTTCAACCTCAACCAGAAGGTTGAAGGGAGCGAGAGTCACCCTGTCAGCAGCCACGCTGTCAATGAGAGGGACCCCAGGTTGGGGTGTAGAAGAGAGCCCCCTCCTGAGATAGGAGTCCCGGGGCAGTGCCCAAGGGGATGGGGGCCTCTACTGCCAACTGCAGCAGCAGCAGGAACCACGGCTGCCTGGGCCACCTGCGAGCTATCAGAATAAGCGAGGCCCTGTTCCGGAGGGTTCTGAAAAAGGTCTTGGCAATCAGCAGCATCAGAGGGAAGGCGTTCATGACGCCTTCTGACCACGAGACTAGAAACGCATCCGCTGCCACCCTGGAGGGCTGGGCCTGCTGGGAGCAGAAATGGGGCAACTGATAGTTGTCCGGACTGGCAAACAAGTCCATCAGGGGTTCCGCCCAGAGCCGGAAAAGCCGACTGGCTATCCTGGGGTCCAGCTGCCACTCATGCCACACACCTTTGGATTGTTTCTCCAGGATTCTTTCAAAAATACATCAGGATATAACTGAACTCAAAACAAAAAACAGCTTATAATGTTCTTCAGCATAAAGAAAAGTCCTTTCAACAGCCAATGCTATCAGATATGGCTAGCAATGCTGTTTTAAAACAAACAGAAAACAGCTTTTCCTAGAACAGGTTACTTTTCTCTCAGTCCAGAATACTTCCCAGCTGTTTGTCTCCTTAAGCACAGGAAAACTTTCAACAAGAAGTTAAACTCTTCATAGGCAAACAATTCTCTATGCAAGGCTTTCAGGAATAGTGAAAACAAAATCAAAGCTTTCCTTACTTTCACCGACAGCAAGGCTTCAGGCTATGCACTGCATTGGCTAGCAGCTGTTTAACAAGCTGTAATTAGCTGCAGTTTGCTCAGCAAAGGTATTTCTCCTTAATACAGGACTTTCACAAGTTATCTACAGGCTCTCAGGGTTACCAGACTCTGGAGGTTTTCCTTACAGTTGACTCCCTTCCAAACCCTCTGTATTTGAAGATTGGCATAAAGAGCAATCCATGTATGAGTCGTCTTCTTCTACAGCCAGGTCTTGTTCACCCAGTTGCATTGGCTCTACCTTAGTTTCTGGCTCAGAGGGCTTAGCTGACTGCCTTCCCTTAGGGCAAAAGCTGTCTCTTGCAACTCTGTAGTGCTCCAAATTAGACAAGCTTCCAATGCTCCTACCTGGGTCAAGGCTTGTACCAGCTTCTCCTTGCTCATGCTCTGGCCACCATTCACCTGAGCTTCCTCGTCCTGTCCTCCAACTTGTATTCCTTGTTCCTGCTGTTCTTACTGTTCCAGCTCCATTCCTCTTCCAGTAAGCATTCCTATTCCTCTCTCTCTCTGGATAATCTGACCTAGACTTAAACCTCTCAGGCTCCAGCCCCACCCCTTCTCCTCTCAGGTGTTGGAGATCAAACTGCCTCGTGGCAGCTGAGTGATTGGGGAATTCAGTGACATAAGAGATCCTTACCCTGGGCCTGCATTCCCTCTCTTTTCTCCACTAGGGGCATTCTGCAACCTATTACAGCTAGGAAAAACCTGCTTTCTAGGTATAAATGGAGTTTTGTGTCTCTGACCTTGTAAAATAGGTCCTTTGATAAGGGTGAATTCCTTCTCTTTATCCCCGTTTCCTAGGTCCTGATAAGCTTCCTTATCACAAGACACAGAAGGTGCCAGGCAGGCACCGAGAGACAGTGTTGTACGTCTCGAGCCAGAGATCTGAGATGATCTGTCAGGTCCTTGGGCAGGAAGGCCTGGCCTGGAGGGTGTCGAGCTTTGCCCTGATGAACTCCAGGCATTGTGCCGGGAGGAGGTGAGACGGGGTAATTTATGATGAAGCCCAAGTGTTGCAGAACCTGGATGGTACATGCAGTGGTCGGCTGTGCCTCCCCTTATGAGCCAGTCGTCCAGATAGGGAAACATGAAGAGCCCTTGGAGCCTGAGGAAGGCGGCCATGACCGCCAGGCATTTTGTGAAGACCCTCGGTGCAGAGGCTAGGCCAAAAGGAAGCACCCAGTATTGAATGTGCTTGCCCCTACCACAAACCACAGGTACTGCCTGTGGCTGGGGTGGATAAGGATCCTTGAGGTCTAAGAAGCATAGCCAATCTCCCTGCTGGAGATATGGCAGCAATGCTCCAAGGGAGAGCATCTTGAACTTCTCCCTCACCAGGAATTTGTTGAGATTGCGCAGGTCAAGGATGGGCCTTAGGCCCCCTGTCCTCTTTGGGATGAGGAAGTATCTCAAGTAGAACCCTCTGCCCTTGGAGTTGTGGGGCACCGGTTCCACCGCTTTGTCCTCGAGAAGACCTGCCAACTCCTTCAGGTGGAGGGGAGACCAGAGGTGTTCTCCTGGGAAATAAGGGGGAGGTGTTTGGGTCAGGTGGAGGAGGTAACCCTCCTCTTGTCTACCCTTTGAGCCCATAAATCGGTGGTGATGGACACCCACCTCTGGGCATAGAGGGCCAGACGGCCCCCTGTGGGCTGCTGAGCTCCTTGGGTTAGAGAGGCTATGCTGAAGGAGTCAAAAGCTCCCCCCCTGGCTGGGCCGGAGCCGGTGCCTGGGATTTTGGAGCCTTCTGCTTACGTGGGCCATGCCCATGTCCCTTGGCCTGCTGACCCTGTTGGGGAGGCCTGATAGGGTGGGTAGTTTCGGTAAGCAGCTCCCTTCTTCAGGTAAAAGGGCTTTAATACCAGAGCCCTTCTGTCAGGGAGGGCCAGTGGTCTTCTTGGAGAGCCTGGTCCTTGTCATGAACTCAGTCTCCAGCTCGGCTGCCTTGTCGGTCATGGGTTTGCCAAAGAGGTTCTCACCTTGGCATGGAACATCGACCAATTTGTCCTGAACCCACTGCACGAGGCCAGATGACTGAAGCCAAGCATGGCAGCGTGCACCGATGCCCATCACAGCTACCCGGGCAACCGACACAAACCCATCATAGACTGCTCGAGATATAAAATTTTGAGCACTCATGGATAGCCTTGGACAGGCTCCTGAACCACTGCAACTGTTCCTTGGAGAGACCAGCCAAGAACCCAGCGAGTTCCTTTGCCAAGTCTCTCAAGTACATGCCCATATACAGTTGGTAGGCCTGGACCTGGCAGATGAGCATCGAGCCCTGGTAGCACTTCCTGCCGAGGGCATCCAAGGTGCAGGCCTCCCTGCCAGGGGGCACCGAGGAGTGCGTCTTCTGGCTTTTCAGCCAATGCATGGCCGACTCCACCATCATGGAATTGTGCAGCAGTTGTGACTTCTGGAGGCCCGGGCTCAGGTGGACCCAATACATCGAGTTGAGCTGTTTGCTCACCACTGGCACTGACGCCAGTGTCTCCCACATGCGGAGCATAAGCTGTTCCAGGATGGGAGGAATGGGCACCATGAGCAATTCCTGAGGAGGGGCCTCATACTGGAGGATGTCCAGCTCGTCTGCCCGATGGTCCTCCTCCAACTCAGTCGGGAATGCCAGGGCCTTGGACATGACCTTGACAAAGTCCAAGAAGCCCATGTCCTCCAGCGGGGACCATCTCTGAGGTTCTGAGACTGGGGAATCAGAAGGGACATTGTGGTAGCGACAGGTATCAGGAGACTCTTCATCCTCCATCTCCCATTCAGAGTACTCTGAGGATGACTCATAGGCGGGCTGCTCCGTGAGCTTCGAAGCCCCCAAAGCCCTGGAGTTGACAGCCGATAGACGTGCCAGAATGACTGAGCTCCTGTCAAATGGGATGCCAAGCGTGACCTCGGCTGAGGATCGGCTCGGCCTCCGGGGACGTCTTGGACATCAAATGCTCGGTAGTTGGGGCGGTGTGCCGGACAACAGTGCCCACTGCTGACCAATGAAGGCAAACTGTGCTCCAGGGCCACCATTCTGGAATCGAGGCCAGAAGGTTCCGCAGCCTTTGGCACAGGCCCCAAGGAACTCAGGCCCGACACCGGCTCTCCCAAAGGGGAATCCTTGATGAGGATGGTGTCTGGAGACCGAGGCCAGTCCGCAACTGGATCCTTCTGGGGGACCTTGGCAGGTCTCTCCTTTTCCAACGCCTCGGACAAGCGCCTTGGACTGCGGGACCGGGCCCGAGAGATTCCTGGCTGGTCAGAGCCATGCAAGGACGCTGCCTTCAAGAGTTTCTTCTTCTTCTTCTTCCTGTGTTCCCTCGAGGGGGACCCCCCTCTCTGAGGACCCACGATGATGCTTGGGTTTGGAAAGCTCCGCCCAAGATGTTGGGGCCTCAGATGAGGTCCTAGCCTTTGGAGGCATTGGGGATTCAGGGAAGAACTTATCGTGCTGCTGCTGGCGGCTCTTCGGGACCTTGCTGGACATCCGTTTGCAGAGACGGCAGGCTGCCAGGTCATGATCTGGCCTGAGGCAACGGAGGCAGTAGTCATGTGTGTCGGTTAAGGACATTATTTTAGAGCACCGATCACACTTTTTAAAGCCACTGGTAGCCATGGGGGAAAAAAGTACCCCTGCCAGGTCAAAGATTCTCTGAGCTGCCAGCAGGGAAAAAGGATGCAAAGGCACCAGAAAATAAAAAGAAGAAAGACTATAAAAATTAACTGAACTAGATGCCAAGGCACCGAGGACAGCAGGCAGGAAGGAGTACCAGTGCAAGACCGGAGTTGAGTTGGAAACTCAGGTACAAAAAAAAAAAAATCAACTTTTTCCGGGGTAAAGTCAGACAGCATCTGAAGGGCTACATGGAATAAAGGAGACTGAGTAAGATGGCACCCTTGGGCAGGAAGGGGACCGTGCGCATGCATGGTGGCATCTCCCAAAGGCTTTCTTTGAAAGCTGGGGGGGGGGATGCTTCCACAAGGGCTCCGTCGGTGCTGATGTTGCCCATATCTGAGGACTGACTTCCTGCTTGTTCCCGGAGAAAATTCCATATTTGTTACAAGGTACTTTCCTCACTCACAAAGCTCTTTACAACCATACTCCCCAATATTTGGCTGACTCCCTTTGGTACCACACTCCCTCCCGCAGCTTACGGTCCCATTCATCTCAATCGGCTTCATCTGCCCTCTGTTTCCGAGGCACATCTGGATTCTACCTGTAACTCTGCTTTCTTTTATTTAGGCTCATCGCTCTGGAATTCTCTGCCCACAGACACCCAACTGGAACCCTCATTTCATAAATTTAAGGTTCTCCTCAAGACCCACCTCTTTCAGGTCATCTATGACCTCCCCTCATCCTTATCCTTAAGAGGTGAGACATAACACAGAAATACTTTCTTCTCTGCTGTTGTATAATTGTGTTGCTATCTCTCTTCATGATCTGCTGTACCCCTTTGCAGCTATTTTTGAATTGTTAACCATGCTGGTGTAATGAAGGGTGTATATAAAGTTCTGCAATAAAGATAAAGAATCAGCTTGGAGCCTGGGGAAGTAGCCAGGGTGGCGGCATGATAATCCAAGGCTGTGGCTAACGGCACACGTGTATCCCAGAAACCAAGTGTTGTGCTGCTATTATCAGTTATGGCCTTACATCATCATGCTGCCATGAGGTTTGCTCATCCTGAGCCTGGCCCCCATCTGCAGGGTGGCAGCATGTCAAAGGCTCCATGGGTGACAGAGAGCTACAACCCTTGGTTTCCAGGAGCAAGCAGTGCCAGCCTCTCAGAAGGACCCCCTCGATCACTCCCGCTTCCCTGCTGCGCTTCTCCAGCTCAAGCAACCCCTCACATTGCCACTATCATTCCGTTTATCAACACGCCCCCCCCCCCCTCATCTACTCACATACTACTCTGAACAGGTTTATTTTTCATTTTTGTACTCTTGGAATTTGTTTTGAATGGGCATGCAACCAAGTGACACCAAATAAATTCTTCACATGCAGCTAGCCCTATGGCAGTGCCCACGACAGGTGGGGTAGAAAGGGAGGGGCGCTAACCCACCACCCTCTGTACTCACATCCTCACACTTCGCACCCCAACTCTACCACTCACAACCCACCTGACCACTGACACACACCCAGCTCAGTTAGTACTGCTAGTTTTAGTTATTGCCCATGCAATCCGAGGGACACACGCTCTTTCTCTCCTTCCTGTCACAGCGGCAGAAGTTCAAATTAAAAGATCTTTAGAGCATGGGATCTACTTTAAAAATATACAGGAGTGTCTAAAAGTGGGTCTTCCCCCCTGTACCCCAGAGGCCGCTTCGTTGAATTTATACAGCTGACACTTAAGTGACCACTGTGGATAAGGAGAGGAGACTGCAAGAGAGAGACACTGTTGTGGAGGAGGCAGAAGGAGCAAGGAGAGAGCAAGACAATGAGTGACTGCTGGGCACAAGACGTAGGCACTGAGAAAGAGAGAGTGACTGACTGCTGGGGGCAGGGAGGAAGGATTGAGAGAGAGAACCTGAAAGTGCTGAGTACAGTGATAGAGGATTGAGAGAGGGTGAGAGTGATGAATTCCCTGTGCCGGTGCTAATGAACAAGTCCCTCCACGCTCCACTGAGTTTCAGCAGGTTTCTGGAAGTCTAACTTACTTTAATAGAATTACAATCGGAGGGTATGAGGATGGTGTACCCCAATCAGCAGAAAGTAACCCACGCTTACAAATGCACTAAAAACCAGGGCTGGAGGAGATGCAGGCATGCCGATTCTCCTTGCTGTATTGAGTGAATGTTCAGTACTAAAACACTGTCAGTGTGGTGTTATTTCTTCAGATGCTCTAGTGCTGCTATACTGGGAAATTTCAAGTGGATCATCTCACACCTAGCATCACGCTTATTCACCACATCTTTTTGTTGTTTTTTTTAAAGGCAGACATGCTGGTGATTACTGGAAACTGACGACTTCCCAAGGCACACCTACTTTTTGACTGGCATAGAATTTGCTGGCAGGATGCAGAAAAGAAAAAGTTAAATTCCTTTGTTAAATGAAACAAAAAGAAGAAGAAATAGCCAATGCAATAAAATGGGGGGATAAGACATTTTTCAGATATGTTAGTGAGAGGAGGAAGGGCAAAAGTGGTATTGTCAGACTCAAGGGTGAAGGGGAGGAATATGTAGAAGCTGATGAGGATAAAGCGGAATTGCTTAACAAATATTTCTGTTCACAGATGAAGGGCCAGGAGCAGGACTTCAGAAAACACCCACAAATAGGAACAGAAGTGTTGGGTATCTTGAACAATTTTCAGAAAAACTGTGGTAGTGAGGAATTAGCTAAACTAAACATAGATAAAGTGATGGGATTGGATGGAATACATCTGAGAATACTGAAGGAACTTGGGGACGTTCTAGCGGCTCCACTGACTGACCTTTTCAATGCTTCTTTGGAGATGGGAGTGGTGCCATAGTACTGCAGAAATGTTCACGTGGTCCCTTTACACAAAAGCAAAAGTAAGGATGGGGTTAAAACCTACAGGCCGGTCAGTTTAACCTCGGTGGTGAGTAAATTAGAGAGGTTTCAGGAGTCTAATGGATTGCAGGATCCGAGGCAGTATGAGTTTACCAGAGGCAGGTCTTGTCAGATAAATCTGATTGATTTCTTTGACTGGGTAACCAGGGAGCTGGACTGAGGGAGAGCCCTAGATGTGGAGTACTTAGATTTCAATGAAGCCTTTGACACCATTCCACACAGGCAACAAACAAACTGAGCACCTTAGGGATGGACCCTAAAGTTACTGCTTGAGTTAGAAATTGGTTGAGTGGGAGGCAGCGAAGGGTACAGATAAATGGAGCTCACTCTGAGGAGGAAGTTACCAGTGGTGTGCCTCAGGGATCTGTCCTTGGTCCGATTCTTTTTAACATCTTTATTAATGATATTGCGGAAGTGTTTTTGGTTAACGTTTGCCTGTTTGTGGGTGATAGCAAAATCTTCAATAGAGTAGACACACAGGAAGGAGTAGATAACATGAGAAGGGATCCAGCTAAGCTTGAAGAATGGTCGAGAATTTGGCAGCTGAGATCTAATGCTAAAAAATGCAGAGTCATGCATTTGGGCTGCAAAACTCCAAGTGAGTGGTACAGTGTAGGGGGATGGGAGTATTTCTGTCCACAAAAGAAGAGCAGAACTATTGAATGATTGTGTCTGATGATCTTAAAGTAGCTAAACAAGTAGAAAAGATGACGGCAAAAGCTAGAAGGATGCTTGGGCATATAGGGAGAGGAATGGCCAGCAGAACAAAGGAGGTGATAGTGCCTCTGTATAAGTCTCTGGTGTGACCTCATTTGGAGTATAGTGTGCAATTCTGGAGACCGTACCTTCAAAAGGATGTGAACAGGATGGAGTCGGTGCAAAGGGTGGCTACTAAAACGGTTAGAGGTCTTTGTTATAAAGCATATGAGGACAGACTTAAACATCTTAATATGTACACCTTAGAGGAAAGATGGGATAAAGTAGATATGATAGAGTTGTTTAAATACCTCTGTGGCATAAATGCACAGGAGGAGAGTCTCTTTCAATTGCAAGCAAAATCTGCTCAGGGTGAAAGGGGATAGAGTCATGAGTTTCCTTTTGCATACTCCAAAGAAAATTCACTCTTTGGTCTCACTTTTAGCACATTGATTAGGAGATCTTATGAATAAGGCAGACTGCAGAACAATATTGCTATACCTAATTCTCTCTCATGCATCTAAATCTCTGTGAATTTTCTCTTTTTTTTCTTTTCATCTTAAGGTCTATTGAAACTGGCATGCAAAATGTAACTTGTCTACTCAACAACAGCCTCAAGAGGTACACACTAGTAATTACCCAAAGTCCACATAACCATAACTCATCCCCTCCCCTCTAGTTCAGCCAATTCCTAAATATCATCCCATTGTCCATCAACTCAAGGTATTGTCAGAGCAATGTTGCATTTGCTTAGAGAGCCCAAGTTCTCTGAAGAGAGTCCGTTTGTTGCTTCTTGCCTGCTGTAATATCGCACATACTGCAGACAAACTACGACTTATCACTTTTTAGCACTACAAGGCATATGCAGTGTTGTACACATACATGTAAGATCTATCCAAGACTGACAAATACAACAAACAGGGGACAAGGGTAGAATTGCAGTCGCTACAGAATATCGTCCCTGTTCGGAAAGTGTGGCTGCTTCCAGTGTTCGGCTAATTCTGTTCTTGCAGCTACTATTTCCATTAACACCAGTGTACCCAAATCCTTATCAGTATCACCAGGAATAACATTAAGGAGGAAAAATTTAGCATCCAACTTCAAGTCGAGGCCTGTAATCTCTTGAATCAGCTGCAGCCATCCAGCCCAATACTTAATGCACTACCACCATAAATGAAAAAGGTTCCAATCTGTCCACATGCCTTCCAGTAGTAAGGATTGCCAACCTTCTATCTTATTCAAGAACTGAGGGATGATATAGGTAAGGTCTAAATCTTATAACCGTTCTGTATCAGCACTATAGAGTAGAACAGCTTATAAGTTGCCAGAAAATTGCTACCCCAATCCTCCACTGCTAATATGGTCTTGCACCCATCAATTCTACTATAGCCCTGCTTCTCTCAAAGTACAGGGAAAGATACCAAAGCGAAAGTCAGAGTGAATATAATATTGCGCTCTTTGTTGACAATCTTATCAGAAGACGTATGGTGAAAAGACAGTAGCATATCTACACATCCCCTAATGCTCACAGCTAATGGCTCAGTAACTAATACAAAGAGCACAGGAGAAAGGGGACATTCTGTCTTGTACCTCTTCCTAGCATAGCCCCCCAGGGAAGAATAGAGAATAGTAGCAGAAGACAACTTCTCGGGGAGGTGGGAGGGTTGGGATGACTTATTCCTACTATCTACGGAGAACATCTGGCTACAGGTGAGTAACTAACTTTTCTCCATGGACAAGCAGGAATGAGTCCTTATGCATAGGACTCCCAGGCTACCAAAAGCTGAGGCAGCCAACGAGAAGCCCAACAGGAGCAAACTAGACTATGAAATGGCAAGAAAGCCAAAACAACTCAACCATCAACTATGTTCAAAATGAGTGAATTTCTCTGTTCCCTTTCTTTTTGGTAGCCTGGACAGAATAGAATGGGCCTAGGGGGGATGGAGTTGGATTCTAATCCCCAAACAGATTCCAGAGTACAGATTGGCCAAAGTTGCTGTTGCGTCAAGAATCCCCATCTAGGCAGTAGTGGGATGTGAATGTGTGGACTGAAGACCATGTGCAGCCCTGCAGATCTCTTCCATGGAGACCGTGCATAAGTTGTCCACTGACACAGCCATAGCTCTGACACAGTAAACTGACAATGCCATCAAGACTCAGGCCTGCCTGGGCATAAGCGAAAGAGATACTTTATTTCCATTTGGCTGGTAGACTGCATTTGGAAATGGCAGCCCCAAGCTTATTGGGGTCAAAAGAAACAAATATGGATGGACTTTCTATGGGCCTTTGTCCACTCCAAGAAGAAGGCTAAAGTTTGCTTGCAGTCCAGCATGTGCAACACAGCTTCCCCTTTGTGTGCATGAGGTCTCGGGGAAAAATGTTGGAAGAACAATTGACTAACGAAGGTGGAAATCCGATACCACTTTTGGAAGGAATTTAGGATGAGTATGAAGGGTCACTCTATTATGGTGGAATCTGGTGTAAGGCGAATGAACCACTAGGACCTGAAGATCGCTCACTCTTTATTTTTATTTATTTATTTAACAGTATTTCTAAACCGCCTTATCTTAATAATCAAGGTGGTATCACAGCAAGCAATCAGGTAAAGTGTGTGTGTTGTACATGCAGTGAGGATAAAACTTAGTTGTGTGAGGGATGTGTTGGGTGCTTGATTTGTTTGAGCTATATACAGGGTACTCTTTGTGCTGAAGTGACCACCACCAGAAACAATACCTTCCAAATCAAGAACTTCAGAGGGCAGGAACTGAGCGGCTCAAAGGAAGCTTTCATAAGCTGCACAAGAACCACATTAAGATCCCAAGACACTGCGGGAGGCTTGTAGGAAGGCTTCAAGAGAAGCAAGTCCCACATAAAGCGAACAATTAAAGTCTGTACTGAGATGGGTTTGCCTTTCACACTATAACAATAAGCTCCAATTGCACTGAGGTAGACCAGGATGGAGCTCACACACTCGCAGTACAACACAGCAAAGCAAACAGGAGCAAGGCGAAGAAAAAGCTCCACCCTTCAATGGTTGAAATACAACTTTATTAAATCAAACCCCTACACTGGCAGTATTTCAGCAATATTGCCTTCTTCAGGGGGTTAAAACCTCCAACAGATAAAAAGCATAAAACACAATGTTAAAATCGTTAATGAGATATAAATGAAAGACAGAAATATAATGTAAAAGGTTAAAAGTTAGACAACTAATTATAACTGATAAAATCATAGCAAAAGGACAGCCATATGCATTAGAGATATTAAAGGAATCAACTTTTGGCCTTCAAAAAAGTACCAGATTGGACAACAATGCATATATATGGTAGAAACAAGGTAGATTACAGGATGTTAGTGAAGATCATTTAAATGTATAAAGAAATGTAAACATTTGTTTTGATAAGAGATAAGAAGTCATGAAGTCAAACACACTAAGAATGCAGACATACAGATTGGCTCTGCAGAGCTTGATTATAGTGTTCAAATGCATTAAGACCAAGGGGCGGCCCAAGGGGGGTGCGGGGCCATGTGCGGAGACTCGGTGTGGGGCCTCATTTGCATAAGGGGCCTTTGCATAATGTTACCATACACTAACTTTTAGTAAACATGCCTCTTAATGAGTGTACGGATAAAGACTAAAAGATTTCTATATTACTATAATCCAGTACCAATAGGGTTGCCAACTGGCCGGTTTTCAGCCGGCCTGGCCGGTTTTTCCATGGCCAGGCCGGCTGCCGGCGCAGAGGCAAAACCGGCCCTTGAAAAGCCGGTTTTTTTGCTCTGGCCGCAAGATCGGGAGCGGCCAGAGCAAAAAAAACGGCTTTTCTCCCAACCCGGAGGGCTTCAGAATACCTCAGCTCAGTTACACATGCAGAACACAGACCATCACTATATAGTTGATCTTTATCCCTGCATTCTTAGTATGTTTGACTTCATAGAATAGAGAAACCACAATGGCAGGCAAAAGGGCTAAACCAGAGTGCTAAAACACCCCCGCAGGGGAGAAGGAGAATTTACCAAGTAAAGGATGACTGGAACGTGTTCGTGGGGCTCCATGGAACATGAAATACTGAGGCATCCATCAGGCAGGGGCGGCCCAAGGGGGGTTGCGGGGCCATATGCGGAGAGTCATTGCAGGGCCTCATTTGCAAAAATATTTGCATAAAATGCTTTAGTAAACATGCCTCTTAATGAGTGTCTGGATAAAGAAAGACCACCAGATTTCTAAATTACTATATTCCAGTGTCTACTGCCAGGCCCATTAGGAAGTATTATAAACACTGACCATTTAAAACCCATCATATCATAACAGCACTACCCGGACTCGCAAAGCACCAAATCCTACCTATCAAAAGGCAACACTGCAAATATCAAACCAATACATCTCAGAGAATACCAATACATCTTCTACTGGGGAAAGAGAACAAATGGCACTCTCAAATAGAAACCACAGGAACAGAATACCTCAGCTTGGTTACACATGCAGAACATAGACAATCACCACACAAACAAGGGATCACAATTTAGAAATAGGAAGATAATAATTAAATTGGGAACCCCAAAAGCTAATCATGAAATGTACAACACTGGAAAAATAAAACTATAAATTAATTTCCTCTTGCACTAAACAAAAACGCAAAGATGTTAGTGATACACATTTCCCATATAAGAAATAATATTAGTTCAGCTCAATTCCCAACTCTGAGTTCAAACTTTTTATATTGTTATATATACATCAATCTTTCAAGTGCAGACTAGATGCAGAAAAGGTCTCAGACTTATATAAGGCTTAAATCAGCCAGACTTGCTGGAATGAAAATTGCCTTCATTTGCATCAATGACCTTAATAACAAAATCCTGCATCCATTTAGTAATAATATTCATTTAGCACAACATTTAACACAGTGTTGCTCCACTTATTCATAGTATGTCTCCACCAGCGTTGCTTAAAACTATAAAGCCATCAGTCTTTGACAATCTCAATCTCACAACTTATTGTCCCATCTTCGTTAAATTTCAAATTTTGATGGTTTGTTAAAAGCAGTGCGTATCTGGGAACTTTGTAGAAGTCTGTATGGTATCGCCAAACTGCAGATTTTCCCCAACGTCTAACAGAAAGCGCTTGCACGTTTCACAGTTCGTTTCTTCAGGGGAGCTGTGTTACAGACATCCAAGTGTTACAGACATCCAATCATATTCTTCATAACTGCACGGACTAAAGAGAGATGATACACTCAACTAACTTCTAACATTTTGAACTCACACATTAACTTAATATCACATTAACAAAAGCTGTAAGGTACCTTTCTTATCACAGTTGACACTTCAAGTTTTCAATGGAACCAAAAACGCCGCGCATGCGGATACCTATCTCTTCCCACTTTATATAGAGAAAGGAATCAACCAGTAAAACTTTTTTCTTAAAGGGACAAGAACCATTAGCCTACTTGCACATATGCCAATCCACCTGAGCATTTAAGCCATTTGGGCAAACAGTAGACAGCATAAATATCCATTTTTGCTCTTGGTATATAAGTTGTTGTTCACTTGTACAACCCCGAACACCCTTCTGTACCTGTTCTATCCCGAAACAGTGTAAATCCTGAAATTTATGTTCGAATTGGAGACAATGTTCCACTATGGGTGCTTCTCTTCTTTTACATTTTAGTCTACTACGATGTTCTTGTAGACGAACCTGAAGTGGACGAATTGTTTTCCCAACATATAGCAGTTTACACGGGCAATAAATCCCATAAACTACAGAGGTCGACTGACAGTTAGTAGAACTTTTCAACCGGTATTCTTTCCCACTATAGCTAAATGAGGTAATCTCTAGAGTAATAGGGCAGATGCTACAACCCGCACATTTACGGTGCCCCAAAACCGGTATGATATCTCTAGGGAAGGAAGATCTCAATTCCGTTGGACTAAGAATCTCTTTGAGATTACGTTGTCTCTTCCACACACATCTAACAGATTTGTCCTCCAGTCCTCTGGTATGTCGCAATACATTTGTATGACGTCTCATAATGTTTTGTATTTTATAACTGAATGGAGAAAAAGACGTTATGAAATTGATATGATGATCATCCAAAGATGAGCTATGCACTGAATCCGAAAGTAAATGCTCCCGATGATTATATAGAGCTCTTGTATAGGCTTGAGAAACTACAGAAGATGGATATCCCCTTGCTAAAAATTTCTCCTTTAAGCCCTTAGCCTGTTTCTTGTACCCTTTGGTATCCGAACAATTTCGGCGGTATCGGAGAAATTGCGAGAACGGAAGCCCGTTCTTAAGATTTTTAGGATGGGCACTAGAATAATGCAATAGGGAATTGCGGTCCGTTGATTTATGAAATACTGAGGTAAGCCAGGCATCTTCCCCTTTGGTCACTGAGACATCTAAGTATGTAATATGTTTGGTGTCCCATTCATAAGTGAACAATATATGTTGATCACATGCATTCAACCATTGTACAAAAGAAATCAATTCTACTTCGGAACCAACCCAAAGCATGAAGACGTCATCAATATACCGACGCCACATTTTAATGTGGCAATTAGGGGTTTGTGTGAAAATCCATTGGCGTTCGAAATTAGCCATATACAGGTTTGCAATGGAGGGCGCGCATGTGGCGCCCATCGCCACTCCCGTAAGTTGATGATATATATTACCTTCAAAGCAAAAATGATTCTCATATAAGACAAGATCTGTCAATTTTCCCAAAAATTGCACTAGGTCTTCTGATAAATCTCCTCTATTCAGTAACTCATTCCTATTTGACATTGCCACTTGTTCTCTTTCCCCAGTAGGTCATGTATTGTTCTCTGAAATGTATTGGTTTAATATTTGCAGTGTTGCCTTTTGATAGGTAGAGTATGGTGCTTTGTGAGTCCTGGTAGTGCTGTTACGATACGGTGGGTTTGCTATGGGTTCTAAATGGGCAGTGTTTGTAGTAGTTCCTAATGTGCCTGGCGGTTGGTACTTAGGGTTACCAACTTTTTCACCGAGAAAAACCCGACACCTGTGGCTCGCCATGCTCCACCCATTCTCCGCCCCTAGTCCCACCCCTGCCCCGCCCCCAGCCCCACCCACAAAAATTACCGAGGATACATGTAGGCTAACTTCCTTGGTCATATAATAATTAAACTGGGAACCCCAAAATCCAAACATGAAATGTACAACACTGGAGAAATAAAACTATAAAGTAATTTCCTCTTGCACTAAACAAAAACGCAAAGATGTTAGCAATACACACTTCCCAGACCAAACATATTCCAGCTAATAAATTCAAAATAAAAAGTATTTTTCTACCTTCTGTTTGGGCGTTTTATTTTCAGTTGCAATTGCTCCAGTCACTTTCTTCTGGTTTCTTCGTGTCTTCTGCGAGCTATCCATTTGTCCTTTCTTCTCTTTTAGATGTTTTCCATTCTCTCTCTATTTCTGCTTTAACATACTGATTGTTTCCCTTTTGCTCTTTCCCCCAATTCTTTCCTTATTCCTTTATCATCCATTTAAATTTCACCCTTCCATTCTCAAGCCCCTCACTCTCCCAATACCCAGCCCATCATAGACTTTTCTTCCACGATTTGATTTTGCTCCTTCCTCTTTTTCAGTCTTCTAGCTAATATTCTACTAGCTTTGTTTCCATATTCAAAAGGGACTCGTTTCTGCTGGACTAACGTAAAAGTAAAGTCTTGCACCTCAAATGCTTCCCAACTCTTTTAGTTGCGATCTTTTTATGTACCTATTCTAATTCCTGCATTTTATCCCTCTGTGCCCTCACCTTCTTTTCCTTTTACTTCTTCTGCAACGAGGCTATAGACACCAGATGATCACTAATATCATCATCTTAGAGTGCATCTTCTGAGCACTCCCTATTATCATTGTTCAAAACACTCTCTAAACTTCTTAGCAATACTTAGGCAACGCTCATGAAGGGGATCCATTAGCACCTTCATGGAGTCAGAGACATGATCAGACCATGTTACTGGTGAAATATCTACGGTTTGTATCCACTGGCTCCATGATCTTTCTACCAAAAACATGTCGATGTGGATAAGTTACATAATCTCTGCCATCCCCATGAAGAACCCTTCATAGATCTTGCAAACTTAAGGACTCCATCAATCTTTTCTTTTTTTTTTATTGCAAATTTTTCAGATTACAATAAGTAATCATCACAAGCAAAGGTTATAAATCAAGAACCACAAAAATAAAAGGAAATTCCAATATAGTAATACGAAACCAAAAGACCACATCTCAGGGAGATGCAAACAAAGGGAAAAACAATCTCTTCAAACTTTAGCCTCCAGTGCTACTCCTTGAGAACTGTCCAATCGAGGATTTAATGTAGTATTAAAGTCATCCCCACAAAAAAAACCCCATCCTCTAGGGTTGTACTAAAACCCCATAAGCACTTACAGAGCTCAGTAATAAAAAAGGACCCTGGTTTGAACTGGGTGCATAGACCAAAACCACAGCATGCCCATCTATATCAACATGTACAACTACACATACATCCACCAACTAATGCCCTCAGATTAAAATCCTGACACCCCACCCCCTCCTTGTGTTCTGGAGGATTAGCTGTTGAATACACATAAGGTTATTCCCTTATATCATCACACTTTATTCTCTTTGTATGCCATATGACGCTTATACCACGAACTCAGTCCCTTTACATTAATAGTAACCAGACCCAAACTCAATCCTCTCCCCCTTTAGACTGTGCTATATCTCATCCTTTCAGTGACAGGATTCTTTGCCCCCTGATGCCAAAATGGCGTCCCATCACCCCCCTCCTCCCTACCACCGCCACTGTAAGGGGAATGAAGTAACCGCCACAGCTGTCCCTCTACAGCCATTCTCCACCGGATTAATGTTGCCTCCCACCTCCCCATCTCTCTAAGAACCTCTCATATTCATTTGATGCAAGTATTTAGCCTTCCTATCACAATCCCTCCACCCAATCACTCAACTAGCATACTGTACATTCTTTAAACCCACTTCTGCCTCTTCCCAGTCACCCACATATTCCAACTCACTACCATTTATTTATTTAGCTGCATTTATATCCCGCTTTACACCGGGTCAAAGTGGTTGGGGGATACATTTAACACAAGGGGATATGAGACACATACACTAATACTTACAGGGAACATGGGCAATGGAGAGTTAAGTGGCTTGCCCAAGACCACAAGGAGCACCTGTGGGACTAGAAACCCCAGTCCTTCCAGCCCAAGGTTGCTGTCCTCTAGTGGGATTTGAACCCCCGACCTTCCGGCCTGAAGTACCTTGCCCCAACCACTAGGCCACTCCTCCCTACCATCTTCCTACAGTCAGCAACCATTCCCCTCTAACACACACCAGTTAATGCCCATGAATTCAGCAAGAACAAGAACCCAATAAAATCACAGAACTTCCAAAGTAAAACCGGTAATGTAACTCAGAGTTCATATCACCTATTGAATTCTTCATGGCTTTAAACCTAAAGTCCTGGTACTCCTCCAACCACTCTCATGCAGAGTTGTCCTTTTTCCAGTTTTCCCCTTCTTGCACTTCCCATCCACCTGCAGCATTTGCCATGACACTCGTTTCTCTCTCTACACTGACTTATCCTTCGCTGGCATCATAATGGTTCCCAGGCCTGCCTTCCCTGTCACCCCCACTGCTTCCTCCAACGTGCAAACATGTTTGGTAATGCCTTCAACCATGAAAGGTAGTCCAAATGGTCGGTGTCTGAGTGACCATGTTAAACTCCCACTTCTTTTGCAATGTAGCAGGTGTCAGATCCACATAGATTGCCACTTGATGGCCCTTCCGCTCAAATTTATTGGCTGACAGCATCTTAGCCGCAGTCTTTTCTTTAAATGAGAAGTCATGTGCACATGCTACCGGATCGCTCGGGAGGTTTCCCTTTGCCCGTCCCAGGAACCTGTGTGCCCCATGGAGCTTTATGTCCACCTCTCCACAGGCTCTTGCTCGCCGAGTTACAAGAGGATTTTATATACATGTTCATGTACTCTGGCTCTTCACGGAGGCCACGGAGGTGTAAATTATTTTTACACAGCTGATTTTCTTTTTTTTTTTTTATTTATAAAGTTTTAGTCATTACAACAATCAAATATGTGAAAGGACAATCTCATAGTATAAGGAAAACATAAAAATGCTATCAATTACAGCGGAAATAAAATATAACCTGATAAAGTCCACATTAATGGAGTCAACTGAAGACAAGTTACAACAAAAAGGTAACAAAAGGTTAAATTTAACCCACAAAGGAGGCTAAAAAAAATTATTTAAGTCTCAACCTTATCCATACCTTGCCACTCAGTCAAATATTTCTCCAGGTGGCTTACTTCAACAAAAATATAAGAAGCACCTTCTAAAGTAATGATGCATTTACACGGGAACTGAAGAAAGTAGCACCCAATGCTAAAATACAGGGCTTTAAGTTCAAAAATTGCCTCCGACGCAATTGGGTGCTACACGAGACATCTGGAAAAATATTTACCGATTGACCACAAAACTTGGCTAACTTAACTTTAAAAAAAGCTTTAAGAATAAGTTGCTTAATCTTAACAGATGGAAAAGTAACCAACAAAGTGGATCGCAGAGTGATAGTATCTTGGGAGTCCTCTAAAAAGGCAGTTAAGTTTTCCATAGGAGAAACAATCTCATCCAGCCAACCTTCCACAGAACTAAGCTTTTTAACAGTTGAAGGGATATAATAAATTTGTGAAATTTCAATAGGGTCATTAATGGCTAAAATCTCCTTTAAGAATTTATCCAAGAGAATCCTATGAGAAAGTAACGAAGACTGAGGAAAATTCAGAAAATGTAAGTTGCAAGAACGCACAGAGTTTAAGCGCTTCCAACTTAGAATGAAGCACTAGGGAATCCTTGATCCCTGCCACATTAACCACATGGAGCGGAAGGACTTGAGACCCCAGCTTAGTGAGCGCCATATCTACTGCAGTAACTTTCTCATCAAGTTGCTGCAAAGAAACAGCAGCTTCTTGAGAGAAAGTACATAAAGAATGCAAAGAAGCAGACATTTTACTATCAATACACTTTAAGGCCCCCCAAACATCTTTCAAAGTAATTTCTGTATCCGGCAGAGGGGTAGGTAGCTCAAAAGAATCCCCTACACCGACCGACTGAACTGGAGAAGGCAAATGAATAACCTTTAAATTCCTTACCGATTCAGAGGACTCAGAAGAAACATCAATAAAACTCCCAGGCACAGGACAAGAGGGTGGAGATCTCCCACCAGGGCTCAATGAAGCTCCCTCTGGTGAAGATTGCGCTAGTGGAACTGGAGTGAAGTGCTTATCCAAGGGGCCAACCGGTTTAGACGCTCCGGTTGCCTCCACTGGAAATTTGCCAACAGCTTTGGCCTTCCGTTTCCCCATAACTATAGATACAAGGGAAAAACAAAAAACAACTAAGCAACCAAATCTAACTGTTGCCTGCGAAGCGACAGGCCACAGCCGCAGTGATGCCAAAGGGGTGTGTCCAGCCCCTTTAGACATGCCCCTTCGGATCACGCTCCGCGACACGTAAACAGCAGAAATATATCCAACGGAGAAAGTCCCCGCCGGTACAGGCTGCCTCGGACGTGCCTGCAAGCCGGGCAGGAGGAAAGACAGTGACTGCAACCAGCAATGCCTCCAGAGCAGTCCAAATACGCCAATGTCTGGGCTCTGAGCTTCCTTCACACCTCCAGCTGACTCAAGGAGGGCTCCAGCAGGTAGGTCTTTTATCCAACAGAGAAAGTCCCTACCAGTACAGGCTGCCTTGGACGTGCCTGCAAGCCGGACAAGAGGAAAGACAGCGACTGCAACCAGCAACGCCTCCAGAGCAGTCCAAATACGCTGATGTCTGGGCTCTGTGCCTCATTCACACCTCCAGCTGACTCCACACAGCTGATTTTCTAAATCTTCAAGCTTAGCGTCCAACTGCTCTTTCCCTTCATAAAGGGGCTGCCGTTCCGTCACTGGTTTCATCCAGCCACGCTTCACGTTCATCTATACATCCAAGTACCCAATTCTCAGGCTGTGCAATTCAGGGATGTCCACATTTGTAAAATGGCCTATACTTAGGCACATACCATGTCCTGACCCAACATTTCTCTTCCCCCCTAACCATCTCTCCCTGTTTTCCTCTTTCCTATCATTTGAAGATGACATTCATTTCCTGTTTCTAATTCTAGTTATTACATGTAAAGCACATTGATTGCATTGCTGAAATTGCAGTATATCAAATAAAGGGAACCATAACCATACACAATGGCCCATCTCGGCCATGTCCACCTGTAGCTCAGCCAGTCTCTCAATTTCACCTTTAATATCAGCGATGTGCCCAAGCTTGGCAAACCACTGCTTCGGCACTTCCTTTGAAAAGGAAACTATGGCCACCAATTCTAACACCCCATTTGCCAAGGTGCCATCTCATATTATTCCATCCTTCACGGGTCTCTGCTTTACTGCTGCTGTGGGCACTCCTTTACGTTGGCTGTTTTGCGCCAGGAGGTCATTCCTGCGACACCACCAAGATTAAAGGGTGCTATTTTGAACTCAGTGGGGCCTGATTATAGCCAATTACAGGAAGGGATGAACGGAACCCAGACCTTAAATGTCCATTCAGGTGGCCGATATCACTTCCTTCTCCTCTCTGTGACCTCTCTTTATTCAGGAAGCATCTAAATGCTCATCTGTTCATTGAACACTATGGCTCGGTAACATAACCTCACTAACCCATGCATCACAGCAAGTACAAACCATTTGTAAATAGTTATTTGTACATAACTACACAATGTAAATACAAACAGTTCCATATACTATTGCACCACCTTTGTATATAGTTAACCATGATATCTCTTGTCAGATAACACACCTTTGTATATAGTTTCCCCTATTTCCCAAGTTTATATCTCCTGTTAAATGTAATTGACCAGACATATGTAAATTGTCGGATGTTTTTGTTCAATGTAAACCGCGCTGATGTCTAATAGTGCGGTATATAAGAATTGTTAATAAATAAATAAATAAATAAAATAATGTTTTTCCACCCCATGTTTTATTGTAAATCTTAAGTTTTTTGTAAACTGCTTTGACCTGGTGAAAAGCGGTATAAAAGCACAGCTAAATAAATAAATTTCTAACACGGCATTGACGTGCTTTAACATTTCTTGGGACACTCGGCTTCAGACGTTAGCTTCCAAAGCAGGAAGAGTTTACTTTTGAATTACACCTTTCATGGCGTTTTCGGTGATTTCTACATCCCCTTCATAGCATTTAACCCTCAGAGTCGGACAGAGCTGCCAAGTTACCCAGTTCCATGAGGGAGATTTTAAGCCAGACCTGGATCTGACAATCTCAGCCTGATGCATTATGGGACCCCCAGCACCGATTCCAATAGGTGACATCAGGAGGGACAAATACCATACTGCACGACACAGCAAATTTAAAACCAGAATTAGGAATACATCTCACACCTGGAACTGGGTAACTTGGCAACTCTGCTCAGGTGTGTATTAATTCCCTGTCTCCCACCAGTGAAGCAATCATAGCTTTTGCCTGCATACTTCTCATCGCAGCAGTCTGCATTTATAGGATGGCTGCAGAGCAATTACAACAGTGTCCAAGGCAAGGGCTTTTGGTGCTCCCCTTTCCTTTAGGTCTTGTGTGCTCACAGACTTCAAAGGCTGGTGTGGTGCCTCCCCTCAGCTTGCAACACCTTACAACAACTCTGTAGGTCTGTCCCTGCCCATCACATTTCCCAATTTACCCTTTTCAGCCAAACTTTTCACCTTGAGCTTCCATATCTGCTAGTCGGATGCCTGTAACTTAGTGACAAGTTGCTTTGAGGCCTGTGCTGGAAGACTTTCTCTTAGAGCTAATTGACATGTTCTTTTCCTGCTCACATTTCAACTCAGTAGGATACCTCTCTCGTCTCCTGAATACTTCAGCAGTGGAGCACCCAGCTCATGTTCAGTGGCGCTCCGGATCAGTTTGGTCAAAATTAAAACCCCTGTTGTGAGCAGAACCTGGTCCTTAACCACTTGCAGTATGCCCCTTGTAGTCACAGACCCAGAGAGTTTACTATGAAGCAGTAACAGACTCAGAAATGTTCAATAGCTGTATGTAGGGATACTTTACTTGGGAAAACTGGAAAAGAAAATAAACATTACGTGCAAGATGATATGACTCTACACTATCTTATGCAACGGGACCTATTTACCAGTAATACGCATTAATAGCATTAAGTACTTATGTGACTGTGTATTTGAGTACACTTCCCCTCAGCCTCTAAGGACAGGGAAATATCTACTGCAGCTGCGTGTGACTCACCTTGAGCTATTACTGAGAAGGTGAGAGCTAAATCCAAACATTCACCAATAAAATACAGAGAGAGTTTACGCTGGCTTTAGCAGAGGCCTTGAAAGCAGGGAGGACGTGCAGCCTAACTCCATGATACAGGTCACAAGCAGGCTTGGATCTGTGCATAGGCAACTAGGCAATTGCCCAGGGTGCCAGCGTTTGAAAGTGCCAAATACATAGATCAAAAAGGAGCCTCAGCTTGTTTCTCTAGGGCCATGTGTAGGGCACCACTGCAGCATTATGGTATCTCTCTGCTCCTCTTTTTAGTTCTTCAAACTTTGGGATCTCTTCTGCTACCTACCACCAAGCTCCGCTCTCCGCTGTCTGGTCTTGCCTATGGAAGCCAAAATCTTAAATCCAGCACTAGTCACAAGCTACCTGTATAATTCCAGTCCCTTTTCTCCCCATATGGGGTAAGGTGAAAGGTGGGGAACATTAACTCCTTGTTAACTAGTTTAGAGGATGACTTTTTGCTACCAGACTAACAGAAAGAAAAACTATAAAAGATTAAATGGGCGTGAAGAGAGACTGATGGAACAGATGTAAGAGTGTGGGAGGCTATACACACAGCTTAGCACAGGTTATGCTCAGTTTTCTGCACTATTGTGACCACAGAGGGTTGCCATCTTTTAGAATTACCAGAACTGGACACCACCTGGAGAGGGAGGGAGGGAGGGCGGGCGGGCGGGGATGTTTCCCTTACAAATCGTAGACCAGGGATCTTTCTGCCTTAGGGTTGCCAACTTTTTCACTGAGAAAAACCCGACACCTGTGGCTCGCCATGCTCCACCCATTCTCCACCCCCAGCCCCGCCCCGCCCCCGCCCCACCCACAAAAATTACCGAGGATTCACTCACACCCCCCCCCCTCAGTGCTGGTTCTCACACCCCCCCTCCCCTCCCCTCCCCTCAGTGCTGGTTCACTCACTCACCCCCCCTGCTGACTCACTCACTCACCCCCCCTGCTGACTCACTCACCCCCCTCCCCTGCTGGTTCACTCACACCAACCCCCCCCGCCCCCCCACTGGTTCACTCACACCCCCACCCCCACCCCCACCCCCACCCCTCCCCCTCCCCCGCTGGTTCACTCACACCACCTCCCCCCCACCCGAGCCGCTGTTTCTGCTTTGTACAGAGCAGCGGCTGCAATTCACTTACTTTGAAAAGTAAAGACAAACTGTGTGAGGAGCCCTCCGGTCATCGCAGCACCCGAGGAAGTGATGTCATGGGGGCGGGCTCCTCACAGGTTGTCTTTCCTTTTCAAATTAACTTTATTGCAGCTAAAGTTAATTTGAAAAGGAAAGACAACCTGTGAGGAGCCCGCCCCCATGACATCACTTCCTCGGGCTCTGCGATGACCGGAGGGCTCCTCACACAGTTTATCTTTAGTTTTCAATGTAAGTGTATTGCAGCTGCTGCTCTGTACAAAGCAGAAGCAGCGGCTGCACTGCTATGGGGAATCGCGTTCGCGCCACGGACTTCGGGACAAAAGCCGGTATTTTGCTCTGGCCGCTCCCGATCTTGCAGCCAGAGCAAACAACCGGCTTTTCAACGGCCGGTTTTACATCTGTGCCAGCAGCCGGCCTGGCCATGGAAAAACCGGCCAGGCCAGCTGAAAACCAGCCAGTTGGCAACCCTATTCTGCCTCAAGACCTGCCTCCACTGGCTCTGGACACCAACACTCAGAGCAAAACTACTTCCTGGTTTTCCAAAGAAACAGGAAGTACTTCTTCTCTGGTCAGGGCGGGCCCAACCATCAGGCCAAAGGGTGCAGCATTTGGGGGTGGCAAAGAGCATGGCATTCAAAACTAAACAATAGATTTTAACAGCCGGGGTATGTTTAAGGTTTGCCTAGGAAGCCTACACTTTGAACCAAATCTGGGGGCGGCCCTATCTCTGGTTTAAACTCCAGTGCATTGCCAACAGCCAGAACTGGTGGAAGGAGGCAGAGCGGAAGATGGGAGAAGGGGGCTGATGGCAGGGTGCTCAACTGGGCATCACACAGAGTAATCAGACACTAGAGTATCTGCTAGAAAACTGAACTGTCCTGTTCAAAACCAGGCTGTTGGTCACCCTACTGCCGCCCTGTGCTCCAAAAAGGTGTTTTTTATTTATTTATATTTTTTTTTTTAAGTGCCATCAAGTCATTGCTGACTCCTGGCGACCCAGCAGCCCCTGGGTTTTCTTGGCAAGGTATGACCAGAAGTCGATTGCCAGGCCTTTTCTTCCAAGGTAATGGAGGGTAAAGTAACTTATCCAAGGTCATAAGTAACACTAGTGGGAACTGAACGCTGATCTCTTGGGTACTAGGCTGTTGCTCTAACCTCCAGGCTACTCCTCCACTCTGAACAAATGAGAAAACTGCACACAAAGGGTTGCACAGACATCAGAGCACTGCTCATTTAAATCTAACAGTAATGTAAGCATTAGCTATTAAACTCCAATGCAAAGAAGTGTGCCCATGACCCAAAGGTTTAATACCTGGTTTTCTAATGCTGGAGACGTGAAGAACATTTTACAAAGGACGTTCCAGTGCAATGTGGCACATCAAAGCCAGAATGTCTGAAAAACAAGCAAGCACACGCAAGTTCATCCACAATTTCAGAAACGGGGACGTGAACAACATAAATGTCTATGGAGACATTACCATTGATACCCCGAGGATAGCATTTCAGAAGGGGACATCCAGGTCTGACGAAAGGGTTTCTGCTACCCCAAGCAGAAGTCCCAGCTGTGGCCCCCCCCCCCCCAAGTTGTGCCACCAAGCCGCCTAACCCACCAAGTGGACAGGCCAGCCCTGAGGACATCCAATAGCCTAATGGTTAAAGTAGTGGGTTAGGAGCAGGGCAGTTGGGGTTCAAACCCCAGTGTGGGCCTTTGTGATCTTAGCCTCCTCGTCTTACTTCATCTCCTGTGCACCCTTGGGAGGTCTTAAGGCCATAGCAAGCACGTTCCTGATGCCGCTTTCTGCCTACAGTAGGTCTAAATGTTGACATGCCTCCAGACGTCCCGACTTTTCTGAAATTGAACAAGGACATCCAAGTTCATTGCACCCCCACGCCCCCTGCCTACTCAGACATCCCTGAACTGGAGACGTCTGTAACTGTAATTTGTAAAACGGCTCTGAAGGCATCCTCATGCATGTCTTCGGATGTCCAAATCACAACTAAAACTTTTAAAGTGACCCTCTTACAGCGTAGCGTGAGGTGAGGTAAAGGTTAGCTCTCATTTCTGTGGCTAGTGTTACATAGTGCCGGTTTCTTTTCTTGTGCCAGAATGAGCTAACTGCAGATTTTTTTCTTTATTTTATTGAAGGGGATTGGTGGGCAAACTGAAAAAAAATAGCAGATGAATGAAGAGCTGAAGTGGTCATTTCACCAAATGTGGGGTTAAGGGGGAGGTTCTGTGGCCGTAAAATGATGGGAAAGTGCTCAACTGCACAAATTTAGATGATTCCATCCTAATAAGTAAACAAACAGTTATGTTCGGTAGAACATTCCAGATGCACACGTGTATAATGTATGCATGTGCAGCTCCCTCAGGTCCGGTATACAATTTGTGCACAAATTATTGACTTTGCTGCTAATGCATGCCTGTCCGAATGCCGATTTGGTGACTGGCATGCTTGCAAGTATATGCACAAATCTGTTGTGTGGAAATAATTTGCATGCAATTTGGTTACAGCTTTGGGAACGGACATATTTTTAATGCATGCATTAGGGAAATGTGCACTGAGCTTGTGTGCAACTCTTAGACACAGATCACGACTGGTCCCCGAGTGCGTGAGGAAGGGCAAGAGAAGGAAGGGGAGAGAGAGCGTACTAAGAAGGGGAGGAGGAGGCGGGTGAGCCGACAGATGGAGCGAGAGATGAGAAAGGAAATGACGGAGGGGAGATGGAGAAGGAGAAAGAGGAAGAAAGAAACCCCTAAAGGAGGACGACATGGAGACGTGGTGATGGAGGGAACGTACAGAAACGGAGAACAGGGTGATAGAAAGGCAAAGGTCAGATAGACGGAGGGAAAGAAGAGTAGTTATACATAGAACAAAAAAGATAATGAAAAGGAGAACTCAAGAAGGCAGGAAACAACAGACACGATTAACAGAGAAACAAATAAAGTTAGGAGAGAACTTCTGTTTTTAACTCATGTCTTGGATTATGCGACTTAAAAGTCTATATTATTATAGATTGTACTGAGGTTTTTTAAAATGTAGAACAGTCTTTTCTTTTGTCAATACTGAACCGTAGAGTTTATTTTCGAATCTGTGTGGTATCTGCTTCCATGTCCTTGCTCGCTAGTATTGTTAAAGGGACGCTGAAGGCTTCATTTAGGTTAACTCGTACACTAGAAGATGCTTTGCCACTATTACCTGTAGCTTTTTTGTGGACTTTCATTTCTACATGTCCTAAACAGGAAAGCCAGAGAGGAGCCACTGGGGGTGGACTAGGAGCACATGCCCTGTGTGTCTCGAGTACTGGGGTATCTAAGTGAAAGGGCACTGTTACAGGACTAGAGTACAACTTATTATGTACGGACGACAGGCTCAGAATCCTCCGTTTCCAGTCCTAGAACAGAGTCTTCAAGCCATTTATTAATAAATAGTACTAACACATCTTTTTGTGTTCTTTGCAGATCTCCCATGACAGCTATGACGTATGCAAGGTCTAGAGGGACCTGGGGGTCTCTTTCCTTACTTCTCACAGTCAGCGTCCAAGCCTCAGAAGTCAAGGGTATGCCTCAGACTTCCACAACCACTGTGGTTGTTCTGGTTCTGATTTTCCTCATCCTGTTGGCTGCCTTAATTTTGGCCTGGTGCCATCTAAACCGGGTCACAGAGGGCAAATACCACCCCCGGCACCTGTGGAGCAATGATGATGGGGAAGAGGAGCATGCAGGGCCTGCAGTCAGACTTATGGGTGCAGCAACTGGATTATGGAGGACATTCCACTCCTGGGTCATGAGGGAAGCATCCGAGGAACAGGAACATCTGCAAGAGGATGGAGAGAGAATAGAAATGTGGCAGCGAGACAAGGAGGAGATGCAAGATGAAGAGGATGCACACAGCCAGCAGAGCCAAGGAAATCGCAGCCAGCAAGAGATGGAGGATGGCGATGAAGACAGCAGCAGCAGCAATGGGATCAACAGTGAGGACAATACCTCCAGCCTCAAGGGCCAGGTCCTCAGGGACGGAACTGGGGTACAGGAACCAGAAGAGACAGAGGAGCTAAATGCAGGGAACTCAGAAGCGCTACTCTATGACCTCCATGCTTTCTCCGGCTCTGCCGTCTGGCAAGATGAGAGCTCACAGGGTGCTGTGCGATTGGACGTTACTGCGCTGTAGGAAGAAGCTCATTCCTGAGGACTGAAAGATGGGAAACTGGGAAGGCGGCACTGACCAGCACTAGCACAGCCTCCCCGTTTGTATTCCCCAGCAACTTCTCTCCTTTATCCTGTTTCTTTCTGTAAGAATATTATGGGGACAGCGAGGATTAGTGCAGTTCAGCACAATCTCAATACAGCCAAAGTGTGAATACAGGATGAATAAATGAAGAGAAGCCTTCTTAAGGGAGGAAAGAGCAACGCCTGGAGACATCCTAAGCATGAATACAGCACAAACAGCTGAAGGGAAATCTCAAGACCAGCGATAGCAGCATCCAGCGGCACCCCAAACATAAATACATTTCAAACGAAAGTAATTATGGATGTGAAAATGCTCTGGTCAGGAGAACATTTTCTAGCCCTATTCACATCCAAGCTAAAAAACCCCACCCTCTTTGAGGCTGCTTTTGGATCCTGATGATCCTCACTCTCTTTTCCACTAGTTCTGTATCTTATGCTACTCTAGTCCCTAGTTTTGTGATGTTTTTTGTCTTGATTAGATTGTAAGCACTGATGAGCAGGGACTGTCTTACATCTCTATATGTACAGCGCTATGTACACCTTGTAGTGCTACACAAACGATTAGTAGTGGAAATAAGATTTTCTTTGGTTTCCCACAAGATCTCCCCTGAATTTGTGCCAGACTTCCTGTTGTATTTTCTGACTGTATCCACGATGGATTTTGTGTCTATTGCTTTGTTACGTCTAGGCAGACAAGCCACATATTTACGAATGGGCACATGTGGTGGTGTTAAAAAAGCTTCAAATCGCTTTTCTCCTTGCATTACATTTAGTATGAGTTAGACTATTATAAACTGTAAGTAGAGGACTAAACACATGAACATGTTCTGTGCGGAGGGAGAGTCCAGCATGAGTTCCCATCTCACACTATACAATATGTGTACAGCTTGGTTAATAAATGCAGTCGCAAAAACCAGTTGGTGTGAAAAAAGTGTGCTCAATACAAAATAAAAATCAACTATATGTTCATTTGGTGTTATTAATAAATTGTGCATATATGTAGAAGAATGATAAAGAGTATTTGAGATATCAGCCTTGTTCAAATTCCTACTATTAGGCTGGTGTCTGTCATGCTTTCTAGAGAATACAAGTATCATGGGATAAGGTGGTGCCATTCATGGTCATCCAAGCCATCAGAATCAAACTCCGAAAGAAAGTCAAAGTACCTCTGAGACGCTGCCCAGAGCTCCCTGCTTCCGCAAGGGGAATGGAAACACTGATGGAATCAATGATGCATCAAGAGCTTCCGAGGTTTTGTCAGGACATTGGAACCAGATACATTCGAGAAATGGCACCACCAGGAACTGGCGTCAAATCTCTTTGATGCTCCGATGTCAATGCCTCTGTAGGCAGAGCGTGCATCTCGAGGATCGGCTGCACAACACTCAATGACGATACCCTGGACCCCGAAACACCAGCCAGCCATTTCTCCAGTACCGATGCTATGCGGGCCTTCAGTGCTTGAAGGCGTTCCTCCATGGCTGCCAATTCTGAAGGCCTTGGGGCCTCAGCAGCTTCACCCAATGTCTCCAGCATTCTTGCAAGGGTATCGGCATGGCCTTGGTTGTTGAGAGATGGTCTGGGCCCCTCCAAAACTCTGGAGGTCAATGCCTCTCTTTCGGTCACCTTTTAAGGCCCTCTATCCATATTTTATCTCCCTATACAGTTTTGCCTCCCTTTATGTTTTTATTTTTTTTAATAGTTTTTTTAAAAAACATTTATTATTAGGTTTTAATCAGTTTTACACCAAGATAAAGACAATCAGAAAGGAAAAATAAATCATTTCACAAGATTAACAATATAAGGAAACAAAATCTGATATAGACCACATTACTAGGATTTGGCAGTGACATTACAATAACCAAAAATAACCAAATTAAGAAAATAAGGCACAAGGCCCACATAACAGGAGGCAAAAACCTACAACTACACTCCCCTTACAACTCACCCTACCCTTCTATCTGCGATAAATTTTTCCAAATGGGATACATCAGTAAATTTTAAATTTTATTTCTTCATTTTATCTCCCTTTCCCCTTTCCTTCCTCTCATCCCTCTCCCCTCTTATCCCTTCCCCCTCCCACTCCCTCCCCCTCCCTCTTTTTATTTGCACTAGATTTCATTTGCCTTTCCTTTTTTTCTTGGGCTTTTCTTTTGTGTCTCCCCTTCTCTAATAATTTTTTTATTCCTATATTTTTATTTCTATGTGTATTAATTTATTCACATTAACATTCTCTTATTTTTATGTTCCCCCTTTAATGGTCAGCAGCCCTAGGTTCATGGGTATACTTGCCTTTACCACTGTGGTTCGGGGATAGTCCTGCTTTTCTCCTATCCAGTATTTCTTATACCTTCATCCCCTGAGGCTATCTTGTATTGGGTCTTCACTATGTCCTTATTAATTTCCCTTATTGCCTTAGGAGGTCTTTTCATACCTCAATTGGTACTTTCCCTCTGCAATAGCACTCAGTTTTTTTGTCTTTAACATCTGTCACAGGACCATATGCTCCATTATGGAGTTGAGATTTCATACCCCAAGATCATAAACTCAGTTGCCACACTTCTTTGGTGTCACATGGCAGTCTATAGTGCTTTTATTTTGCCCACTTGACCCTTTGGTTTTCCCCCCTTTTTTACACCTCTTTGTATTTCTCCTTTTTATTTCCTTTTATATGATTTTAGACTTATTTTTATACAATATAGTACCAGTAAATTATAGCATACCTTTAACAGGTATTCTCCAGGGACAGCAGGAATTGGTCCTCACATATGGTTGATGTTGGCACCGACGGAGCCCGTGCGGAGCATTTTCACAGCTTTCAAAGAAAGCCTTTGGGAATGCCACCACGCATACGTGATCCCCTTCCCACCCAAGGGTGCCATCTTGATCAGTCAGATGACATAGCTCAGGCAAAGACAAAAAAATTAGCAAGGACAGTGGGCAACTCCAAGGGGAGGTGGATGGGTTTTGAGGACTGATTCCTGCTGTCCCTGGAGAAAACCTGGTACAGGTGAGTAACTATGCTTTCTCCAGGAACAAGCAGGAAGTCAGTCCTCACATATGGGAATCCCCAGACACAGGTTATCGAGGACCTGTAGAAAAGCGTCACAGCAAGCTGTGGGCAGTCACTGGAAACCAAAGACAGCCCAAGGACCCCAGTCCCCAGAAGACCATGCTCCCAGTAGCAACAGAAGAAGGGTCGGAGGGCAGGAGTTGCTTAAACCCCAAACAAGTTACGGAGTACAGCCTGGCCAAAGGCGCTGTCCTCAAGGGACGCCCTCTCCAGGCAGTAATGTGTCACAAAGGAATTGGCTGAGGACCAAGCTGCAGCTCAGCAGATGTCTGCCAGTGGCATGGAGCGCAGTTGGGCCACTGACGCCGCCCTCGCATGAACACCATGCACTGTGACCTGGCGATCCAGGGGCCGCCCAGCCTGAGCCTGGGCGAAGGCGATGCAGTCCGTCATCCAGATGGAAAGGATCTGCTTAGTGACCATGAGCACCATGCGGCCAACTTCATAGGAGATGCTGCAGGTAGAAGCCCTCCTGCAGTCAAGGGTATGGAGGACCGCTGATGCCCAGTCAGTGTGAGGCTTCGGGAAGAAGGTCGGCAGTACTATCTCCTGGTTGAGTTGGAAATCCGAGGCAACTTTCAGGAGAAACTTGGGGTGCGTTCAGAGAACCTGAAGCTCACTGATCTTCTAGGCCGAGGTGAGGGCCACCAGAAAAACCACCTTCCAGGAAAGGTGCCGAAGCGAGAAGGATGCCATTGGCTCAAAGGGCAGATGAGTTAGCCACAGGAGAATGATGTTGAGGTCCCACTCCGCCAGAGGTGGGTGGATGGGGGGCTTGGAAAGAAGCAACCTGCACATGAAGCAGGAAACCAGTGGTTGACCCGGGAGAGGTCCAGCCCTGACAGGGTGGTGGTTAGCCGAGATAGCGCTCAGGTGGACCCTGACTGAGTTGGATTTCAAGCCCACCTGCAAGAGATGGAGCAGGTAATTGCAGGACCAAGTGGGTGGGACAAGAGAACAGGTCAGCCCGTACCTCCGAGCACCACACCGAGAACCGACGCCATTTAAAGGCTTAAGCCAGAGGTCACGTGATGCAGTGAGGGCGAGTAGACGTGCTCTGCTTGCGCTCCAGTCGCCCCCAGCCCAAACCAGCAATTTAGAGCAGTGAAAAGCAGCAAGAAGCAGCTGAAAAGTACCTTACGTATCTCCGGAGAAGCTACTGCTGTGACTGGGACTGGTGGGGAGCGATTCATGCTATGGCAGCGGCCAAAAAAATTAGTCAGAAAGAGAAGGACCGCATGGCAGCCACGAGTAAGATGGCGGAGGGAACGTCCGCGCCAGTCTCGCCGGCATCCCCTGCCTTTTTGAAGGACGTCTCGGCGGCGGTAGCAGAAGCCCTGTCAGCACAATTCACTGCTCTGCATGAGAAGATAGACAACCTGCAAAGCTCAGTGGGCGGCTTGGGGAGTCGGCTGCAGGAGGCCAAGGATCGCATCGGGCAAGTGGAGGACAGTTTGGAGGTACTGACTCAAGAAGTGGAGGGCCTGCAATCACAAGTGCAATCCCAAGAGATGAAATTGGATGATTTAGAGAACCGGTCGCACCGCAAAAATCTGCGGCTGATGGGCATCCCGGCACGGTGGCAGACAAGGATTTAAAACAATACCTGGAATCATTATTGCCACAATTGTTCGAGGGAGTAACAGGCAGCGGTAAGCTGCTCATTGAGCAGGCACATCGAGTTGGAAATAAGCAGGCCCGAGACCAGAGGATGAGAGTGGTGCTCGCTAAGTTTTTGCAATTTCCTCAGAAAGAAGCTATCGTGAAAGCAGCACGGCAGAAAGGGGTCATTGAGCAGGACAACCTAAAGATCCGCATAGCACAGGACTACGCCGCAGCGTTGAGCCAGAGGAGACGAGCCTATGCTCCCCTATGTCAAAAGCTTATTAATGCGAAGATTAAATTTATGGTGCAGTATCCAGCTCGGCTGCAAGTACTGCATGAGGGCACGCGCCGGACATTTGAGACAGCGGAGGAGGCGAAGTCCTACACTGAGAGCCTGGTGAGTGGGGCCCAAGTTGAGAGGGCGACTTTGGAGGCTCAGTCATAGAAGTGGTTGGATATCGTTTGTTTGCTCGGGTGAGGAGTGCCTCAGGCAATCCTTCAAGGACAGACTACCGTTGAGAGGCTAACGGAGGATTCCTGAGGTGGCGCGGCTTGGGCGCTCCATCAGCCTGGTGGACCTGATCGGGGACTGGCTGTTATCCTGAGGACTGTTACTATATATGCATACCAGTACAATGGGTTTGGGGTAGTGAATAACTCAGGAATGTTTCAAAGTGTGTTAAAACATTGTGTTAAAGTATTGCTTTATAATTGGGGCTCTGTGGACGGGCAGGCCTAAGGATTGGGGGTGTGGCTGTTACATGGGTTAATGGGGGAGGGATAGTCAGCAGGGAATAGCTGCGCAGGGTCGGGGCACGGGAGGGGGGCGACCGCACGGATTGAGTGAGACCTAAGGTTACTAGGTAGTAAGGAAGAGGTGGATGGAAGTGAGGCAGAGGGGGAGGGGGAAGGAGGTCTACAGGGAGGGAGGGGGTTATACACAGTGGGGGTGAGGGGGGAGATCACACCCAGGGGATAGGTAAATGGTGTCTAGCTAGCTACCCGATAATGATGTGGGGGGGGGGGGGGCTCCATGCTGGGGGAGCTCCCTCTTGGAGAGTAGGACTTAATATGTGGAGACTAGACATAGCGTTGATGTCCTGAAGATTATTTCATGGAATGTGTGTGGGCTGGGGAACCCAATTAAGCGACATAAAATATTACGGGCATTAGCCAGACAAAAGTGCGATATTGCACTCCTACAGGAAACCCACCAGACAGCTGAGGAGCATAGTAAGTTGCGTAGAGAGTGGGTGGGACAGGTGTGGGGCTCATCTGCGAGGGGGAAGAAGGGGGGTGGCTATTCTGATCCACAAAGGCGTACAGTTTGTGAAGGAAAACGCGCAGATTGATCCTAACGGGAGGTTTGTGTTGTTGCAGTGACAATTGGAGGGGAAGTCTCATTCTGGGGAATCTCTACAGCCCCAATGTGTTGGACCAGGGCTTTTATAGTGGCCTGGCTTCCAAGCTGGAACACATGCCTGAGATTCCACTGATTTTGGGCAGGGACTTTAATGGAGTCTTGGATGTGGAATTAGACACCTCTAGAGGGGAAGGAGTGCGGGAGAGGGCACAGTCAGCGCGGGTACTACAGCGCGTCCAGGCTAGACTGGGTTTGGTGGACCCATGGAGGCTGCTGCATCCCTCAGAAAAAGATTATACCCACCAATCCCGGGCACACGGTTCTAGTGTGCGCATTGATTATCTTTTGATTTCTGGGGGCCTATTTGCCCACATTGGGGATGCGCAGATCGGTCCCATAGAGATTTCGGACCACGCAATGATCTGGGTGGAGCTGCAATGGGGTGGGGATGCTACAAGGACGTGTATTTGGCGATTCCTGCTGGAGCTCTGTAGAGACCCTCAGTTTCACCACTTTATTAGAAAGAGGTGGCAAGAGTTTGAGATGGACCATCAGTGTCATCAAGACGACCCCGAGTTGGTTTGAAAAACAGCCAAAGTGGCTCTGCGCGAGGACATTATTGGCTTTGCAGCATGGAAATGACAGATGATAGCCGAGCGGATCATCCAACTTGGGCAACAGGTTACTAAGCTGAGGCATTTGTATGCACGAGACCCGACTGTAACAAATAAGAACAGATTTTGGGAGGTGCAGGTCGATCTGAATGAACTTCTGCATCAGAGGGCTAAGAAGTCGATCTTATATTACAGGTATCAGTTGTATTGCCATGGGGACAAACCGGGGAAACTGCTGGCCCACTGTTTAAGGGGGCAGAGAGGTACAAATATAGTGGCAGTGATTCGGGATGAGAAAAGGAGGAATGTATAGGGAGTGCGGGGCAATTGCTCAAGTATTCCGCACTTTCTTCTGAAAGTTATATACAGCAAAGGTGGGATCTCCTATGAGGATGCAAGAGTATCTATGGGAGTTGGAGTTGCCTAAACTTAGTGAGGAACAGAGTGCTCAATTGGGTCAACCAATAATGGTGCAAGAGATACAAAAAGTTATTGCGCGTGCAAATTGTTATAAGACACCTTGACCCGATGTACTAGGCGCGGAATTTTATAAAATATTGAGTGAGTTTGTTGCCCCTCTGTTGGTAGCAGTTCATAGCCGGCGAGCTGAGCAGGGTAGTTTGATGGGGTAGTAACCAAGCCCACATTATACTTATACCAAAACCGGGAAAAGATCCAGGACAAGCGGCATCCTATAGACCTATATTGCTGTTAAACTTTGATTTAAAGATTTTGGCTAAAATCTTGGCAGATAGGCTAGCTGGTTTTTTAGGCCAGTTGGTGCATGACGCACAAGTTGGATTTGTGAAGGGGTGCTTTGCGGTGCGTAATCTGCATAAAATCCTGACATCGTTGGAGTGGGTACACAATAGACAATTGCAGTCTTTGCTAGTCAGCTTTGACGCAGAGAAAGCTTTTGATCGGGTCGACTGGCAATATTTGCGATACATGTTGCCTTGCTATGGATTGGGGACTTCTTTTTGCAAAATGGTTGGGAGTCTTTATGCGGCGCCAACTGCTAGGGTGCTCTTTAATGGGGTGTTATCTGAAGCATTTCCCTTGGAACGTGGCACACAGCAGGGATGTCCCCTCTCCCCCCCTTTTGTTTGTCTTGTCACTGAAGCCTTTAATTAGGTGGATAGAGATGTCCCATGAGATACAGGGGGGGGGGGGGGTGCGTATTGGTCAGTGAGTTCAGGGTGTCAGCTTTTGCGGACGACCTCCTGGTGCATCTGCTGGCTCCCAGACAGTCCCTGCCCCGCTTATTGGAGGAATTTGCGGAGTTTGGCCTCTTTGCAGGGCTAGGTATAAACAAGGACAAATCGGAGGCACTGGATGTATCGGGACAGTTGCAGGACAACTGGGAGGATGTGTTCCCCCTTAGATGGGCAGAGAATAGTTTCATATACCTGGGTATTGTATTGACTAGGCAGCCAAAAGAACTTTATGTGCGCAACTTAGACGGAGCAAACCCGGTCTAAGGACCCAGCTGCAGGGGTGGGGTCCCCTCCCACTTTCCCTGCTGGGGAGGGTGGCAGCGATTAAGATGGTGGTGCTGCCGCAGATCTTATATTGGTTGCAAACCTTGCCGGTCTGGTTATTGAGACAGGACCTACAGCGCCTGGAAAAATTGATGTGGGGGTTTCTGTGGAAGGGGGCCAGAGCTCGGATTCCGCTAACTCGTCTAATGGGGAAATGGAGAGAGGGGAGGATGGAGTTCCCTGATCTGGGGACCTACATATTGGGGACTGGCTGGGTGGGACAGAGGTTTATACTCCGCGGGATTTTGAGGAGGCCTTTGTGGCCCCTCAGACTTTGCTGGCAGTCCTTCACGCGAAGACCCAGGAGCTACCAAGCAGGTTAGTGGAGAGTGTGCTCCTTGGTTCTGCTAGGCGAATCTGGAGGCAGCTTAACACACATTGGCATCGATCTTGGCGAGTATCGAGCTGACTGCCACTACAAGGGAATGTAAATTTTACCCCAGGAACGGAAACAGTGACTTTTAGGGACTGGAGGAGTTGGGGCATCCAGAACTTAGGGCATATGGTGGATCCCTCAGGGAAGTGTAAATCATTTGCATCCCTGTGTGGTGAATATGACTTAAGACCTAGCCACTTTTTTTCGTACATGCCGATTTTGCACTATGTGTCCTCGCTACCAGCAACGGAGCTCAGCATTGAAAGATAGGTACAGATCTTAGAATTTTTTGACCTGGGCCAGGATGCTCCACTGTCAATAGCGGTGTTGAAAAGACGGTTGGATCTCTTTAGGATTGTTCCAGATTATCAGGGAGTGGAGAGAGCCTGGGCAGCTGAGTTGGGGCAGGAGATCCAGCCAGGTTTGGTTCTCCACGCTTTAAGGAGGATCATGGAAATCGCAGAGGGGGCTCGTTGGAGGGAAGTACAATTTAAGTGTGTAACTAGAGCGCATTTCTCACCTAGATGGGTGTTGCATAGTCATATAACTTCTGATGGTAGTTGTCCTCGGTGTTTGGAACTCTTGGCGAATCTGACACATATGTGGTGGAGCTGTATGGTCCTGCGCTCTTATTGGGAAAGGATATGCACCTTTCTAGGCGGGCTGCTCCATCAGAGACTGCGGTGGACGGGGTCTCTTGTAGTGTTGGATCGGATTGGCCCTATTCAACTTAAGGGGAAGGGTGAGCGATTATTGATACGGAAGGCATATCTGGTGGGTAAAGGCCCGATACTTCGTAGGTGGAGGGAGCCGTTAGCGCCTACGTTTTGGGAATGGCGTAATTGCTTTCACCAACTGATGCTTATTGAAAGTGGCGAGCGCAGGGCAATTGCCAGCGCTGGTCAACCTTTCTACTTATTTGGGAACCCTATATCCAAAATTTGGGATCTCGTAGTTGGAACGAAATACTACAAATGGGTAGCTAATGAGGGTAGGTAGAGAGGTGTAGGAGGGGATTAGCAAGCAGAAGGTCGTAGCCCTGGTTGAGAGGCTGGGGGGGTGGAGGGAGGTGTGATCGGGGGGGGAAGGTATAAGATGTTATAATCCACCTGTAATTGTAGAATGACTCCAGAGTGGGGATCTGGGAGACTAACTGTACAGTGTTTGTGAATGTTGGTAGTTGTTAAAGATATTAAAAAAAAAATAAAGGCTTAAGCCCTCCTAGTCGAGTCTTTGCGCGAAGCTAGCAATATGTCCTCAACTTCCACCGGGAGATGAAGGGAAGATAGTGACCTACTCAGCCACCAGGCCGTGAGGGATAAGGACTTCAAGTTCGGGTGAAGTAGCAGACCCTCTTCCTGCAACAAAGCCTGGCGTGTTACCGAGAGGAACCAAAGGCTCCGATGAGAGGCGGAGAAGCAGCAGGAACCAAGGATGCAGAGGCCACCGCGAGGCCATGAAAATCACCAAGGCCCCATCCCGCTGTATTTGAGGAGAGTTCGCGCTATGAGCGGAGTGGGGGGGAAAATGCATACAGGTGGTTGTGCGCCTACGGCAGGAGGAAGGCATCGGGGGTTTCCCTGTTTGGGTGGGGAAATGGGCCGCAGAACTGTGGGAGCTACCGGGCTGGCAAAGAGGTCAAAAGACCAGAGTCCCCCAATGTCGGAACAGCTGCTGCGCTGTCTGCAGGCAAAAGGCACCACTCATGCAGCTGGAGGAACCGGCTTAACCTTTCTGCCAGGATGTTGTCCTGACCCGGGAGATAGGTGGCCCGTAGGGCTATGCCCTGGTGAACTACAAAGGACCACAGGGCTACCGTCTTCAGGCAGAGGCTATAAGAGCCACTTCCCCCTTGCTTGTTCATATAGAACATTGCCACCCGGTTGTCCATCTGGACGAACACCGCTTGGTGGTGAACACGGTGCCTGAATGCCCGGAGGGCGAGGAGGACCACTCGGAGTTTGAGAAGGTTGACCGGCTGCCGGGACTCCTCCCGGGTCCAAGTCCCCTGCATGCGGAGCTTGCTTCAATGGGCCCATGAATGAGGCAGCCGTGGTCAGACCACGTCATGTTGTGGGACCTGGAACGGCATGCCTCGCAGCAGTTGATGGACTTTGTGAGAAGAGGAGTTAACAATTGTCTCAGAGGTGACCTGTTGCCTGAGACCACTGAGCTTGAAGGCACCACTGCACTGCCCGCATATGCAGGCGGGCATCGAGGACAACATGAATCATTGAGGCCATATAGCCGAAGAGACACAGCATCATGTGGGCCAATACTGCGCTGCGGCGTTGGACCGTGGATGCCAGAGCGATGAAATGGTCTACCCTGTCCTGGGGAAGGAAGGCTGTCGCCCACTGAGTGTCTAGGTACGTGCCAATGAACTCCAGGGATTGGACTGTAATGAGATGAGACTTCAGGTAATTGACCACAAAGCTGAGATACTTAAGGAGGTGGACTGTGCGGGTCCTGGCCTGCTGTGCCTCATCGGCTGTCCCCCCTGTAATGAGCCAGTCGTCTAGATAGGGGTAGATGAAGGTGTCCTGCAGTCGAAGGTAGGCCTCGGCTACCGCAAGGCATTTTATGAACACTTGCGGGGTGGACGCGAGGCCGAAGGGAAGTACCCTGTATTGATAATTGTTCCCTTGTACCCTGAAACGCAGGTATTTCCTGTGCTTGGGATGGACGAGGATATGAGCGTACGCATCCTAAAGGTCCAAGGAGCACAGCCAGTCGCCATGCCGGAGAAAGAGCAGCAAGGCGCCATGGGAGAGCATTTTGAATCTCTCCCGCACCAGGTATTTGTTGAGATTTCTTAAAATCGAGGATGGGTCGGAAACAGTCTGTCCGCTTTGGCACAAGGAAGTAATGGGACCACTTCCATTGCTCATTCCTCGAGGAGGTTGGCAAGCTCCTGTATCAAGAAGGCTTGGTGCGCAGGGAGCCGAGGGTGCTCCATGGGGCAGAAGGGTAGAGGGAGCCGGTCCAGATGAAGGAGGAAACCCTCCCGGATGACCTGGAAGACCCAGGTGTCTGAGGTGACAGGCTCCCATTGGGGAGCAAAGTGGACCAGGCACCCTCCCACCAGTAATTGGGTCATTGGAGAGCAAGCGGCTATGCATCTAGCGTCAAAAACCCAGAGCTGACTGGGCCAGTGCTGGGGTTTGGCTTTTGAGTCCCTTGGGTTTACCGCAGGCCCTGGGGCCCGCTCTTGCTCTGTCTGCCTTGGGGCGACACCGTCACCGGAGGGTAGGGTGGGTAGCCCCAGTAGGGGAGACCCTTCCTCTGGAAGAAGGGCTTTTTACCCCGTTGCTTCTTCCACAGGAGGGAGGAAGTCTTTCGGGAGAGAAGGGTGTGGGTGACATACTCCGTCTCAATCTCTGCTGCTTTGCCCTTCATTGGCTTGCCAAACTATTGCTCGCCCAGGCACAGGACATCAAGCAGCTTCTCCTGGGACCCATTGTTCGAGATCCGAGAACTGGAGCCAGGCCTGCCACCTGGCCCTGATACCAGCAGCCACTAGCCGAGCAGAGGACTCAAAGCTGTTATATGCAGCACGAGAAAGGTACTTTGAACAGTCCCCCACTGACTTTAGGAGAGACTGGAAACAGCGGAAGTAATCGCAGTCTAGGCCCACATGAAAAACTCCAAGTTCCTTCGTGAGGTTGCTTTCACATGGTGGACTCCAACACCATCGAGGTATGAGAAAGCTGTGCCTTCCAGAAGCCAGGCCCTCTCTGGACCCTGTACATGGTGTCCAGGCACCTGCTGACAATGGGGATAGATGCAGGCGTCTCCCACATACGGAAGAGCAGCCGGGCTAGGATGGGTGGAACCGGGACCATGAAGGATTCCCTCAGTGGGGCCTCATATTGTAAAATATTGAGTTCTTCCGCACGGGGCTCCTCCTCAGACTGCAGGAGAGCGCTAGGGCTTGAGCCATGTCCAGCATAAACTTCAGAAAGGAGGTGTCTTAAGGGGGACCTCCGTTTCTGAACTGGTGGGGAAGAGTCCGAGGGGAGGTCCCGATGAGCCCGGGATTCAGTGGAAGTGTCCCCCTCAGACTCCCAGCCCGAGTAGTGCGAGGAAGACTTGGAGTTAGGCTGCTCGAGCAGAGCCTGTGCCCTGCGCTGGGCTCCTGAGACTGAAGCCTGCCTGGAGCCAGAGGTGCTAACTCGAGAAGATCTTGCACCCGAAGTCCGGGATGGAGACTGAGACCTCTGCCAGGTTCCCTCATGAGGCCCCTGGTCCTCAGGGGTGTCATGGCGGTCTGGGAAGCCATCACAGGCATTGCCCTCAAGGTCTCAGGGTGCGTGCCAAAGGAGCCTGGCACCAGTGCCTGCTGGGAAGCAAGGAATGCAGAAACACTGTGCTACAGAGCCAGCATTTAGGCCTTCCACTCGGGAGTGGGGCCCTGCGATGCCAACGGTGGGGTAACAGGTTCGGGTGTCGAGGAAGTGAGGGGGTCCTTGCCGGGAGGACTCTTGGCACCATTGCCGGAGGCCTCCATATTTGTACGATGTACCTTTTGAGGTCACTCCTTCTCAGACTCTTGGGACTGCCGAAGGGGGCTGAGGGACTGAGCGTGAGAATGCTCACGCTTGTCTGGAGCCCTCGACAGGGTCCTCGAGGCCTTCTTCTTCTGCTCCCTTTGGGGGGACCTTTGCTCAGAGTGATACCGGGGCTGTGGAGCGGCCGTGGGAGACCCCAGAGGCTGAAGGTCGGTGGAGCGGGAAGACAAGGGGGCCGTCTTGTGGAAGATATCATCCAGATTCTGCTTATGGCTCTGGATGGCCTTGGAGGACATCTTTTTACAAAGGGAGCAGAGCTCCGGGTTGTGGTCAGCTCCTAGGCACCTAAGACAACAGTCATGGGTATCTGTGAAAGACATTCTTGGAGCATCTGTCACATTTTTTGAAACCAAAGGCCATGGGGGCAAAAAGAATCCTCGCAAAGTCGAAAACCTTCGGCTCGGCCAGTAACTGAAAAGGGCGTGAAACACACTGGAGACAAACTCAAGAAAAAAAATGAAAGAACAAAGTCTCGGAACCCGCTGCCAAAGCAAGGGCACTGGGGATAGCAGGAAGAGGACAGGAAAACCAGAATAGAGAGAATAATTGAGACTTTTTCTGAGGTATAGGACATGCATCCGAAGGACTCCGTGGAAAAAAGGAGACTGATCAAGATGGCACCCTTAGGTGGGAATGGGGCCACACATGTGTGGTGGCATTCCCAAAGGCTTTCTTTGAAAGCTGGGGAAATGCTCCGCACAGGCTCCGTCGGTGTCAATGTTACCCATATGTGAGGACTGACTTCCTGCTTGTTCCTAGAGAAAGTATTTTACCCTTTTAAATTTGAGGGCCCTCGCCCCTATTTTTACCATGTCCTTTTAATATCTGCCCCTTTTATTAAATGTTCCTTTTTACAGCTCTTTTATATATTTTAATAGTGTTGTACATCCTTTTACATTATTACTCATGCCCTATGTACTTTCATGGACCTGTTACAGCGACCTGATTCAGACTCATTGTTTACAAGTTTCTATGGCAACCGACTCCCCTTTTGGCACAAAACCTTTTGTTTAAATATGGCCGTGTGTCCATGGGTTGGCTCTTAGTGGATGTGACCTGCTTACTGCATGCGCTTTAACGGAGAGCTTTCTTCACTGTCTTTTCTCCTCCATGGAGGAAAGGTACTGTTTTCTATCTGTTATTAATTTCCCCCTTCGGGTAACATAGCAATTGGTAACAGCAAAGTTCCCTGGCACCCCTTTTGTAGCTGACTGTACAGCTGCATTGACATCTGGCGTCTGTAGGGCACCTGTTCTGCACATTCAGAATAGCTGCAATCACATGCTATCATGCATTTCGGTTTATATTGCCCTTCCTTTATTCTGCCACAGTATGTTAGGCAGGGCCGGTGCTAAGGTTTCTAGCGCCCCCCTGCAACCTATAAATCGTCACCCCACCCTCATTATTAATGTTGGCTGCACCCTACCCTCCTTTTTCCCAAAACCACTTTGTGAACTCTTTTCAAGCAATATTAGTTTTTCGCCTTCAAATCCAGTGTGGTAAGAAAATTGCAGTGAAAGAGCAAATACGAGTTACATAGCCAAAATAAAAATGTTTAACAGTAAATATTTAGCATCATAAAAAACAACTGATTTTGGTCATCTCACTAACAAGCATTCTCCAGTGACTGGCATATTGTGAACTAATATAAAACACTGCAAAAATCACTGAAGATCTACAAGGCCAAATCTATCATACCATACTTGCAGAACTCATACAATAAGGGGCCTATCCAGAAAAAAGCAGCACTATAAATACTGCAATGGGCCCCAGAACATCCATACACCTATTTGAAAAGCTGTACAAGTCAAATTACTACAGTACAGATTCCTATGTACAAACTCCATGTTAACAGAACACCAGGCCTTGGTCACACACTCAGAACACAGACCCTCACCAAGTACAGAATAAGGGACCACAACCTAAAGTAAAAATAAAAATATGTAGACAAAAATTGAACTGAAACCCCAAGAAGCCAGACTCCGCATGCAGTTCCCCATACTGTGTGAAATATAAAGATAGCGCAAAGTCCAATCACTAAATTGAAAATAAAATTATTTTTTCTACCTTTGTCGTCTGACGATTTTTGATCATGCTGGTTCTGATCTTAGGTTTCTGTTTTCCTCTGTCTTCTCTTAGCTCTCTTTCTATGGTCTATAGTCCATCTGCCATTTCTCGTCTCTCTTCTTGCTTTCTTCATTTTCTTCCATCAGCCTTTTTCCAGTCCCAGTAATCCTTCCCAGTATCAGCCCCCTTTACAACCTCCACTCCCAGTACCTTCCAGTGTCTACCCTCTTGCATTCCCAGCACCACCATTGGTGTCTATTCCCTTCTAGTCCCCCTCCCTTCCCCACCATTCAGCCCCTTCTAGTCCAAATAGGTATCAGCGAACTTTCAGTCCCAGTGCCCCCTCCAGTGTCAGCTCCCATCCAGTCACTCTCTCCTCTGTCCATCTGCCTTCCAGTGCCATCCCCAGTTGTCAGCTCTCTAGTCCCATCCTCAGGTGTCCACTCCCTTCCAGCCCCCACCTTCCCTCCAGTCCCCTCCTTCCTGTCTTTTCCGCTCCCTTCCAGCCACCCCCCTCCTATTACCCAGCTACCTTACATACCCCCCTTCGTTTGTCTGCTCCTTTCCAGCTGCCCCCCCCCCCATATCAGCTCCCTTCTGGCCCCTTTATTCCCTTCTCTCCTGTGTCAGCTGCCCTTCCTCCCCTCCATATCCTTCAGAAAAGAAAGCAGCCGCGGGAACATTTCTCTGTTCCTGCAACTCTGCTATCTTTTAAACTGTTGGACTGTGGAGTTTCTAAAGGCAATAATAAGCATTTCCTATTTCTTACAAGAAACAGGAAATGCTTGCTACTACTGACTTCACATTTTAATCTCTATTTCACTATTTTATGATGTTTTATGTTTGATTATTTTACCTGCCTTTTACTTGCTTTCTTCACATTCTGCTTAGGTCCTTCACTTTTATTGTTTATTTGTTTTAGTGCCACCTATTTAGGTTTTCGGTTATTACATACCACATGTGGCATTCCAAGCTTGCAATTTATGTTTTATCTTCAAAGAGACTATTTTACGTGTATTTTTAGTTATATTAATGCTGTCTTAGTACTTAGGTCCTTGCCTTCTATTTTATTACAATGATATGTTTTTTTGATATATATGTTTTATGGTTTGTATTTATTTTATGTAAATTATACCGATGTGGGGTTTTTTATTTATTATTATTAAATTTATGTATTCTGTTTGAGGTTCCTACATCCCTGACGAAGGCTGATGCTGAAACACAGTTGTGTAGGGGTAGGAGTATCTATATTTTAATAAAGATTCATATTTGCATCCTCCATGGTTTGCTCTTCCACCTTGTTCTTGGATGTACTGCTTCTCTATGATGCCACTTTCTCCTCCATCTGCTCTCCCAAGAAATTTTCTCCCTGATATGGCAAACTTATTTTTTTTTTACAGACTATTCAAGGTCGGAAGACTAAAACCAGGAAAATCTGCAAGCTCCAATGGCCACTATTGCCGCTCTGGAGACTGTCTCAAAAGCATTGTATGTTGCCATGACCAGGAACGTCAAGCAGTCCTTGCCATGGCCCACCAGGGAACAATTATGGTCCAGTTTCTCCAGAGGGAGGAACAAGCACAAGTCGGTTAGATCCCGCATAATGTCTTTCAGGAACATGCTCATGTAGAGCTGGTAAGAGAGTGTACTCTAGCTATGAGTATGAAGCTCTAGAAGCACCTCTTTCCAAAGGAGTCCAAACTCTGAGGCGCCCATCAAGGAATGAGTCTTGGTGCTCTTAATCCTTTTCAAGGTGGACTCCATCACTAAGAAGTGGTGTGGAAGCTGAGGCTTCTCACAACCAGTGGCCTTTGGAACCAGATACATCAAGTCCAGCCTCCTACTGACTGATAGCACAGTGAGGGGGTTCTCTCACATTCTCATTTGCAGCCTTTGTAAGAGCCGAGGAGTACTGGAGGATCTCCAACAACTCCAACCTGAGATCATCATCCATCTCCAGTGAAAATGAGATAGCCTTGGTCATATCACTCACAAACTCCTGGAAGGACATGTCCTCTAGAGGAGACTTCTGCTGTTTGGGTGGAGGGGAGGGGTCTGATGGAAGCTCAGGAGACCTGCCCGCCGACAAGTTCTCCAATTCCACATCGGTCACCCAGCCAGAGTCAGACTCCGAAAGGAAGTCAAAGTACTTATAGCACTATATAAATGTTTAATAGTAGCAGTAATGGTAGTAGTACCTCCGAGACTCTTCCCAGAAAGCTTAGAGGGTTTCATCAGGACATCAGAACCAGATACAATCAATAGAGAAATGGCACCACTGGGTTGTTGTTGTTAAGTGCCATTGAGTCGGTGTCGACTCATGGCAACCCTCCAGATAGTTGTCCTAAATTGTGTTCAGTCTTCAATCAGGCGGCCCATTATTGACACCCATAGCTGCTGTTACTGTATTGATCAAGAGAAGCAGGATTGTATGAAGACAGAGGTGTGAAGATTGGTGGAAGACTCAACAACCTGCGCTATGCTGATGATACCACATTACTGGCTGAAAGTGAAGATGAACTGAAACACTTGCTTCTCATAATCAAGGAACATAGTCTTAAAATGGGCCGGCACCTTAATGTAAAGACGACAAAGATCATGACAACTGGCAAAATCAATAAGTTCATTGTTGGAGAAGAAATTGAAATTGTGGACAACTTTAACCTACTTGGATCAACTATCAATAAAGAAGCAACAAGCAGTCAAGAAATCAGATGATTGCTCTTGGCAGAATGGCTATGAAGGACCTAGACAAGATTCTCAAGAACAGATATCTCTCTCCATACAAAGATTCAACTCGTTCAAGTCATGGTATTTTCAATAACATCAAATGGATACGAAGGTTGGACAGTGAAAAAGATAGACAGGAAGAAAATTGATGCCTTTGAATTATGGTGCTGGCGGCGAATACTGCATATACCATGGACTGCCTGAAGAGCAAGCCACTGGGAACTGGTGTCAAATCTCTTCGATACCCCAACCTTTTAACTTTCGAAAGGGAGACTATGATAAAATGAGGAAAATAGTTTAAAAAAACTGAAAGGAGCAGTTGCAAAGGTTAAAGACTTAAATCAAGTTTGGGAGTTGTTGAAAAATACTAGCTTGGAACCCAGACCAGCTGTATTCCACACTTTAAGAAAAATGGAAGGAAGTCCAAAAAACTGCCAACATGGTTTAAAGGTGAGGTCAGAGAGGCTGTTGCCAAAAAAGCATCTTTCAGGAAATGGAAAAAAAAGAGCCAAACAACAAAAACTGGAAACAGCACAAGCACTGGCAAGTTAAATGCAAGGCATTGATAAGACAGGCAAAGGGAGAATTTGAGAAGAAGCTTGCTGCGGAAGCAAAAACGCATAATACAGACTTTTTCAAGTACATTCGTAGCAAAAAAACGGAGTTAGTCAGTTGGTCCATAAGATGATAGAGGGGTTAAAGGGTCACTAAGAGGCGACAAGGCGATAGCAGAGAGACTGAATGAATTCTTTGCTTCGGTCTTTACTGAGGAAGATGTAGGGATGTTACCCATGACTGACGTGGTATTTAAAAGTGCAGAAGAATTGAAGGAAATATCGATACATCAGGAAGATGTATTTCAACTATTTGATAAACTGAAGAGTAGCAAATCACCTGGACCGGATGATATACATCCAAGGGTGTTGAAAGAACTGAAATATGAGATTGCAGACCTGCTATTAGTAATCTGTGAACTATCATTAAAATCATCTGTAATACCTGAAGATTGGAGGATGGCCAACATAACGCCAATTTTTAAAAAGGGTTCCAAGGGTGATCTGGGAAACTACAGACCGGTGAGCCTGACGTCAGTACCAAGAAAAATGGTAAAACCCATTATAAAGAACAAAATTACTGAACATGTAGATAGTCATGGCTTAATGAGAAACAGCCAACATGGCTTTAGACAAGGAAGATATTGTCTTACTAATCTGTTATGTTTTTTTGAAGGTGTGAATAAACAGGTAGACAAAGGTGAGTCGGTTGATATAGTGTATTTGGACTTTCAGAAAGTCTTTGACAAGGTCCCTCATCAGAGACTTTTGGCAAAACTAAAGAATCATGGGATAGAAGGCAGTGTATTACTGTGGATCAGGAACTGGTTAAAAGATAGAAAGCAGAGGGTAGGGCTAAATGGCCAATTTTCCCAATGGAGAAAGGTGAATAGTGGTCTACCCCAGGATCTGTGCTGGGTCCGCTGCTTTTTGACATATTCATAAATGACCTGGAAAAGGGAACAACAAGTGAGGTTATCAAATTTGCAGATGACAACTATTTAAAGTTGTTAAAGCCCATGAGGATTGTGGAAAATTGCAAGAGGATCTTGATAAATTGGAAGAATGGGCATCAAATGCTAGATGAAATTTAATGTGGACAAGTGCAAAGGTATGCACCTAGGGAACAACCCCCCAAACTATGGTTAGACGATACAAGGTTCCAAATTAGGAACCACTACCCAGGAAAATGATTTAGGCATCATTGTGGATAACATGTTAAAAACCTCGGCCCAGTGTGCAGCGGCAGCCAAGAGAGCAAACAGAATGCTAAGTATCATAAGGAAAGGAATGGAAAATAAAACAAAGGCCTCTGTATCGTTCCATGGTGCAACCGCACCTTGAATATTGTGTGCAATTCTGGTCACTGTACTTTAAAAGGATATAGCGTTATTAGAAAAGGTTCAGAGAAGAGCCACCAAAATGGTAAAGGAGATGGAAGGATACTCCTATGAAGAAAGGCTAAAAAGGTTAGAGCTCTTTAACCTGGAAGAGAGACGGCTGAAGGGAGATATGATAGAAGTCTATAAATTAATGAACAGAGTGGAACGGATAAACATAGATCGATTGTTTACGTTATCATAATATAGAAAGAATAGGGGACATGCAATGAAGCTACAGGGTAAACTATTTAAGACAAATAAGAGAAAATATTTTTCACTCAATGTGTAATCAAACTCTGGAATTTGTTACCAGAGGATGTAGTAAAGGCTGTTAGTTTAGCTGGGTTTAAAAAAGGTTTGGAGAAGTTCCCGGAGGAAAGGTACATAAACCATTATTAAAAAAGGGACCCAGGATATCACTGCTTGACCCAATACAAGCATTGTGAAACCTGTTTCTTTTGGGGAAACCGCTAGGTACGTATGACCTAGATTAGCCACTGTTGGAGACAGGATACTGGGCTGGATGAACCTTGGTCTGACCCAGTATGGCATATCTTATGTTCTTATGTTAATGTTGATGCTGCCGTAGGCAGAGCATGCATCTTGAGGATCATCTGCACATTTGATAATGATGCCTTGGGCACCAAAGTACCAGCCAGCTGTTTCTCCAGCATCAATGCAATCCAGGCCTTGAGCACCTGAAAGCATTCCTCCATGGCTGTCAATGCTGGCCTTGGGGCCTGAGTAGCTTCACCCAATGTTTCTGGCAGCTCTGCAGGGGTTCTCAGCATGGCCTTGGTTGTCAGGAGATGGTCAGTGTCCCTCCAAAACTCTGGCAGTCAATTCCTCTCTTCGAGGCACCTTGCCAGGCCATTAGTGGCCATCACTCTCAATCTCACATCAGGAAGGGCTCTGTCGTCAATGCACACGGGACTTCACCTGGTGCTTGGAAGGGTCCCCCCCTTCAATGTCGATGGAGTCTAAGTCGAGTCCTTCGACTCCAGGTGGAGACTGACCAATAGCAAATGCTCCAGGGCACTACAGGTGCTTGGCTTTAATTGAGTCCGAGAAGCTCTTGATTTCTATGCACCTTCAGCAGATCCTAGGGATGCCATCGAGACGTATGCTAGTGCCCAAGACTCATTCAGACTTCTGGCCAAAGAGGGATTTCTCTCTGCTTCTCCCAACCCCTCAGGCCATAGGTTTTCAACCTAGTCCTTGGGGAACCCTAGGCCAGTCATGTTTTCAGGATTCCCACAATGAATATGCATAAGATAGATGTGCATACAGTGAATGCAGAACATGCAAATCTCTCATGCATATTCATTCTGGGAATCCTGAAAACCTGAATGGCCTAGGGTTCACCGAGGACTGGGTTGAAAACCCCTGCCTCAGGCCTTTCCTTATCTGCAAGAACAAATTGCAAGAAGAGGGCTGCTAATTGGAATCCAGACACTGAAGGCACCAATTGTGCTTGCCAGTGACCGAGATGGTCCTGGCACATTTGTGCATTTCTGGAACCTGCTGGTCAGTTTCTGGGACATAGCCATAGCTAAATCAAACAGCTCAATGGGGACCAGGGGCCCAGTCAGGCTGCAGGAAAAAGTTACTGGAAAAACACCAGAACCTAAGGTGGAACTTTGATCGAAGGACTTGATGCTACCGACGGCCAATGGAAAAGCAACACTTGCACAAAAAAGACCCCCAAAGGAGAAAATACAAAATGTTTACTGGCAGACGATCGATTAATTTCTGTGGGGCTCTGCGGAAAGAGACCACATGGCCTAACTAGTCTGTCCTTCCATATCAACTACTGCAATAGTCCCCTTTTTTCCTTTTGAGATCCTGTTTGTGTCTTATGCTGTTTTGAATTCAGATACTGTCCTCATCTCTATCACCTCCACTGGGAGACTATTCCACGCATCTACCACTCTTTCTGTAAAGAAATATTTCCGCATATTACTCCTGAATCTATCCTTTCACCCTCACCCTATGTCCCCTTATAGCAGAGCTTGCATTCAATTGAAAGAGGCTCTCCTCCTGTGCATTTATGCCACGGAGGTATTTAAACATCTCAATCATATCACCTCTATCCCACCTTTCCTCTAAGGTGTACATAATAAGATCCTTAAGGGGTATGTTTACTAAACCGGGCTATCTGCCACTAGGTCCCATATTATTCAATGGGACCTAGCTGCAGATAGCCGAGGTTAACCGTTAGGGGTATGTTTACTAAACCGGGCTAAGTCTGTCCTCCTATGCTTTATAACGAAGACCACTAAACCATTTTAGTAGCCACACCCTCTGTATTGACGCCATAATGTTTATATCATTTTGAAAATGCGGTCTCCAGAATTGCACACAATACTCCAAATGAGGTCGCACCAAAGACTTATACAGAGGCACTATCATCTCCTTACTTCTGCTAGCCATTCCTCTTCCTATGCACCCAAGCATCCTTTTAGCTTTTGCTGTCGCCTTTTCTACCTGTTTAGCTACTTTAAGATCATCAGACACAACCACACCGAGGTCCCGCTCTTCTTTAGTGGACAAAAGTACTTCACCCCCTATACTATATTGCTCCCTTGGATTGCTGCAGCACAAATGCATGACCCTGTAGATGGCAGGCAGAAATATAGGCATGATGCAGCCTCCCAAAAGCAGCTGGAGAGTGTTCCCATGCGGGGCTCCTTCAGTGATATCACCCATATGCGAGGACTTCATTCCCGCTTGTCCACAGAGAAATGCTGCTATGGGAGGTGTGTCATGCATAGGCTCAACATCTAGAGACATCACAGCTTTTTTGTAATTGACATCCAGAAATCTCAGGGAATGGGGGACTTTATTTGATAAAAGCTCACCCTCCCCATTCCAAGCTAAAGAGCCCTTTAAAGTGATAATCCTAACCTCGGAAAACGCATCTTACTTTAAAAAAAATCAGGGCATCTGGAAAGAAGCTGCTGTTTTGTAGCATACCACTAAATTTGGTTATAAAACTAACACACCCCCTCATTGCAGATACATCTGTCTTCATAAAGTGAGCCAGGCAACACAACTCCAGGCTGGCCAAGAAAGCCCAACCCAATCCACTTCACAAACACAATATACCTCTCAAACCCACTTTAAATGCAGACATTTACACCATAAACACATCAGAAAAGTCTAAATGAAACCCTACTGATGATTAAATCCAACAAATGTCTACCAATGCTACCTACTCTACTACTCCTGTATATAGTTGTTTACAATTAATAATATAGTTACTCAGAAAAATTGTTGATTTAAAAGTTGTTTGTAAATAATTTAAAATCTGTTCCATGTAAAACCTATTCTGGTTACACTTGTTATATGTAAACCGCCTTTGATCGCTGGAAAAGGCGGTATATAAGAAAGTTTTAAATAAATAAATCCATCCCAATTTCACTTCTCACTGTGTCCTTGTGAACAGTGGAATTACTTCACTCAAAGGAGCCAGGATGTGAACACGTCTGCTACAGTCCCTGGCACGGAGCTGAGGGGACCATTTCATTTCACATGGAAACATGGCAGCAGAAAAGGACCATATGGCCTATCCAGTCTGCCCTTCCTTATCAAATACTATAGTCCCCTTTTTCCCGTTGGAGATCTTCTGTGCTTCTCCCATGCTTTCTTGAATTCAGATACTGTCCTCATCTCTACCACCTCCACTGGGAGACCATTCCACGGATCCACCACTCTTTCCATAAAGAAATATTTCCGCATGTTACTCCTGAGTCTATCCCCTTTCACCCTCATCCTATGTCCCCTTGTTGCAGAGCTTGCTTTCAATCAAAAGCAGCTCTCGTCTTATGATATTTAAATACGTCTGTGGCATAAATGTACAAGTCTCTAGCTGGGATCTGAACCAGAGGTAAAAGGCTCTTGTAATGCTGCAACCATTTTCATGAATCATTCAGGCCTCGGCCCAACAGCATTGATCCATAGACTCATGAAGTTACCATATCCCTTGCTTTCATCAGCACAGCCACACCTCTGGCAACCAATGAAAAAAAGCACAAAAAACCCCAAACACACTTGCATAAAATCAGCTTGGCGAAATTTAAAACAACAACAAAAAAAACCCAGACTGCAACCCAAATGATGTCCCCCCATCCCACACCTGCAGCACTTTGCTCCCCTGCATGGGACTGGAATGTGGTGGAATGGCTTCATCTAAAGACACAGCTATGTATGATTTCACAGCTGTTTATTTAGAGGAAGAACAGATGATAGATGAGTTTTAACAGCTAAAATGCTGGCTGAAACACCAAAATAAATGAGCTCAGAAACCTCTACAGCAGGAAGCAACCGTACAGGTGGCGAGAGCAAAAGCAGTGGGTGACTAACTGCCAGCAGAGATATCTGTATGCAAAGCCGTGCTGCCAGCTGTGCCCTGAGGCCGAACACAGAGACCCAGTCTCCTCCTACTCAGTCCCAGCTCTGGAAAATGACCCAGAAGAGAAAGCAGCACAAATCTCTAACGTGAACGGCAACGCTGCTTAAACGCACAGTATAAACAAAGGCATGTGTGTGAAAGCCCCATCTGCAGCATGGAGAGTCCAGTTCTTGTGTTTGGTCGTGGGGAGGAAGACAGAAAATACAGGGCTGGAAGACCAACCTCTGCTGCGTAACGATGTATGCTGAAATGCTCTTAGCTTGTCAAAGCGTCTGTGTCAGCAAATGGGGAAGGGGGCTTGGATTACTAAAGCAAAGGACTGTGAAAGGTCTTGAATCCAGTGGCTTACATGATTAACAGATCTCCCCGATTCCTCTGATCAGGCTTCCTGGTAATCAGAATGGGAAGAGCACTGGATACGTTTAAGACGCATGGTCCCACACAAACAACTCATAAGCAAACAGGGGGAAGGAACCGAGATGGTAAACTGCATAAGACACTGGCCGAGTTACAGGCAACAGGAAATCATGGTAAATTTCACTTTGAGAAAAAGATGAGCAGTGGCGTGACACAGAGCTAAGTCGTATAGTAGGTTCTAACTAATGTTTTCATAAGTAGAACCACAGAGCTTCCAGAAGGAATAGTAACCCTCTCTTTCTGCACTAAGCTTAATGAAAGGTCAAGAACTGGATGGGTAAGGTCTAATGTAATGAAAAGTGAAGTTGAACTTTATATGCAGAAATCCAGGGAAGCACTAGAAAACAGGCTTATAGGACAGGAGAGCGATTTCAAGCAATCACCTCCAGTGAGCTCAAGGTTTCCAAACATATGGGATGAGCATGCTAGGGTATGTCAAGAGAGAAGGTGGACAAACACACAAGAGGGGGGGGGGGGGAGAGAGGGGACAGGTTGCTGACATTCAAATACTTCACAGATATAAATATTGTGGAAGGGAGTGCTAGGCATGAGCCTGAAATGCAGCAGACTCAAAGAAGCAGTGAAGGAAAACTAAGCAGGCATGAGACAAGCACAGAAGGAAAATGAAGATAAAAGTGGGAGATGAATTAGGATCTGGGAGACAGCAATAGTCAAGATGATATAAGACTAGCAGATTTTTTTTTTTTTTGCTTTAATACACTACATTTCTACTCACACATGGGCCCATACAGTAAAGTGCGCAAGGCCTTGCGCACCGTTAACTCTGCATTTGCACACAATTTTGTACACTACCAATGCAGAAAGCAGTTTTGCACATGAGAAAACTGTCCACAAAGCCTCGAGCAGACAGCAGTGTACAGCACATTTACATCCAGGGTAACGAAGCAATGAGCTATCTGGCACAGATGCAGAGACGTGTGCAGAAGACGAAAGGCCGAGCTCAACACTGCGGTTTTAATGCAAGATCTGAGGTGGAGGAAAGGGTGCAGTTCTGCAGTCAGCACTAGTGAGACGTTTATGCCTGTTTCTGCTCTTTATCTCCAGCACACAGGGGCCACCACCTTTTTCTGACTTTGCTAAAGGAGAATGATTTTTTTAAAAAAGCACGGCACTGAGGAGGAGGAGGAGGAGTGCCTGAACAGCATTACACACATGTGCTGGAATGCTATTTCCTGCATAAATATCAATAGTATTCTGCACCAAATACTATTGATATTTATGAGACACAGAGCATTTGCGTTCATGCACACAAGCACTAATGCAATTTTTTTTTGCCAGCGCAGATCCACGTACGCATATATCCTGTATGCTCGCCTTGTTTAGCACAGACATTTTGCACACAACTTGTGTGTGCTTTTTGCTTACGGCACTGGAGAGCAAAACGGATGCGCTGAGCTTTAGTGCATGGCTCTACCACAAGGTTTCTACATCAGCCTGAAGGCATGGTCATCTAGTAGAGGTAAGTGGACAGGGAAAAAAATATGATGCAGAAAAAGGGCCATCAGTATCCCACAAAGCAATGCTGCAAGATCTGTGAACTAAAAACAGGTCCAGGCCTGAGCAATGGGTCACAGGTCACATCTGAGATGTGTTCATCTATGCTGCACAAATACCTGAACTCTGAGGACAAACTGCAGCATCCTTCATATACACCCATTATTACTCGTTATGAGGTGCAAATCTTTCACAGCTGTGCTGTAAATAGTTATTGGTTATAAACCCAATTTTATGTTCAATGTATTTTGCTGAGTTTCAATGTAAACCACCCCTGATCTCTGGACGGGACAGTATAGAAAAACGTTCCAAATAAATAAACCCGGGGTTTGTTTTTGGAAGAATAAAATAATTGCTCACAAGGAGAAGCAGAGTTGGTTGCACGGACCAACTATTACTACTAACCACCACCATTACTAATCATTTAAGGGCAGAAAGATACTACAAACGTCGTGAAGCCTTATTGGCTAGTAGGACACACAGTTACATACTAGACTCCATCTTTTCTTCAGGAAAGCAATCTTGGCACAAGATCATGGATTTGATAAGAATATAAGATATGCCATATTGGGTCAGACCAAGATCCATCAAGCCCAGTATCCTGTTTCCAACAGTGGCCAATCCAGGTCATAAGTACCTGGCAGGTACCCAAAGTCCACAACTTCCACAATGCTCATCCTGGAGTAAGCAGTGGATTTCCTGGGTCCTCTTTAATAATGGTTTATGGACCTTTCCTCCAGGAACTTGTCCAAACCTTTTTTAAACCCTGCTACACTAACAGCTTTTACTACATCCTCCGGTAACAAATTCCAGAGTTTGATAACACATTGAGTGAAAAAAAATTCTCTCTTATTTTAGCTTCATTGCACGTCCCCTATTCTCTACTTTCTGATGGAGTAAACAACCGATCTACATTTACCAGTTCTATTCCATTCATGAATTTATAGATCACTATCATATCTCCCCTGAGTCGTCTCTTTTCCAAGTTGAAGAGTCCTAACCTTTTAAGCCTTTCCTCATAGAGATATCCTTCCACCCCATTTACCATTTTAGTGGCTCTTCTCTGTACCCTTTCAAATTCTGCTATATCCTTTTTTTTTTAAGATATGGTAACCAGAATTGCACACAGTATTCAAGGTGTGGTCACACCATGGAACAATAGAGGAATTATAATATCCTTTGTTTTATTCTCCATTCCTTTCCTTATGATTCCTAGCATTTTATTTGCTTGCTTGGCCACCGCCGCACACTGGGCAGAGGGTTCTAACATTATCCCCGATGACACCTAAATCTTTTTCCTGCATGGTGGTTCCTAATGTAGAACCTTGCATCGTGTAACCATACTTTGGGTTGTTCTTTCCTAGGTGCATAACTTTGCACTTAACTACAGGACATTTCATCTGCCATTGGGACATCCAGTCTTCTAATTTATCAAGGTCCTTTTCACAGTCCTCTTGTGTTTTAAGAACTTTGAATAATTTTGTCTCATCTGCAAATGTGATCACTTTACTAGTTAGTCCCATTTCCAGGTCATTTATGAATATGTTAAAAAGCAGTGGACCCAGCACAGATCCCTGGGGTATTTCACTATTCACCTTTTTCCACTAAGAAAATTAGCCATTTAGCCCTACTCTCTGCTTTTTAACTTTTAACCAGTTCCTGATCCACAATAGTACACTGCCTCCCATCCCATGACTTTTTAATTTCACCAAGAGCCTCCAAGTGCATCCCCCGGAATATATTCCCCAAAAGAAGCCACCACCGAAGGCTGCGGCGCAAGAGCCACGGGAGTGGTGACATTTGATGTCCTTGGAAACAGGAGATCACTGGGAGAGAAGCGACCCCTGCAGTGGTTGCCCGAGCCAGGGAACAACATCGATGGTGGCCGCCATAGCCCCCCGAACCTGAAGAAAGTCCCAGACTGAGGGCCGTGCTTGCCACAGGAAGCTGCTGAGTTGACCGGCAAATCTGTGAAATCATTCCTGCATGAGGTAAAACTGTACCGAGTCAGGTATCAAAGCGGGCTCCGAGAAACTCGAGCGACTGCGCAGGTTGGAGGGAACTCCTGGTGTGATTCACCACCCAGTCCTGGTGTTCCAAAAACTGTATGACATGCTGAACTGCCTGTAGCCCCTCAGTGAGACTTTGCTCAGATAAGCCAGTCATCGAGGTAGGGGTGAACTCATATCCCTTTGCACCTTAGGGCTGTCGCAGTCATGACCATGACTGTGGAGAAGGCGCAGGGTGCCGTTACTAAGCCAAAGGGCAAGGCCCAAAACTGAAAGTGATGTCCGAGGATGGCAAAGTGCAGGAAGCGCTGATGCTCTCCATAGATGGGGATGTGGAGGTAAGCTTCGGCGAGATCTAGCAACGCCAAAAACTCCCCATCTGACCACCTGAATCACCGACCAGAGAGTCTCCATCCAGAACTTGGGAACCCGGAGAGAGTGATCGACTCCCTGGAGATCCAAAATTGGGCACCAAGAACTGTCCTACTTGTGTACCACAAAGTAGACGGAATAACACTTGAACTCCTGTTCGGGGCCTGGAATGGGGCAGATAGCCTGGAGATCCACCAAGCGCTGGAGTGTTCTGAGCATGGCCTGATGCTTTCAGGGTATGCAAGGTGAGATTAGAAAGGCATCCCAAATGGGTGTGGCACACTCAAAGGCATAACCCACTGATCTGTGGTGATGCGGATCCTCTCAAGGGAAGAGAGGGACAGGCACCCTCCCACCAGTGGTATTCCGGAGTGGGGGGGGCCAAGGGAGTCAGCAGGATTGTCGACGGGAACCGGAGAACTTGGCTGTGGAGGTAGAGACGGAGTTTTTTGATCTGCGAAAGGCCTGAAAGGCTTGCGATATGGGCGTCGACTTGCAGGCAGCCGACAGAGTCGGATTTGCCTGACCAGTAGCGGTAGGAGCTTCTGAACTGGGATCATGATGCCATAGGTGCGACGGATCCACTGGGTCCTCGGGTAGACGTTGAGGCTTCACCTCGCCCAGGTCCTTGACCAAACCCTCCAGATCCTCTTCAAAGAGTAACCTGCCCTTAAATGGTAACCTAGCAAGATAGGCCTTAGAGGCTGCATCAGCAGACCAATGCCACAGCCAGAGCCAACGGCGAGCTACCGTGACAGCCACAATTCACCACACCTCGAGCCTGAGGAGATCAGATTACATCAGCCAGAAATGCGCCGGCCGACTCCAGGCGTGCTGAGGTGGCATCCTCAGGCAAGAGCAGAGTCCAGTGTAGGAGGGCGCGAGCTGCCAGGCCACAACAGGCAGAAGCCTGCAAGGCAAGAGCAGAGAAGGAAAAGGCTGTCTTTAACAAGCTTTCTACCTTGCGGTCATTCTAATCCCATAGTGCTGCCCCTCCTTCCATGGGAATGATTATGTGCTTAGTCACGGCAGTAACCAAGGCATCCACTGTTGGGAAACGAAGCCAGGCATCAAGGTCAATCGGCAACCAGATAGTGTAGTTACTCACCTGTAACTGGTGTTTCTCCAGGGACAGCAGGAATCAGTCCTCACTTATGGTTGACGTCGGCACCGACGGAGCCCACGCGGAGCAATTCCCCAGCTTTCAAGGAAAGTCTTTGGGATTGCTACCAAGCATGCGTGGTCCTCTTCCCGCCCAAGGGTGCCATCTTGCTCAGTCAGGTCCCTTAGCTCGAGCCCTACCAGCATATGGCAAGGGAAGGACAAAAATTCAGCAACTCATCAGGGGAGGCGGGAGGGTAGTGAGGATTGATGCCTGCTATCCCTGGAGAACACGTGTTACAGGTGAGTAAATACACTTTCTCCAGGAACAAGCAGGAGTCGGTCCTCACTTACGGGACTCCCTAGCTACAGGCTACTGAACCTGTAACCAAAAGAAAAAAATACACTTCCACGAGATTGTAAGCATAAGCAGGAGGCGAAGCCCTCGGTAGCTGTGAAGAAGGGTCGGAGGGCAGGAGTTGCTCATACCCCGAACAGATTACGGAGTACAGCCTGGCCGAAGTTGCTGTCCCGGCAGGACTCCCTCTCCAGGCAGTAGTGGGCGGCGAAGGTATTTGTGGAAGACCAGGTTGCCGCCTGGTAGATGTCCATCATTGGCACGGAGCGCAGCGAGGCCACCGAGGCTGCTTTGGCTCGGACCCCATGTGCAGTGACTCAATGATCCAGAGGGACGCCCGCCTTAGCATGGATGAATGCAATGCAGTCCGCTACCCAAACCAAGAGGGTGTGCTTGGTGACTGCTTGCCCCTGTCTATTAGGATCATAGGTCACGAAAAGTCAGTCAGACTTACGGCGAGTCTGGGTACGCTGCAAGTAGAAGGCGAGGGCCCGCTTGCAGTCGAGGGTGTGGAAAGCCACTGACGCCTGATCGGCATAGGGCCTTGGGAAGAAGGTCGGGAGCACTATTTCATGGTTGAGATGACAAGCCGACACGACCTTGGGTAAGAATTTAGGGTGAGTCCGGAAGGACCACTCTGTTCTGATAAAACCTGGTGCAAGAGGCACCAACCATAAGCGCCTGAAGCTCACTGACTCAGCGAGCCGAGGTCAGCACCACCAGGAAGGCCACCTTCCAGGACAAATGCCAGAGCGAACATGTCGCCATTGGTTCAAAGGGTGGACAAGTGAGCTGCATGAGCACCATGTTCAAGACCCATTCCACCGAAGGATGGATGGGCGGCTTGGTTAACAGAAGGCCCCGCATAAATCGGGAGACTAGTGGTTGCCCCGAGAGAGACTTTCCCTCAATAGGGAGATAATTAACTGATATGGCGCTCAAATGAACCCTAACAGAGTTCGACTTCAGCCCTTCCCTCTAGAGGTGGAGAAGGTACTGGAGAACCCAACGAACTGGGCATGAGAAGGGGTCGATCTGGAGTTCCAAGCACCAGATGGAGAAGCATTTCCACTTAAAGGCATAAGACCGCCTAGTGGAGTCCTTCCTCGAGGTGAGGATTTCCTCGACCTCCTCTGGAAGGGCCAGAGGCTAGAGACCCGTTGAGCCGCCAGGCCATGAGGGATAGAGAGGGTAGGTTCAGGTGCAGTATCCGACCCTCCTCCTGCGTCTGCAAGTCCCTGGCAGAGCCCAGGGGAACTGGAGGCTCTGATGACAGCCGGATAGGCTGCCGAGGCCACGAGGGGGCCACGAGAATTAGTGATGACCCATCCTGTTGAGCCTTGAACAGAGTCCTCGCAATGAGGGGAACATAAGAACATAAGATATGCCATACTGGGTCAGACCAAGGTCCATCAAGCCCAGTATTCTGTTTCCAACAGTGGCCAATCTAGGTCATATGTACCTAGCAGTTTCCCCAAGAGACACAAGTTCCACAATGCTTGTACTGGGTCAAGCATTGATATCTTCGGTCACTTCTTAATAATGGTTTATGGACCTTTCCTCCAGGAACTTGTCCAAACCTTTTTAAACCCAGCTACACTAACAGCCTTTACTACATCCTCCGGTAACAAATTCCAGAGTTTGATTACACGTTGAGTGAAAAAATATTTTCTTTTATTAGTCTTAAATAGTTTACCCTGTAGCTTCATTGCATGTCCCCTAGTCTTTCTATATTCTGATAACGTAAACAATCGATCTATGTTTACCCGTTCCACTCCGTTCATTAATTTATAGACTATCATATCTCCCCTCAGCCGTCTCTTTTCCAGGTTAAAGAGCCCTAACCTTTTTAGCCTTTCCTCATAGGAGTATCCTTCCATCCCCTTTACCATTTTGGTGGCTCTTCTCTGAACCTTTTCTAAAATCGCTATATCCTTTTTAAGATACGGCGACCAGAATTGCACACAATATTCAAGGTGCGGTCTCACCATGGAACGATATAGAGGCATTATAATATCTTTTGTTTTATTTTCCATTCCTTTCCTTATACCTAGCATTCTATTTGCTCTCTTGGCTGCCGCTGCACACTGGGCCGAGGGTTTTAACATGGTATCCACAATGACGCCTAAATCTTTTTCCTGGGTGGTGGTTCCTAATGTGGAACCTGGCATCGTGTAACCATAGTTTGGGTTGTTCTTGGAAAAGGAGGGAATGCATATAGGAGACTGGAGGACCAGTCCAGGAGAAATGCATCAGGGCCCTCCCTGCCCGGGTGTGGCACCGGGCCGCAGAAGAAAGGGGAGTTGTGTCTTCTGAGGGCCTGGCGAAGAGGTCTATTGTCAGAGTACCCCAGTGTGGAAAAAGCCAGCCTGCCACTCTGGGATCCAGGTGCCACTCGTAGGGGGCGAAGGATTCTGCTGAGCCTGTCCGCCAGGCCATTCTCCTGACCCGGGAGGTACGTTGCCTTGAAGGACATTCTCCGCCATGTGGCAAAAGAGATGAGGACTGCTTCCCAGCAGAGGGAGCATGACCCCGTGATCCCCTCTGTTGATGTAGAACATCGCTACCCGGTTGTCAGTCTGCACTAGAACCGACTTCCCGCTGAGGACATTCTCGAAAGACCTCAGGGCCCACCGGATGGCCCGGAGCTCAAGCAGGTTTATCTGCTGCTGAGCCTCCACAGGCGACCACTGCCCTAGCGTGCAGAGAGGCCCGCAATGGGCTCCCCATCCTAACAGGGAAGCATCCGTGGTCAATACCACATCATGCTGCGGGGCCTGGAAGGGTGATCCCTGCAGGAGGTTGCGGGGGTTTTGCCACCAGTTCAGGGACAAACAAAGGTCGGGTAGAACCCTGACGGGATCCCTCCGGGTGCAAGTCAGCGAGGCTGGCTGTAAGCACCTGCTGGGAAGCAATGAACGCAGAAACGCTGTTCCAGCGCCAGCATACAGGATTCCTACGTGGGCGTGGGGCCCTGGGACACCGATACCAGAGTCACCAGCTCGGGCATCGAGGAGGAGAGGGGGTTCTCACTGGGACGGCCCTCAGGAGACTGGACGCCTTCGCCGGAGGCCTCCATTTCTCTGCAAGGTACCTTGCAGGGCCACTCCTTGTCCAACTCTCGGGAACACTGAAGGGGGCTAAGCGACCGGGAGCGCGAGCGCTTGTCAGGGGCCCCAGACAACAACTTCGAGGCCGCCTTCTTTTTGTGTCGTTCCACCTTGGGGGACCCCTGGTTAGAATGCCGCCTGAAATGCGGTGCAGCAGGGGGAGAACCCACCAGAGGGGAGATGACCGAGGGTGCCACCAGAGACTCCAAGGCAGCCTTTCGAAAAATGTCTTCAGACTTCTGCTTACGGCTGAGCAGGGCCTTAGAGGACATTTTCTTACAGAGCGAGCATAGCTCTGGGTCATGGTCGGCTCCCAGACACTGTAGACAACAGCCATGAGTGTCTGTGAGCAACATGTTCATAGAGCATCTATTGCATTTTTTAAACCCGGTGGCCATGGGGGCAAAAACTGCCTCTGCGAGGTCGAAGACCCACGCAGCCAGCGGTTGGGGGGAAAAAAGGGCGTGAAGCCTGAGAAGAAAAAAAGTTAGAAAAGGTATCCCTATAAGCTCCAAAAGAGAGCAAGGGTAGGATAGGTAGAGGACCAGTGCAACCGGAAAAAAAGAAGAGAATCTGTTACGACGAGGAAACAAAAGCTTTTTCCGAGGGACAAGGACATGTGTCCGAAGGGCTCTGCGGAAAAAGGGAGGCTGAGCAAGATGGCACCCTTGGGCGGGAAGAGAACCATGCATGAGTGGTAGCAATCCCAAAGGCTTTCTTTGAAAGCTGGGGAATTGCTCCGCGTGGGCTCCGTCGGTGCCGATGTCACCCATAAGCGAGGGCTGACCTCCTGCTTGTTCCTGGAGAAAGAGTAATTAGACCTTACCTGCTAATTAGCATTCCTGAAGGAACTCCAGTCCAGTCCCTCTTCACTGGGTTGTGCCCCCCTTCCAGCAGCCTTGGAGACAGCACGTCATCATCTTGATGACCCTTCTGTATGACCTCTGGCACCACCCGCCTGAGCCAGTATCCTATTGACAAAGCAGATTCAACGGAGAGACAAATTTAACGAAAAAACTCCCAACAATTCAACTACACAACAGCGTCCCCCCTTCGTAACCCGAGGAGAGACCTCCCCAGAGACAAGAGGAGAAGGGAGAGAAGAAAGGTAGCAGGCGAAGAAAGAGTTAACCCCAAATCACTCTTCCCCTAACCTGCTCCCCCTGACTAGAAAGCCCCGCACATCGGCAATAATCATTTGCTTACCTGAGCTTCGGGACGGTCGTATTATTCTTCCCTGAAAAACCAACCACAAACTGGGCGGGATCAGAGACTGGACTGGAGTTCCTTCAGGAACGCTAATTAGCAGGTAAGGTCTAATTACTCTTTCCTAAGCGTCCCGCCAGTCCAGTCCCTCTTCACTGGGATGTATCAGAGCTGTTCACACCTGGGAGGGGCCTGCAAGACCAGCTCGCAGAACAGCTTCTCCAAACCTAGTATACTCCACCACCTGGACGTCCAGATGGTAGTGCTCGGCAAAAGTGTGCAGGGAAGACCAAGTTGCCGCTCTACAGATCTCTAGTGGAAGTACGAGACTAAATTCCGCCCAGGAAGCAGCTTAGGCATGGGTAGAATGTGCCTGTAACCCCCTGGGACTGGTCCTCCCTTCAGCATATACACCGAAGCAATAGCCTCCTTAATCCACCTGGAAATGGAATCCTTAGAGGCCGCCTCTCCTCTGCACAGCCCTCCAAAAAACACAAACAACCGCTACGATACCCTGAATGCCACCGTGCATTTCAGGTAGCGCTTGAGCACCCTGCGCACATCCAGAGAACGGAGCCTCCCATCCTCTGGATCTTGACACTGCCTGACCAGGGAAGGAAGAGCTACCATCTGATTCAAATGGTAGGGCGAGACGACCTTGGGCAAAAAGGATGGCACCGTTCGCAAGACCACCTTCTCCTTGAAGAACGACAGGAACAGTGGGCGGCCCATCGAATGCACGCCTCTAAGACTGGATTCTGGCTGATTCCATTCTTCCTGGATCATCTGCCTAACCACCCGGTGGGACTGGAAAGACCCTTTGCTTTTTCCGGACTGCCTGAATCATCGGGTCCTCCAAGGATTCCTCATCAGCCGCAGCCCCCGCGACAATGTTGAGGGCCTTTAGAGACTCCCCAATTAGAGCTGGTAGCTCCTCACCGCAGAAAACCAGCACGATTCTCGTTTGTTCCTCTTCCAGAATCTCGCCTTCTTCCAGTTCCTCCTCGTCCTCCCCCAGCTCAGAAGCCTCTCCTTCCAGGTCTTCCGAGAAAGAGCAGCAGACCACAAACTCACGTCCCAGTCTGGGCCGCTTTAGCGGAGTGGAGGAGTGGCCTAGTGACTGGGGCAAGGTGCTTCAGGCCGGAAGGTCGGGGGTTCAAATCCCACTAGAGGACAGCAACCTTGGGCCGGAAGGACTGGGGTTTCTAGTCCCACAGGTGCTCCCTTTGGTCTTGGGCAAGCCACTTAACCCTCCATAGCCCATGTTCCCTGTAAAATAGTTATCTCCAAGTTATAATGCCCTGTTCAATGTAATTTCAGTTTGTTCAATGTAAACCGCACTGATGCAGAATAGCGCGGTATATAAGAGAATGTAAATAAATAAAAATAAATAAATAACCCCTTCCTCATCTCCCTGAGACCCCACAGCTTTCGAGGCCTGAGCACCTTGAGCCTCCTGATCAGGTGCTCCCTGCTGCCTTAGATGAAAGGCTTTATGCATTAACAATACAAATTCCGGGGAGAGGTCCCCTAGTACTTCCCCAGACAGGACTCCCAGGGGAGCAGAGGAACCAGGCTGACTCTGGAGAGGAGCTAGCTGTTCAGGGACCAAGGGTGATAGAGATTGCGTGCCCACGGATTCCCCTGACTCCTGAGACACGGGGGGGCAGGTGTTCCTGGGACATACTTGCCTGAATGCCCTGCTCCACAGAGGCGGCCTCTACAGCGCACCCTCTGCAGACCCCCACCTCAGATACTGTTCCCCGTCAAGTTCCGCAGAGTAGACACTGTGGTCTGGCTGCATGACCTCTGCCTTTACCCAGCCAAGCTCTTGTCCTAAACAAAACCTACTGTCTTTCTTTTTTTCCCTTAACCACTTTCAAAAAAACCAAACACCTTTAAACTCTCTTCCTTTTTTTTTTTTTTAAACTTCAGCAAACTCCACTCCTTTAAAACTCCTTGTTTTTTTTTTTTTTTTAAATTAAACAAAAAACCCCCCCCCCCCCCCGGGGCCTAACAGCCAGCCGAAAGCACTACCCACACCTACCTCCTTAACCGGGACTCACTGGAGGTGGCTGGCCTCACACTCGACCGCGGCCGGTGATCCCGCGGTAAATCACACCCTCCGCGGGAATCACCAACACACTGTGCCACTCCTGGACTGTGGTGCGTGGGCAACTCTCTAGGGACACCTCCTGTGCTCCCGAGAGACCTCCATGGCTGAAAAACAGAGTGGATTAGCCCTAAATGAAAATAAAAATATAGGAGCAAGGGAGGAAGAACCAGCATTTGCTGGAAACAAAAATACTGAAGGTGACACCTAGAAGAATAAAAGTAAGGTAGACTCACCAAAGCAAAGGAAGCTGCTTTTTCTTTTTTAATTTTTAAGTGGCAAAGTAGGCCCTCCAGTGTAGCACAGACTACACTGAAATGTGTCCCATCTGCTGGAGACAGAATATACTAGCTTAGTAGGAGCAGAATTGGCTCCTTGTGCAGCGACATCACCAAAAGCTAGAATGCTCATTGCTCAGTCTCCATCTGCTGGAAAGGAGGACACAATTCCCAGGAGTCTGGACTGGACTGGAGGGATGTTATGGAAATTAAAAATAAAATCTCTTCCCCAGAAAGGTGGTGTCCACGCATACATTTGATTTCAGGCACGCACAAACGTTCCAGTTTATAAATACGCACAGCTGCAGATAAAAGAACATGCACCAGTAAATCTTACCTCTACTCAAATTCCAACTCTGGGAATGGCTAAATTTATTCAATGTAAAAGAATGAACATTCATTCCTATGCATATGCTCCGGGTAATTTCATAAAACACTGTCTAGCCCCCAGAAAAGGCTTATCAAGTTACCCCCTTTATGAAAACCTAGATATACAGCTGCTGGTCCTGATTTCGGCTTGGAGCAAAAACTGAATTCCTGCTTTCCATACCAACCTGAGAGAGGTGTCCGCGATGATCTCCAAGCGTGCAGATTCCTAGAATGGCAGGGAAAGGGGAGGAGACACACTACCACTTCTATTTGAAAATTTCCAGCATCCATCTTACTCAAGAGATTGTTTTGAAGAGTCCCCAAGAAAGCTTTGGCTCCACCGTAAGTTCTCACCATGACAAATGATCTAAGTGGGACCCAACTGACTGATGCTACTTTGAGCACAGGCCAAGCAAATCCTGTCTGCCTATGGCACATCACAATCACCCTCCTCACACTAGGCAAATACATTTAATAATGAAACGGCTTCTCTTTTGGAGAGACCCCTCTGTCCTCCTGATGCTCCTGGGGAAATAAATACCACAGGTACACAGTTTTATTATTTCGTTTATGCTTTGGTTTCTTCCCTACATTCCTGAGCATAACATAAGGAAAGGAAGAGCTCAGGCCTCACAAGCCTAAAATTGAAAGAAATCCACGGTTCCACACCAAAAATATTTTTCTGCCAAGAAAGATTTTTTTATGCCAGCAATTGCAGTACTTTCAGCTTGATTTCTCTCCATTTGAAATGTCTCTGCAGCAGCTGGGTTGGGGGCCCAGGGCCAGCAAAGTTTCGGTCTCTGAGTGTTGAGCACCTCTGCTAATGATGCGTCTGTTTTCTCGGTATTTTCTTCTGACACTCTGGGCCGTGGGCTCATCTTCTTACCTCCCGCAGCGCCCCTGCCCTCCCTTCTGCTTCTTCTTTTTTGCAGGATTCTTTATGGGGAGGGGCGCCGTGACCTCCACCTGAGGCATCAGCTCCATGGGTTCTGCATTCGTACTCGCCTTGAAGGGCTCGAAGGGGGAGAACTTCATAGGACTACAGGGACAAGAAGGTAACATGCATATTAGAGCTGACAGACCTCATGCCGCAAGTGAGCTCTACCTTCTGTATATGATGAAATATCTTACACAGCCAATTACAGTTCTTCAGTCAATTGACATTTTTTGCATTAAGAGAATCTGCTAGGTCAGCTACAATCAATATGCACAGATCAGTCCCCAGTGCGAGGTGACTGGTGATTCTCAGACATGGACTGCTCAACATTTGCAAGGCAGGAGCTTAAAAAATGTATGTGGAACTAACTTTTGAATCCTTACGGGACAGTTATCACCATTAGTCATGCCTGGTTTTGAAATGAATGCACTGCACTGCACACACACAAATGCCTACTTTCAGGTTGACACAGCAAACTGCGCTAAGCTCTAGTGCGGCATTTTGCTTGAGATTTTGCTGCGCTAATCTTGCTCGCTGATGCAGAAAGCAAGTTAGTGCAGGAACATCTTCAGCTAAAGCACAGCGCAGTGGGCAGGCTGACTGCATGCAAACGAGTGAATATTTAATTGCTCCCAATGTAAAAAAACAGTGCTGAAACGTAGTGCAGTTTTTAATGTTCTCCCTACAGCAGCTGCCCACATGCTCCTGTCTCTGCACGAACAACTTGAAAAAAGGCGGTGCCTGATCCCATGCATTGCATCCCAGGATAAATCAATCCGGTGACTCAGCACTGTGTCCGAGGATGCACTGCAGGGGAAATTAGTCTGCCAAATAAGGCGATTTTTTGTCTTAATTGGCAGACTGACTTTATACAGTACATCCTGGGATACAGCACATGAGGTCAGGTGCTGCTGTTTTGAAAGATGACAGTTCTTCCTCTCACCGTTTGTGGTGCTGGAGGTGTGTGGAAGGGTGATTGTGTTGGAAGCCTTACTTTTATGGGGGGGGGGGGGGGGGAGGCAGGATCAGCAGTGGGGTCTAGCAGCCATTAGGGCCACCAATGGTTTTTTTAGGGGCAGGATCAGGGGATGGAGGGTAGGGGCCACTGGCACCTCCAATGATTCTGGTGCAAATTGAGGGGGGGCGCAGGGGATTGGGCATCATATCCTTTGTTGCAGGTTGGAGGTGTGGGGGTCTAGTGGCTACTTAGACTAGCTATGACAGATCAGGCCAAGGTCTGGATCTGCTTAGGTCATCTGAAACGGTGTCCCACGTCTCCTCAGATGACCTCTTTGTCCCTGGCTGCAGTAGTGCAGATTCATATGGGCAAACATTTCCCTTTATTTACACAAATTTTTGTGCACAACTAATTAGCATTTCTTTTAACTGGGTCTCCAAGAAAAAATGTTGCATTTTCCTTGTATTAGAAAGCCGTGAGCCAAGCTATAGCGCACGGCTCTACAGCGTAGGGTTTCTACATTGGCCTCGTTAGCTGGATTGGGCAAAACAAGCTACTTGTCACTTTTCGATCCCAGCGCAATGTGAAACTCTTTTCTACTTTAGTGTCTCCTCTTTCTCTTAAGATAAAAGAGCACAGGAATTCTTGAGGCTTCTTATTTGACAAATCCATCATTCCCCATAATGCGCCTGGTTCAGGGAAGGTGAAACTAGTCCACTAGCAGCACTAAACGAGCACATTAGACAACTGCTCAAGTGCTTTAGATCACCTCAAGAGACTTTTAAAGAGTGTTTGCAAATTAGCAAAACATTTTGTGCTGTGCTGGACCAGTGCGAGGGCATTAGCACCCTAGGCAAAACATCAGCCTTCCGGCCCCTTGCAATTAGCTTTTAGACCCCTACCCCCCCCCCCCTCCCCATTCCCTACTACTGTGATCATTAAATCACCTCAACATCATCCCTTCCAAAACAAATCCTACAAAACCCATATTTGGACATCACACTTTTAAATATTAAAGCTTTGTTCTGTAAATATATTCATAATGGTGAGAGTTCAAAAAGCCACTTCCAAAGGTAAAAACGGACTATTTGCATATTGCCCATTCTTCCTGCAGGTAAAATTAGGCACTAACGGCCAATTTTGTTTTGGCTTCCAGGACCGATTGCTTTGCTTTGACTGTAGCTGCTGTCCTAGGTGCCAGCCTAGTTTGCCTAGTGGTTGGACCAGCCCTAGAGCAGTACCTGTGTTTGTTCCCTGGCTCTCTTGGGCTCGAGGATGCATTTCAAGGAGTGGAGTAGCCGACTAATGGTTAGAACACTGGCTTGGGAACCCAGAGACCAGGGTTCGATTCCCACTAGCACTCCTTGTGGCCTTGGGCAAGTCACTTAACCCTCCACTGCCTCAGAAAAATCCAAGTTATCAATATCCCTGTTTAATGTACATTACCAAGTTTAAATTTCAATGTAAACCTCTTTGATTGAAGTGATAAAGCAGTATATAAAACCTGTTAAATAAAATAAATTTCTTTGGCAGCTTAATTTTCTCAGGAATAGATTCATGTTTATTCCAAGAACAAAACTGGGAAACAAAACGGCTCACTGTTTTTCAGGGTAAATATTGGACTTTAGTGGACAGACCACATTTACCTTTGAATCAACTGTTTACTTTGGTATACTGTACACTAAAAACAATGTGTGTTCTAACAGAGGCACCCAGGAACTCTCCAGAAGCACACAAATCCTCACGCAGAAATGTACACCTGCCTGATCCAAGATGGCTGAAAATGTGTGCATGTACCCAGGACCATTTCTCCAAATGGGTTAGTTTTGCGCATACCATGACAGTTAACCTCACTTCTAAGCCAGGGTATGTAGAGTATGATCTCAGTCTCTCAAATTTACTGAGAATGCTCGGCGTAGTACTTGCATTGTGCCAAAGAGCCTCCTTCTGGAGTTCGTAACATGTATGGGTAATTTATCAAAGTGTGCTTGGAAATTCTTCTTAATCAAGCCTGGGGCACTCAATATGATGGGAAATAACTATCTTTCTGCCACATTTTCTTGGTCCTTTAAAATGTTTTCCCTCTCCATGCAATTCACAGAATAGTCACTTGGGAGTGACACCTCTATAATCAATGCCATTCTGGTGGTGTTCTCCTTTACTATTTTATGTCTGGCTTGCTTGTATCCAGCTTTTTGGTCGGTTAGGGAGTATCCCAGGTGATCATAACCTCTTCATTCTCTGTAATTCTCTTAGGGCCATGATCGCAATGCTTTTCAGGAACAGTGATGTTGTAGTGTTAGAGTTTCCAGTGGATTAGGCAAGCTACTTTGGTGTGCCTTTCTGTATAGACATTTTCCACCATCAGAACTTCAGTCAGTTATGAGATGAGTCACCGTTTCCAGCTTTTTCTTACAAAATTGACTTGTCTGTTTTGCCAGTTTTTTTCAATGCTCAGTGTAAACCTTCTCATCTGTAATCCACTGTCCTGGGCTATAACTATCAATCTTTCATCCTTCGGTTTCAGTTCACCTCTCCTTAACCATTCATGTGTCCATACTTGATCAACAAAGGGTTCCTGGAGTAACACTTTGTATTTCCCACTGTATTTGTGCAGTTGCCACTTGTTTTCCTCATTTGCTGATCTAATTCTTTGAAGAGCCTTTTCTCCTGTTTTGAAAATTGTTGCTTCCTTCCCTGTGTATGACTGTGGATTCTCACTTATTCTTTCTAGTCGTCGGAACACTTGTCCAAGTTTGATGATGGAGACAGATTCTGGACGTTTACTTTCATATTTTAGCACTTTTGTTTATTTAGATCCCATGATGCTGTTAGGTGGCCTGGAGGCCTACGATAGTAGCTCTGTATGTGTAATCAATTTATGTGTTTCTCTAATTTTCCTACTCTAATCTGACCTTTATGTTATCTCCTCTCTATCCCTGTCCTGTTCTAACGATGGAGTTCTTTTTCTCCTTTTCCAAAATTTATTTTATCATAAACCGCTTTGGTTCTTAGAAAAAACGGTACATTAGGTACATTAATAAACAAATATAGAAGGCCTAGCCCCTCCTTCAGCTCTAGGAATGTACAGTTTTAGCATACTGATTCTTGTAAATTACCTCATGGGCAGGGAGGAGTTTTCTTGTATGGATCTTGAGCACCCAAATATCCAATGTGACTCAAGCCCACTCCCGATGAAACAGGCAAAGTCGCACCTCGGAATGGGCCCTGGAACCGTCAGCAAGAAGAGTGAGAGGTGGGAGGACAGGATCTCCAAGAGCTGGCCATCGCGTTCTGAAGATGCTGAGCGCCACGAAAGGGACGTCCACTGTTGTTGGAGGCATAGTAAGGCATAGACTGTCGACTGGCACAATAGCGTCATGTCTCAAAGTCCAGAACGCTGAACGCCTGGGCTAGGGTCCCGAGTCCGGTGCCCAGAGCCTCTAGCCTTATCCTTGGGCAGGTGCTGGGGCTTGACCTCACCCAGGTTCTTGACCAGCTTCTCCAAGTCTTTCCCAAAAAACAGTTCACCTTTAAATGGCAATCTGTCCAAATGGCCTTTCGAGGCGGCATCCGCTGACCAATTGCGAAACCACAGCCAGCATCGAGCGACATTCACCGCTGCTATTGTCCAGGCAGCTGAACAACGTAGATCAGACTCAGTCTGCAAGGAAGGCAGCCATGGACTCCGGCAACAGCTGGATCCAGCAGCAAGGCACGAGCTGCGAGATCACTGCAGGCGGCCGTTTGCAGGGCTAACATTGACGCAGAGAAGGTAGTCTTTAATAAGTTCTCCATCTTGCGGTCCTGCGGATCCTTGAGAGCCACTCCACTCTTGAATGGAATTGTAGTCTTCTTGGTCAAGCAAGGGAATTCACTTTGGGATACTAGAGCCAACGCTGAAGAGCCTCTTGGGGCCAGGCATAGATCTTCCCAAGGTGGCGAGCCGATTTAAGAGGCATCCAGCAACTCTCACTTTTCAGACACCAGTTGTTGCAGTTCTGGGAGAAAAGGAAAGGCTTTTGCCGGCGGCTGGACCCCTCGGAGAATAGGGTCCAAAGCAGACTTCTACGGAAGCCCCGCAAACTCCTGAATGCGGAGCTCTGCAGTGGCTTGTTCAATAAGGGCCGTGAGTTCCTCCTTACGGAACAGGCGTTATCACCCGTGACAATTCCTCATCCTCCGAGGGTACATACTCCCCTTCCTCAAGCCTTGAATCAGATGACAGAGTCCTCACTGCCTTGAGCCGTGTCTTCAGGGGAAATAGAGGTCTCCCAGTGTCTAGAGCAGCAGCGGCATTTGGCCCCATGAGCTTTCTTAATGGCCCCAGCCCGCTTGATCCCCGAAGAGGGCTTGCCTGCAGTCTCCGAGACTTGTCATGGTTCTGCTGCTACAGGGAAAGATGAGGGTACAGCTTCAATCTGGTGGCCCTTCCAAATGTCCCAAGCTTGCTGAAAAAGCGCTGCAAATTCAGTAGTATTGTCTTGCAATGTTTTGTCGGCAGGCTGAGGATCCCCCGAGATCAGTGTGAGCTCCGTGGGCCTCTCTTCCACCCCCTCTGTTGCCTGTGGCTGACAGCATTGGTGAAAGGGGACTTTGGGACTGCTGAGGCAGCATACCGCTGGACCTGGAAGCCTGACCAGGGCTGTGGCGTAGGAGGCACATATCTGGTCCACAAAGACCAGGCACTGCCTGCCACAGCCCAAAAACCACGGGGACTTGTTAGGCATCCCCACAGCACAGGAAAAACAACCGCAGAGCTTGAAGTACTCTTGACTGACAGTGGGATGGCGAAAGCAGGAACCCCCCGAATAAAATAACTGAAGAAGCGCTGAGGAATCAGGTGGGAATCAGGTGGGAATCAGGCCATCGGCCCGAAACGTGCTGTGGTGGGAATGAGGCTACAGGCCCGGAGTGTCAGCTTAGCAGCAATCACTATGTGCAGGCCCAATGCTCTGAGACGGTCACTGGCATATTCTCGCCGCCGTTAACCATGTGGTCCGCCTAGACCTGACAGACTGCGGTTGCCATGTGCACCACTGAAGCCTTAAGTTGTCTTTTTTTTTGTTTAGTTTGGCATGCCGCCACATAAGCCCCCGAGAAATACCGAAAGGGTAGATGCGCCGGTGTAGGCTTGTGATGCATGTCTTCCAACCTCAGGCTTTCAGGAGCAGCTGAGAAGTGCCTGAGAGGGACTGAAGCCTGCAGCAGAGGAGCTCCGATGCCTGAATCCATGCTTAACATAAGCCTTACCTCTTTGTTTTTCTAGCAGCCAGGCTATTATGTCCAACAGAGCCAGGTACCTTCTTGGCCCCCCCTGCACCACTGATCCACTGCCTGAGCTGCTGCCCCAGTAGACGCAGTCCCACGAGAGGGTGTCTCCTACACGCCCATGGACAGAATCACTGAGGCCCTCATGGCCTAGGACAGTCCCGAGAAGAGCTATATGACGTCAACCACCATCTGCTGAAACAGAAAAAACTGAAGAGTGCCCCTAGCTGCCCTGGATATAGTGCCAGGGATGATGTCATCACATTCTTCTGGTGTTTTCTCTGCCTCGCATCTGCTGGCTGGAGACAACCCTATGGTCTGGATTGGTCTAGCAGAGGCACTCTGGAAAGAGGATATTCTCCGGAGACTCCAGCACTGCTACAATATGAGCCACCTGATGGAGCTCTTACACAAAAGGTGGGACAAAGAAAATATAGATGGGCCCAGTATGAACAATGGTGGCAGCAGACTCATGAGGAAAGGGAAAGGGCTGGGGAATAAAGGGGGAGCCTTGGGAGGGAGAAAGACGAGAACTACAGGGAGGAGTGTGGAAGGGACTTGTCTAGACCCTAACCCAAGCATAAAGGGTTAGTAACCTGCTCAGCATTGAAGAAACCAACAAGGGTACCTGGGTATGAATAGCTAGGAGGCCCGACTGCTGCTATTGCAATTGCTGTGTGTATCTGTTTATGGAGTACGACACTGGCTATCTTTAAGTGACACTAATGTTTATTAGCCCTCAAAACTACAATCATCCGACCATCATTAAAAAAGCAAAACCTAGAACGCCTAGACCCGGCATCCTACAGACCCATAGCAAGCCTACCCTTCACTGCCAAGATAATCGAGAAGATCGTCCAGCAGCAACTACAGGAACACCTGGATCTCAACAACATACTTGACCCACAACAACACGGCTTCCGCCCTCTACATGGAGTTGAGACCCTCATGACCACACTGATGAACACTCTCCTCATAGGAACGCAAGAAAAACACTCTGGATATGCCACAATCTTCCTTGACATATCCACAGCTTTCGACACCATCTCCCACAACATCCTCATACACAGACTACGGACAATTGGGATCAAAGACACTGTACTAAAGTGGTTCCAATCATACTTAACAGAGAGCAATTAATCCGTACCAGCACCTCGACATCCCCCCCCATTCCAGCAACACCAAGGAGTTCCCCAAGGATCCACACTGTCAGCCATGCTCTTCAACATTTACCTTCAACCACTCTGCTCAGTCATACGCACTCACAACATCAGCTTCCACATATATGCTGACGATATCATGCTCTATGCCCCCATTAGAACCACGAACCCAACAAACACCCATCTATCAACATGCTTCACCGAGGTGTCCAACTGGCTACAAGCAAACAACTTATCCATCAACATAAAGAAAACAGAAGCCCTCAGTCACAAAAGACCCGGACTTCACACCACCTACACACCTCACCATAGGTACCACAAGCATTCAAATACAACCACAAATAAGATACCTGGGCATTATTATTGACCAAGCCCTCACCTTAAAGCAGCAAATCACCAAAACCTCCTGAACTATATTCCACAAGGCAAGAACAGTGCAACGTCTCAGACCCCTTCTTGAACATCAAGACTTCCGAATTGTGATGCAAGCCATGACGCTCCCACATCTGGACTACTGTAACATAATATACCATGGCCTTCCAGCCACGCAGACCTCTGAACAGCACTGAACACCACAGCAAGAATCATTCAGAGAGCAAAGAAAACCGACCACATCACCCCAATTCTGAAAGACCTACACATACTCCCCCTCGAAGCAAGGACTAAATACAAAGCCATCCTGCTCACCCACAAAGCCATCCATCAAACACAGAACTCCCAACTTCACACCCTACTGTCTCGACCAGCCCATGGCAGAACTACCAGACAAGCCTCCAGCAACTCCCTCACTGTCCCTCACAAAAGGACCAAATGCTCGCAACGGACCTGCAATCGAGCCTTTGAACTTTATGCTCCATCCTTATGGAACTCTCTACCGAGTTGTCTCCGAAACAATGCCGATCTACTATCTTTCAGAAAACAGCTGAAAACCATCCTGTTCCAGGAATACCTTAACATGACCCCCACCAAAAAAGCGCACTAACCTTTGATCTCACCCACCATGACTCCCCAACTCAAACCTGTACTAACCTGATCATGTCCAAAGTCTATCCTATGTTGAAATCATCAATGTCGCCTTCCCGGTGATGGCCCCGCCCTTATACTTAAATTCCACCCCCCCCCTTTTTTATGTAACGCCGCTTTGACCCGGTGAAAAGCAGGATATAAATGCAGCTAAATAAATAAATAAATATTGTGTGTTAATGTTGGTGGCGGAGGAATAGAACTTACAGAGTAATATTAATGTTAATGGGAGGGATTAAGGGACAGGATTAGCGATGAGAGGGTGGGAGGAGGAGAAGAGGGACTTGCAGCACCAAGAGGACTATTCTATGAAACCAGGATTCTAAGGCGCCTTGAGGAATGAGGTTCCGCTACCATAGGAACTTTCGATTGAAGCATAAATTTTAATTTTATTTATTTATTTACATTCTCTTTTATACCGTGCTATTCTCCATCAGTGCGGTTTACATTGAACAAACTGAAATTACATTGAACAGGGCATTATAACTTGGAGATAACTATTTTACAGGGAACATGGGCTATGGAGGGTTAAGTGGCTTGCCCAAGACCACAAGGAGCACCTGTGGGACTAGAAATCCCAGTCCTTCCAGCCCAAGGTTGCTGTCCTGTAGTGGGATTTGAACCCCCGACCTTCCGGCCTGAAGTATAATAGGAAGAACTGTGTATACAGGGGCTGTGGGGAGGGGGGGGTGTTCATTTGTGTAATTTGCTTCATTTGATTCATGTAAAATCTATTTGAAATAAAGGACAAGTTAAAAAACACACACACACACACACACACACAGTGAAACACTAGGCTTTTCCATAGCCAAAAGATTAGTTCTTCAAACTAAAACAAGTTTTATAAAAGGCTTTTGCTCAAATATATATTTTACAGTAGTTTATTTCATGTTTCAAGTTTTGTATTATCTTTCCTATTACACAAATTGTTTCAGCCACACATGAGGAACTGCGGCAAGGTTATCGGGAAAACCACTGGTGTACATTTGATGCAAACTTTGGACAGGCATAACCGCCCACGCTTAGACGTGCAGAAAATTATAGTATTCTATAACTTATGCGTAGAAAGGAAGACCCCCACCTATGCTCTGTCCTCCCCTCCCTTGCAATGGGACATGTGTGTGCTTATCAAATAGCAACTGTCTAAAATACACATAAGTACCCATTCATGTGCATGTCCTTTAGAATCGGGATTTATGCACATAAATACATAACTTTCCACATGCCCCATATAAAACTGGCCCCTCTAGGCTTCCCCCCTCCCCACGAAATAAAATCTAAGTTTAAAATAAAGTGAATTGATCGTACGCCGCCATTAGCAGCACCAAAATGCAATACCTCTAAATAGTGACCCTCCCCCTCCCCATATGCAAAGACATGCCATTGCCCCGAGCTCATACCTGACTGGAGTCCGAGGGCTGCTGTTGAGCCGACGTGGGGATCGGATCTTTGGCTGGAAGGAAAACCCCTCCTTAATACTCTCTAGTGCTGAAGGAGCGACATAGGTGAATCCCTGAGGAAAAAACACAAGACGTTGAAAGCTCTCTGCCGGCAAAGGTTCTGGCTAAGTGAAAAGCAGAACTAGGAGAAGCTGAAGCATCTTGCAAATTCAGATGCTTGGGCTATTGCTTTTCACTGCTGTGCGTTATAACAAGGAGCAATTAACTCGGAAGTGGATTTAGATTAAATAGAAATGAATAAGCCTTGGGGTTCACTGAAGTACATTTCTTTGGCATTTATAGGGGCTGTGTGAAAAGGGAAACTGCAGTAGGTCACCAGCACTATGGTCTGGGCAGCTCCTGCAAGCACTAAGGAAAAAGGAGTGCGTGTCACATTTTTGAAGCGTGCTAAAAAACAAACATTGCTCTTAACGCCCCAACTGATCCCAGCACGCCACTGTCACTTGACCCAGAGTAAGCCCACTGCTGTCAATTGCTCTTCATCCACTTACAAAACTACCAAAACACACCAAGGCTGTAAGCCTCAACTAGTCAGCGATAAGAAAACTAAAAGGAATATCACTTTCAATAATTCTGCTCAGATATATAATTCTAAAAGTGTGTCAATGTATTGCAAACTAAAAGTGCCTGAGAAATCAAAACAATGATTATTGTAAATTTGCTTAGAAAGTAACACCCTTCCTCTGTTCATTCCGAGCCTTTTCTATTATAACCCTGCCCACACCCTGGCATTAATATTAAAAGACACTGCGCACAGTGGCATGCCATCTATGCACATAAATCACAATATCCGCGTGATCTATGTGCATTTATGTACTACTTTGTTGTTGTTGTTAAGTGCTGTCGAGTCTGTGTCGACTCATGGCGACCCTCTGGATAGTTGTCCTAAACTGTGTTCAGTCTTCATTCAGATGGCTCATTGTTGACAGACTGGCACCCGTAGCTGCTGTTATTGTATTGATCCATCTCATTGCTGGCCTTCCTGCATACTTGAACTGGTCGCTATTCTATAAGTATATGCGTTAGCCCAATTGTGGGGGGGTGTACAGATGGAGTTTGTGTGTGGAGCTCACAAGTATGCAAGTAAATGATAAAATACTATAACTTATGCACGCTCTTTACAAATCTAAGCTCAGGCGTTTACATCAGCTCTAGGGCTGGGGTATGTGATCAGGCCTTACGATCCAACACCAGTTTGACTACTTGCGCTAGTATTTTATAAAGAAAAGTAGGAGCCTCCTTATACAAAACGACCCTCGCTGTGGTTAGTGCCCCCATTCAGGTCTATGGGAGGGATATTCAGCAGGGGCGGCTAGCCATCGCTGCTGAATTCTCACCCCAGAGCCATATCTGGTCACTGGTACTGAATATCCGGGTCGCTGCAGAACCTGGAAGCTGATCAGGCAGCAGCAATATTGAGCCGCTGCCCAGTTAAGCCTTTACCTCACTTTACTTTACCTGTGTGTCACTAACTGGGCAGCAGTGCTGTCGAAACACCCACGGCATGCCCCGATGCTAACCATCTATCATCAAGGCATGTAGCCGCAGCACCCGCGGATATCCAGCGCCACTCGCCATGTTAGTGCCGCTGAATATCCCTCCAGATTGCAAAGAATTTTGTCATGTTCGATGGCAATCTCCATTTTGTTTATAAACAGATTAAAAACAAAATCGGCAAGCGTCAACTGATTTGTGCTAGTGTGCAAAAAGAGAGATTTTACCCTCACAATGAGCTGGTTCCACTGCCCATGTTCCACAGGGCTTCTGTCTTCCTTTGCATCAAACACAAATTGCCCAGTGTGGCTAGATTTAAATCAGACAACTGGATAGATCTTTCCTTCACCAAGCACTTGTGAAACTTTAGGGAAGAGACCAGAAGAGATATTAAGGGAGTACAATGCTATACCCACCAGAAATGCCTGATTGGCGCTTTCGCTTATGGAGATGTCATCGGGGCTGTCCACTGGTGTCTGACGTGTAAAGCGCGTGTCAAACTGACTGACATCGTCATCTGATTGCTATAGGACAGAGGAAGAGAGGATTAAGGATTACTAGCACTGGGGAACAAGGAATATATATACTAGAGAAATCAAGAAGTACTTGTGCTATTAGTGGCAAGGAGAGGACGTATTATTACTGCCATCGGGAGGAGGAGGAGGAGAAAAGGAAGAGTATTGTTACTGAAGTAGCATAATTTTTGGAGGAAAAGGGAATTCAACTACGGTAATTTGCTATAATTAAAGTGCTTCAATCCTTGAAATTGGCTGTGCAGTTGGGATGGTCACAAAAACCAAATTCTGTGCTTTCCCGCACTCCCTTTTATAACTACAATGCTTACATTTTATTAAAAAGGGACAAAGGGTTTTCTCAGTTAGAGACAATGTCAGGTACAACTGATAGGAGTATCGCACTGTTTCATGCTGCCCTAGTCAAATTTCATTGCAGGTCAACCAGAACCAGAACCAGAACCAGGTCAAATTTCACTGCAGGTCAACCAGAATCTTACTGCTCTCTTAACACAGACACTCCGGCATCAGGGTCCTCTGTGGTATCACCGGCTGGGCGAGAACATGCACAATAGCACCGATTTGGATCAGAACATAAAATACTGGGTCTGACCAAAGGTCCAATGAGCCCAGCATCCCGCCTCCAATAATAGCCAATTCAGGTCACCCACACTCAACAGGATCCCAGTACTCTGGAAGTCAGTAGGTGGGGGAACGTCATGTCGGGGTTCTAGCAACCCTCCTTTTCAGATCATTGACAAGCGTTTTACCAGTAGAGGCTTGAAGGGGGGGTCAATCTTCCTGGCCAGCAGATCATCCCAGTGAATGTGACGAAAAAATGGCTGTTTCTAAACGAGAGAAAGGGATAAAGGAAATGACATACTGCAAACAGCAACAAGCATGCTAAGTTACATACAAATAAATAATGACTCTGCCCGACTGATGCAATACAATACTGAACCGTAAATTGGCTCGAGACCCACCGATGCATTGTCTTTGCCTGAAAGCTTTCTACTATCTGGATCAACTGAGGCCTTCACTTTCTGCTCCTGCCATTCTTCAACCTTTCACAACCATTAAAATTGACGAAAATATTCACATAACTGAAGGGGCAGCAGGGATTTACAGAGGCAGCTCTGGACACCAGGTGTTAAAGGGCATGCTGGTAGATGAGGAAGAAGGAATCTAACCACATTACATCCCCTATGCAGAGGCCTCCACTGGTTACACATCAGATTCAAGATAAAATTTTAAATCGTAATTCGTTTTTTTAAAAATCACTCCACCATCATGTATTTCTAAAAGGGTGCGGGGGAGGGGTAATCGGCACAGAGCAGCATTTCCAATCCTAAACAGACTAGATGAGCCATTTAGGCCTTTATCAGTTGTCATCTGAAATGGACCGACTTTGGGCACTTTGCATCTGATGATCATATGGTCTACTTTGCTGGAAATGAAAGACAAAGAAGAAATGATGTTGCATTATAATTAAGAAGAAACCTGCAAGAACTGTAATGAAATACAATGCAGTCAGTGAACGCTTAATTTATATTTGTCTGCGAGGAAAGCCCATCAAACAACTATAATTCAGGTATATGCCCCAACAGCAGCTGCAGAAGAGGAAGACATTGATGAGTTCTATGAACAAGTACAAGCTGAACTTGACAGAACATGCAAACAGGATATCCTGATAGTCATGGGTGACTGGAACGCAAAAGTTGGCAACAAAGAAGGCAAAGTGAATGGAAAATATGGACTTGGCAACAGAAAAACTGATAGAATTCTGCAAGATCAATGATCTATTCACTCAAACATCTTCTTCCAGCAACACAAACAGCGATTGTACACATGGACTTCACCCAATGGATTGTACAAAAATCAAACTGACTACATCTCTGGAAGACAATGGAAAAGCTTGATAACATCAAAAGAGACAAAATCTAGAGCCGATCGTGGTAGAGATCACCAATTACTAGTATGCAAACTCAAGCTAAAGTTGAAAACGAACAAGCCCACTTATGAATGTAGTAAAATATGACCTTGAGAATATACCAGTGGAATTTAAAGACTGCCTGAAAAATGTATTTGCTGCTTTAGATACAAATGACAGAGTTCCAGAAAGAGTTATGGGATGACATCAAGAAGGTTGTGTTGGAAGAAAGCGATAAGACTCTACATAAGGTGAAAACGCAAAAAAGGCCAAAATGGATGACTGAAGAAACTGAAAATTGTCCAGAAACGCAGAGAAGCTAAAACCAGAGAAAAAAGAGAGGCAATCACAGAACTCAACAAAGATCTCCAAAACATAGCAAGACAAGACAAGGAGAAGTACTACAATGACACATACAAGGAAATAGAATCAGAAGCTATTAGAAGATTAAGATTGGCTTTTCTAAAGTTACGAAAGTTAAAGAAAAAATTCCAGCATCGAATTGGAATGCTACAAGATGCTCAAGAATCCATGTTGAATGATGTTGAGAAGATCAAGAAAAGGTGGAAAGAATATACAGAGTCATTATACCATAAAGATCAAGTGGGCCATTTCAACCTGTACCTTATGAACACGAACCACTGGTGATGAAAGAAGTCGTCGAAGCAGCATTGAAAGCCTTCTCAACACACCGGGCATTGATAGCATTCCCATTGAAGGAGCAGTTGCAAAGGTTAAAGACTTACATCAAGCTTGGATGTTGTTGAAAAATACTATCTTGGAAGCCCAGACCAGCTGTATTCCACGCTTTAAGTGGCAGGAAGTCCAAAAAACTGCCAGCATGGTTTAAAGGTGAGGTCAGAGAGGCTGTTGTTGCCAAAAAAGCATCTTTCAGGAAATGGAAAAAAGAGCCAAACGACGAAACCTGGAAACAGCACAAGCACTGGCAGGTCAAATGCAAGGCATTGATAAAGAAGGCAAAGGGAGAATTTGAGAAGAAGCTTGCTGCGGAAGCAAAAACACGAAATAAAGATTTTTTCAAGTACATTCGTAGCAAAAAACCTGTGAGAGAGTCGGTTGGACCATTAGATGATAGAGGAGTTAAAGGGGCACTAAGAGGCGACAAGGAGATAGCGGAGAGACTAAATGAATTCTTTGCTTCGGTCTTTACTGAGGAAGATGTAGGGATGTTACCCATGACTGAAGTGGTATTTAAAGGTGCGGAAGAATTGAAGGAAATATCAATACATCGGGAAGATGTATTACAACTATTAGATAAACTGAAGAGTAGCAAATCACCTGGGCCAGATGGTATACATCCAAGGGTGTTGAAAGAACTGAAATATGAGATTGCAGACCTGCTATTAGTAATCTGTGGACTATCATTAAAATCATCTCTAATACCTGAAGATTGGAGGATCGCCAATGTAACATCAATTTTTTTTTTTTTTTAATTCTTTATTTTCGTTTTATAACAACAAAGGAAAAGGAAGACATACAGCTAAAAGACAGATACATAAAGTGTAATACATACACCAAAATAAACCCCTGCCACCCCCCTCCCCCCTGCTTCTTCTCTAGAAAACTAATCATTCCCGAAGCGGGCGTGTATTTACATTATTGTGTTACAAAACCTAACGGTGATCTGAAACATGATGAGTGCACATTATACAGGCAGGTTGGAACAATGAGCAGATTGTACATAATCATTAAGCATCTGCCACTTAGACAAGCAAGAGTGAGTTTGGGCATGGGGAATAGCTCTCCGAGGTATCTGCTCATATTTACTATATAAGCAGACGAGGTTCCACCATTCATTGACAGTAAGTCGAGAGCTATCCTTCCAATTCCTCGTGATTAAGCATATGGCTATACCCAGCATGAAGTCAAGGAGAAAGCGACCCTTCTTAGGAAGAGAGGGGACCTCCGCCACAGAGCGGAGTCCCACGATCTTCCAAGAGAGAGGTTCGTGGAGGTGCAAGATAAATTGAATACGACCCCAGACCCGCCCCCAGTAAACCTGTAGTTGAGGACATTCATAAATAACATGAGCGAAGGTTCCCACAGCAGTATGGCAAGACCAACACTGGTCCCTAGCATTTGTGTGCCATTTGGCTATTTTTTCTGGGGTATAAAAGCATCTGTGTGCAAAAAAGAAGAGGGTTTGGGTAACAGAGGCAGACCGGGAAACCCGCACTACTTTGCTCCAGAAAACGCTCCATTGCCCAGGGGTTAAAGTGGTTTGCAGTTCGCGCTCCCAGGCTTGTTGGGCTCTAAAAGTGGCCGTGTCTGTACCCTGACATAGTATTTTATAAAAGTTAGAGGCTACTCCATGTGTACTACTAATAGAGTGAACTATCTCTAATAGCCCGTCCTCAGTAGGGGCAGAGGGCGGCATAATTCGAGCACTTTTGAGACAGTGTTGAAGCTGCATCAATTGAAAGTAGTGTTTCGTTGGTACCGCAAATTCCTTTTGTAAATCAGAAAAGGTTTTCCAACGAGCTGCAGAGAAAAGCTGTTGGGGTGTCCAGATCCCCCTTGAGTACCAGGGTTTCCATGCTATCGTTCTATTTAGGACTTGAATTCTGGGGTTATTCCATAGCGGGAGTCCGTCCTGAGGACATACGTTCGGGCCCAGTGATAGAATGAGAGTGTTAAAGGCCGCGAGAGTATCGACAATCATTGGTGGATGGCGGGTGTCTACTTGATAGGACATACCGGGGAGATGGGTCAACGGAATTGGGCTACTAAGCTCCTCTTCTATGTCAAGCCAAACTGGTCTGCTGTCTGTTGAGGCATCTAGCCATCGGGCACCTTGCTTGAGTAGGAAGGCTTGATGATATCTAAGAAAATCAGGAAATCTGGTACCCCCACTTTCCTTTGCAGACTGTAGTTTTTGTTTAGCTATCCTTGGTGGCTTGCCCTGCCAGAGATAACGGACGAGAAGGCCCTCAATATCTTTATAAGTATGTAGCGGGAGTAAGCATGGCAGCATTTCTAAAATGTAGTTCACTTTGGGGACTATCATCATTTTCACAGTTTCTAAGCGGCCCCACCATGTAAGAGATAAAGGAGACCAACGATTTGTGAGCTCACGGACTTTGGAGACTACCTCTTTGGCATTAAAACTGATAGTGTCTTCTAAAGGAGAACAGTAATGGACCCCGAGATACTTCACCGTGCGGGATTGCCAAAGGAAGGGAAAGGCCTGCATGTCGGCCTCATGTACCCAGCGGTTCAGTGGGAATGCTACAGATTTGGTCCAGTTAATTTTATAGCCCGATAATTGTGAGTATCCGTCAATCAGATCCAAGACAGCTGGAACCGAATCGAGGGATACGAAAAGCATAAAGTCATCTGCATATGCAGAGAGTTTAATCTCCCTATGACTGAAGGGGACACCTCGAATACGTGCGGACTGTCTAATAAGGAGGGCTAGGGGTTCAAGAGCTAGATCAAAGAGCATTGGTGATAGGGGGCAACCTTGACGCGTGCCTCTTTGGAGATTAAATGGCTGAGACTTGATGGCATTTACACAAATACTGGCGACGGGTTGAGTATACATGACTTGGAGATAGCGGAGGAAGCCCTCCCCAAAGCCATACCATCGAAGAACTGCAAATAAGAAGGGCCATTCTAGACGATCAAATGCTTTTTCGGCATCCAAGGAAAGACCCACCCATGGATGATCTAGATTGGCAGCACTGGATAGCACATGGCACAAGGTCCGAGCATTGTCAGCAGTTGATCTGCCGGGTATAAAACCGCATTGGTCGGGGTGAATTAGGGTGGCCATCCTGTCAGATAGCCGGGTGGCCAAGATCGTTGCGAAGATCTTATAATCGGCATTAAGTAGGGAGATTGGACGGTAGTTGGCGGTTAGTAGCGGGTCTCTGCCTTCTTTCTCAAATACTACCACATTAGCTGCAGAGAAAGATCCCAAAGAGGATGTATCTACCGCAAGGGCAGTAAAATAGAGTTTTAGATAGGGAACTAAATCTGCACTGAACGTTCTGTAGAATTCGGTCGGGAGACCATCGGGCCCTGCGGCACGGCCCGAGGCTGTTCGTTTTAGGGCAGATTGGATCTCTGAAGTAGAGAAGGATTCATCCATCGCATCCCTATCATCTTCAGAAAGGGTCGGCCGCTGAATGCCAGACAGCAATCGCTCGAATGTCTCTGACGAGAACTCACATTCAGATTGATATAGGCAGGTATAGAAATCCCGAAAGAGCTCTACAATGTCGGAGTCTGTGGTCACTATGCCCCCTCCCTGTGGAACTCGAAGGGCCGCTACGCGTTTGGCTTCTTTTTGACCTTTCAAAGCGTTGGCTAAGAGTCGACCGGCTCGGTTATTTTCACGATAATATGTCCCTCGCTGAAGCTCAATACTCTTAGAAGCTGCAGTTGAGAGGATTGAATTATATTGAAAACGGAGACGCTGTAACCGAATTAATACACATGGGTCAGTACGTGAAGTTAGAACTCGTTCGCCTGCTTTTATTTGTTGGTCTAGTATGAGTAGCTGCTGTTTGCGTTGTTTCCGCAGGCGGATTTGATAGCTAGTGATCGTTGCTCGAATGGCCGCTTTGAAGCCCTCCCACCAAGCCCAATTCGCAGTATCCTGGGGTAGATTAAAATGGAAGTAATCCTGTATGGCTGCTCGAATTTCTAACTGGAACTCTGGCTGAGTTAACAGGGCTCTATCAAAGAACCAGGCCCCCGAAGTCCCTTGGGGTGCAGTAGTGTGTAGTTGAAAGGAAATGGCAGCATGATCTGAAATATGTTGGGAGTGAATCTTTGCAGTGTCCACCTGAGGAACTAACAGTTTTGATATTAGAAAGAAGTCTATGCGAGACTGGGATTTATGAGGGGAAGAGAAGAAGGTGAAGTCCAGCTCATTGGGGTGTAGTAACCTCCATAGATCAACTAAAGCAAGATCTTTGATCAGGGAGGTAAGCGTGGTATGACTCTTGGGGGGACCACTTGTCCTAGGCGGCTGTTTGTCAATCAGGGGATCAAGGACTAGATTGAAATCCCCCCCAATTATCAATGAAGTATTAGCAGAGGCCTGCGCAACCTGAGCAATGGTAGCAAAAAAGGCAGGGTCATCCACATTAGGAGCGTAAAGGCATATACATGTAAATTCAAGGCTACCTATCTTGAGATGAACTCTGGACCATCTACCTGCTGTATCTGAGCTAGTCGCAATAATAGTAGCATGCAAAGATTTCCTAACCAGTATGGCAACCCCACATTTCTTAGAAACGGCTGGGGAATAGGCGGCCACCATGTAAGGTTTAATATTAAGTTTAAGAGTTTCCTTCGAATTTAAATGCGTTTCTTGGAGCAAAATTAGGTCCGCAGCTTCCTGGCTTAGGTAGCTTAGGATTTTCTTCCGTTTTATCGGATTATTGATTCCTTTTACGTTCAATGAGAAAATCTTACATGGTGCCATCAAGCGGTAATAGACATTTTAGGTAAGGGCGCTTGAAAACATACAACATAATCAGAATCTGTGCAACAATGACATAATCACCGAGTATTCTAGCTAATACACCCCATATTGAAAAGTATGTACTAAAGTATCTTAGAGAAGAAGCAAAACCCCCAAAGAATATGGCGACCATATGTCTGCGGGAGGAGGCCCTAGAGAGGAAAAGAAAGACATGAAAAAAGAGAAAAGAAACACCAGAGTCCATAATTAACACTGTCTCTGATACTCATCGAGGCTACTGTGGGTAGATGGAGTCGGGTCACAGATATCCTCAAAAGTAAGGCAACAAACTGCCCTCGCCAGACTCTTGGCTGGGCTGCGGCAGATCCGATATGGCAGGTACAGCGGATATAAGAATACTTGCAGGAATATTCTGGAAGTCAGCGCATCAAGTCGGCCTCTTTGGAATCCAAAAACTCCGCTAGCAGATCAGGGTCCTCAAATGTTCTTGTCTGATTGTGAAGCGTGACTCGGAGCTTGGCCGGGTACATCAGGCCATAGCGTGCTTGTAGTTGTTGAAGCCTCGGCCGGAATTCCAGAAAGCGCTTTCGGCGGTCGACCGTGGGTTTAGCCAAGTCGGGATAGAAGGAGATCTTGTGGCTCTCAAACTCCATATGGCCCTTTGCCCGAGAGGCACTTAGAATTTGCTCCACGTGTTGATATCTCAAAAGTCGAAAAATGATAGGCCGCGGGGTCGTCCTGTTGAGCGTTATGCTTGTGGGTACACGATGAGCGCGATCGATCTCTAACTCTTTGGTAAAGGTGATTTGGAGCAGGGAAGGGAGGATTTTGCATAAAAACTCTTTCATGTCTCCCGATTCCGCTCCCTCCGGTATGCCCACGAGTCGTATGTTGTTGCGGCGCGCTCTATTATTGCCATCTTCCACTTCTTTCTGCAAGGCCCGCACCTGACGTTCAACTTTGTCGAGTTTGGACAACCGGGCCACATGGGAGTCCAATATGCTCTCCATTTTGTCCTGACGCGAAGAAAGCCCTTCTAGCTTGCTTTGCAGCACACCAAAATCTTCCCGCAACGCTCGGAGTGCTTCACCGTTTGACTGCACGAGGGTTTTGACCCCTCTAATCTCTGCGAGGATTTCCTGCTGCATTTCGGGGCCCTCGCCCAAGGCCAGCCCCTTCTGCGGGGACGGAGGTTCAGTTTTGGAACGTTTGCCGTGAGAAGCCGCTGGAGATCCAAATTCCAGGCGCGTGGGTTTGGTCCCCGCCATCTCACCAATGTGCCCCGGCAAGATCAGAGTAGAAATTCCAAGTATGTACGGTGTTAATTCAGGATTCTGAGTAGGCCTCTCGGGAGCCTCAGCGTTATGCGACCATCCCGCTGGACATCAGGCTCCGCCCCGTAACATCAATTTTTAAAAAAGGGTTCCAGGGGTGATCCGGGAAATTACAGACCGGTGAGCCTCACGTCAGTACTGGGAAAAATGGTAGAAACCATCATAAAGAATAAAATTACTCAGCACGTAGATAGTCATGGCCTAATGGGAGACAGACAACATGGCTTTAGACAAGGAAGATCTTGTCTTACTAATCTGTTATGTTTTTTTGAAGGTGTGAATAAACAGATGGACAAAGGCGAGTCGGTTGATATAGTGTATCTGGACTTTCAGAAAGCCTTTGACAAGGTCCCTCATCAGAGACTTTTGGCAAAACTAAAGAGTCATGGGATAGGAGGCAGTGTACTATTGTGGATCAGGAACTGGTTAAAAGATAGAAAGCAGGAGGTAGGGCTAAATGGCCAATTTTCCCAATGGAGAAAGGTAAATAGTGGTGTACCCCAGGGATCTGTGCTGGGTCCGCTGCTTTTTGACATATTCATAAATGACCTGGAAAAGGGAATAACGAGTGAGGTTATCAAATTTGCAGATAACACAAAACTATTTAAAGTTGTTAAAACCCAAGAGAATTGTGGAAAATTGCAAGAGGATCTTGATAAATTGGAAGACTGGGCATCAAAATGGCAGATGAAATTTAATGTGGACAAGTGCAAAGTTATGAATCTAGGGAAGAACAACCCAAACTATGGTTACACAATGCAAGGTTCCACATTAGGAACCACCACCCAGGAAAAAGATTTAGGCATCATTGTGGACAACATGTTAAAACCCTCGGCCCAGTGTGCAGCAGCAGCCAAGAGAGCAAATAGAATGCTAGGTATCATAAGGAAAGGAATGGAAAATAAAACAAAAGATATTATAATGCCTCTATACCGTTCCATGGTGAAACCACACCTTGAATATTGTGTGCAATTCTGGTCGCCGTATCTTAAAAAGGATATAGCGTTATTAGAAAAGGTTCAGAGAAGAGCCACCAACATGGTAAAGGGAATGGAAGGATACTCCTATGAAGAAAGGCTAAAAAGGTTAGGGCTCTTTAACCTGGAAAAGAGACGGCTGAGGGGAGATATGTTAGAAGTCTATAAATTAATGAACGGAGTGGAACGGGTAAACGTAGATCGATTGTTTACGTTATCAGAATATAGAAAGACTAGGGGACATGCAATGAAGCTACAGGGTAAACTATTTAAGACTAATAAAAGAAAATATTTTTTCACTCAACGTGTAATCAAACTCTGGAATTTGTTACCTGAGGATGTAGTAAAGGCTGTTAGTGTAGCTGGGTTTAAAAAAGGTTTGGACAAGTTCCTGGAGGAAAGGTCCATAAACCATTATTAAGAAGGGACCCAGGATATCAATGCTTGACCCAGTACAAGCACTGCGGAACCTGTCTCTTTTGGGGAAACTGCTAGGTACGTACGACCTAGATTGGCCACTGTTGGAAACAGGATACTGGGCTTGATGGACCTTAGTCCGACCCTGTATGGCATATCTTATGTTATATGTTCTTATGAAGTATTACAGCAATCGGATGAAGCTGTTACCATACTTCAAAGGCTCTGCCAGGAAATTTGGAAGACAAATTCATGGCCAACTGACTGGAAAAGATCTGCATTTATACCAATACTAAAGAAAGGTGATCCACTGACTCTGGAAATTATCACACAATCGCTCTGATCCCAGCAAGATTCTACTCAAGATCATTCAGCAGAGACTACAACCATACCTGGAACGAAAACTACCTGAAGTAGGGGTCCAGGAAAGGGCGAGGAACAAGAGACATTATTGCAGATGTGAGATGGATCCTTGAAAAGACTAAAGAATACCAAAAGGATATCCATATGTGTTTTATTGATTAAAGCAAGGCTTTTGACTGTGTAAACTATGAGAAACTCTGGGCCACATTAAGCAGCATGGGTATACCAAAACATTTGATAGTTCTCTTGCACAACCTTTACATTTATCAAGAAGCAACAGTTTGAACCGAACAAGAATGGTTTAAAATCAGCAAAGGTGTATGACAAGGCTGCATACTTTCCCCTACCTCATTAATTAGTTTTTTAAAATCCAGAATTTACACAAGTAGGTTACAAAACTGCCATTTACAATCGGCACTTACAAAACTTCATAAGCCGCCACGATGTTTGGAACACGATCCATTCTGAAATGGCTGCTCCTGTTGTACACGCTACAAACTAAATGTGCATCTGTTATAAAATAGTCAGGAAACTTTTTATGTACATACTTGAAGTCCCTTTAATTACTTAGACACCATATCCAAAATTGGCCTTAATATTTTCAAATCTTGTCACATATATTGTTTTATGTTTACTGTTATCAAGCCCAGTATCTTCTTTCCAATAGTGGCCAATCCAGGTCCCGTCAGGTTCCCAAAAGGTAAACAGACAGATTCCACGTTGCTTATCCTAGGGTAAGCAGTGGTTCTCTCTTGGACTATCTTACATAGTAACATAGTATATGATGGTAGATAAAGACCAGTATAGTCCATATAGTCTGCCCAGTAAGGTGGCTAGAGTTGTTGTAACTGCAGGTCTGTGCAGGACCTTCCCTCCCCCATGCCCGTGTTTAGGGTTGTACCTAAGTTTGCTTTGATTTCATCTTCTTGCTATAAAGGGATCCACTGTGTCTGTCCCATGCCATTTTGAATTCTGTCACTGTATTTGCCCCCATCTCGAGGGCATTCCAAGCATCCACCATCCTTTCAGTGAAAAAGTATTTTCTGAGGTTGCTTTTAAGTTTACTACCTTGCAGCTTCATCATATGCCCTCTAGTTTTAGTTTCCCATTCTTTGAAAAAAGTTTGTTTGTTCACTGATACCCTTTAAATATTTAAAGGTCTGTATCATATCTCCCGTGTCCCTCCTCTTCTTTAGCCTATACATATTTAGGTCTTCAAGTCTCTTCTCATATGTCTTCTGGCACAGGTTCCTAATTATTTTGGTTGCCTTCCTCTGAACCACTTCAAGTCTTTTTATATCCTTTGTGAGATATGGTCTCCAATACTAAACACAATACAAGTGAGGCCTCACCAACAACTTGTACAGGGGCATTATACCTCCTCCTTTCTGCTGGTTATTCCTCTCTGTATGCAGCCCAGCATCCTTCTGGATCTGTCTACCACCTTGTCGCATTGTTTCGCCACCTTGAGAGCCTCAGACACTAGCACTCTGAGGTCCCTCTCCTGATCCATGCACACCCTCTCTCCCCCTATTGCATATGATTCTTTTGGATATCTGCATACCAAGTGCATGACTCTGCACTTCTTCACATTAAATCTTAACTGCCAAGCATTAGACCATTCTTCCAGTATTGTTAGTTCTTTCCTCATGTTGTCCACTTCCTCAGAAGTGTCACTCTTTTGCAAATTTGTGTGTCATCTGCAAAAAGGCAGACTTTTCCATTCAGTCCTTCAGCAATATCACTCACAAATACATTGAACAGTATCTGTACCAGGACCGATCCCTGAGGCACACCACTATCCACATTCCTTTCTTCTGAGAGAGTTCCATTTACCAACACCTTCTGTCATCTTAATAATGGTTTATGAACCTTTCCTCCAGGAATTTGTCCAAACCGTTTATAAACCCAGCTAACTACCTACTTTTACAAAATCTGCCAGCAAGGAGTTCCAAAGATTATATATATATTGAGAAAAAAAATGATTATCTGCTTTAAATATACCACTTCGCAGCTTCATGGCATATACCCTAATCCTTTTATTTTTTAAAGGAGTAAGACAAAATTAGACTTACCTACTGTTGTTCCTTGAGGAACTCCAGTCCAGTCCCGCACCTCTGGGGTAGTGCTCCTCTTCCAGCAGCTTGGAGACTGAGCATGTCATCTTCTGATGACACCAGTACTGATATCGTGGGATCCGCCTACCATATTCAGTAACCGATTGACAAAGCAGACTCACTGGCGCAACAAATAAGTAGTCAAGCTTGAAAAAGGCCTACTATACTAAACAGAAATTTAGACAATTTAGAAACTTTTGAAAATTTAGCACTCCCCTCCCCGACTCCGATAAGAGATTCCTCCTTCCCCTCCCCCGACCGAAGAGACTTAACTGAAACTTACCCGAGGCCCCTACCATGGGCCCAGACATTCAACACCGAGTGTGAGATGGACCATCCCTTTGTCCCCCTCACCACCGAGAGAACCGCTTCAGGATCCCGATACCATCAACCGGTATTCAGGGTGAGATTTGGAACTGCACTGGAGTTCAAGGAACAATTAGCAGGCAAGTCAAATTTCATCTTCCTTATTGTTCCACCAGTCCAGTCCCGCACCTCTGGGATGTAGCAGAGCAGTGAAGACTACTGGGAGGAGCCTGCCAGACCAGCCTGAAGCACCTCCAGTCCAAAACAGGCATCCCCCCTGCCTGGATATCCAGGCGATAATGCTTCGCAAAGGTATCAAGCTAAGACCAGGTTGCCGCCTAGCAAATCTCCATCAGCGGCAAACTGTACTCTGCCCACGAGGCCGCCTAAGTCCTCGTGGAATGAGCCCGCAACACCATCTGCACCTGTTGACCTTGCAAGAGGTATGCCAACACGATTGCCTCTCTGATCCATCTAGAGATTGATCATTGGCCGTGGCCTCCCCCTGCATGGTCCTACAAACATTACTAAATAGATGATCTGATTTGCAGAAGGACACCGTCCTCTTCAAATAATGTCTCAGAACCTGCCGAATGTCCAGGCACCGCAACCGGGGGCTGACAGAGGTTAAACTCTAAGATCCCTAGAACCGGCAGGGACACCGCCTGATTCAAATGGTAGGCCGACACTACTTTGGGCAAAAAGGAAGGCACCGGGTGGAAAACCACCTTCTCCCTCGTAAAAGGAGAGAAACGGCTCCCGGCAAGACAAGGCCTGAATCTCCAAGATCCTGCACGCATAGCATATAGCCACCAGAAACAAAGAGTCAAATCCTTCAATGAGGCGCAATTCAATGGCTCAAAGGGTTCATCACACAGCGCTTCCAAAATCATATTAAGGTCGCACGGTGGAACCACCGACTGCCGCGGCGGACACAGAAGAACTGCTGCCCTCAGAAACCACATGACGTCTGGGTGCAACCCCACCGCAACCCACTGGACTTTACTGCAATAGCAGGAAAGTGCCGCCAGTTGCCCTCAAGGAACTTGCCACCAGGACCTTGTCAAAGCCAGCCTTCAAGAAGGCCAAGATGTCTGGTAGGGAGGTCGTGCTAGGCCGAATCTGCCGGTCTGCACACGACTCAAAAATGCGCCAAATACGAATATAGGCCAGAAAGGTAGAGCTTCTTCTTGCCTTCAGCAAAGTTACAATCGCTGGTGCCAAATAACCTTTCTTCAACCGAGCCCTCTCAAGAGCCAGGCCGTAAGCGAGAATAGACTTACCTGAGGCATGAGCACCGACCCCTGTGTCAAGAGATCCTCCCACACTGGGAGCCGCCAAGGGCAATCCACTAGGATCCACATCAGGTCTTCATACCACGGGCGTCAGGGCCAGTCCGGAGCAATCAGCACGACCAGTCCCCGATGCACCTCAATCCTCTGCACAACCCAGCCTATCAGCGCCCACGGGCCACTGTTGCACCAAGGCATCAAGTCCCTCAGACATCCAACTCCCTTCTTCTGCTGAAGAAGCGGCTCGCCTTGGCAGACTCAAACATTGCCATCAGATCCATGATTGGTGTGCCCCAGAGGCGTACCACCTGATCAAACACCTCCTGGTTGAGTATCCACTCTCCGGGATCCACCCATACTCGACTCTGATAGTCAGCTGTGACGGTCGACACCCGCCACATGTGCTGCCAATAATCCCTGGAGGTGGTCTTCTGCCCAGGTTAACAGCGCTTCCGCTTCCACCTCCAATGGTGCGCTGCCTGTGCCACCCTGTCAATTGATGTAAGCTACTGTAGTTGCGTTGTCAGATAGGACTCGCACTGCCTTTCCCTGCAACAAGGACTCGAAAGCTCAGAGAGCCAGAGCTACCACCCGCATCTCCAACCTGTTGATGGACCAACTGGACTGCCAACTGCTCCAATGTCCCTGTGTAATCTGACCTTCACTATGGACTCCCCAGCCGTACAGACTGGCATCCATCATAAGCAGTATCCAAGATGGTGTCTCGAGTGGCATGCCTTTCTCCAGATTCCCTGAACATAACCACCACCTTAGCGCCCTCCTGGCCCCCTGAGGGCAGGGAAGCTTGTGGGAAAGCGGATGAGTCTGGTGTGACCAGCACAAAAGCAGGGCCCTTGCCCACGGGACAAGCTTGAGCATGGCCGCCATGGTCCCCAGGACCTTCAGATAGTGCCAAGCCATTGGTTCTGTCATTCTCAAGAACTGTCGCACCAACTGCCGAAGCCCTCAAGCGCACTGTTCTGGGAGAAACAAACACTTTCTCCACCTGGGTATCGAAATACAACCCCAGTATTCGAGCTCCTTAGACGGGTCCAAGTTGCTCTTGGCCATACTGACCACCCAACCAAGACTCTGCAGGAACTGCACCACTCATTCTGTCACTTGCAGACTTTTGTCCCTGGACTTTGCTTGAATCAGCCAGTCGTTTAGGTACGGATGCACCCACACCGTCCTTGCACAAGGTCGCCGCTACCACCACCATCACCTTTGTGAACATCCGTGGTGCTGTCGCCAGACCAAACGGCAGCGCCCGAAACTGGAAATGTCCCATTGGCACCACAAAGCGGAGAAACTGCTGATGTTCTGGACATATAGGAATATGCAAGTACTCCTCCATCAAATCGAGCGACGTTAGAAGTGGAGTTTCTGACAGCCACTAGTTTGGACCACAACGTTTCCATGTGAAAATGCGGCACCCATAAACAGCAGTTTACATGCTTGAGGATGAGAATCGGACAAAACGTCCCTTCCTTTTTCGGCACCACGAAATAGATGGCGTATCGACCGCAGCCGCACTGGTTGCATGGCACCGGCACCATGGCACAGAGCTGCAAGAGCTGCGTCAAGGTTTCTTTTACCACCAATGCCTTGTGCTGCGCTTTGCAGGGAGACATTATGAAGGTGTCTCCTAGCGGCCGCACCAACTAAAGGGCATAGCCCTCACAAATGACCTCCAACACCCACTGGTCTGACGCGATTCGGACCCAGGCATGGTAGAACTCCTGCAGCTGACCACCTACGGGCTGCACCACCACCTTGGTCCCCCTCGCTTCATTGGGACTTCTTGGGCCCCAAGGCCGAGATGGAGGCAAAACCTCATCCCACCACTCAAAACTCCTGGCCTTGAGGGAAACCACCTCCTCTGAAACAGAGTAAAGCGTGAGGTCCAAAACCTCCTAAAGTCCCACGGCTGACCTCTGGATGCGAGAGATGGGCAGCTCTGCTTCTGCTTATCCTCCAGCAGCCATCCGCCCTTGGAGTCTCCCAAGTCAACCAATTTGTCCAGGTCTTCGCCGAATAGCAGCTTGCCTCTAAAAAGCAATTTGCTAAGATGGGACTTGGAGGAAGCATCCACCGCCCAGTTCCTCAGTCACAGATAGCGGTGGGCCGCCACCACCAAAGCCATGTTCTTAGAAAGACCTCTGATGAGATCGTAATGGATATCCGCCAGATAGACCAGTTAGGGGAGGCCTGACTCATCCTGCTGCTACACCCCCTGTGACCAGTGAAGGCAGGCCCTTGTTACCCAGGCTCCACAAATGAATGCCTGCAGCAAAAGGAAATTAACATTAAAGGCCTGCTTTAGCAAGATGTCCAACTTTCTAGCTTGGACATCTTTAAGCAATGAACTACCTTCCACTGGGATTGTCGTTTTCTTAGTGACCGCAGACACAGCTGCATCTACCCTGGGAGACCGAAAAAGCTCCCGATCCTGATCTGACGGCGAGTAGAGGTGTGCCATGGTTTTTAATCATTTGTCTGACCACTCTATGCACCGGAAAAGCCTTCTGTGTCTTCCACTGCGCTTGCAGCAATGGGTCCCCTAGGTAATCTTTGTCCGCTGGAAGACTTGTGGGCATATTCAATACCTTCAAGGATTCCGAGATGAGCACCGGCAACTCCTCCCGGCAAGAAACTCACAATCCGCGCCTGGTCCTCCTGTTCCGGAATCTCCACTGTTCTAACTCCTTGTCCACTTCCACTTCTGTCTCAAGATAGTCACCCCCCCAGGGGCTCGGACAAAGGAGACTGCTCTGGATCCTCCTCCCCGAACATTGGTTTCTTGGCCGGGGTTGCCCTGGACTCCCCTTCACGTGGGTCCACCGATCTTTTGTAGCTGCATCTTGGCACTGAGGGGCCCCCCACTGCCCCCTGCTGGCGCAAACAGAATGCCTCGTGGAGAAGCAGCACAAAATTTAATTTAATTTAAATTAACAGTCGCTTATATACCACAACTTCCAAAGATCAAGTGCGGTTTACATTTAACAACAAAATAACAGTCAGTTGTCTGTTTTACAATGAACGTCTAAGAACAGTGGAAATTAAATTATTTATTTATTTGGCATACATTTATACACTGCTCCTTCCAGTGATCAGAAGCGGTCCATCGTTGTACAAGACAGGGAGAGGGGAACAGTGGAAGGATAAACAACGAGAAGATTACAGTTATACAATTGATTGGCAAATAAATTACTGTTTAAACACCAGTATGGATTACAAATTATTGTACAAGACATGGGGGAGAGGACAAGATAAGGGGGGGTGATTAACGGCGGCACAATTACAGTTATATATATCATTGGCATAAATTACAGTTTGAACACCAGAGTAAATATACAACAGAGTCGCAATATATAAAGGCATGATAGGAGAATTTATAAACATATCGACATTTTGATCATCATGGAAGTGGACATCATATGAGCATTAGGTTCATATGAGGCTTAGGCTTTTGAGGTAGGTGGGCAGCATGGGAGGGGATTACAAAAAGCAGAATGAGAACTATATACAATATTAGGATATGTGTGCCTTATATGATGCATGTAAGGACCTTGTTTAATGATGAACTTATGTACATAATGTGTGAGTCTATTCAATAAGCTGGCCTAGGTCATATCAATTTTGCAACTGCAGGGAGAAAAACCCAAGGGGTCCCACTTTGCCACCTGCTTGGGAAGTACAGAGTCCCGGGATGGCCAGGGGAGCCGAAGGGGCCTGCTGTGGCGCCGGACTAGTACCGCCCTGCCTCCTGCCCCTCCCAAGATGGAGAGGGAGCACTGTCCAGTCCTGGCCGGTCCTACAGAGTCTGCTCCGTCATAGCAGCTTCCTGCGCACACCCCTGACAAATGCCTGTCTCTGAGACCGCCGCTCGTCGGGTACCACAGACCAGACACTGTGGTATGGCAGGCATATCTTAAAGTAACTTCACTGGCCTCCAAACAGACCTGAAGTCACCCCCAGAGTGTATCTGCAGTACTTTTTTTTTGTTTTTATAAATGTTAGTCGAGGAGAACTCACAAATTTAATCTGATTGCAGACAGCTGTCTCAAAACCCCTTCACCACCGAGGAATTAACAAGGAAGCCTTACAGACACAGTACGAGTGGGAAAGGGAGAGAGACTCCATTTACGGTAGGCCTTTCACTTCCTGTGCCACGTCAAACGGCCTGCCATGCGGTCACAGGCCTCTGGTGGTGCACAGGCTGCTGCAGAACTTCCTGCCCACACAAACATTTTCGGAGATGTAAACCTGCACCGCCCATCCAGCCAAGGTGTCAGGCACCTTACCGTGCTGCTTCCTGCACCGACTGCCTTTCCTAGCGCTCAGCCCAAATAAATCGTGGCTTCGCTGCTGCAGGCCCTCGTGGATTGTCAGTCATGCACTGCTGTGCTGAAGAGCTCTGGCGGCTACTTACCCGAAGGTAGGTTCAGGAGCCGCCAATTCCCTATCTCTCGCCTTCCAAACAGTCCGTGGAGGGGGGGGGGGGGGGGTGTCTCTCCTCAGATTAAGGTGACTCTCTCCTCTTCTTTTTCCTTTTTTTTTTGTTTAGCAAAGAAAAACAAAGTGCACTTTGGCACTAATAAAGGCAGATGGCTAAAAGAAAGATGAAAAAATGGAAATTACACTAACCTGGTAATTGTAGTTCCTGGAGGGTCCAGTTTAGTCCTCCAACATCGGGTAGTGCCCCTCCTCCTGCAGCCGGGAGACTGGACCAATCAAATCTTCTGTAGTATATATGCAGCAGGAGCTCCCAGAAGTCCCCAGTGTACTAGTAACAAAGCATACTTAACGAAGCAACACATTAGATTAATATACAAAATGACCTAATTAAAGAACAATTTGTTCCCCCCCAAGGAATATCCAACCCCCTCCCCAAACGAGGAAGTCAGAACACTGCATTGCGCCGGCACCGACGCCTCAGGAATCAAAACACCGCTCCCCCCCAGAAGTTCAAGAGCTGCCTGAACCCCCGAGACAGGGAAGAGCCTCTGCAAAAAACACGGCTGCCACCGAGGGACCGAACGGCAAGAGGAACCGTCTTAATATCAACCGTTCGGGAAAGGCGCGCCGCACCACATTAGCAGATAGTCGGGAGGGAAGGAGGACTAAACTGGACCCTCCAGGAACTACAATTACCAGGTTAGTGTAATTTCCATTTCCTGTTCGGTAATCCAGTTTAGTCCTCCAACATCTGGATGTAACAGAGCAGTTAAGACCGGGCGGGACCTTGCCATCCGGCGCGCAGAACCGCCGAACCAAAACAGGAATCCCGAGCCGCTGACACATCTAAGCGATAGTGTCTACTGAAAGCATGCAGAGACGACCAAGTGGCCGCCCTACAGATATCTGCCGGCGGAACAAGGCTATACTCCGCCCAAGAGGTCGCCTGAGCCCTAGTGGAATGAGCCCTCAGACCCTCCGGAACAGACCGCTGTTGCAACAGATACGCGGACGCGATCGCCTCTTTGAGCCATCTAGCAATGGAGGCTTTAGCCGCCGCTTCCCCTTTACGCGCACCCCCGAAGAGCACGAAAAGCCGGTCAGATTTCCGAAAAGACTCGGTAACCTTTAAATAACGATGGAGCGTACGACCCACATCGAGCCGGAGAAGACCTTTGTCTGTTGACCCGACAGATTGCGAAGAAAGCACTGGAAGAAACACTGCCTGATTCATGTGAAAGGGAGACACCACCTTTGGCAGAAAGGAAGGAACCGGACGGAGAACGATCCGATCCGCGGAAAAAGACAAGAAAGGCTCTCAACAGGACAATGCATGCAGATCTGAAATGCGCCGTGCCGAACAGATGGCCACAAGAAAAACCGCCTTCAGCGTGAGATCTTTCAGAGACGCCCTGCGCAGGGGCTCAAAAGGTTCACGAACCAGGGCCCTCAGAACTAAATTCAAGTCCCAAGGAGGAACGAAAACTCTGCGGGAGGGCCGCAAATGAAAAACAGCCGTAAGGAATCGGCGTACATCCGGATGAGCCCCGAGCAGACGACCCAAAACCTTGCCGCGGTAACACGAGATAGCCGCCAGCTGGACTTTTAGGGAACTAGCCGCAAGGCCCTTATCGAAACCATCCTGAAGAAAACTTAAAACGACGGGCACTGAAACCGTCGCCGCCCGGACTCCCCGCCGGGAGCACCAGTCTTCAAAAATCCTCCAAATCCAAACGTAAGAGAAGTGGACGTTTTCCTCGCCCGCAGAAGGGTAGAAATCACCGCGGGGGAGTAGCCCTTCCTTTTCAGCCGAGCCCTCTCAATGGCCAAACCGTAAGCGAGAATCGATCCACTTGGGGCATCCGCAAGGGACCCTGAAGAAGAAGATCCGGTAGAGCGGGCAGGAGCCAAGGAACGCCGTCGCTCAACCGGACCAGATCGGCATACCAGGGCCTCCGGGGCCAATCCGGGGCCACCAGTAACACACGACCCCGGTGGCTCTCGATACGTTGTATGACCCAGCCGATCAGAGCCCACGGAGGAAAGACATAAAGAAGACCGGACGTTGGCCACGACTGAATGAGAGCGTCGAGCCCCTCGGACATGCGCTCCCTTCGCCTGCTGAAGAAGCGCCCTGTCTTGGCTGATTGAAAGGTCGCCATGAGATCCATGATGGGTGGACCCCACCGCCGGACGATTTGTGCGTAAACCTGTGGGTTTAGCTCCCATTCTCCGGGGTCCACCCGCACTCTGCTGAGAAAATCGGCCTGGACATTGTCTACGCCCGCAATGTGAGCCGCCGAGATTGCTGGAAGGCGAGTTTGCACCCAGTTGAACAAGGCCGCCGCTTCTGCCTCCAGGGCCACGCTGCCGGTACCCCCTTGGCGATTGATGTAAGCTACAGTGGACGCATTGTCCGACAGGACTCTCACCGGCCGTCCGAGAACCAGGGTCTCCAGGTCCACCAGGGCTAGCCGGACTGCCCGCAATTCGAGACGGTTGATCGACCAAGAGGCCTCCAGGGGAGACCATTCCCCCTGGGCAAAGCGGGACTCGCAGTGAGCCCCCCAGCCGGTTAAGCTCGCATCCGTCGTAAGCGGAACCCACAGAGGAGGCTCCAAGGGAATCCCTCGCGACCACTGTTCCCTCTAAGCTGTGCGCATGTGCGCGCGCTCACACCTCGCCGAGTTAGCGCACATACTTTACAACAGAGCGCACAAAAATTACGGTTTTGATTCTGATAGAAAACACAGACGTTCTTAAAATTGAAAAGTTGTTGTGTTTCACAAGTTCTACAATATTTTCTAGTGCAATCAATGTGGTGTACATACTGTATTCTGACGTGTAGTCAAATTTTAAAGTATATAACTCCGAGTGTCGTTATGTGGCGCACAAAAATTTAACCTTCCTTCAAAAGCTGCACAGCTGATATTTTATGCGCACACAGCATACAGAAAATTAGAGGGAACATTGCTCGCGACAGGTTCTCGGCGGAGAGCCACCACCGGAGGGATCGGCGAACCGTCTTTGGGCAAGGCAATCTCTTGTTCAGCGAGTCGAACTGGTTGGACCAACGTCGCAGAAGAGCACTCTGCAGCGGACGCATGTGGAAGCGCGCCCAAGGCACCACCTCCAAGGTCGCCGCCATCGTGCCGAGGAGCCGCAGGTATCACCACGCCGACGGAGCTGGCATCCCCCGGAAGAGACGGACCAGAGCCCGCAACGCCAGCACGCGTCGCTCCGGAAGGCACACCAAGCCCCTTGCTGTGTCGAAGCGGACTCCCAGATACTCGAGAGCCTGTGACGGAGACAGACAACTCTTGCATTCGTTCACCACCCATCCGAGGGACCAAAAGAGATCCACCACCCTGCTCGTGACTTGCACACACTCCCGACTGGACTTCGCTCGAATCAACCAGTCGTCAAGATATGGATGGACCAGGATGCCCTCCTTGCGCAACGCCGCCGCGACTACAACCATTACCTTTGTGAAGGTGCGGGGAGCTGTGGCGAGTCCGAACGGCATGGCCTGGAATTGAAAATGGCCCCACGGGAGCGCAAAGCGGAGAAACCGTTGATGGGAGGGCCGGATGGGAATGTGTAAATAGGCCTCTGTAAGATCGAGGGATGTCAAAAATTCCCCTTGACGCACCGCTACGATGACTGACCGCAGGGTCTCCATGCGAAAGTGCGGTACTCTGAGAGCGCGATTCACGCCTTTGAGATCCAAGATCGGACGAAGGGAACCGCCCTTTTTGGGAACCACAAAATAGATGGAGTAGCGACCTGCGCCTCTTTCCAAGGGCGGGACCGGAACCACGGCCCCCAGAGAGAGAAGCCGATCCAGGGTCACGCGGATGTCCCGCGCCTTTTGAGCTCCCTTGCTGGGAGACAGAACAAACGAATCCGGAAGTGGGTGCGCAAACTCTAGGGCATAACCTTCTTCTATAATCTGCAGCACCCACCGATCTGACGTAATTTGGGCCCAAGAAGGAAGAAAGTCGCGCAAACGACCCCCGATGACCGGGTCTTCCTCTAGAGCCCGCCTCGTTTCATTGTGGCTTGCGATTAAAGGAAGAGGCCGAGGAAGAGGCGGCTCCGGAGAAGCCCCTTCCCGCTCCTCTGAAACCACGAAACCCTTGATGACGGGTTCCAAAACAACCGCGCTGCGAAGTCCACAGCCGGGAAAGAACGAAATCTGCGCGCATCCCGAAACTGGCCGCGCGCTGAGGTGGACGACCTATTAAGCTTAGGCTTATCCTCTGGAAGCCGACCACCCTTAGACTCACCGAGATTCTTCACCAACTTATCCAGAGCCTCACCAAATAACAACCTGCCCTTAAAGGGTAGTTTACTGAGGCGAGACTTGGAAGAACCGTCGGCCGCCCAATTGCACAACCAGATGGACCGTCGTGCCGCTACCATTGAGGCCATGCTATTAGCTAGGGAGCGTATTAAATCATAACACAGATCCGCCAAGTAGGCCGATCCCGACTCCACACGGGTAACGTCCAACAGCCCCTGTTGGTCCATACCGGACCCCAAGCACAGGTGCTGCGACCATCGCAAACAAGCTCGAGCTACCCACGCCCCACAAATAGAAGCTTGTAACGATAAGGCGTTGGTCTCGAAGGCTTGCTTCAACAAATTATCAACCTTTTTGTCCTGAACATCCCTCAGGGCCGCGGCCCCTTCAACCGGGATGGTGGTTTTCTTAGTCACTGCCGAAACGGCAGCATCCACCCGTGGAGACTTAAACAAGTCCCTGTCCTTGTCTGCAAGGGGGTAAAGACGATTTATGGTCCGAATCCCTTTCAAAGCGGATTCCGGTTGCTCCCATTCCGCATGGATCATCTGCTCAACTACTCGGTGCACAGGAAAAGCTACCTGGGCATCCCTGACCGCCTGAATGAGAGGATCCTCGAGACCCTCCTCCTCCAGCGGCCGCACCGCAGAGAGGTTAAGTGCTTGGAGAGACTCCGTGACCAAAGGTACCAGCTCGTCCCTTCGAAACACCCGAATGATGCGAGCCTGATCTTCCAGTTCTGGAAGCTCTCCGTCTTCTAACTCCTCCGCCTCAATATCCGGATCCCCCTCAGTCTCGGAATCCGGGAGGCAAAGGGCATCCTGATCCTGGTCCCCCAACCTGGGCCGCTTGACCGCGGGTTGGGAAGACCGCTGAACCCCCCCGCGGATGCTGGGGGGAGAGAGGCGGGCCAAGCCTCCGGCAAATGACCAGACCGGCTTAAGCGGAAGGCCTGATGCATGAGAAGAACAAAATCCGGGGAAAAGTCTATAGGCGACGCTACCATAGCCGCCTGCTGGAGCTCAGGGACCGACGTATTAGACGCCGGGCCCAGACCAGAAGGAAGGATGCTCGGTGAAGGGACACTGTCCCCCGAAAGGGAAGGGTCCCCGGGCACATGCTGTTCCTTAATTTCAATAGGCAGCTCCAGTTCTGAAGAAACTGCAGCACAGCTCTTACAGATTCCAGAGTCAGTCATTTTACCTCTGCGGGAGCCACAAATTACACACTGAGGTTTGGCAGCCATGCCAAGGCCACCTGCTCTCAGGGAAAAATAAGGCAACAGGAACAGGGAAGCCCACACCAAGGGGACTAACCTTATTCAATTCAGCACAGTATTAAATTTAAAACTTTTTTTTTTTTTTTTTTTTTTTTTTTTTACAGTAAACAAAATACTCCCCAGAATCCTAGGGGTGCCCTGAGCAAAATCGCCAGCAAAAGAAACCCCAAAAACACCAGGGAAACCCGTGCGCAAGTGTTAAAAAGTGCCCTTAAAAAGCACACTTTAGAAATCCAAAATGGCCACCGCACTTTTTCACCCGCGGTAAAAAACGGCGCGAAAATACAAAGGTACCCAAATAATATGGAAAAGAAAGAAAACGACCCTCTAATACAGGGCAAGCGAAAAAAAGCAGGAAAAAGTGCAATTTGGAAGCCAGGGGAGCCGACAGAGCCTCTGCCCAAGCAAAGAACAGAGAGCTTAAAACAAGGAAAAGTCCTACCAGCTCTGGGAACAGCAAGGAACTCAGCCCACTTCTCCAAGTGACAGGCAATGTTGCAGCTGGTATGGCTCTTCCCCGAACAGCCCTGGGGAGAGCTCAACCCAGGCTTCAGAGATTCCCAGGCAGAAAGGCAGGAGCCCAAGGCAGGTCTGGCTTTCCCCAGAAAGTCCCCTGTGTCTTTTTCTTTTTTAAAGATACAGCTACCTAGCAAAAGAAATAGAATATAAAGGACCAGAAATAAACCCCAAAAGAACTAACTAACTAGTGTTGCTCCTTCAAGTGTCACTTAGCGTGCCCAGCAGGGGCACAGAAGTCCTCCAGCTGCAGGGAGACTGGACACACTGGGGACTTCTGGGAGCTCCTGCTGCATATATACTACAGAAGATTTGATTGGTCCAGTCTCCCGGCTGCAGGAGGAGGGGCACTACCCGATGTTGGAGGACTAAACTGGATTACCGAACAGGAACAATAGATTAACTATCCTATTAATGCTCCTTAGTTGTTCCCCAGTGAGTCCAGTACCCTGTCTCACTATCTCTTCCAGCTGCTTGGAGACAGAGTATTGGATATGATGGGCGGCACTGGTGTCAAAAGATGACATGCTCAGTCTCCAAGCTGCTGGAAAAGATGCACTACCCCAGAAGTGTGGGACTGCACTGGAGGGACGATCAGGAATCAGTCAATTTGCGTCTACCCATTCCACTCCACTCAGTATTTTAAAGACCTCTTATCATATCACCTCTCAGATGCCTCTTCACCACAATGAAGAGCCCTAATCTCTCTAGCCTTTCTTCGCAGGAGTGTCAGTCCATCCTCTTTCTCTACAGCCTTTTTAAAATGCGGACATCAGAACTGCCCACAACATTCAAGATGTGGTCGCACCATGAAGCGATACAAAGGCATTATAATATCCTTTGTTTTATTCTCCATTCCTTTCCTTATGATTCCTAACAAAGTTACAAAAGTCATGCAAGAGTCTTGTAGGGGAGCTAACCGAACAAGCGAGTAGATTAGACTAGAAGTGTATCGAAGGGTTTTGGTTCTGCTTGGTTTTTTGGGGGTTTTTTTTTAAATAAAATAAAAATATAAACAAAAAAAAAGACCACAGACCACACATATTTGAGAAGCAGCTTGTGTAATGAAGTTTCCAAAGCAATGCACGTAATAAAATCAAAAACAAACTGATCTCAGATATCACTCAACTGGAAAGGGCAAAGAATTTTACCATTTTATGAAAAACTGGCAAATTTAGTTACAACTTTCAAACCCTAGGCATCGAATTCCACTAAGTGGGGGCTATGATGATACCTACATGCTGGCCAACATTCCCGTGAACCTTCTTCATCTAGGGAACCACTATTGATTCCTCAGTTGTCAACACCCGTTTTGGATAATTTCTCTTAACTTTGTTTGCCAAATAAGATGGCTGGCCCTCCCACAATCCCATAAATTAAGGATAAGTATTTTAAAAGCTTTAGTCCTAGCTTCCATTTATTTTATTTAGCTAGGCTTATATACCTCTTTTCACCAGGTCAAAGCAGTTTACAGGGAACAGAATGTTTTTTACGATAAGCATATGTCATAAAGAACAGAACAGTTACAGTGCAACAGTCAACAGTTTTGATAACAAAATATTAAGGCTTACATAGTATATATATATAGTAGAACACTATGTGAACGTTGAAACTAAACAGTTGAACATTTACAATTGTGAGTCTGTTTTGATAGTGTCATGTTAGAGGGGATGTTAGGTAGCAGGACCAAAATGTTCAGTGAATAGGTGGGGTTTCAAGTGTTTGCAGAAGGAGGGAAAACTGGTGATATTTCTTAGGGTGTCAGGTAGGGAGTTCCATAAGGAAGGTGTGTAGAGTTCAAAAGCTTTGTGGCATGTTTGTAGGTTGTATTTAGTTTTGGATTGCGGTATGTTAAGTTTGTTGATTGTTGTATATCTTCGTAGTTTGTTTATCGAGGGTTTCTGTAGCAGGGATTAGAAGCTGGTTTGCTGGTGGGAGGGAAGAGCTTTGTGAGTGAGGAGGATACATTTACATTTAATTCTATTGGTAAGGGGTAGCCAGTGTAATTGCTTTAGGATGGGGGTAATGTGGTCATATTTAGAAGTTCCTTGAATGGTGAGCAGCAGTGTGTAGCGCAGTTTGAAGTGGGAGAAGTGTGGACGGAGGTAGACCCTAGTAGATATTATTGCAGTAGTCTGCATGGGAGAGAGTGAGGGCTTGAAGTGCTGATCTAAAATCTATTGGTTTGAGGAGAGGACAGAGTCATTGTAGGGTCTTTGTTTTGAAATAGATTGTTCTGGCTGTCATTGCTACTTGGGTTTTGAAGGAGAGTTGCTGGTCAATAATGATTCCAAGGTATTTCCAGACAGACTGCTGCAGATTTAAAATTTGAGCCACGATCATCACACCAGCCTCCTCCATCCACGCCAACGGACTGATCGGGAGCCCGGAGGTAAGCTCTTCCCTGCTCCCCACCGAGACCTCCAGTCAGTACGGAGCTCCAGACAGACTGCTGCACTTCAAATTTTGAGCCACACATAGGTGCGCCTGTGCCTGAAGGCCTCGCCAGAGGGCCCTTAGGCGAGTAACACAGGATAGGATGCACTCCCTAAACAGACTACTGTACATACCTCACTGCACAAGCAAAGACAAGACACCCACGCTGGATCCTCTAAGACTACCCATCCAGACTACCCGGCAGCAACAAAAGGACTCACACGTTGATGTAAGTCACTACATTGATACTGCCCAGCAATAACAAACTGTATTATCTACCCTGTATCTCGCTGTAACCACACTCTCCCACCAAGTTCATGAGTTCAACAGACTACGTTATCACACCCCTAAACCACTAGATTGAACGCACCAAAAAACAACCAATACCTTCTCGCAGCTCCAACTGGCTATCTGCTGGAAGTAAATTCCTCTCAATACCAAACAGTAGACAAACACACCACCAACAAATGCATACATAGCAAGACGTTGTGCTAAAAAAATGACAATCCAAATAAAGACACATTCCCAGACCTGGCCACACTACAGCTACCAAACAGCACTCGACACCCCACTCAACAACATGTTACAACTGCACATCCTCATCTACTACCTGCCAGCCCTACATATCCTACCTTACACTACAAATTCCCTCCTACACCCCCACCCAAACCCAACTTCATCACCCATCATCCTCCCCCCTTGAACATAATAGCAGCTAACCTCCCTTCCCTCCAATCCCACAACACCTCATTACCATCTCAACACACAACACCCTACCCCCTGCCAGAACCAAACCCGTTACCCCAATACCCTCAACTGCACCCTCATCTACATTATTTTTATTTTATTTATATTCTCTTATATACCGCACTATTCTGCATCAGTGCGGTTTACATTGAACAAACTGAAATTACATTGAACAGGGCATTATTACTTGGAGATAACTATTTTCCAGGGAACATGGGCTATGGAGGGTTAAGTGGCTTGCCCAAGACCACAAGGAGCACCTGTGGGACTAGAAACCCCAGTCCTTCCAGCCCAAGGTTGCTGTCCTCTAGTGGGATTTGAACCCCCGACCTTCCGGCCTGAAGTACCTTGCCCCAACCACTAGGCCACTCCTCCACTCCACTCCACATGTGCTCAAAGAACACCACACCCATTAGAGACCTACAACCTGGACATCCTCTGCATTAAAAAATCATAGTTCACAGACACAATCTTTTAAAATCAAATACGACCTCCAAACTTCAGTCTTTTCCATTCCCCATGCACTCACAAAAAAAAAAAAGGAGGTGGCGACCTCATCCTCGCCAAATCTGACCTAAACCTCACCATGAAAACTGCTGAATCCACATCTACCCTCGACACATTCACAAAACAAACTCCTCAAAATCTGCCTTGTCTACCACTTCCCATCAGCACTAGCCAGTGACCTTGCCAACCTAATTCATGCAATCCTCAAGAACACCACAAAACACAAGGACTTCATCATGCTGGGAGACCTCAACCTCCAATCAGCCCCAAACAGTCGACAGCCTTCATGGAAGCAATTATGGCAATGGACCTCTCAAATAGTGAGCTCTCCCACCCACTGCAAAGGCAACACCCTGGTCCTCATCTTTGCCAGTAACAATCCCACCCACATCACCTCCCCACCTACAGTCCAAACCATCCCGGTACCCTAGTCAGGCCACAAGGTAGTAACTTTTCAGCTACCCCTCAACAACCGCTGCAAGTTCACAATCCCAATTCACACAGGAACTGATTCAGACAATTCCATAACGACTCCTTGCTTGCCCATATCTCCCTTGTAAAAAAAACCTCACCTCACCCACCAACAGCACAACAAACTGCCCAATCACTCCTCAACAGCTGGCAGACTACTTCTCTACTCACCACCCTCAACTATCAGCTCAACCAGACTCATCCCCATCATGTACCAAACCAACCCATTCATGGACCACCTTCGACACGATCTCACCTGAAAACATGGAATCATCATCTTTTCACTAAACCACCACCTCCTCCCCTCGACCCCTATCCAGTTAGCTGGATCAAAGTCATCTTACCAATCTTGCACATTTCTTAGTCAAACTCACCCACTGCTCTCTGCTACATGGATATCTACCAGCCTGTCCAAAAACCTCCTCAATTTGCCCTCTCCTAAAAAAGCCCCACCTTGACACCTCAGATCCATCCTCCTACAGGTCTATTGCAAGCCTACCATCTAAAATAATACAGAAAACAGTCCAAATCCAGCTACAGGATCACCTTGACAAACATGCCCCCCTCGACCCCCAACAGCGCAGCTTCCAACCTCAGCACGGAGTGGAAACCTTTCTAACCTCGCTCCTCAACTACCTCAAAGGGAACTCAAAACATCCAAGGATTCATCATGCTATTCCTCGACATCTCTGCTACGTTCGACACCATCAACTACAATACCCTCTTACAGTGCCTCCAATCAGTCAATCGTAATCCAGGGTACCATACTACAATGGTTCTAAAACTACCTCAACAACAGAACTCAGCTGATAAGAAATCGGGTCACTATCATCAACCCCATACACTCAACTGAAGGTGTCCCTCAAGGTTCCACTCTTTCTGCTCTCCTCTTCAACATCTAACTGCAGCCCTCTCTGTATCATCATCCAAGCACATGTCGTCAGCTACCATATTTAGGCAAATGACATCATGCTCTTCACATCACTCAACATCAATAATCCATCATTCCACGAACTCCAACCATGCTTTGCAGATGTCTCACAATGGCTATCCGAAAAACACCTATCCATAAACTTGGAAAAACAAAACAAAACAAAAAAACAAAAAAACGGAAGATCTACTCATCACCACAATGTCTCATAACTCCCCCCCCCAGCACCCTCAACAGCACATTCCCAAACCAAACCAGAAGTAAGGTACCTAGGAATCATCCTTGACAGCCATTTCACGCTGAAGTCGCAAATAGCGAATATAGTCAGAACAATTTATTACAAAACCCGCATGCTACAAACCTCTGCCCTCTCCTCACCCCATCAGACTTCCGCTCAGCCCTCCAAGCACTCAACACCCCATGCAGACTACTGTAACTCTATCTAATCCCACTAGAGGACAGCAACCTTGGGCCGGAAGGACTGGGGTTTCTAGTCCCACAGATGCTCCTTGTGGTCTTGGGCAAGCCACTTAACCCTCCATTGCCCATGTTCCCTGTAAGTATTAGTGTATGTGTCTCATATCCCTGCGTGTTAAATGTATCCCCCAATTGTGTTGTGACCGCTTTGATTGAAGGATAAGGCGGTATACAAAACTGTCTAAATAAAAATAAATAAATAAATCATGGACTCCCAAAATCAACACTTCAACCCCTTCAAATGGCTATTCATACAGCGGCATGGACCATTACACACACATCACTCCCATCCTCAAACAGCTCCACTAGCTCCCTCTGCAAAGCAGAATACTTTACAAGATCCTGCTAATGACTCACAAAGCCCTATCAGTCATCCACCCACCTCTGCTCCCTTTTTACCCCACAACAATCAAACAGATCACAAAGAACCTCCATCATGAATACCCCGATTCCTCCCCCCCCCCATGCTATAACAGAGTACCCAATAAGCCTGTGCCAGAGCCTTCAAATTTTATGCCCAAATTACTTGGAACTCCCTCTCGGCCATTATAAGAAACACCACAGACCTCCCAACCTTCCGCAAACTCCTCAAGACATACCTCTTCACCCTCCACTTTGACTCCTCCCCCCCAAAACCCCAACAACTGAACACCCCAACTACTAAGCACCACTCCTAATCGTCCCCTTAAACCCAACATTATACAAGAACATGACAGCTCTCACACGTACACAGTGATCATATCAAGCACTACACAACCTGTAGTTAATCCTGCCAGGCATCCCACCCCTGCTCACTGTACATAGTTACCTGTTATAACGTACAGTTACCCGTTATAATGTATATATATATAAAAATACATTTCAGCTCCGTTTTTACATTCATCTGGATATTGTTTACATGTTATATTGGTTGGGGGCATGAAGGAGATATCTCTTGTGATAAACATAGCCTCAGTCTTTTTGAAGTTAATTTCTAGGTTACTTGTTGAGAGCCAGTGGGTGACTTCTGTGAAACAGTCTTGAATTCATGTGTAATCCGGTTGATTGGAGTGGACAGTAAAGCATATCATCGTCAGCATATAGGTTGAAGGTGGATATTGTGTTTTTTTTATAATAAAGCAGAGGGGTTATAGGTATAGGTTGAAAAGGGGTGCAGATAGTGTGGAACCTTGGGGTACTCCTTGCGTTTGTTGGTAAAGTTTGGTGATGTTTGAACTCATCTTTATTTGCTGTTGTCTGTCTGAGGTATGACTGGAACCATTTGAGAATGATGTGTTGAATTCCAAATACTTGTAATCTTTGAAGTAATATATTATGGTTGACTGTATCAAATGCTGTGGAGATGTCCAGGAATATCAGGGAGGAAGGTTTGTGTGTGGTCTTGAATGCCTTAGGTTAGGGTGTTAAAGAGACAGGTCATTAGAGTTTCTACTCCATGCATCAGACGAAAACTGTGCTGTTGAGGATTAAGTAATAGTTTTCATCAATATGGTTTTGGAGCTGGAGCTGTACTGTTTTCTTGATAACTTTTGCCGGGAATGGGAGGCTGGCGATGGGTTGGTATGATGCAGGGTCTGTTGGGTCAAGGCTTGGTTTCTTCAGGGTAGGTTGGATGGAAGAGCGCTTGAGGCTGTTTGGCATTATTCTTTGTTGAAGTGCTTTGTTTAGCCCAATTCTAGCCAAGATGACAAATTCAGTTCTTGCTGCTTTGACTCAGTTGGCTGGGCATGGGTCAAGTGGTGAGGTGGAGATGTTTAGTTTAGTTAGTATATGCTCAATATCTTTGCTACTGACTGTTTGAAATGTGAGCCACCAGTTGTTAGGAATAGCAGAGGTGTGAAGGGAGGTGGTGAGATTTGGGTGGGGGGGTGTAGCTGTTTGTAGTATGCAGCTAATTGTTGATGGGTGGTGGTGGGTTGTGCTTTGTGGGTGGTTCTGTAAGGCGTTTAACTAGGATGGATAGTTCTCTTGGATTATTTTTTGCGGTATTGATTATTTTTGTATGATAGTCTTTCCTGGCTTTATCTGCAGTGTTGTGGTAGTTCTGTAGTAGTGTGAGGTAGCTGTTGCGATCTTCAACCAAGATGGTCTTCTGCCATTTCCACTCGATTTGTCTTAGCTCAGAGAATGTGAGTGCCAGGGTTTTTTGTGGATGTGATGTTTTTTTGGGAGGCTTTTGTTGATTGGGTGGTAGTTTAGCTGCAGTTCCAAGCACTTTATTCCAGTTGTCCATTAATATTGCAGTGTCCGACGTGTCTGTGGTTAGGTGTGGCAAGGTGTCCGAGAAAGATGTCCTTGTTGAAATGTCTGAAGCATTCTGTTGCTTGTTGGTGGTCTGAGTTATTGTTGATTTTAGGGGAAGAGTGAAGGTGATGAGGCTATGGTCAGTCCATGGCATAGGGTAGATTTTTAGTGATGGAGGGTTGTGCGGATTGGGAGGGTGAGGGTAAAGATAAAGATTAGATCCAGGGTGTTGCCTTTGTTGTGAGTATGGGATGTCACTATTTGGGTGAGGTCCAATGATTCCATGGCTGTGAGGAATGTGTCTGCTGCTGTGGCAGGTAAGGAGGGGAGGTTGAAGTCTCCGAGGATGAAAATGTCTCTTGGTTTTGGTGTGTTCAATGACATTTTCAGTTATGGTAGGTGGTCATTTGACGAGAGGGCAGGTGTACGGTAGCTGAGGATGATGTTTAAATACTTGTTTGTGATGGTGACCGAGTCGATTTCGTCGGTGCTGTTATTTGATAGAGGATGGAAATGTGGGTGTGATTTGGGTAGAAGCAATACCCCTCCCTCTTCTATTGTTTCTTAGACAGTGGAATAGTGAGTACCTTCCTACGTTGATTTGATTGACGATGACATTGTCGGTGTCTGTGAGCCATGTTTCAGTTATACCTAGCATGTCTAGTTGGTATGCTGTCAGTTAATCTCTCATAGTTTGGACTTTATTTCTTAATGATCTGATTACTTACTATTTGGAGTCTTCATTCACAGTTCTTGCCAAAGGGCCCTCTGGCGAGGCCCTCAGGTGCGGGTGTGCCCGAGGGAGCCAATGAAGTTTAATTAAAAGCAGAGGAGCCCCTTGTCTCCCAGGTCTCCTGAGAACCACTCCTGCAACGGTATTTTGCAATACGTAGAGGGTGGAAAAGCAATCAAGCACACTGCCAGAAGAAACTGTCTTGACTACATCCCTGCACACCGTTAAGAGGAGGTTACATGAATATATGATCAATTTTCAGCAGTGGGCTGACTGCATAAAGCTAATCGGATATCTTATTTGTTTAATTTATGCAAATTTTCACCACAGTAATCTGTTTAATCCACGACAATGAAAATCCACAGCTATCTGGTTAAATGTATAACTGCTACAGGTCCAGATTTAGGAGCTGGGTACTCACAGGCAACATGGGGGGGGGGGGGGGAGGGACAGGGGGTACCCTATCCCACCACATTTTCTCAAAAGGTGGAACGTAGGTTCCCTCAGAAATCATTAAGAGGGGGGGGGGGGGCGCAATGAGAGGGAAGAACACCTCTTCAGAAATCATTGTGGGGACGGGATGATTCCCAATACCCATGCCTAGATCTTCCTCAGCCTTCTTACCTGTGGGCCTGTCCCTGTCTATGCTGATTCAAGGTCAGCAGCATCAGCACCCCGGGCTTCCTTTTTATTTAACTAGGCTTATATACTCCTTTTCTACCAGTCAAAACGGTATATATCTTCCTTGTCCTCAAAGAGCTCACAATCTATGTTTTTGTACCCGAGACCACAGAGGGTTAAGTGGCTTACCCAAGGCCACAAGGAGCACCTATGGGACTAGAAACCCCAGTTCTTTTGGTCCAAGGTTGCTGTCCTCTAGCAGGATTTGAACCCTGGCCCTCTGGCCCAAGGTTACTTACCCCAACTACTAGGCATGGAAACTCATGTAACAGTAGGGCTTCTAGAGGGCTGGAGCTTGTGCGCTGGTTCTGAGTGTCCTCTAAGCTGTTATGGCTGCTGTCGCCATTGCTGTCTGAATTAGCAGCAGCAGCAGAAGACTACAGTGGCAGGGGCAGATCTGGATGAAGGTATGAGACTGCGTCAGAAACGCTCCAGCACCTATCAAATTTTGGCACTGGAGGCAGTTGCTATGCTGCCTAGTCCTAAATGTTGGCTTGATCTGCTATTTGTGTTGCACCATGTAAATGGACAAGTTATCCATCTAGTGGCTGAATATCATTGCTTAGAAAAGTAACTTTTTGCCCAGCACTGGAACATCCCTAACCCTGCCCCCACTAAACACATAACACGTTTGACCATTTAGCAACATAGGAATGGATTGTTTTTTGGCCATTTTCAGGCAGAACTTTAGTTGACAGCACTTATACAGTGAGCACACAACGTCAACCACAATGACCCAGTAAAGTGCTTTTGAAAACTGACCTCAAAATGTGCCAGACTAAAAGGTCCATCAAGCCCAGCATCTGGTCTCAGATAGTGGCCAATCCAGCTTACAAGTACCCAGCAGGGTCCCAAAGAAGATGCAAGGATAAGAAAGGAGATGCTTCAGTTTAAGGTGCTGGTCCAGGAAATGTCATTGTGGGGCACTGAAAGCAGCTCTTTCATCAGGAAACGGAATTCAGTCTGACAATGCTTCTGTTTTTTCTAGTCACCTCTCATCTAGACTATTGCAACCTCCTCTTTACTGGTCTTCTTCTGAATCATCTCTCCACACTTCAATCTGTTCAAAAAAACACTCAGCTGCATGGCTAATTTTCTGCCAATGTCGCTATGCTCATGTCACTGTTCCCTCTAAGCTGTGCGCGCGCACACATCTCGCCGAGCGAGCGCACATACTTTACAACAGAGAGCACAAAAATTACGGCTCTGATTCTGACAGAAAAAACACAGACGTCTTAAAATTTAAAAGTTATGATTGTAATTACTAGAAATTTCCTGCTTCATTTAGTAATCGTCTATTTTAATTTAATTAAAATCAATGTGGTGTACATACTGTATTCTGACGTGTAGTCAAATTTTAAAGTATATAACTCAGAGTGTCGTTATGTGGTGCACAAAAATTTAACCTTCCTTCAAAAGCTGCACACAGCTGATATTTTATGCGCACACAGCCTACAGAAAATTAGAGGGAACATTGGCTCATGTCACTCTTCTCAAGACAATTCATTGGCTCCATATCTGCTTCCGCATCCAGCTCAGTCTTCTCCTACTTACCTATAAGTGCCTTCATTTGGCTGCAATTCACTACCATTTCTGCCTTATCTCTCCTTACACCCCTCGTCTGGAACTCTGCTCTTCTGGCAGATCCCTTCTAATCTGTGCCAGTCTCTTCCACTGTCAACTCCAGACTTTGATCTTTCCATCTTGCTGCTCCTTATGCCTGGAACAAGCTACCCGAGTTGATACACCAGGCTCTATCTGTGGCCCTGTTCAAATGCAGGCTAAAAACTCACCTCTTCGAGACTGCTTTTGGATCCTGATCCCTTTAATTTCCTGTTCACCTCCTAGGTGTTTCCGCACCATTCCCCTAGACATATCCTGGTCCCCAGTTGATGTACTGTGCCTTGACTAGACTGTAAGCCTTTATCAGCAGGGACTGTCTCTTATGTGTCTCTGTACAGTGCTGCGTGGAGAAATTTCACTTACCGTTAATTTCCTTTCATGGAATACTGCTAGACCAGTCCAGACAAGCGGGTTATGCACCCCTGCCAGCAGATAGGGAGACACAGAAAAAAACTCCAGAGCTGTGATTGGTCAGGCTCTGGGTGACAGGCATACCCCTAGAGGTCCTATTCAGTAACTATGTAACAAGCCAAAAAGGCAACATCTCAGGGAAAAAACACAACTATGAACCCTTAAAAAGGGAACCAACTCAACCCGAACGAAAAACGGAAGAGGAGGATCAAATATCATTCCCAAGGGAAGAAGTCTGAAATGACTGCTTTGACACATTCCCAGGAAACAAACTCCGGAAGTGCTCGCGGAGCGTATGACTGTCAGCTGCTCTGCACAAGTACCAGTGCCTCTGACAAGCTGGGTGGGTTCTGGACTGGTCTAGCAGTATTCCAGGAAAGGAAATGAACGGTAAGTGAAATTTCTCCTTCCAGATCATACTGCTAGACCAGTCCAGACAAGCGGGAAGTACCCAAGCTAATTATCATCAGGGTGGGCAGTTAGAGCCACCGACAGCACCCCAACTCCGAAACAACTGTCCTCTCGGGCCTGTATATCCAACCGATAGTGCTGAACAAAAGAGGACAAGGACGACCAGGTGGCCGCTCAACACATATCGAGAGGAAGGGCGTGGGACCTCTCGGCCCATGACGTGGATTGGGCTCGAGTGGAATGAGATTGAAGCCCTTCTGGAACCGGCTGGCTTTGGAGAATGTAAGCCGATTCAATGACCCGACGCAGCCACCTAGCGATAGAAGGTTTGGAAGCAGCCAAAACCCCTGCATGGCCCCGAAAAGAGAACAAAAAGATGGTCAGTCATGCGAAAGGAATTGGTAACTTTCAAATAGCGAAGGAGAACTCGCTTGAGGTCGAGGAAGCGAAGACTTTTGCGCCTACCCGCACACTGTTCTTTAGAGAAGGCAGGCAATAGCAGGGGCTGATTGACAAGAAAAAGAGTAACCACTTTGGGCAGGAAGGAAGGAACCGTGCGAAGAGTTACCCCCTCAGGAGAGAAAGACAGATACGGATCCCTGCACGAGAGAGCTTGAAGCGCCGAGATTCTTCGAGCAGACGTGATTGCTACCAAAACCACTGTTTTGAGCGTCAAATCTAGAAGAGACACTTCCTCCAAAGGCTCAAAGGGTGGATTTCCGAGCACCCTGAGAACAAGTGCTAGATCCCAAGGAAGAACTACTGGGTGGACCGGAGGACGAAGCAGCTTGACCCCTTTCAGAAACCGAGACACATCAGCGTGGGAAGCAAGGGATCTACCGTGCACCGGACCCCGATAACATGTCAAGGCAGAAATGTGCACTCTAAGCGAACCGAGCGCCAAACCTTTAGCAAGACCGTCCTGTAAAAGGGCAAGAATATCAGGAATTGAGGTACACCACGGGGACAAGTGATGACGTGAACACCAAGCCTTGAAGACGCACCACACTCTCGCATAAGCAGCGGATGTTGAAGACCGTCACGCGCTAAGGAGGGTAGCTACCACCTTGGCGAATACCCCTTACGGGTCAAACGGCGGCGTTCAAGAGTCAAGCCGTAAGCGAGTAGGGAGCTGGATTTTCCATGAAGATCGGTCCCTGTCTGAGGAGTCCGGAGGGAGCTTCCAGCTGTAATGGCGACCCCCGTGACAGCCTTATGAGATCGGCATACCATGGTCTTCTTGGCCAATTCGGGGCGACGAGGACTACCGGCCCCCTGTGCGACCGAATTCGCTGCAGGATCCTGCCGATCATGGACCAGGGTGGAAAAACAAAGAAGCTGGTTTTCCGGCCAAGTCTGAGTCAACGCATCGATGCCGAGAGTCCCACGTTCTCTCCAACGGCTGAAGAACTCAGAACTTTGGCATTCGCTGTCAACGCCATGAGATCTATCGCTGGCGACCCCCATTTTTGAACTATCCTCTGGAAGGCTAGCGGAGCCAGTTTGCACTCGCCGGGGTCAAGGGTATTGCGACTCAGAAAGTCCGCCTTCACATTGCTGGTTCCTGCAATGTGTTGGGCGGAGAGAGCTTGGAGATTTCTCTCTGCCCAAGGAAGAAGAAGAGCCGTCTCGTTTGACACTCCAGTGCACTTGGTCCCTCCTTGACGGTTGATGTAGGAAACTGTGGTCGCATTGTCGGATAGTATCTGAACCGCTTTTCCGTGCAGAAGAGTGTGAAATCTCAGTAGAGCCAGACGTACTGCTCGTGCCTCTAGTCGATTGATCGTCCAGTGGGATTTGCGTGTTGTCCAAGCGCCCTGCGCAGTGTGAGATCGACAGTGCATGCCCCAACTGGACAGGCATCCATTGTTAGAACGATCCAACACGGAGTCTCTAAGGCAGGGGTCTCAAACTCAAATTGCTTTGAGGGCCAAATGAGGACTTGTAGAGTAACCCGGGGGCCGCACAAGACGCAGGCCTCATTTGCATAAGGGCATCATTTGCATAAATATTTGCATAATGTTACCATACATTAACTTTTAGTAAACATGCCTCTTAATGAGTGTATGGATAAAGAAAGACTAAAAGATTTCTACATTACTATAAACCAGTGCCAACCGCCAGGCACATTAGGAACTACTAGAAACACTGCTCATTTAGAACCCATAGCAAACCTGCCGTGTCCTAACAGCACTACCAGGACTCACAAAGCACCATACCCTAACTATCAAAAGGCAACATTGCAAATATTAAATCAACACATTTCAGAGAATAACAATACATGACCTACTCGGGAAAGAGAACAAGTGGCAATGTCAAATAGGAATTACATAAACAGAATACCTCAGCTCAGTTACACATGCATGCTGGGCTTTGAGGCAGGGATTTGGAATGGGAAGTCGAGGTTGGTGATGGATTGGAATGTTATTACTTTGAGAGGCAAGCATATGTGTTGACGTTAGAAGGAATAGTAACAGTAGTAACATGACAAAGTAAGGTAGGAGATTTTGTGGCAACATATTGAGCTGTGAAGATGGCGGTTTACCTGAGAGGGCGTGTTGTTTTGCTGGATCGGTGTCTGCAGTCCTCAGGTATACCAGAGGGAGGCTTTGGCAGCCACATTGCGTGAGATAGCAATTATGATGGTTTTGTGCTGGGGAGTGTGGTTTGGGGTGAAGTCATCTTATTGGTTGTGTCCTCTCGATGTCTCCCTCGGTCCACACCTAAGGGTCACGCGGGAGAGGCCCTCAGGTGTGGGCATGTCTGGAGGCACGGGCATGCCTGAGGTCACTTCCTTTTGAATATTGCTGTGTCCGGGTGTTCCGGTGGGCCTGATTGGCCTTGTGGAAGTGATCGAGGAGGGACTTTCCTTCCTGCTCACCTCCCCGATGCTGATCAGGCTTGTGGTGGCTGTAGCGGTATTAAGCAGCACCTGGAGGTTCTTCCTTTTGAATGTTGCTGTGTCCGGGGATTATGGTGGCCCTGACTGGCCTTGTGGAAGTGATCGGGGAGGGGCTTTCCTACCTGCTCACCTCCCCGACGCCGATCAGGCTTGTGGTGGCTGTAGCGGCATTAAGCAGCACCTGGAGGTGCTTCCTTTGGAATGTTGCTGTGTCCGGGGGTTCCGGTGGGCCTGATTGACCTTGTGGAAGTGATCGGGGAGGGGCTTTCCTTCCTGCTCACCTCCCCGACGCTGATCAGGCTTGTGGTGGCTGTAGCGGCATTAAGTAGCACCTGGAGGTGCTTCCTTTGGAATGTTGCTGTGTCCGGGGGTTCCGGTGGGCCTGATTGACCTTGTGGAAGTGATCGGGGAGGAGCTTTCCTTCCTGCTCAACTCCCCGACGCTGATCAGGCTTGTGGTGTGCATCGCGGGCCGCACAAAGGTCTCTAGCGGGCCGCGTGTTTGAGACCCCTGCTCTAAGGGGACCCCCTTCAGGAGGCTGCTAGAGGACAGCCACCACCGTAGGCTTAGTCTGACCCTGGAGTGAAGTGGAAGGCGAATCTGGTAGTCTTCCGAAACTGGCGACCATCGTGTCAGGAGAGCTTTCTGTAGACAGTGCATGCGCGCTCTGGCCCAAGGCACGAGATCTATGGTCACAGTCATGGATCCCAGGACTTGAAGGTAATGCCATGCTCGAGGCGAGACCTGTGCTAGGAGACTGAGAACTTGAGAAGTTAACTTGAGGAATCGAGGCATTGACAAAAAGACCCGACCTAAGGCTGTATCAAATCAAGCCCCCAAAAATTCGATCTCCTAGGACGGCTGAAGACAACTCTTGTCGCGGTTGATTACCTAGCCGAGGCTTTCGAGAAAGGCAACAACCACCGAGACTCTGCTGCAAGCCTCAGGGAGAGAGTCTGCGCGAATGAGCCAGTTGTCCAGATAAGGATGAACTCTGATGCTGCGGTTGTGTAAGGCCGCAGCTACCACCACCATTACCTTGGAGAAGGTTCGAGGCGCCGAAGCTAGACCGAAGGGCATCGCACGAAATTGGAAATGTTGACTGAGTACCGCGAATCGAACGAGTCACTGATGCCCCTCTCGAATGGGAATGTGAAAGAATGCTTCCGCGAGATCGAGGGAAGCTAGAATTCCCCCTTGCATACCGCTTGAATAACGGATCGCAGAGTCTCCATTCGAAAGTGTGGTACCCACAGACTGCGATTGACGCCTTTGAGATCCAAGATAGGACAAAAGGAGCCGTCCTTTTTTTGGCACCACGAAATAGACAGAGTAACGGCCTAGTCCTCTTTCCAATGGTGGAACTGGACGAATGGCATCTAAACGCTGGAGTCTGAACGAAGCAACATTCGCTGCCCATTGACGGAGCCAGAGCCATCTCCGAGCTACTGCCACCGGTGCTACGGAGCAAGTTGACAGCCGCAAGAGATCAGAGAAGGCCTCTGCCAGGAATGCAGCAATGGATTCTAAACGAGCCAACTCGGGATCACCTGGAAGCTGCTGAATCCATTGAAGGGAGGCCCGTGCTGCTAGACCTCCGCACACCCCTGCTTGAAGGGAAAGAGCAGACGACGAAAAACCCGTCTTTAGCAGACTCTCAACTTTTTAGGTCTTGCTGGTCGTGGAGTGCCGCTCCGCCCTCAACCGGAATTGTGGTATGCTTGGTGACCCCGGTCACTAACGCATCAACTTTCGGGTATGTCAGCCAACGGTCCAAGTCAGAGGGAGACCAAGGGTATAACTGACCAATACCATGTGCCGTACGTAGAGAGGACTCTGGAGAGTCCCACTCTCGAGATACCATATGCTGTAACTCAGCTGGAAAGGAAAAAGCTTTGGAAAGCTTACGAATGCCTTGTAAAATGGGATCCGGCTGCAACAGGGTTTGAGAACTCTGAGGATCAGGCGTGTCGGCTAGGCGTAGTGACTCCATCACCTGTGTAATTAGAGCCGGCAACTCCTCTTTCTGAAAGAGTCTGATATCTTGAGAGTCCTCGTGAACTGTCAGCGAAGAATCAGACGGAGAATACTCCCCATCTTCTTTCTCCAACGAGTCAGGGCTCACCTCCGAAGATTTAAAGTCTTCTTGAATATCCGTAGTGTCCCGCAAGCCACATGCAACATTCCTGGAAGGACGTACTGCTTTAAGGTCTGAGGATTTTTGGGACTGCTTGCGAGACCCCACCATATCCTTGTCTGCTATCGGGCAGGTGCTGGAGGTATACCAAAAGACTCTGAACGCCACAGGTGCCATGCCTGGCGGAAGAGTGTCAGGAACTCACTGTCAGCCAAGGCTGCTGTGGCTTCCAGCAGCTGTGGAAGCAAAATGGGAGCTGAGTCCTTTCTGCAGGAAGATCCTGCTGCAGAGGCTCTAAGGAGGGAGGAGTTAAGGTGCTGATGTCCCCAGCTGGTAGCGCAGTGGGAATGGAGGAAGAAGATTCTCCTGGATGCAGCATGCAGGTGGAACACAAGCAATCTATTAACTCCTTTTTCTTATTATTACATATAATACAGCTGTGCAGAGAAATAGGCATTGCAGAGGCTTAAACCTTTTTTTTTTGTAAAGAAAAATCAAGGTAGGCTTAGGGAAACAGAAGACTCTTCAAAGAAAAGGGATTTTGAAACTCCCTGTGCCTTCACAGCATGTTTAAATGTTTTGAAATGGCTGCCCAGAGCTGCTCCCTCCAAAAAACACACACTGAAGAGAAATCCCTCCTGATTTTCAAAATGGACGCCGGCACAGAAAAACTGCAAAATAAAAGTTTCCTAAGCTCTAAAAACCTTAAAAATGCAGCGAAATCGCTGGGGAAGAGGCAAGGAGTGCTGTTAGCAACTTAAAAATTCAAATCCTGACAAACCCTGAATCATCAGAAACGGAGGGGAGAAGGAAACTGTCAGTTATTCACTGGGCTGGTACAGAGGAGCTAAGTTCCCATGGAGGAGAAGAGAAACTTTCAAAGTCAGTGTAAGGTAATTACAGTGACTGAAAGGTAGGGAAATTAGAGTTTGATCCCTCTGCAGCCACTTAGACCCTCATGGCAGGGGCTGGAAGGTGTTTCTGGAGAGAAGGGGAGCTGCACAGACAGTGAAATCAGAAGCTCAAACCCTGCTGTATTGCTGATTACAGAAAATCCAGCTATTAAGGAGGGAAGCCTGGGAAACCCAGAGAAACACCTCTTGTGTGCTCTGGGTGCATCCAGGAAATAAAAATGAAGAAAAGAAAATAGGAACTTCAAAACCCAGTTTAACAGACCCTGATGAAACTGGAAGTGAAGGAATCAGGTCAGAGACAGACGGTCCCGATGCAGTTGAAATAAACACAGGGCAGCTGAGGCAAGTAAGAAAACAGTTTACTTACAGGTTCTCTCAGAAATGGACAACTGATCCTCCTGCTGATGTCTAAGCCCTCGTGGCAAAGACTCAGCGCTGCTTAAAGAAAATCGGGAGCTCTACTGAAGCCAGGCTCAGGAGCTCCACAAGTTTATCTGGGGAATCAAGTTGCTGGGAAACCCAGAGTAACACCTCTTGTGCACTCTGGGTGCATCCAGGAGCCTCAAGATACAGTGAAAAAGGAAAAAAAAACAAATTGTAGAACAAGCATGAAGAACACCCTCATCTGCTGAGACAGAGAAAATACTGAATAAGACCCCTAGGGGTATGCCTATGTCACCCAGAGCCTGACCAATCACAGCTCTGGAGATTTTTTCTCTGTCTCCCTATCTGCTGGCAGGGGTGCATAACCCGCTTGTCTGGACTGGTCTAGCAGTATCATCTGGAAATGCCTTGTAGTGCTATACAAATAAGCAGAGGTGTGATCACTACTACTACTACTACTACTAGGGAAGTTACTAAACCCAGTGGACTTTTGCTCTCGCCTCAGCTACCCTCCAATGTAGGATATATCACAGATAAGAAAAATGAAATGGTTAAAATCTTACTGAACCTTACCATGTTTGTTATGCATAGAGTATGTTAGGGAGCATTTCCAAGCAGGTACCATGCGTGTATTTGGAGGGGAGAATGAAATTAAATGGAAGAGGGTACAAGAATCCATTCTGTTGGTAACGGACTGATAAAAAGAATCTGTATACCATATGCGGTCGTCTTCCCAGCAGAGAGCAGAAGAATGAGTTCAGCTAACATGCCTTAATTCACTGTTAATGTGTGTTATTTTTGCGCAGATCCTGTATTATTCAGCGGGAACTAGTTACTAACATGTGTTAACTTTAGCGCATCTTAGTAACTAGACCCTAGAATGAGGCACAGAACTTAGAGAAACCGAAAAGTGCACCTGTATGTCAACTGCATCCGCCACGCCACCACCAAGCCTCTGTGCTGGATTCCTCTTCAGGAGCTGGGGAGGAAACATGAGAATAATGAAAAGCAAAGCACAGGGAGAGCAGAACCACGGCCAGAGAACACTGTCTCACCTCCTGTCGCTGGCAACCGACCTATGCACTCTCCCACGGTGCAAGGGCAACACAGGCCCAGAGCAAGCAAGTTTTCAGACGAGAAACCCTTTAATACAACACTTCCAACCACATTCAGATATCCACATGCCTTCTTTACCTCTGGGCTTTCTTCCTACATTATCATCTTTTTTTGTTCGTACATTTTACAGAATTTTCTCAATAAAACTCCCACACCATTAAAAAAAAAAAAAAAAAAAAAAATCTTCCCTCTAGAGTCCCTTCTTGGCACGGTCTGCTTTTTTTGGACTCTACAGAAGCAATTTTCTCACGGCCTGCTTTGCTGCAACGTCCATACACACTTTGTATCCAGAGCACATGCAGACGTTCACTTTGGAAATTGCCATGGGAACAAAAGTATTCTCAGACTTTTACTCCGGCTCCTTTTGCATGGAAAATTCCACACACAGGTTTTAAAATGCAAATCTATGTGTATTATTTTCCTCCCCTGACACCCCCCCCCCCAAGAATACCTCCTCTAAATGCATCTGAAAAGATGTGCAAGCAGTCCTCTTTAAAATGGGCACTTACTGCAGTACATAGCGTTTGAAAATTGCCTTCCCTGTGTATTAGTGCGACACCCGCATTGGGCTCTGATGCAGACCAACACAGTAACCCCTGGTTTACACAGGCTCATGATGGTGGAAAGGGGAACGCAGGAGGAGTTTGCAACCAACATACATGTATTGCACCTCAGCAAAAAAAACCTTAATGATCAGGCCTATATTAATTATTTACCAAATAATATAAAAAGGGAACATTCCCAGTGCTTCAGAGAGAGTAAAGGAAATATTTCCAGTTTGGGAAAGGCTGTGTGCGCACACGTGCAACTGGGATGCAAATGGGAGCATATACCCATGTGAGCGCGGGCATCCTTTTCTATATAGACATACGAGCGTCTTCACACAAGTGCACCCTGGCATGTGTCTATAAATGATCACAGTAGGAGGGGAATTTTAGAAAGTACTTTCCGCATGTTTTATATATGGAAAATGCCTCTTATAAAACTATGCAGCCAATACATGCATGAGAACATAAGTTGATAAGATCGCACATACATAAAAAAGCATGGTGACATGTTTACTAAGGCCTGCACCAGTAACATGTGTGGGCCACATTACTACATGGGGGACCAGCATTAACTTCAGGAGACATGCGCGTCCATTCCCCTGCAATTAGCTTGGGCCCAGGATGCAACACCACAGACATCGGCATGCAGGTGCACTTAACAGTGTCAATCAATGTGGCGTTAAGGGCATCTGTGCTAAGGGCTGCAAGTGCAGTTAGTGCAGGCTACCCATGCCCACGGTAACAACAATGCACCTGCAACGCCTTGATCTATTTCTGGAAAGGCGCGAGCTAAATACTACCAAGAAATAATAAAATTAATTCTGCCCCCGTCCCAACGTGGGCTGCTAGGATAGCATGGGATTTTCAGTGTTAGAGCATGTGCAGCACCCAAACTGCACGGTAAATCCCACGCTACGGGATAGCAGAGTTTAGTAAACATGCTCCACAGAGCACAGGCCCAAAGACATAGTTTGAGCAGAGCGGGGCGGGGCAGAGTAGGGAGGTATGCACGTATTTTATAAAATAGTTGACTACATACACACATTTACACCACCTCAGGAGCAGTTGTATATTTATGCGAGAAGGTGTGAGCTACTGGGACTATTTCTGCACCTTTACAGCTATTCCACGTAAGTGCCCTTTTATAAACTTAGCCCCTACATGTATGTCCATACGTACAGGACACCCATCTCCCTCCTGTACCTTTTTTAGAAGTTCCCGGGCGTCGGGAGTCAGGTACGGGGGGAATATGAGTTTTCCTTTAAGGATCCGGTCTATGGTTTTCTTGCGGTTTTCTGCAGTAAATGGCGGCTGAACAAGGAGGAAGTGGAGAAATCACTGTCAGAAAACATAACTGAGGACTCTGACCATAATACTTCATTGAAATTAGTTCCAGGAAGTCCCAGTCTCTTATTGCATTATCCCCCCCCTATGTAAATCACTTTCACACAGACATATAGAAAAGTGACCTTGACAAAAAATACTAAAATATTGAGGTTTCCCTTTACATCATAGAAGCCCTAAAATTCAATGATTCTGTGCCTCTCTCAGCACCCAGTGCATCCATAACTACCACCAGTCCATATTCCCAGGTACATTCAATATAGACCTTACTGGTGGTCTTTCTAGGTGCCTAATTTGAGGATTGAAGCTCCTACATCTCCAGATCGATAGGGAATTGACACTAGGTGATGAATCCTGAAATGAGTGTTGTATTCTTTATCTGTATCTGTACAGTGCTGTGTAGGCCTTGCAGCACTATGTAAATAATTAATAGCAATAGTATTTTTAACTGTGTGTTTGTTAAGGGGATTCTTAAAACATATTTTTTTAAAAAAGCAAAACCTATAAACCTCCTGAACCAAATAGAGTAATTCTAAAAAATCAGTGCCATCTTATGTTCTGAAAGGCTGGACAGCTTCCAATGAAATTGGAGTTCCTTGCCCAGGACTTCATAAACCTCTCCTGGTAGCCACCCAAGAGAAAGTCCAGTTTGCAGGATATTCTAATGAAGATGCATGAAATAAACCTTCATATACATGGCTTCCAGTTTGTGCAAAATTCTGTCACGCATATTTGTTGTAGCTATCCTGAAAATTTGATCGGTAGTGGAGTTCTCAGCTACGTTTTGGCAAGCCATGAGCTAATTACTTGCTATGGCCCACTGTTGAATGACTTTCAAACTTCCAAGTCTCCCCTGTGCTGCTCCCACTCTTCCTTAGCAGGAGGGTTGGTTTTCACCAAGGCCTTGGCTCAACGACATCGCCCTGGGCTTCAATTCTTGATTCTGTTTTTGACATCTACTTCCTACCATTTGGCCACTTATACTCTTGATTCTACTCACATGAAAACAATACTATCAGTAACTCTTCCCTTTCCACTCTGTTGACTCTTGACACTGCCTCAGGTTCTTACAGTTATGTCTCCAAGATGGAGATTCTCCTCAGCAGTAAAAGATGCTTCATAAGTACGTTTCTTGTGTTCCTTTTGTAAGCTGTATCTTTTTTTTTTAATTTTTTTAAATTAAGCCTGTTTTTTTGCTGCTCCTCTAGGCTTCCAGCTCTATCAGTACCAGCCCCTAATGAGACTACAACAGCCACTAACCGCATTGCTCCTATCCTTCATGAGTTCTCATCTCCAGTGTAATACTGTCCTACTGGTCTTCTAGGCGACTCCCGCTCCTGAATACCTCTGTCCCTTATTCCTCCCCATGTCTTCCTGCAGCCCTTTGGCACTGCTAGCGAAAGAGCTCCTTTCTCCATTGCTTCTGAAATCTAGCTCACTTTTAAATCCCAGTTGAAAGACTCGGCCCCCCTCCATTCTCCTCGCTTTTGGTTCATTTCTAGAGCCCACACTAAAATCCACCTACAATCTGAGGGTCAAGCTCTCACTGAATGTCCTTTGCATCTTGCTGTTCCTCGTTGTCCTTTCCTCAAAGAGGTATAATTTTTTTCTGCTTCCCATAATTAACTGTCCATAACCATTCTAGGACAATGCTCTATTGCAGGTGGGTCAAACTCACTTCAACGTCAGGCTGCATCAGAAAAAAAAGGCACTTTAAGCATGATGGAAGGGCTGCCCCCCTCCAAAGCTGTAGCCAACCTGAGGGGGACTGAAGACACGGCAGACACATGCATATATATTGAATTACGTAACAATTTTTATGGAATCTGCACAATATTGCATTGTAGGACCTATAGGTGCTGATTTTATACAGGAATTTTCACACGTATACGGCAGTATACATAACAGACCTACTATAAAATTACCTCATTCCTGAAAATACACGTGGGGTGATCAGCCACATATCTGTATGTGACTTCAGAGTAGCTGTGTTCAGGAGAACCTTGACTCAAGATTCATACATGCATTTCATAAAATGTGTCCATAACTTACTTGTTTATTGTAAAAAATACATGCACGCTTTACGTGTTAACATTCCTGCTAGGCAGAAACATCCGTGGCTTCAATCTAGCCACAATACCTGGCAATTTACCCCTAGTACTTTAGGAAGTCACACAAGCACCTTTGGATCTTTATGAACTAGGCACCGATGTGGCAGTCGCACACCCTTATACTGTTTAAACAAAGCATATTGTAAGCTGTACTCAGAGGCTGCCCAGAGTGAGAGAAGAAAACTTGCCGATCCTGTGAGCATGTCATACATGAGCGCCCCGAGGCTCCACCAGTCCACGGCTCTGTTGTGTCCACTGTGCACCAAAATCTCTGGAGCCCTAAAGAGAGGAACAAGCCAGGGTAAAGAGAAAGGACAGAGAAATAGAAAAGAGATCCTATGACACACCGCACACCTTCCATAACCTACCAAAATATTTGCAAGTGTCATTTATGTACCACAGCAGCCCAGCAGAGCCACACAATAATTCAAAGAGTGAGTAGAGAACCCCAAGGAGAGAAAAAATCCGCCTTTAACCCCCCGTACAAGGGGTGAAGCTTGCAGGGGTTCCTCTAAGGCAGGGTTGGGGGTTCTATTTATAGATAGCTGCGACAGGGCATGGGGGAGGAGGCGTTACCTCAAGAGGCTCTCTAGAGAAGCTCCGCTTTACATTTTCATGCACAGATGGAATGTATTTAGAAAACTACACTATTACCTACATGTATTCTATTGTCCCGCAAAATGTGTGAGTGACTGCTTCATCATGGATGGACTCCTTGCACAAGCCAAAGTCCGTCAGTTTTATGTGTCCTGAGAGAAAGAAGAAGATGGAGAGATATTTGTTCCTTTCCTCTATTGTCGCTTTTCTTCCCAGACAGAGCAGCAGCTGCTCTGCTAAGACAGTTCTCTGCCCTAGCAGTCTCTCCGTTCCTTTCTTCATTCAAATCAAGTCTAACCTTCTCCTCTCTGTCGCTATTGGTCCATCTCTCTCTCGTTTTCAGTGGTTTCTATATTTCTCTTCTTCTCTCTCACAGGGCCTTTTGCTGTGTCTGTTTTGAGGCTGCACTGAAGTAAAATTCTATGAGCCATCTAACAAAAAAAAAAAAAGTCACCAAGACATCAGCTTGGACAGAGGGGGAGGAAGAGGCCGCCCCCTCCTACCAGGGATGGGCTGTCATTTGCTTTGTTTAGCATGCATTAACTCTTCAGGCCCCTGTTTCTACACTGCATTAAGTTTTACAATTAATGTATGTCAACTACAAAAGCAACCCACGAGAGCTCCACAGTAATTGTTAGGGGAAATGCTGCCATTTGGGGAAAAGCAAGGAACACTCTACCAAAACAAACTGGGTATGTTGTTTGTAAAAAAGTAGAAAAAAAACTTATATCATTCACCAGAGTTTCTGTGTAAAAACCAACAGGGAGGTCTCAGAACTAACAGGCTTTCAACTGATTTATAAAAAACGTCTGTGTAGCGTTTGCCCTTTTGCATCAATGACTATCCCTTCTAGTAAACACAAGCAATATACAGAAGAACGCATCCACAGAACTTAGCTTTATAAACTTCGATCTGATGCAACCAATCTGGTGCCCCAACGACTCAATCTAGCGCTCTTCAAGTGTGTTTCACAACGGAGCTTCGTCAGGGGAATATTGCCAACACAAAGAAACAAACAGAACATTAAAACCTCATCTCTCTCTAACACATACCAATCCATATCTTATCTCAAGTTACACTTACCTAAAGAAGCAAATCGCGCTGCACAACAGAACAGACTTCGGCTTATCCTCAACATGGCCGATCAAACCTCAAAAACGCCAAGCATGCGGACTTGCAAACAATCCTATTCCTTAAATATACGTCGTCTATGACGTCAGAGATTCCCTAATTAGAAAAGCTGCACCCCTCAGAAGAAACATAACGTGATGCAGCAGCAGACACCTTGCACACAGCACAACATCTATAAAACATCAGAGATTCTACAATAATATCAAATGCATACCCCCCAGTTGATTTGCATATTCAAACCTTCTGGGACCACCGTACGCACACGGAAAATCCACCTTTGCTCACAGAACAATAAAAGTTTGCTCTCTTGTCTTTCCTTCCCCACCTATAGGATTGTTTGCAAGTCCGCATGCGTGGCGTTTTTGAGGTTTGATCGGCCATGTTGAGGATAAGCCGAAGTCTGTTCTGTTGTGCAGCGCGATTTGCTTCTTTAGGTAAGTGTAACTTGAGATAAGATATGGATTGGTATGTGTTAGAGAGAGATGAGGTTTTAATGTTCTGTTTGTTTCTTTGTGTTGGCAATATTCCCCTGACGAAGCTCCGTTGTGAAACACACTTGAAGAGCGCTAGATTGAGTCGTTGGGGCACCAGATTGGTTGCATCAGATCGAAGTTTATAAAGCTAAGTTCTGTGGATGCGTTCTTCTGTATATTGCTTGTGTTTACTAGAAGGGATGGTCATTGATGCAAAAGGGCAAACGCTACACAGACGTTTTTTATAAATCAGTTGAAAGCCTGTTAGTTCTGAGACCTCCCTGTTGGTTTTTACACAGAAACTCTGGTGAATGAGACGTTTTTCTGCTTTTTTTTTTTTTTTTTCACAAACATACCCAGTTTGTTTTGGTCGAGTGTGTTCCTTGCTCTTTATGATATTTTACCACTCTGAAAATTGACAGATATAGGATTTGGGGGAAAGTGGCGGCTGTGCCACTAACGTGGAGCTGTGGTTGCTAATGTAATGAACTACACCTGTAAAGGGATAGTTAACTCTTTCATGTAATTGACGAGTTAACGATGTCAGCATGAACTGGAAGACACACTCTTCACCCTCTTACTATGCAATTCTGCATTAAGATTTTAATGAGGCAGTTGACATGCTGCGTGAACAATGCACGCTAACTGCTTTTTGGAGCTCCACATTGTTAACATTACGTTACAGCCCGCACTGAACATCTTACAGTGTTAAATAAATAGGGCTTTAGTGAGCTAAGGGGTATGTTTACTAAACTGCACGAGGGGGCAGCAAAAGGTTCAGTGCATACCAGTAAAATTTACCGTATGTCAAAAACGTGGCTGCGCTAAAAAGCCCGCGCTTTGGATGGAATGCGCATGCTGTGGTTAGCGCGGGTGTCTTCGGCGTGCACTCACCAGCAATGTTGCACTTAGTGAGGGTACACTTACCGCCCATCAATGAGTGGTGTTAAATGCACCTGTGCTGATCGCACTAAACAGAATGAGTGTGGAGAGGGGAGGGTCCGAAACCTGTGCTAGCTACATGGGGACGTGCTAGGCATATCTTCATTTTTTTAACATGGGTAATACAATACCCCCCATGCTCATTTTTGGGGCAGAACGCACAGCAGGTACCCGTGTTTTAGTAATCATGCCCCTACATGTATTAGTGAATACTAAAGTGTTCTATTTATTTCATTACGTTTATTAGGAGCAGCACTAAAGCATCCCAGAGCACCTTACACTATATAAGCAACCATAAACTGAAGTAGATACATTAGTTATGCAAACAATAAAACAGCTTAAAAAACAGTTTCCTTATTGTGCCATCAGCCACAAAATTCATGCTAATGTGCACTCAAGATGCGATGACTAAACAAAAGGAAACCAAAACCAATGAAAATGTTTTGGCTGCTCTCATCTCCTATCCTGGGAGCGGGTGAGAGAAGCTGCCTGTCCCCTGCAGAGCCATGACAAAGGGTAGGAAAGATGGGCCACTAGGAAGGGATCCGAGCCAGTCAGACTGAACGCAGAGCCCGCTGAAAGTAACCCTTGCCTGGGGCATCGCTTTGGCTGGTGACTTCCCTAGTTCCCTGCCCTAGGGGTGAAAGGTAGGGAGGCAGCCAGCAGCCTCTAACAGGTAGAAAAAAGGTTGCCAGGCCTGGTGATGGAAGGGCGACTGAATGCCCGGTCCGTACCTTGGCTGTTGAGCATTATATTCTCAGGCTTCAGGTCCCGGTAGATGATGCCGTTGGAATGAAGATGGCCCAGTGCTAGTGTGATCTCACCCAGATAGAAACTACAAAAAGCAATACCCAAGTATTACTTATAAAGCGCTGCTAGACAAACGCAGTGATTTACATTCAAAGAGTCATTCCCTGCTTCTTGAAGGTTACAATCCAATAGGACAGACAAATGGACAAGAAAAAACAGCATACAAACAGAGTCGCTATTCAAGGCTCATTACATGTTTATCGGCTGTGGTGACTTTATTCATAACCTTTAGAGTAGTTACTCACCTGTAACAGGTGTTCTCCAGGAGCAGCAGGAATCAGTCCTCACATATGGGTGACGTCAGTGCCGACAGAGCCCCCATGCAGAGCATTTCCCCAGCTTTCAAGGAAAGCCTTTGGGAATGCAGCGCGCCTGCGCGGTCCCCTTCCCGCCCAAGGATGCCATCTTCCTCAGTCTGATGACATAGCTAAAAGACAGCAAAAATCAAAAATAAAGTACATGACTGCAACTCCAGGGGAGGAGGGAGGGTCGTGAGGACTGATTCCTACTGCTCCTGGAGAACACCCGTTACAGGTGAGTAACTACTCTTTCTCCAGGACGTCAGTCCTCACATATGGGACTCCCCAGCTCTAGGCTACTGGGAACCTGAGCTGAAAAAATGGCTCCCTCTCAAGAGCCTCAGCATCCGTGATAAGAATATCCTCTGAGAACGCCCCCGTATGGTAGCCCAACACAAGGGCCAGAGGGTAGGAGCTGCCTAAACCTTAAAGAGATTACAGAGTACTGCCTGTCCAAAAGCACTGTCCTTTCGGGACTCCCTCTCGAGGCAGTAGTGGGCCGCAAAAGTCTGGCATGAAAACCAAGTAGCGGCACGGCAGATGTCTGCCAACAGAACAGAGCGGAGATGAGCTACTGATGCGGCTTTTGCCCCGACACGGTGGGCTGTGACTCGACCCTGCAAGGGGAGGTCGGCTGCCCTGTACGCCCAGGCGATACAATCTGCTACCCAAGTGGACAACGTACGCTTGGAGACAGGTAACCCCAACTTATTAGGGTCAAAGGATACGAAGAGCTGAGTAGCCCTTCGATGCCCCTTCGTATGCTCTATCTAAAAGGACAACGTCCTCTTACAGTCCAGAGTATGCAAGACTGTCTCAGCCCTGCTGGTATGCGGCCTGGGAAAGAATGTCGGAAGAACCACCTCCTGGTTGAGGTGGAAAGAGGAGATGACTTTTGGAAGGAACTTCGGGTGAGTCCTAAGGACTACCCTGTTCCTATAGAATTGTGTGTATGGTCTATCAGAAACCAGAGCTTGTAGTTCACTCACACGTCTGGCCGAGGAAAGAGCTACCAGGAAGAGCGCTTTCCAAGAAAGGAATCGTAAATGGCAAGTAGCCATCGGCTCAAACGGTGGGCGAGTAAGTTGCTGCAAGACCACGTTCAAATCCCACTCAGTGGCCAGTGGACGAACCAGAGGCTTGAGAAGCAGACCTCTGAGGAAGCGGGACACCAAGGACACTGTCCCTTCACCGGTGAGTGGTGTGCTGATAGAGCACTGAGCTGGACCCGAATAGAGATAGACTTAAGGCCTAGGTCCGACAGGTGAAGTAGGTACTGCAGTACTACTGGCACAAGGCAGGAGAAAGGATCTTCACTGCGCTGAGCACACCGCATTGTGAACCTACACCACTTGAGGGTATAGGGCTTCCTGGTGGACTGCCTCCTAGAGGCCAAAACCACCTCCTCAACCTCCTTAGATAGAAGCAAGGGAGCCAGCACTATCCTTTCAGCAGCCAGGCCATCAGATTGAGGGACCTGAGATTGGGGTGCAGAAGGGAACCCTGATCCTGAGACAGGAGATCGGGTTGCAACCTCAGAGGGAATGGAGTTTCCACTGCCAACTGCAGAAGAAGTGGAAACCACGATTGCCTCGGCCATCTGGGGGCTACCAGAATGACCGAGGCCTTGTCCCAGAGAATCTTGAATAGAGTTCGGGCCACCAGGGGCGTGGGAGGAAACGCATACAGGAGGCCCGTCGACCAAGAGATCAGAAAAGCATCTGCTGCCACTCTCAGAGGATGTGGCTGTCTAGAGCAAAACCTGGGCAGCTGACGGTTCAGTGGACTGGCAAAGAGATTGATGGATGGAAGTCCCCATCGTAGAAAGAGCTGCTGAACCACCAGTGGATTCAACTGCCATTCGTGAGGCTGGAGAATTCTGTTTAGTTTGTCTGCCAAGACGTTCTCCTGACCAGGCAGATAAATTGCTTTGAGAAACATGCCTTGTTTATTTATTTATTTATAGTCTTTTCTATACCGCGCTATTCAGCATCAGCACGGTTTACAATAAACAATGAAATCTCACATTTCCAATAGTACTTTGTGTTTACAGATGAACAGGACATATAACTTGGCTAACAGGGGTAACTATATACAATTCACAACATGGTCATGTGCTCATTTTGGTTTCAGACAAGGGAGATTTGGGTGGTTTCAGCAGTTGGTGCTGAACTTCTATTGGTTTCCGGGTTTGTTTGACTGCAAAGAGCAAAGGGCCTGTGCCTCCTGACACAGGAGCCTGGAACCTGTGCCCCCTTGCTTGTTCACATAGAACATTTGCTACCTGATTGTTTATCTGAACTAAGACAGACTGGTGAAAGAGGGCATGAGAAAAAGTCTGTAGAGCCAAGCGGATTGCTCGCAGCTCCAAGAGATTGATTTGGTGTGTGGCCTCCCGAGGAGACCAGAGGCCTTGAGTGCACATGCCCTGGAAATGTGCACCCCAGCCCTTTAAAGAAGCATCTGTCGTCTGTGTGCTGGGGCCTGAAAAGGTACCCCCTGAGGTGGTTTGGGAGATGTAGCCACCACTGCAAGGAGTCCAAGAGTGATTTGGACACCCTTACTCTGTCTCGGAGGTCACCTGTGGCCTGCACCCACTGAGCTCTGAGGCACCACTGAGCCGCCCGCATGTGCAGACAGGCATTCGGGGTCACATGTACCATGGATGCCATGTGGCCCATGAGCTGCAGGAAGTGTTTGGCAGGGACCTGAGAATTGCTTAGGAACTGGTTAGCCAAGTCCATCAGTCTGTGGGCCCTGTCCTTGGGCAAGTAAGCCCTTGCCTGCAGGGTATCTAATCTTGCCCCTATAAAAACTCTAGGTTCTGTGAGGGGAGCAAAGTGGACTTTGCATAGTTTATGACAAAGCCCAGATGCTGAAGAGAGACAGTGCGAAGAGTGGCTTGCCTGGCCTCCTGGAGAGACTGACCCCTGATGAGCCAGTCGTCCAGGTATTGGAAGACAAAAACCCCCTGATTTCTGAGATAGGCCGCCACCACCGCCAGGCATTTGGTGAAAATCCTGGGGGCGGACGTTAGGCCAAAGGGAAGTACTCTGTACTGAAAATGGTTTCCTCCCACCACAAATCTGAGGTATTGCCTGTGGTCTGGATGAATGAGGATGTGAGTATAAGCATCCTTTAGGTCTAAGGAGCATAGCCAATCTCCCTGCTAGAGGTAGAGCAGCAACATCTCAAGGGTAAGCATCTTGAACTTTTCCCTCTCCAGAAACTTGTTTAGGTTTCACAAGTCTAGGATAGGCCAGAGGCCTCCTGTCCTTTTTGGTACCAGAAAGTACCTGGAGTAAAAGCCTTGCCCTTTCAGGTGGTGAGGCACCGGTTCCACCGCCTGTTCCCTTAGAAGACTTGCCAACCCCTGAAGGAGGAGGTGTCTGTGCAGAGGGAGTCTTGGAGGCTCCCCTGGGAAGTAGGAGGGGGGTATCTGGTGGAAGTGGAGCATGTAGCCTTATTGGACTATGCTGAGAACCCAGGTATCCCCTGTGATGGCTGGCCACCTGTAGGCGTACAGGGTCAGCCGACCTCCTGTGCTGAGTGGAGCCAGCTGTGGGAATCAAAACCCCGCTCCCTGCTATGCAGGAGCCGGAGCTGGCGGCTTGGGGGTCTTCTGCCTATAGGACCCATGCCCCTGCCCCTTGGCCTGCTGACCCTGTTGGGGAGCTGGAGAAGCCTGATAATGAGGGTAGGATTTGTAGGTAGCACCCTTCCTCGGGAAAAAGGACTTTTTCCCCGAGCCCTTCTTTTTCTGAAAAGGAGCAGAAGTACATGCCCATGTACAGCTGGTATATGTCTGGACACGGCAAGACAGCATAGAGCCCTGGAAGCACTTTCTACTGAGGGCATCCAGGTTCTGGGCCTCCCGGCCGGGGGGCACCAAGGACTGCATCTTCTGACTCTTCAGACGGTGCATGGCTGATTCCACAACCATGGAGTGGTGTGGTAGCTGCACCTTTTGGAACCCAGGGCTCTTACGGACTCGATAAATAGAAATTGACCTGTTTGCTAAGAACCAGTGCCGAGGCCGGTGCCTCCCACATACAGAAGCGCAGCCGTTCCAGCATTGGAGGAACCGGTACAGTAAAGGCTTGCTTCGGAGGAAAGTCATACTGGAGGGCATCAAGCTCCTCGGCTCGAGGCTCCTCATCGGCGTCCACAGGGAAGGCCAGGGCCTTGGCCATGTCCCTCACGAAGTCCGAGAACCGGGTATCCTCAGGGGGGGTGGGGGACATTCTCTGAGGCTCGGACTCCGGTGAGTCCGAAGGGACACACCGGGTCCGGAAGGTGTCCGGGGACTCCTCGTCCTCCGTCTCCCACTCCGACTCCTCCGAGGAGGAGTCAAGTGGCTCCGGCCGTGCGGGCCTCGGTGCCACCCGCCCCGACGCTGAGGGTATCAGCGTCGACGACCTCGGCCCTGCACGGGAGGTCGAGGGGGACCGTGACCGAGGATCGACTCGAGACTTCATCGACTCAAGGATCGGCTCGGTCTCCGGGGTCAACTTAGACGTTGACGTCCCGGTGGTCGGGGCAGATGCACCAGTCAGACCAGTGATCAGCACCCACTACTGTTCCATGAAGGCAGCCAAGCTGCTCTCCAAGGCCGTCAACCTGAGTCCAAGCTCAGGAGACTCAGCAGCCCCCAACTCGGGCCCATCGGCTCCCCTGGAGGAGAGTCCACGAGGACAACTGCACTTACGTGACTTGGGGACTCCGGCTCCGAGAGCCTGGGGCGGCGGTCAGGGCTACATGACCTGGCCCTCGAGGAACCAAGAGCCTCCACTGACACCACCCTCACAAGCTTCTTATTCCTTCGGTGCTCCCGCGAGGGAGACTCCCTTTCAGAGGACCCCCGACGGCGCTCAGGGTTGGACTCCCGAGATGTCGAGGCCTCTGACGAAGTCCGGGCCCGGCCGGACGTGGAATCAGAATATTCTTTCACGCTGATGCTGATGGCTCCAAAGCGCCTTCGACGACATTTTGCCACACGGGCCACAGACCAGCAGGTCATGGTCGGGCCCGAGGCATCAGTCATGTGTGTTGGTGAGAGACATGTTTCTTGCACCGATCACACTTTTTGAAACCGCTGGCAGCCATCGGGGGGAAAAAGGGCCCCTGCAAGGTCAAACGACCGGGTTGCCAGTGAAAACACAAAAAGAGCACGAACGCTAGTCACAAAGGACAAAAACCAAAAATCACAAGTCTGGACTCGATACCGATGTACCGAGCCCAGGTGGGAAGGGGAATCGGCGTCAAACCGGACAAAATAACGCGAAAATCGCCGAACAAACAACAAAACAACTTTCCCCGGGTGACACAAACTCACGCCCATCGGGCTCCGCGGAAAAAGAAGGCTGAGCAAGATGGCACCCTTGGGCGGTAAGGGGACCATGCAGGTACGCTGCATTCCCAAAGGCTTTCCTTGAAAGCTGGGGAAATGCTCCGCATGGGGGCTCTGTCAGCACCGTCACCCATATGTGAGGACTGACTTGCCTGCTTGGTCCTGGAGAACAAAAATTATATATACAGTATGGGGCTGAAAGACCCAATATTATTTGTATAATATGGGGGCCAGGTAAGGTGTGGAACAGTGGAACAAAACTACCTGAGTTGGTGTGTCAGGCACCTTCTCTAGCCCTATTCAAATCCAAACTAAAAACTCACCTCTCTGAAGCCACTTTTGGATCCTGATGCTCCTCACTCTCGTCCACTACTTGTGTACCTTACCATACTCTAGTCCCCAGTTTCACTATGGGCTTGATTCAATGAGGCGACTTGTGGGGCTGCACACATCCCCGCAAGCCGTCCTGCCTGTTTTCTGCCATAGACTGTCCCCACTCGGCCAGAGCAGCAGTATGGGGAGAGCCGGCGGTGCCGGAGGGGACAGAGTGAGGATAGGCCTTGTACATCTTACACCTCTGAGGTGGAATAAGCAGCATGTCCACCCGTGAGCTGCAATAAGCAGCTGGGACTGCGGCGATTGGGGATGGACTCCTCCCCCCCACCCAAGGCCGAAAAAGGTGGCAGGTAGGTCCCCACTGCCCAATCTGGGCCCCGGCTGCCCAGCCTAGAATCAGGCGTCAGGGCAACAGGGGATTGGCACTGCATGTGTTAGAAGGACTTGGGGGGGGGGGGGGGGACGTCTCAGGGCCCGATTCTGCACCCCCAGGAACGTCTGGCTCCCACAGTGCAGAATTGGGTCCTAACGAGCCCGTCCTGCTCGGAGGCATCCAATGGCCTGGACGGGCCCCTTCTAGGACTGGGCTCCATGTGTTTTGTCTTGATTAGATTGTAAGCTCTGATGAGCAGGGACTGTGTCTTACATCTATATGTACAGCGCTGCGTATGTCTTCTAGCGCTATACAAATGATTAGTAGTAGTAGTAATCACATTATCTGTATATTCAGTGCTGTAACCTATGCAGATAACACTTACTATAATCAGTTTAAGCATCAATACTTAAAACAAGATGGCGCTGTTTGAATAAACCGACCTACAGGGCCTTTAGCTACAACAGTGGGGTTACTTGCTAGAAATGAGGCCCGCAAGTCCATCTAGATGAGCAGCCTGTAGGCCAGAAAGGCCAAATCTGGAACAAACTGGTTTAAGTTTTAAAACTGAAGAACAGCTCCTATAACCTAGTTGTTTCTATAGAATGAACTATAGGAAATGGCAGAAGAACGCTGAATGTTGGGAGGTGGAGGTGTAGGGAGAGGGTCTGGGTTGTAGTAAATGGTGTATGAGCGCTGGCTTGAGGGAGGAGTGGAAACAAGGGCTCTGTGGAAATTTAAAGTATTGACTGCTGGCTGGTAAGGGGACCAGGATGCCGAGTGATGGAGGTGAGGGGATGTTAACAGCGGTCGGGGGAATGGATTAGGAGCACTGACTGGGGAGGGCAAGGGGCAGCAACTCCAGCTGTAGAGAGACAGAGTATTGTGACTGCTGACTGGGGAGGGAACAGATGTGTTGATGGAGGCAAAGGAGTCTGATGTGAAAGGTTTTGGAGAGGGATGTATAAAAGAGTTCTGAAAGATCTCAGGCGATACTTACCATGCTGTGTCCTCTAGAAAAATTCCTTCCCGTTCAAGCTGCATAAAGAGTTCCCCACCTGCATAACCAGAAGAGCAGTGTCATTGCTGTACTAGAAATTGTGCTCGGGTCCATCAGCTTGTCCATTTTATTGAACATGAAAGACGTTTTGCACTTTAAGGAAACAATTCTGAAACAAGGCACCCAGATGAAAAAAGAACCACCACCAAAAAGGTGCCTATTTTATAAAGACAACATAGGCACTTATGTGCCTTTATAAAATCGACACCTAGTTACAGACCCAATAGTATGCAAATTCACACGCACAAGTTTACACCTGCTCCAAAGATGGCGTATATACGTGCCTGTAGCAGCACCTTGTATAAGGTCTGCATTACAAGCAAGGTAATACTGTGGGGCTCCTAACTACAAACCCTCTGCCTAAGAACTCTTAAAGGGGACTTTTTGTCATTTTTAATAGCTAAAGTTTTTGTTTTCTGCTGTATTGCAAAAGAGGCAAAGCTTTTTTTTTCTGCAGAAGAGTTTTTTCCTCTCCTCTAGCCTTCAAGTTCAAAGCGGTAGGGCAGGCTCTAAGAGACGTCACTGACCTTCTTGGGTGTTAGATCTCTCCCTTCCCACCCCAGCTCCCATCCACCTCATGTGAGAATTTTTGCTAGATAGGGAAAATCTAGGAAGCAAATAGTTCCACATTTGGATATTTACTATAAGTAAACAATTTGCCCATTGGTCAAGAAGCTGCGATTTGGTAATTTTACAAAAGGGAACCTATATACTTCAGACACATGTCATCAAGATTTAATAGTGTAAGGTTATAACTGTTTAGCAAGGAAGCAGCATTACACACACAAGGACATAAGAACGCTGCTGTTAGAACACACATTAAAGAGGTTGGCTGCTTTTTCACTTAGACAGCTGAGGAAAGGGACTTTCGTAGGTGGTGTTTTTTTTTTTTTTACTTCAATAGGTACCAAAGCTCCACCAACTGAATGATAGCTGGGAAAAATATTGCTAAAGCTGTTGCCCCCATTACAGATTCTGCCTCTGTCCAGACACACAGCCCGATGCCATTCAAGGGACCGGTTCTATGTGAAACTACTACTGAAGATTTGTATAGCACTACAAAACGTAATGCAGTGCTGCACAGACATGGAAAAAGACTGTCTCTGCTCTTCTGAGCTTACAATCTAGTCAAGACAGAGAACACAATAGCTGTAGACATGGGATACATCTAGGGGGAATGGTAAGGAAACACAAAAGATATGAGGTGAGTCAAGATCCGAAAGGGGCAGTGAAGAGGGGTTTTTTCAGCTTGGATTTGAAAAGGGTCAGAGAAGGTGCAAGAAGTGAAGTCTGGAGTTGGCAATAGAAGAGAAGGACACAGATAGAAGCAATTTGCCAGAAGAGTAAAGTGTAGGGAGAGATAAGAGAGGAAAGATAGTGAGGAGCTGCAGAGTGAACGCACTTATAGGTCAGCAGAAGAAGTCTGAACTGGATGCGGAAACAGATAGGGAGCCAATGAAGCAACTTGAGAAGAGGGCTAATATGAGCATGATGAGGCTAGTGGAAGATTAGCCATGCAGCAGAGTGTTGAACAGATTGAAGGAGAGAGATGATTCAGGGGGAGACCAGCAAGGAGTAGGTTACAATAGTCATGACGGGAGGTGACAACTGTCTTAGCAGCATGTTCAGAAAGGAATGGGCAAATTTTATTGATGTTGTAGAGAAAGAAACGACAGGTTTTAGCTGTCTGTTGGATGTGTGTGGAGAAGGAGAGGTTCAGAGATGACCCCAATGTTGTGTGCCAAGGAGGCAGGGAGGAGTAGAGAGAGTTATCCACAGAGACTAAAAGGAGGAGGGTTTGATGGAAAAATAAGCAGCTCAGTTTTGGCCATATTCAATCTTCAAGTGGCAGTGGGACATCCAAGCAGCAATGGCAGAATGGCAGACAGAGATCCTGGCCTGGATTGCTGGAGAGATTTCAGGTGTACTGTAGATCTGGGAGTCATCAGTGTAAAGATGGTACTGAAGAGAAGAGTGCACCAAGGGATTGCATATATAGAGAGAAAAGGAATGGACCCAAGAGAGATCCTTGGGGTACATTAACAGAGCGGGATAGCAGTGGAGGAGGATCCACCAGAACAACCACTGAAAGAGCGATGGGAGAGATAAGAGCTAAAATAGCACAGAGCCCTTAAAAACAAGCGAGAACAAGGTAAGGAGAAGGCTGTGGTCAACATTGTCAAAAGCAGCAGAGAGATCAAGAAGGATGAGGCTTGCATAAAGGCCCTTGGATTTTGCGAGGAAGGAGGTCACTGGAGAATTTGGCAAGAGCTCTTTTGGTAGAATGTAAAGGACGAAAGCCAGATTGTAGAGGATCCAGAAGGGCTTGAGAGAAATTGTCAGTTATCTGGCGAGAAGGCCTTCACTGCAAGTTTTGTTAGACGTGTCTTTTTAAACAAAGAATAGTTACAGTTAATGTACAGCCTGAATGTAGCTAATTCCCACCTATAACAAAGAACAACTTTTGTTTCCAATTGTCAGCACGATACGATTGTGATTTTATTTAAAATTATGTTTAAGATTATTTTAGGGATCCTAGATTTGACAAGTGTGATAGAAGGGTGACGGAAAAACAAAAAACGATTAACCATTTCTGTATTTGTGTTTGTACAGTAAATAAATTTGATCCATTATGTGTGATCCTGGTTAAAAGAAAATGTGCGTCAAGTGCAAATACAAATGGGACCTCTTGGAATTTCTTATATCTGCAGAATAAGATTCTCTAGAGTAAAAGGCGTCCATAACTCAGCACTTGAATGGTGCAGATCATACCTTGATACCAGAATGCAATATGTAAAAACTGCAACAGGAGAATCCGAACTCTTCCATCAAAAACAAGGGGTTCCGCAAGGGTCCTCTCTCTCATCCCTCATGTTCAACATCTATATGCAGCCGATCTGCAATATCATCAGGTCATTCAATGTGAAATGTATGGTATACGCAGACGATATCCTACTCTACATGCCTTTTTCCACAAAGCAAATGGATTTACTACCTATAACAAACTGCTTCGATGCAGTCTCAGAATGGCTCCTGTCACAGAACCTCCGCATTCAACACAAGAAAACCGAGGTTCTCTTTATCACCAGAGACACCAACTTCACCCCACCTTCACATTTAAAAGTCAAAGGAGCGGAACTATGCACTAAGGAAGCAATAAAATACCTTGGAGTCACACTGGACCACCGGCTCAACATGAAACCACACATAAATAATATCGTAAAAGCTGTCTACTTCAAGATACGCACGCTCAAGCACCTACGCTCCCTACTTGACCCAGAAGACTTCAGAACCATTTACCAAGCCCTAATCCTACCACATTTTGATTTCGCCAACTCAATTCTTCAAGGACTCCCACAATCCACCTTGAGCCCATTACAGCTCGCCATGAACACTGCCGCAAGGGTTCTTCAAGGAGCGTCCAAGAGTGAACATATTACACCAATCCTCAAACAGCTCCACTGGCTCCCCATACACGGAAGGCTGATGTTCAAAATCCTGATTCTAACATTCAAGGCCATAAAGGGACTATCTTCCAACTCACTTTCTGAGCTCATCCAAACTGTACCACGAAACAGAAACAGAAGACAGGCAACATTAAACTCCTTATCAACACCAAAGGCCATTACAACATACAATCTATCAACAGCTAACAGAGCCTTCTTGTGTTGCGCACCAAAATGCTGGAACTCGCTCCCTGCCGACATCCGTACCATAACCGACTTAACCCAGTTCAGAAAGGCCCTTAAATTCACCCTATTCACCAGATACTACCCCATATGAAGATAACATCTAGTCCCACTACATATCCAACTTCAGTTGTTTTTTTTTTCCCCTTGCTCCCAACAATCGTGCTAATTCATGTACATAGTTCGAGCATGTGATCTAGTTAACAGATTACATTTTCCATGTAAATAGTTCTCCCTTGTTTTCCAAGTTGATAATCCTGTTATATGTAACTCCGAACAGCCTGTTGTTCTGGTTTTTGTTTTTGTTCTCTGTAAACCGCGCTGATGTCGAAGAGTGCGGTATAAAAGAAATTAAAATAAAATAAATAAATAATAATAATACATATTTTAATTGATGTGAATGATTGGGAAGATCTTCAATGTGCGATGGCATTTAAATGTGTGATAGTGTTTTGATAGGTTTAGATATCTTATAAGTTGTGTGAATTTGCATATGACATGACAAAGACTAAGGGGTCTGTTTACTAAACGGCGCACTTGTACGGGGCGCACATGAGCGCTCTAAAAGATGTATTTAAGTGCTCTTAAGCGCCCCGTACGAGTGCGCGGCACATTAACGGGTCCCGCAAGCGTGCGCCGACAACGCGCACATTTGCGGGGCGGTAATGTGCGAAAGAGGCGTGCAAAGGCGAAATGAGGGCGGAGGAAGGCCCCCTAGGGGCGGAGAGACGGGGTCAGTGGGCGGAATGTGGGAGGGGAGAGACTCGCCGCACAGGAGCGTGCCCGAATCTGCAAAGAAATATAACGCCAGTGAAACACTCGCGTTAGAGGTGCTGTGCCGGGAAAAGAAACCGTTTCCGTCAGCAATGTGCAGCACAATAGTGGAAGCCCAAAAACCGTGCGCAGTGTGAACCATGTGCACAGATCAAACTCCGTAATGTCACAGGGCACTAACCACACGGGCGCCGCGCACCTTAGCGCATCTGTCACTCACAGCTTCTGTTCTTCACGACGGAACGCCCACTCCTTATACGGCACCCGCTCGGTACCGCGGACCGCACACCACCGGCCTTTTAGTAAACAGACCCCTAAGTTAAGTTATGAAGTTACAAGTGAAAACTGAATTGCGTGTCAAAGTCAAAACAAGTTTGACTAAACAGAAAAAAAAAGTAATAGGGAAAAAGTAAAAAATTTTAAAAAAAAACCACACCCCTTCAATCTGGTGGTGCATTTATGTGACAATGCTTGCCATGAAGAAGTGAAAGTTTGTTGATATCTGTTATTTTTGTTTCTTATTCTATAAGAAGCGTAGTGATACATATGATATTAAAGATCTTTAGATTAGGGATTTAGATTTTACAAGTCACAAATAATGAATGATACAATTTTATTCTGACAAGTTAGTTAACTAATTAAACCAAGGTGGTAAATGTGTACATGATGTTTTCTTTTGATGTTAGTAGAAAATCTAGATGTACATCACATCCATGAAATTGTAAGATATTAGAGTAGCAATGTCCCAGTCTATTTTTCAGCCACCTGCAAGAGTCTATTGGATTTTAAGTTCTCATGATGTGTGTTTCAGTTTGTTATTATGGAATGACACCTGCAGAACCGATATTTTGTTGCTAGTGGGATAGGTATAAAACTGGTATTGAGATAGGATTTAAGATGTAGATAAATTTCCCTGTGCAAGAGATTAATACATCCAGTTTAGAGCATTTCCAGTATATGCAAAGACTCACGCCAACACCCTCTACACCACTGCTAGTCTATGAAATACGGCCAGTAAAACGTTCCTATAGTTTCAAGCACTTTTCCTGATTTCCTTCTGTTTCTTCCAGCTTCTCTGGCTACTAACTCAATCAGACCTGGCCCCAGCACAATCAGCCTTCACGTACAACCTGGAAATTTCCTCCCTTTTGTACATATGCTGTCATCTAAGCTGTCATAGGAGAGTCTTCTGGATGGGTCCCTCCGGAGCCTGATAAGTACAGACCCTCTATTCTGGAATAAACTTCCATATTTGATAAGACTGTAACAGAATCTGTTGACATTCCAGAGGCAGCTTAAGAGTTGGACGTTTGTTAGAGTTCTTTTCCACTGATTAATTAGATTCACTAAGGATTATGATTTCTTGAAAGATATGCTTTAAAAGATTTTTTTTCTTAGGTAATTGTTTGTTTGCTTTATATAATTTTGAGGAGTTTTTTTTGTTGTTGTTGTAAACTGGGTAAGGATGTTTTTGTGTTAGGCAGAATATCAAGTATGATCAATAGATAACTAGATGGAAAGATGACCAGTAGATGGTGCTGTTGAGAAAGGGAGGTTCTCCCTTGCTCCCAGGAACTGTGAATGCCCCCCTTCCAGAGCATCTGCAGCCCTAGACAGTCAGGGAATGGAACATGATTCTCACACACCCCATTTCAGAAGGAGCTTTACATTAATGAAATTTTACATTTTTTAGAGATCAACCCATGTGGTACAAGCTTTGATCAGTCAGTTCTCACATACTTATTTGAACAGATGTTTGGAGCTGGGCAGGACCTGGGAAGCTAAATAGGGTCCCTCTTGGCAATCCTAAACCTTTTGCTCCTCTCTTTCCTTCTTAACTGTATCCTGCCTCACTTACTTTCTCTTTTAATTAAGCTTGGAGTTCCATTCTCTTCTATTGCGATTTTACTTTGTAAACCACTCTGTACGTCCATTACAAAGGCTGGATATGACTGAGCAAAAACACATCCACCAATTACAAAGTCCCATTCTGGAGCCCCGCAAAAGGTAACACTGGCAGTCAGAAGTCAATTATCAGTATTTTACTAAACGGCAATGTACCTAGGAAGGCTGGCCTGTCAGAATACTGCCCTCTACAGGGGTAATGTTATAAAAGCAGCATCTATGCGCAATTCACAATTTACATGCAGAAAAAGGCTAGTATAAAATTGCCCTGGGGTATACACACACCAAGAAGTAGGCACATAGCATCATCGTCCCCTTGTGTGCAATTCTGGTTGCCACATCTCAAAGATGTGACAGAATTAGAAAAGGTACAGAGTGGGGCAACCAAAATGCTGGAACCAATCTTCTATAAGGAAAAGTTAAAGTTTAGGACTCATCAGCTTGGAAAAGGGACAGCTGAGGGGAGATAGAAATGGATAAAATACTATCATATGTGACGTGGAACAGACAAAAATGAATTGATTTGTTCTTTCAAAACATGCTAAGACACATCATTAAGCTTTGGAAGTCACAGTTAGAGGACATGGTAAAAGCAGTTAGGGGCATGTTTCCTAAGCCCCGTGCCAGTAATGTGTGTCATGTGAGCCATGTTACCAGCATAAGGCTTCCAGCTAACTGCAGGAGGCCCTGTCCATCTGCAGTTAGCACAGAACATTGTGCTTTAATGCAGAGAACAGGCAATGGGGGCAACCAACACTATCCACTGAGGGGGCATTAATTGCACCTATGATACCTTCACCAAAGCAGTTAGCACAGACCACTAACACCCACCCTAGCTGCAATGCGCTGAGAACGCCCATGTCCTGCCCTGTCCCTGCTACAAGGGCAGCACAGGCTCTTTAGCATGATGCCAAAAATTCACACTACCTTCAAGTTACCCTTGCAGTGCAGTTTAGTAAACATGCCCCTTACTGTAGCTGGGTTTAAAAAAAAACAAAAAACTTTGGACAAGTTCCTGGAGAAATAGTCAGACCTGGGGAAACCCATTCCTTATCCCTCAGGGTAAGTAGCATGGAATCGAGTCAGGTACTTGTGATGTGGGTTGGCCACGGCTGCAAACAGGATAGACCTTTGGTCTGATCTAGTATGTGAATTCATACTTTTACCAAATATATACACAGGGTGTAGTTGAAATGTAGATGTTCCTTTTATAAAATAAAAGCATAGACACATGGAGGGAAATTTTATAAGCTATTTTTGCATGTAAAACAGATCCTATATAAATTATATCACGCTTAAAAGTATGCACAATGCAAGCTAGCGTGTACTTGCGCTGTAAAGGGGTAATTTTATAGGCCATGAACAAATTTACATATGTAAATCTGGGTATTTTATGCATTTATAAGTATATTTGATGTGGTCGCTTTTCTGAAACTTATGCGCACCAGGCGTACTTTCAGTGAGCAAATATGGGGCGGGGTTTGGGCAGTGTGGGCGGAGCATGAAGTTACATGCATAAATGATAAAAATATAATTCATACACGTTCTTGAAAAAAGTACGAGGGCATCTGTAATAGCCATTGCGTCATCACTTACACCACAAGCACTAATGCATGCGAGTACCTTTGTACGTACACCCTATTTTACTTCACTTCATAAAATAGGTATGAAATATGAATGTGAAAACCCACAGAAATCTAGCCTTATAAAAGTATCCTCTAGGTGTGCACAGGGTTAGAGACAGGATTTACACATGTATTTCCTAATATACACACTTGTGCGTGTAAAGTACACAATGACATTTACACCTGCTCTCGATCAGGTATAATGTGCACGCCGTCCATCTCGGTGTGACTTCAGCAGCGCTTGCATTACTACTGTTTTATAAAAGTCACAGACCCCTCCCTGCCCATTTAACCTAAGCGCCCTGTAATAAAATTACCCCCATAAAGTACATGCACATATTTGCACCTGCCTTGGATAGTGCGTAAATTTGCACACCACTGCAAATCCTTTTGGAAGTTTTTATAGAAGCACATAGGGGTTAATGTTGCTTTTATAAAAATAATTCAGTCCTTAAATTCTAGCGCCTTTGGACTACTATAGCACTCTTTATTTAGGACTTTCATCCCAATCTCTATGAATGCTACAGAGCGTACAGAATGCAGTTGTGCAATTATTTACTGGTATTAGAATTTAAAGCGTTGCATGTCTTGCCCTTCAATTACTGGGCTCAGTTTAGGGTGTTGACCTTAATAGTTAAGGTCTTGAAAATTGGACTGAACCTTTCATTAACGATCTCTTGAGTGGTGTACTCCCCTTCTTGGAACAAGATCTCTTGGGGCAGACAATGATCTTGTCCTATTGTGCCTCTGCGTTTTCTTAGCAAAATATCACTGGAAGCAGATTGTAAGGCCTTTTCTTCTGAAGCAATGGAGGGTAAAGTGACTTGCCCAAGATCACAAGGAGTGCCAGTGGAAATTGAACCCATGAACCTCTGCGTACTAGACAGTTGCTCTACAGTAACCATTAGGCTACTCCTCCACTATTATTGCACCATATTTATTAATTGGCCCAAATCATATCTATTTCCTCCAGGAACTTGTCCAAACCTTTTTTAAACCCAGCTACACTAACAGCCTTTACTACTACTACGTTTCCTGCTCCCTCACTCGCCCTCTGACCTAAGGAGTGAGCCCAGCTGTTCAAAATTTAAAATAGTGCTCAAACCTTGGTGGTTTACCAGGCATCCCGTTCATTTACTTGGATACAAATTTTTTTATGCATCTTTTTCTGTCCTGTGGGGTGGATGTCTGGAAATAGAGCCAAGGCCATCAGAAGTGCCCTTATCATCCCCTGCCTTTGTTTTCCGATTTTATATAAAGTGTTAGACCGATTTTATTGTAATTTTTATCCTTCTGTGTCTTAACCTTTGTTTGTTTTCTTTTGTCCTGTGCAGGTGCTTTCCCCTAATTTTTTTAGATAGATGTGCACCACCTTGTTCATTGACAAAGGGCAGTTCATCAACTTCAATAAACCTTAAACCTGCCTGAAAGTAGCTCACCCTTGATGTAGGCAAAGGTGAAATTAGACTTACCTGCTAATTGTTGTTCCTTAAGGAACTCCAGTCTAGTCCCGAACCTTGGAAGTTGTGCACGTCCTTCCGCAGCTTGGAGACTGAGCATGTCAGTTTTGATGACACCAGGATAAGTATTGCAGGCACCGCCTTCTTGCTCTAGTATCCTATTGACAAAGCAGACTCACCAGAGCAATAATTAAGTAACCAGCTAACCTCTTTCTAAACTAGCTATAACATGCAAACACTTGTTAAAAACAAAAATTTCTCTCTCTTTTTTTTTTTATTAAATATAAAAAGTTGGACATCCCCCTTTTTCCAAACCCTCTCTAACAGCATCCCACGAGCGACTGTCTCAGCCCTTACTTACGGCTATGCCTTATGCTTCAGAGCGCCACTCGGCAGGTAATTACAGGGAGGGATGCGGGACTAGACTGGAGTTCCTTAAGGAACAACAATTAGCAGGTAAGTCTAATTTCACTTTCCTTAGCGTCCCTCCAGTCTAGTCCCGAACCTTAGGAGATGTAAGAGCAGTAATCACTTTACTGGGAGGGACCTGCCAGACCAGCCTGAAGCACCACCGATCCAAACTTACAGTCCAGTTCCGCTTGAACATCAATTCTATAATGTTTCACAAACGAATGCAAAGACGACCAAGTTGCCGCTCTACAGATGTCCACTGCCGGCACCAAACTACTCTCCGCCCAAGAGGTAGCCTGCACCCTAGTGGAATGCGCTCTCAAACCAGTAGGGACGACTTTACCCTTGAGCAGATAAGCCGAAGCAATAGTTTCCTTAATCCATCTAGCAAATCGATGATCTAGCCGCCATCTCACCATGTCTCAGCCCCCCAAACAGCACGAACAATCTGTCTGTTCTGCAGAATTAAGCTGTTCGTTGCAAATACTTCAAACGCCCTTCCGACGTCTAACCTATGCAGCCGACCTTCATCTCCACCCTTGCCTGCCTTTTTGAACACCGGCAAAGACACCACCTAATTAACATGAAAGGCCGAACACTACCTTAGGCAAGAAAGAGGGCACCGTCCGCAAAACTACTTTGTTGACCTCAAAAACCAAAAACGGCTCTCTACAGGACAAAGCCTGCAACTCCGAAACTCATCTCGCCGAAGCAATAGCTACCAAAAAGACAACCTTGAGAGTAAGATCCTTCATGGTCGCTTTTGCTAAGGGTTCAAACGGCTCCCGCACCAACGCCTCCAGCACCGTATTCAAATCCCAAACTGGAACCGAAACCCTGCGTGGAGGTCTCAACAGTGCCGACGCCCGAAAGAACCTCTTTACATCTGGATGCGTCCCCAGAGCCGCCTCTTGCACCTTTCCTCGAAAACACGAAATCGCCGCCAGCTGCACCCAAATCCATCTTGCAGAAATGCCAAAACTTGCGCCACCAAGGCCGCTAAAGCCTTAAGTCTTCTCTCTTCGCACCACGACTCAAAAATTCGCCAAACTCGGATGTACGCCAGAGACATAGATCTCCTCCTAGACCTTAAGAGCGTCAAGATCACCGCCACCGAGTAACCTTTGGCTGCTAACCTTTCCCTTTCAAGAGCCAACCCCGTAAGCGAGAACCAATCCACCTGCGGCATGGACAGCAGCCCTTGCTTCAGCAGATCTTTCCTGAACGGCAGCCTCCACTATCAGACACCTCAAGTCAGCATACCAAGGCCTCCTTGGCCAATCCAGCGTCACCAAGACTATGCTTCCCTTGTGCCTTTCTATGCGCTGCAGTACTCGCCCTATCAGCACCCAAGGAGGGAAAATGTATAGTAGCCGATCCTCCGGTCACTTCTGAATCAGAGCATCCAACCCTTCTGACATCCGCTCTCTTCTTCTGCTGAAGAATCTTTCCACCTTTGCTGATGCATAAGTCGCCATGAGATCCATGGCCGGGAGCCCCCAACGCTGTACTATCAACTCGAAGACCTCCTGATGAGCACCCATTCTCCTGGATCCACTTTGACTCGACTCAAGAAATCGGCCGTCACATTGTCCACTCCTGCCACATGCGCCGCTGATAACGCTACCAGATTCTCCTCGGCCCAAACGAGCAGCTCGTCCGCTTCCTCCGAGAGCCGCACTGCCCGTACCACCTTGCCGATTGATGTACGCCACCACCGTGGCATTGTCTGAAGATACTCTTATCGCATTTCCCTTCAGCTACCGCTGAAGTTCTTTCAAAGCTAGAGTGACTGCCCGCAGTTCTAACCTGTTGAATCAACGTTTTCTCCAACGCCGTCCACTGCCCCTGCGCATACTGCCGCTCGAAGTGCGCTCCCCAGCCGAACATACTCGCATCGGTCGTCAACGCCCTCCAATCCGGGGCTTCCAGAGGCATCCCCTTTTCCAGACAACCTGGGCGCAACCACCACTGCAGCGACTGTCTTGCTACCGGAGGACAGACCAACCTTTTGGACAACTGATCCGACTGATGAGACCACCTCCTGAGCAGAGACCTTTGCAGCGGTCTTATGTGAGCTCTGGCTCACGGTACCACCTCCAGTGTGGCTACCATTGTGCCCAATATCTGCAAATACTGCCACGCTGAGGGAGCTGTTCTGTCCAGGAAGGCCCGCATCAACCTTCTCAGCTTGCTGCACCTGCCCTGCGGCAGAAACACTCTGCCCTTGCCTGTATCGAAGCGAGCTCCCAGATATTCTAACTCCTGCATTGACTTCAGCTTGCTCTTCGCCACGTTTACCACCCAACCTAGCGATTGCAGAAACTCTACCACTTGCCGCTCACTTCCTTTGACTTTGCTCGAATCACCCAGTCGTTTAAGTAAGGATGAAACACTCCTTTTCTCAATGCTGCCTCTGCCATCACCACCATGACCTTGGTGAACATCCTTGGCGCTGTCGCCAGCCCAAACGGCAGCGCTTGGAACTGAAAATGGCCCATCGGCATCGCAAACCGAAGAAACCGTTGATGCTCTATTCTGATTGGTATATGCAGATACGCTTCCAAAAGGTCTAGGGACGTGAGGTACTCGCCTTGTCGAAATGCCGCTATGACTGACCTCAGAGTTTCCATGAGGAAATGCGACACCCTGAGACAGCTGTTTACTCTCTTGAAGTCCAGAATCGGTCTCAAGGATCCTTCCTTTTTTGGCACCACGAAATAAATAGGAGTATCAACCACAACCGTATTCGTCTTTCGGCACCGGCACCATCGCCTTTAGCTCTAACAACCTTTCTAAGGTCTGCTGTACCTCTGTCCGCTTTGACCGAGTTCTGCAGGGAGACTGAACAAACACGTCCCTCACTGGACGTTGAAACTCTAGTGCGTAGCCTTTCTGCACGGATTTCCAACACCCACTGACCCGACGTAATTTGGGTCCATGCTGGAAAGAACTCCCTTAAGCGTCCTCCCACGGGAACCATTCCAGCCTGGATCCTCCTTGCTTCATTGCGGTTTCTTACTGCTTGGAGGGGAGGAGGTGGCTCCAAAACCTCTACCTGCCCCCTGAAACCTCGAAATCCCAAGGCTCTGTATTGAAACCTTCCCCTCTGACACTGACCAAATCTTGACTGACGGAAACTCCTAAATTCCCGCTGCTGATTCTGAGACGGGGTCACCTGCTGCCCCTGCTTGAGTATATCCTCGGTAATCTTCCCCCTTTAGAGTCTTCTAAATCCTTTACCAGCTTCTCCAGATCTTCCCCAAAGAGAAGCTTCCCTCTAAAGGGGAGCTTTCCTAATCTTGCTTTGGACGCTACATCCACCGCCCAATTTTGGAGCCATAGCGATCTCCTCGCCGCCACTACCGACGCCATACTCTTTGCCAACCCTCTTAGTCAGGTCATACCGACTATCTGCTAAATATGCCGCTCCCGACTCCATTCGAGCCGCTTCTTCCACTGCTGCCTCAACCTGCAGCCCCTTCATCCTTTGGGCCATCTCAAGCACGCCCTCGCCACCCAAGCTCCACAAATCGAGGCCTGCATGGAGAGCGCATAAATCTCAAACACCTGCCTTAGCAGCGTATCTAGCTTCCTATCCTGGGCATCTTTAAGCGCTGCACTGCCCTCCACGGAATTGGTAGTCTTCTTAGTCACCGAGGATACCGCCACATCCACCTTAGGAGGCTTAAACAGATCCCTATCCGACTCTTGTATCTGATATAACCTGTTCAGCAGCCGTGAACCTTTAATGCTTGCTTCCGGCGTGTCCCACTCTTCCTGTATCATCTCCTTAAACACCCTATGAATTGGAAACGCCTGCTGCAACCTCCGCACGGCCTGTAAACAATGGATCTTCCAAAGAAGTATCCACCCCCTGCTCCTCGGCCGGCATATTCAGAGCCCTCAGCATCTCCCCAATTAACGCTGCCAGCTCCTCTCTACGGAATACCCGGACCACTCTAAACTGGTCCTCCGGTTCCGGCAACTCATCTTCTTCCAACTCTTGGTCCACGTCAGAGTCCTCCAACTCCTCCGACTGACCTTCCAGTGCTACATCTAGGCCCATCCTGTCCCCTGACAGTTTGACCTTCTTCTCAGAAACCCCACCCTTCTCCCCCTCCAGGGAAGGCCCCTGCCTCTTGGAACCAGACGACACTTCCATTGCAGGACCCCCTAAGTTGGCCCCAGGTCCGCCCAGCGCTTGCTGTAGTAGGATCATAAACTGTTGGGAAAAAATGGCTCCCAAACCCCCTTGCATAGGTGTTTGGGATAACGGAACATCCGGCGCCGAAGATGGACCCAGCGCCAGTTCCTGCAGTAGCATAGGGGCCTCTGGGTGCACCTCAGCCCCCCCGACCTCCCTTGACAGCTCTGCCGCCGTATGTTCCTCCAACTAAAAGGAGCAGTTGCAAAGGTTAAAGACGTACATCAAGCTTGGGTGTTGTTGAAAAATACTATCTTGGAAGCCCAGACCAGCTGTATTCCACGCTTTAAGAAAAGTGGAAGGAAGTCCAAAAAATTGCCAGCATGGTTTAAAGCTGAGGTCAGAGAGGCTGTTGTTGCCAAAAAAGCATCTTTCAAGAAATGGAAAAAAGAGCCAAATGATGAAACCTGGAAACAGCACAAGCACTGGCAAGTCAAATGCAAGGCATTGATAAGGCAGGCAAAGAGAGAATTTGAGAAGAAGCTTGCTGCGGAAGCAAAAACGCGAAATAAAGACCTTTTCAAGTACATTCGTAGCAAAAAACCCGTGAGAGAGTCAGTTGGTCCATTAGATGATAAAGGGGTTAAAGGAGCACTAAGAGGCGACAAGGCGATAGCGGAGAGACTGAATGAATTCTTTGCTTCGGTCTTTACTGAGGAAGATGTAGGGATGTTACCCACGACTGAAGTGGTATTTAAAGGTGTGGAAGAATTGAAGGAAATATCGATACATCGGGAAGATGTCTTACAACTATTAGATAAACTGAAGAGTAGCAAATCACCTGGGCCGGATGGTATACATCCAAGGGTGTTGAAAGAACTGAAATTTGAGATTGCAGACCTGCTATCAGTAATCTGTGAACTATCATTAAAATCATCTCTAATACCTGAGGATTGGAGGATCGCCAATGTAACACCAATTTTTAAAAAGGGTTTGAGGGGTGATCCGGGAAACTACAGACCGGTGAGCCTGACATCAGTACCGGGAAAAATGGTAGAAACCATCATAAAGAATAAAATTACTCAGCATATAGATAGTCATGACCTAATGGGAGACAGCCAACATGGCTTTAGACAAGGAAGATCTTGTCTTACTAATCTGTTATGTTTTTTTGAAGGAGTGAATAAACAGGTGGACAAAGGTGAGTCGGTTGATATTGTGTATCTGGACTTTCAGAAAGCCTTTGACAAGGTCCCTCATGAGAGACTTTTGGCAAAACTAAAGAGTCATGGGATAGGAGGCAGTGTACTACTGTGGATCAGGAACTGGTTAAAAGATAGAAAGCAGAGGGTAGGGCTAAATGGCCAATTTTCCCAATGGAGAAAGGTGAATAGTGGTGTACCCCAGGGATCTGTGCTGGGTCCGCTGCTTTTTGACATATTCATAAATGACCTGGAAAGTGGAACAACGAGTGAGGTTATCAAATTTGTGATGAGACAAAACTATTTAAAGTTGTTAAAACCCAGGAGGATTGTGGAAAATTGCAAGAGGATCTTGATAAATTGGAAGACTGGGCATCAAAATGGCAGATGACATTTAATGTGGAGAAGTGCAAGGTTATGCACCTAGGGAAGAACAACCCAAACTATGGTTATACGATGCAAGGTTCCACATTAGGAACCACCACCCAAGAAAAAGATTTAGGCGTCCTTGTGGATACCATGTTAAAACCCTCGGCCCAGTGTGCAGCGGCGGCCAAGAGAGCAAATAGAATGCTAGGTATGATAAGGAAAGGAATGGAAAATAAAACAAAAGATATTATAATGCCTCTATATCGTTCCATGGTGAGACCGCACCTTGAATATTGTGTGCAATTCTGGTCGCCATATCTTAAAAAGGATATAGCAATTTTAGAAAAGGTTCAGAGAAGAGCCACCAAAATGGTAAAGGGGATGGAAGGCTACTCCTATGAAGAAAGGCTAAAAAGGTTGGGGCTCTTTAACCTGGAAAAGAGACGGCTGAGGGGAGATATGATAGAAGTCTATAAATTAATGAACGGAGTGGAACGGGTAAACGTAGATCGATTGTTTACCTTATCAGAATATAGAAAGACTAGGGGACATGCAATGAAGCTACAGGGTAAACTATTTAAGACTAATAAAAGAAAATATTTTTTCACTCAACGTGTAATCAAACTCTGGAATTTGTTACCGGAGGATGTAGTAAAGGCTGTTAGTGTAGCTGGGTTTAAAAAAGGTTTGGACAAGTTCCTGGAGGAAAGGTCCATAAACCATTATTAAGAAGGGACCCAGGATATCAATGCTTGAACCAATACAAGCATTGTGGAACCTGTGTCCCTTGGGGAAACTGCTAGGTACGTATGACCTAGATTGGCCACTGTTGGAAACAGAATACTGGGCTTGATGGACCTTGGTCTGACCCAGTATGGCATATCTTATGTTCTTATACCAGAACTGGATGCCTCCAGGGCACAAGCACTACACACACCAGCCTCTGAGACGGACCCTCACTTAATCCCACAGAGGAGGCAGCGTGGTTTGGAAGGCATAAGTATTTGCTTTTTTTATTTTTTAAACAAATCTCCTTCTCTCACTAGTCTGACCTTTTCTCCTCGCTGCTTAACACTTGGCAGCCCTCAAAAAACAGCAGCCGTTGAAGCCCCTTCTTCCCGCCGAAAAAAAAACACGCAGCGGGAAAATGGCCGCCGGACTCCACTTTCCTAAATAAAACACTGCCTGCTGCTCACCAACCGCCCGATCTAAACTCCGGAGCCGAGCTCCCTGTTGCCAGAAGATCACTCACCACTCCGCTATTACCCCGGCCTCCTAAGGACCGACTCGGGCCTTTTCGCTGCTTTTCCGCCACTCCACGCCGTCTGCCAGCATGAGCGGCAGTCCTCAACGGCTCCTCTCCCACCGCGGGGGAGAGGATACCGGAGTCCCTGCTCTCGCCTCCCACATGCTTCTCTGCAGTCACTCAGAATTACAGAGAGGGGGGGTGGGGGGGGGGGCCAGCCTTCCAATATTCAAATCAATTTTACAAATCACCAATATCGCCGATTTAAAGGGACCGCAGCCCCAAATTAAATATATGTATATATTTTTTTTAAATGCCTAATTCCTAATCTAGCCTTAATGATTCCTTCAGCGAGTCCCGAGCCTCAGAACTCACGCCTCCTTTCGCTGCTTGGAGACTGAGAACTGGAGCAAGAAGGCGGTGCCTGCAATACTTATCCTGGTGTCATCAAAACTGTGACATGCTCAGTCTCCAAGCTGCGGGAGGACGTGCACACCTAAGGTTCGGGACTAGACTGGAGGGACGCTAAGAAAGGCTGCGTTTTTGTACCACATTAAGAGGTGTTTCCAGATGCAGGTTGAGGTGAGTGGAGAAATATTACATGTGTAGGTAGCATTTTCAGATCTTCACAGAAGAAACAGATGCAAGTGACCAGGTTTCAAATGCAGTAACAAGTGTTAACAATTTGGGTGGAAAGGGACTTGGCCTAGAAAGAGCACATGCCAGCGCTTACACTGACTGCAGAGCAGACTTTAAATGAGCTGGAAAATGTCTCTTGAGTTGTGCCCGCTTGTTTGTTATTAGCAAGCTGTGAAGGCCTGTTTTAGGTAGGTTGTGGAAAGGGAGCTTGAGACATCTAGGTTGGGAGGTGTTCAATCTCAACTGCATTTTGCCAAACGCAGAACTCCTTCTAAAATACATGCAGGGCTGCTTGAACATCTGCCACCACATCTAATGGGCGTGGCAGGTTTGAAAATGTGCACATGGGGAGTGGGGGAGGAGAGCATCCTGCTCTTCCCCAGTTGTGTCTGGGAGCAGCTTTCTTAATTGCTGCTCCCGGAAGCATCACTCCCTCCCTCCACCCCCAGCCAGAAGGCCCCTCCTGGCAGACAGCTCCCAAATAAGGACACTTGACCTCTAGGGCTAGTACAGCAAGATGGCCACTAGGCTTCAAGGTTGCTTTTTTAAACACAGAGCTGCAATGAGCAGGACCAACTGGGGATTGTTCCTGCTCTCACTAGACCATCGTGTATCCCCAATAAGAGCTGGGGGGAGATGGAGACGTTGTCTGCTGGGGGCCCATTAGGAGAGGCTTGATGGCAGAGGAGGATTGTGTGATGAGGAGGGGAGGGTTCATGTCAGGTTGTGTGGTCGGGGGGGGGGGGGTCTTGATGTTGGTGAAGCTTTCAGGGAGGAAGTGTTAGTATCAGAGAGGGTCAGTTTTATTGTCGGGGAAGGGAGAGAGGAGTGGTGTTGGCCTTTTGCATTTTGTTTCTTCAGACTGGCCCTTTTACACCTGCTCCCAGGCATGCACAAGCTGGCATGGACACTTTTAGATGGATGTGTATTCCCCTTGTACACGTAGATTTTTGGTCTGCCCAAACCATGCCCCCTTGAAATCAGGATGTGGTGCAGATCTCCACGTGTAAAAGGGCAGCTTTCTAAAAGTCGATGTTTACACATGTAGCCAATCTATGCGTATGAATGCTGCTGTTTACAGGTGGAAATGCTTCTAAAGGAACTGCCATAATATGTATGTTGGAGCTGCGTTAAGAAAAGCTTTTATTCATGCAACATAGTCCATTCCCAACAGACCCTTAGTTTCTATGTTAAGAAGGGACCCAGGATATCAGTGCTTGACCCAGTACAAGCATTGTGGAACCTGTGTCTTTTGGGGAAACTGCTAGGTACGTATGACCTAGATTGGCCACTGTTGGAAACAGGATACTGGGCTTGATGGACCAAGTATGGCATATCTTATGTTCTTAAACATGAAGACTGAATGGCGAGTAGTGTCCAAACGGACTGCAGCCACAGAGGGAACGTAAAGCCGATAGAGCTGTGAAGACCTAAAATGGTACCAAAAGCAAGGCCAGATAAGCAGAACACCCATCCTTGGGACACCTGTATGAAAGGCCTGGCAAGTTAGGAAAAGAATTCCGAAATAGGACCTGAAAAGAAATAGGTAACCAGTATTCTCTGTACAGAAAGGAAGTGATGTGATCGTACTTTCCTACTACTGTGTTTTGTATGGTTTGCAGTCTTTTATTGATCCCCCAGACTAGCAAGCAAGGAGTTATATTATTTTTTAACTGCTTGAAATATTACATCAGATACTGAAGGTCTTTCTAGTCTAACATGAATCCAATGGCCCTCAGTTTCCTTAGTAGAGACGAAAAGGGGACAAGGCCGCAAATCTGTTTATCAAATATTAGAATGGAATCAAGTTCAAACTTCTAAAGCCGCTTAAACACAATGGGATATCAAGAACTACTAATGTAAGAGTATCATCTCTCAGAGAAATAGTTACTGACTAACCTGCAGCCAGCTTAAGTCTACGCTTCTTCAGCCGTTCTGCAACGAAAGGCAAGAATTGAGAGATTGACTATCTGGAGAAAAAGCATCTATAGCGAGGGTTCTCAACCCAGTCCTTGGGACACACCTACTGTAGCTAGTCAGGTTTTCAGGATAACCACAATTAATATGCATGAGAGAGATCTGCTTACGATGGAAGCAGCGCATGCAAATCTCTCTCATGCATATTCATTATGGTTATCCTGAAAACCTGACTGGCTACAAGTGTCCCGAGGACTGGGCTGTGAACCCCTTTTTCTATAGTAACCATGATCTGTATGTCGGTGCAGGAATAGAAGGATACGTCAAAGCTCTGGATATGAGCAATGAGTGGGTGCTAAAACTGAGCCCTGCAATACACCAGAAACATAGAAACAGAAAAATGATGACAGAAAGAGACCACATGGCCTATCTAGTCTGTCCTTCCATATCAACTACAAGAGTCCCCTTTTTCCCTTTAGAGATCCTCTGTGTTTGTCCCATGCTTCTTTGAATTCAGATACTGTCCTCATCTCTACCACGTTTACTGGGAGACTATTCCACAGATCCACCACTCTTTCCGTAAAGAAATATTTCCGTATATCACTCCTGAATCTATCCCCTTTCACCCTCATCCCAGAACTTGCTTTCAATCGAAAGAGGCTCACTCCCTGTGCATTTATGCCACGGAAGTATTTAAACGTCTCAATCACCTCTATTCTGCCTTTCCTCTAAGGTGTACATATTAAGATCCTTCAGTCTGTTCTCATATGCTTTATAAGGAAGACCACTAACCATTTTAGTAGCCACCCTCTGCACTGACTCCATCCTGTTTACATCCTTTTGAAGGTGCGGTCTCCAGAATTACACACAATACTCCAAATGAGGTCGCACCAAAGACTTATATAGAGGCACTATCACCTCCTTTTTTCTGCTAGCCATTCCTCTCCCTATGCACCCAAGCATCTTTCTAGCTTTTGCCGTCGCCTTTTCTACCTGTTTAGCTACTTTAAAATCAAACACAAATCACACTGAGGTCCCGCTCTTCTTTAGTGAACAAAAGTACTTCACCCCCTATACTGTATTGCTCCCTTGGACTGCTGCAGCCCAAATGCAGGACCTTGCATTTTTTAACATTAAATCCCAGCTGCGAAATTCTAGACCATTCTTCAAACTTAGCTAGATCCCTCCTCGTGTTATCTATACCTTCCTGGGTGTCTACTCTATTGCAGATTTTGGTATCATCCGCAAAGAGGCAAACCTTACCTGACAGCCCTTCCGCTATATCACTAACAAAGATGTTAAAAAGAATCGTACCAAGGACAGATCCCTGGGGCACACCACTGGTAACATCCTTCTCCTCAGAGTGAGCTCCATTTACCTGTACTCTGTCGCCTCCCACTCAACCAATACCTAACCCAAGCAGTAACTTTAGGGTCTATCCCTAGGGTGCTCAATTTGTTTATAAGTCGCCTGTGTGGAACGATGTCAAAGACTTTACCAAAATCCAAGTACACTACATCTAGGGGTCACCCAGTCAAAGAAATCAATAGTACATAGGCCCCTGAAGAGTCTCATTCACAAGAACATAAGAAATGCCATACTGGTCAGACCAAGGGTCCATCAAGTCCTGTTTTCAACAGTGGCCAATCCAGGTCACAAATACCTGGCAGGTTCCCAAAATATACACAGATTCCAAAATGCTTGTCCTGGAGCAAGCAGTGGCTTTCCTGGGGCCTCTTTGATATTGGTATATGGACTTTGCATCCAGGAACTTGTCCAAATCTCTCTTAAACCCAGTTGCACTAAATGCTTTTACTCCATCCTCCGGCAACAAATTGCAGAGTTTGATTACGTGGTGAGTGAAGACTAATGTGCTAAATTGATCACCTCTGTGGTAACTGCTGGAGACACAGCCAGCGTGCTTTCAGCAGTTAACCTACCCTAACGCATGGTGCAATTACCGCTGCTGCAGCTATTGATGTCGTGTCACTTGCAACTGTGCTAGTTGCAACATTGCAGTTTGAACAAAGGGACATATTACATGCTGTCAAAGCATGTCTGTCTCCAAGCCCGCTCTCTGCCCCAAACCACCCCAATGCGTGACTGGCAGTTACCACGGGTCCTTGCACAGTTACTGTGTGTGAAAAATGGAAATTACACTAACCTGGTAATTGTAGTTCCTGTAGGATCCAGTTTAGTCCTCCACAATCGGGTACTGCCCCTCTCACTGCAGCCTGTAGACTGGACCAATCAAATCTTCTGTAGTACATATCCAGCAGGAGCTCCCAGAAGCCCCCCAGTGTACTAGTAACAAAGCATACTGAACGAAGCAACACATCAGATTATTATCAGATTAACATTAAACCTTGTACTTCCCCCCCTGGAATAACCAACTCCCTCCCCAAACGAGGAAGTCAGAACACTGCACGGCGCCGGAATCGACGCCCCTAAATTGACACAGAGCTCCCCCCAGGTACTAAGGAGCTTACGGAACCCCAAAAGAAAGGGAAGAGCCATAGCTATAAGCACGACTGCCGCTAAGGTCCGAACGGGACGCAAAACTATCTTAGAATCTCCCGCTCGGGATAGCGCGCCGCAAGATCATGCAGATATTCGGGAGGGAAGGAGGACTAAACTGGATCCTACAGGAACTACAATTACCAGGTTAGTGTAATTTCCATTTCCTGTGCGGATATCCAGTTTAGTCCTCCACAATCGGGATGTAACAGAGCAGTTAAGACCGGGCGGGACCTTGTAGGCCGGCGCGCAAAACCGCCGAACCAAAACAGGAATCCCGAGCCGCTGACACATCCAAGCGATAGTGCCTGCTGAAAGCATGCAGAGACGACCAAGTGGCCGCTCTACAGATCTCCGCTGGTGGAACCAGACCATGCTCCGCCCAAGAGGCCGCCTGAGCCCTAGTAGAATGAGCCCGGAGCCCCTCCGGAACCGGCCGCCGCTGCAAACAGATACGCGGAGGCGATCGCTTCTTTAAGCCATCGAGCAATGGAGGCCTTAGCCGCCGCCTCCCCTTTCCGTGCACCCCCCAAAGAGCACAAAAAGCCGATCAGTCTTCCGAAATGACTCGGTAGACTGTAAATACCGACGCAGCGTGCGGCCCACATCAAGCCGGTGAAGCCCCTTGTCCACCGACTCGACCGAGTCCGCCGAAATCACTGGTAGAAATACTGCCTGATTCAGGTGAAAAGGAGACACCACCTTTGGCAGGAAGGAGGGAACCGGACGGAGCACAACCCGCTCCGCAGAAAAAGACAAGAAAGGTTCTCGGCATGACAAGGCCTGTAGATCCGCGATGCGCCGTGCCGAGCAAATGGCTACCAGAAAAACCGTCTTCAACGTGAGATCCTTCAAGGATGCCCTCCGCAAGGGCTCAAAGGGTTCCCGAGCCAGGGCCCGCAGAACTAAATTCAAATCCCACGGAGGAATCACCGCTCTGCGGGAAGGCCGCAAATGAAACACGGCGGTCAAGAAACGCCGCACATCCGCATGAGCGCCAAGAAGGCGGCCCAAAACCTTGCCTCTATAGCAAGAGAGCGCGGCCAACTGGACCTTCAGGGAACTGGTCGCGAGACCCTTCTCGAAGCCATCCTGCAGAAAGCTGAGCACGACGGGCACCGAGACCGTCGCCGCCCGAACTCCACGCCGGGAGCACCAGTCCTCAAAATTCTCCAAATTCGAACATAAGTAAGAGAAGTGGACGACTTTCTTGCCCGCAGTGAGGTGGAAATCACCGCGGGCGAATAACCCTTCTTTTTCAGCCGAGCCCTCTCAATGGCCAAACCGTAAGCGAGAACCGAGCCACCTGGGGCATCCGCAAGGGGCCCTGAAGAAGAAGATCCGGTAGCGCCGGAAGGCGCCACGGCACGCCGTCTCGAAGCCGAACGAGGTCGGCATACCAGGGCCTCCGGGGCCAATCCGGAGCCACCAGCAGCACCCGGCCCTGATGGCCCTCGATGCGCTGGACGACCCGACCGATCAGGGCCCACGGGGGGAAAACGTACAGCATCCCGGACGTCGGCCACGGCTGAATGAGAGCGTCGAGTCCTTCGGACATCCGCTCCCGCCGTCTGCTGAAGAAGCGACTTGTCTTGGCCGACTGGAAGGTCGCCATGAGATCCATGATGGGCGGACCCCATCGCCGAACTATCTGCGCATACACCTGAGGATTTAACTCCCACTCTCCGGGGTCCACCCGCACTCTGCTGAGAAAGTCGGCCTGGACATTGTCCGCGCCTGCAATGTGCGCCGCCGAGATCGCCGGCAGCCGAGTCTGCACCCAGCTGAACAAGGCCGTCGCTTCGGTTTCCAGGGCCACACTCCCTGTGCCCCCTTGGCGATTGATGTACGCCACCGTGGTCGCATTGTCCGACCAGACTCGGACCGCCCGGCCCAGGAGCAGAGGTTCCAGGGCCATCAGGGCTAGTCGGACCGCCCGAAGCTCGAGGCGGTTGATCGACCAAGACGCTTCCTGCGAGGACCACACCCCCTGCGTGAAGCGGGTCTCGCAGTGTGCTCCCCAGCCGACTAGGCTCGCATCCGTAGTGAGGGGGACCCACAGAGGAGGCTCCAAGGGAATTCCCCGCGTCAGGTTCTCGGAGGAGAGCCACCACCGAAGCGACCGCCGCACTGCCTTCGGGCAGGGCAGTCTCTTGTGCAAGGAATCGCACTGGTTGGACCAGCGACGAAGGAGCGCCCTCTGTAGCGGGCGCATGTGGAACCGCGCCCACGGAACCACCTCTAAGGTCGCCGCCATCGTTCCGAGAAGCCGTAGGTACCACCACGCCGACGGAGCGGGCATCCCCCGAAATAGTCGGACAAGAGCCCGCAACGTCAGGACGCGGCGCTCGGGAAGGCACACCAGCCCCCGAGCAGTGTCGAAGCGCACCCCCAGATACTCCAGGTCCTGCGAGGGCCGCAGACAACTCTTTCTTTCGTTCACCACCCAGCCGAGGGATCGCAGCAGAGCTACCACCCTGCTCGTGACCCGCAGGCACTCTCGACCGGATTTTGCTCGTATCAACCAGTCGTCCAGGTAAGGATGGACCAAAATGCCCTCCTTGCGCAAGGCCGCCGCAACCACCACCATCACCTTTGTGAAAGTGCGCGGGGCCGTAGCCAAGCCGAACGGCATGGCCCGGAACTGAAAGTGGCCCCACGGGAACGCGAAGCGGAGAAACCGCTGATGGGCTGGGTGTATCGGAATGTGCAGATAGGCCTCGGTAAGATCGAGGGACGTCAAAAACTCCCCCTTTCGCACCGCTACAATGACTGACCGCAGGGTTTCCATGCGGAAATGCGGCACTCTGAGCGCGCGATTCACGCCTTTGAGATCCAAAATCGGACGCAGAGAGTCGCCCTTTTTGGGTACCACAAAATAGATGGAGTAGCGACCAGCGCCTCTTTCCAAGGGAGGCACTGGAACCACCGCTCCCAGCGCTAACAATCGAGCCAGGGTCACGCGGATGTCCCTCGTCTTTTGCTCGCCCCTGCTGGGAGACAGAACAAAGGAATCTGGAAGTGGGAACGCAAATTCCAGAGCGTAACCCTCCTCTATAATTTGTAGCACCCAGCGATCCGACGTTATTTGGGCCCAAGAGGAAAGAAAGTCGCGCAAGCGACCGCCGACAAGCGGCCCCTCCCTCCAGAGCCTGCCTGGCGTCATTGTGGCTTGCGTCCAAAGGAAGAACCCGATGAAGAGCCGGCTGCGGAGAAGCCTCTGCCGGCTCCCCTGAAAGCCCGAAATCCTTGGCTACGGGCTCCAAACCGGCCCCGCTGCGAGGACCACTGGCGGGAGGGCCGAAACCTGCGCTGATCCCGAAAGGATCCCCGCGCCGACGAGGTGGACCGGTTGGACCTTGGTTTATCCTCCGGAAGCCGGCCCCCTTTGGACTCACCGAGATCCTTTACCAATTTCTCGAGAGCCTCCCCAAATAATATTCTGCCCTTAAACGGCAGCTTACTGAGGCGGGCCTTAGAAGAACTGTCCGCCGCCCAGCTGCGCAACCAGAGGGACCGGCACGCTGCTACCGCGGATGCCATACTGTTAGCCAACGCGCGGATCAAATCATAAAACAGATCCGCCAGGTAAGCCGAGCCGGACTCCAGCCGGGTCACCTCCACCAGACCCTGCTGGTCTAGTCCGGGGCTCGAGCGCAGTTGCTGTGACCACCGCAGACACGACCGAGCCACCCAAGCCCCACAGATAGAGGCCTGCAATGACACGGCATCCGTATCGAAGGTTTGCTTGAGCAAGTTATCAACCTTCCTATCCTGCCCGTCCTTGAGGGCCGCCGCCCCCTCAACCGGGATGGTGGTTTTCTTGGTTACTGCGGAGACCGCAGCATCCACCCGGGGGGACCTGAACAAGTCCCTGTCCTTGTCAGCAAGAGGATAAAGCCGATTCATGGTCCGAATCCCCTTCAAACCGGATTCCGGGTGCTCCCACTCCGCCTGGATCATCTGATCCACCACGCGGTGGACGGGAAAAACCACCTGGGCATCCCTGACTGCTTGAATCAGAGGATCCTCAAGACCCTCCTCCTCCAGGGACCGCACCGCCGAAAGGTTTAGCGCCTGAAGGGACTCCGTGACCAAAGGAACCAGCTCGTCCCTACGGAACACTCGAATGACCCGAGCCTGATCTTCCGGCCCAGGGATCTCCCCATCCTCCAAATCCTCCGCTTCAGTCTCAGGATCGCCCTCTGCCTCGGAATCCAGGAGACCCAGGGCGTCCTGCTCTTGTCCCCCCAACCGAAGCCGCTTGCCCCCGGGCGGTGAGGGACACTGAGCCGCCCCCAAGGACCCCGAGGGGAGGGAGGGGGGCCAGACAGCCGGCAACTGTCCGGACCTGCTCAGGCGAAATGCCTGATGCATGAGGAGTACAAAATCAGGGGAGAAGTCCATAGTTGAGGCAGCAACAGCCGCCTGCTGGAGCGCAGCCACTGAACCGCTGGCCGGAGGAACCGAGCCAGACTGAGGGATGCTTGGAGAAAGAACGCTGTCCCCGGAAGTAGAAGCATCCCCAGGGGTAGCCTGTTCCTGAACATTCACAGATTGCTCTAACTCAGAGGGCACTGCAGCACAGCCCCTGCAGATGCCAGAGTCAGTCCCTGCCGTCCTGCGGGACCCACAAATCACACACTGGGGCTTGGAAGCCATCCCAAGGCCACCTCTGCCCAGGGGAATAGAATAAGACAGCCACAGGAAAGCCCACACCACCTGGGCAATCCTATGCAAATCAGCCCCGATTTAAAAGTAACTTAACTTTTTTTTTTTTTTTTTTTTTTACAAGAAACAAAATATATCCCAGGATCCCTGGGAGGCCCTGAGCAAAATCGCCAGAAAGAGGAACCCCAAAAACGCTAGGGGAACCTGTGCACAGCGATCAAAAATGCCTGGAAAAGCACTTTTAAAATCCAAAATGGCCGCCGCACTTTTTCACCCGCGGTAAAAAACGGCGCGAAAATATAAAAACCACCAAATAATATGGAAAACAAATAAAACGACCCTCTAATACAGGGCAGCACACGAGCAGATTGAATAAAAACTGCCAAATGGGCTCAGGAGAGCCTACAGAAACGCTGGCATCCCAGACAGAGCATTGCACACAAGAAAGAAAAAATGAAATGCAAACTCCTACCAGCTCAGGAACAGAAGATTCAGCCACAATCTCCCAGTACCAGGCACTGCCTTATAGGTATGGCAATTCCCCGTCCTGTCTAGGGGAAGCTCACCCAGGGCTGATAAAATGTGCTAGGCAGGCAACAGCAGCCAGCAGGTCTGACTTTCTCCTAGTCTCCTGTGGCACAGCTCCAGGGAGACAGGCTTCTTTTGTCTTTCTTATTTTTAAAGGCACAGCTAGCTACCAAAAACAAAAATAGTAGAGAAATGCCCCAAAACAAACCCTAAAAACAACTAACTAGTGTTGCTCCTGCAAAGGTCACTAAGTGTGCCCAGAGGACACACTTTTACGTCTACACACTGCAACGAGACTGGACACACTGGGGGGCTTCTGGGAGCTCCTGCTGGATATGTACTACAGAAGATTTGATTGGTCCAGTCTACAGGCTGCAGTGAGAGGGGCAGTACCCGATTGTGGAGGACTAAACTGGATATCCGCACAGGAATGCTCATTAACTGCTTGGCGTACTTTAGGAAAAGTGCCCCTTAGTGCATGCTAAATTGATTTAATGCCCATTAACCTATGACTTAGCATGTGGTAAATCAATTAGAAGATATTAAAAATTTCTAACACACATTTAAAAGGTTTTATTAAAACAAGTGTATGAAACATCATAATACAAAATCCTAACACTGGGGTAAAACCTAAAACTAAAAATGAATGAAAATGCTTTACCTATGCACATCCCTACAAGACTGAAAACTTACTTAGGATATTTTTTAATCAGGGACCTTTTTAACTTCCTGTCCTAAAACTTGAACTCCCATCCACTGTAAGCATCAATGTATCTTTGAGTATAATTACAATTTCCAAAAATCTATTCTTTTATGGAGTAAAAGCCTGGTGAGCAGCAGTTATCCAAAGAATTTTAATTAGACATTCATCTGGATATAACCAATTAAAGTTATCCAGTTAACTTTCTAACAGCCTTCCACCTTTACAACCAGAGTCATCTAAGTACAAACCATGCCCTATGGATACCTCCAGCACTGCCTCTTCAACATCAGGGGAGACATTTTAAAAGCCAAATGATTTGAATACTAAAATAAAGCGTTCAGCTCAGTAAATGTAGTTATCTTTAAGCCCAACAACACATTTGCAAAGAAACACAAAAAATAATTCCCCCCCCCCCCACCAATGTGTGTGGCTCTACCAACTACCGGGAAAATCTGGAGTAGTCAGGGCATAACATCAATTCCTTGTTTTTAAACAAAAGTCAAGACGGCTTCCGTCTTCAGTTCCAAAGCAAATCTAAGCACACTTACTGCAGACACAATCTTGTCTTTTTGGGAGGTCTCCAAAGATTTAATCCATCAGAGAAGACTTGCATCTAGCATCTTCACATTGCTCCCTTCTTAACCATAGGGCAATATATAAAAAAAAAACCCAACAGTAGTTAGATAACCTCTGCTGGTACCTTCAGAGCCTTCTGAAGATACTGTTTAGAAATGACTAAGGGGGGGGGGGCAACACCAGGCTAACATGGAAATTGATAAATCTCAACTTGGTGCTGGGGAAGCAGTCTCAAGATTTCCCAGGACAGCGTCTGATTTAAGAAATCCTTTTATTTTAGGCCTCTACTACCCTAATTTGGATGTCCAGGGCTCCAAGTCAAGCTTAACACCATTCAAAAAAATCTAAATGTGGTTCCACCTTCCTTGTTTATCCAATGCATTAACAGGTTCTAACCTTGCCAAAACCTTCCAGATCTCCCCAAAGGTTGCAATCTGTGGCACAGACACTCAGTCCTTAGCCTCCTCTTTCTGCTCTTGGAATGAGGCTCTCGATGTCATAGTTCCCCTCTTCCCGTCTTTCCTAGTCCCCTTTTTTATAATAAATAAGAGGCGGCATTATTGCATCCCCTACTAGCTTCTATTAATAGGTGCTGCAAGTGTCGCCTCTTATGGTGCATAACTGCTCTTACTTTCAGCATCGTGGGATGATGGACACAGACCAGGGAGGAAAGCAGGAAACGGTAAGTCGGGTTTCCGACAGGGGGGATGGGACAGAAGCAAGGAGGTGGTAAGTGACCTCAGGCAGGACCTCCGCAGTAACCGATGGGAGGCTACAGTCAGCAACAGTGGGGGGAGGTAGAGCTCGATAGTAGCATGCTTACCGCTTAAGCACTCCAGGATGAGGTAGAGTTTGCCGTTGGTTTGGAAGGCATAGACCAACTCAACAATGAAAGGGTGTTTTATGGCTTCCAGGATATTTCGCTCTGCCTTGGTATGTGCCGTGTCCTTGGCATTGCGGACAATCTTTGCCTAATGCAGGAGGGCAGAGAGAAAGGAACAATGACTAACGGAAAGTTCCCTCATGGCAGTGCCCGACACTATGCTGGGACTCCCGTTGACCAGTTTCCTAATAGCAGTGACCTGGCAGCCCCATGTAGGGCTTCTACCATGCTGTAACCTTCATCATCCCAAAAACAAAAATAGAGCCAAAAAACCAAAAACATTAATTAAGCTTGCATATGTGAAGATAAATTATTGTCGGAAGAGAAGCAGTGAGGTTAAAACAAGTTTAAAACAACCTCTTAAAGCTACTCTTCCATTTTACTCAATTTTAAACTTTTTTTGAGCCCACTTCGGAGCTATAATATATAGGTAAAAACACCCAAAACTAGTGCCACCTACATGAAATAAAGAAAAGAAATATTTATGTCAAAAAGCCCAAAGAAGAAACAAAAACCAACGCTTATCTGAATGGAAATCGTTTGATCTTCTGCGGCATCCAAAGGAGAGAAGAACTCCCTATACCGTTCTTCTCAGGAATGACTTCTGATAAATCTTAGAGCATCATGATTTAAATTTGCTGAAGTTGTAAAACAAAAGACGCAGCACTGCGTTTCGGGCAAAAAACCAATTAATGCCCTGTCTCAACTCTTAAAGACTGCGTAGACATGAAGTTGAACTCCCCCAACTTCACAAGACGCTAGCGCATGCTCATTGGCCCTGATCTTCGGGATTTTGTGGGCATCACATCATCTCCTTTGGACAGGTTTATCCCCACAGCAGCTTCTGTGTTGGGTCTTGTTGCCTGTAACTCTTGTAATTTTTGTTCGCGTTCCATTATGGGTTTAGAGTGGCGTGTGCCCAACAAGGATCTCATTCATAAAGCCAGATGGTCAACGACTTGTTCTACGTCTTTTGTAGTCTCTCTCTTAATGTGTCCCTGCCACCTTCTGTATATTGGCAGGACTATTCGACCTATTAAGGTTCGTTTGGGAGAACATGCATCACGGATTCGCACTGCAACACTGTCTGCTCCGATTGTTCAACGCTGTCTGGACTTTGGTCACATTTTTGAAGATCTGCTTTGGAGGGTGCTTGATTGGGTGCCTCAAATCCCGCGAGGTGGTGATCGTGAACGTGCTTTACAAACATTAGAACAACGTTGGATATTCACCTGGTCAACGGTGGAACCAATGGGACTCAATAGAGATCTGGATTGGACCAGTGGTGTTTGAGTTTTTGGATTCTGGTTTTGTTTTTTGTTGTAATGATTTCTTTTTTCACAAAGTCATTTTTGATTGGTGGATCAGGGCCATTTAAATCGGCCCTTTGATGATGCAAGTTCAGTTTGCCAATGAGCATGCGCTAGCGTCTTGTGAAGTTGGGGGAGTTCGACTTCATTTCTACGCAGTCTTTAAGTTACCATAGAGTGTTTAGTTATTGGTTATGTTTGGTAACCTACATCATGGCAGCGCTCTGGCAATGCCAGCTGGGAATCCCATAGTGTGTAAGTTTACTTACACAAAATAGAAATTACACTTACCTGGTAATTGTCGTTCCTTTAGGAACTCCAGTTTAGTCCTCCGCCTCTGGGTTGTGCACCTCCTCCGGCAGCATGGAGACTGGGCATGTCAAAGTCGTGACATCACTGGATGTAGTCTGCTGATCACTCCTCTCAGCCCCAGTGAACTATTGACAAAGCAAACTCAAAGTAGCAACAAATAAGTAGATAACACAATAATATTAACTCTTTTTAAACTACTATCTATGCGACCACCAACATCCCCTAGAAAGAAGAAACGTTTTCTTGTACCTCGCTCCTCCGCCCTATTCAGAAGCCGGACACAGGAGGAGGAGAAAGATAGAAAAACTCAACAGTTCTATACAAACCTAACTGCATTAATAACTCTACGTACCTGTAAAGCTTCACTGCTGCGCACTGAACCTCCATTGCCAATGATACTACCCGGGCGGGAATGAGGACTAAACTGGAGTTCCTAAAGGAACGACAATTACCAGGTAACTGTAATTTCTATTTCCTTATCGGTCCTCCAGTTTAGTCCTCTACCTCTGGGAAGTAACAGCAGTAATCAATGGGAGGGGCCTTTCTATCCTGCCCTCAACACTGCTGAGCCGAAAACTTCATCCTCTGCCGCTAACACGTCAAGGCGGTAGTGTTTACTGAAAGTATGAAGAGACTAGGTGGCCGCTCTACAGATATCCCCTGGTGGAACCAAGTAGTGTTCCGTCCAGGAAGTCTCTTGCGCTCTAGTTGAATGCGCTCGTAACCCCATTGGAACTGAATGACCCTGCACTAAATATGCCGATGCAATCGCCTCTCTAATCCATCTAGAGATGGACGCCTTTGCCGCTGTCTCCCCTTTGCAAGGGCCTCAGAACACCACAAACAGACAGTCCAATTTGCGAAAGGACTCCGACACCTTCAAATACCAGTGCAATACCCGTTTCACGACCAACCGGCTCAAACTACGGTCCGAAGCGTTGCCTTCCCCCGAACCGAGTACCGGAAGGGAAATCGATCGATTCAAATGGAATGTGGAAACCACCTTTGGCAGAAAAGATGGTACTGGCCGCAACACGACCTTCTCTCTAGAAAATGACAAAAATGGCTCTCGACATGACAAGGCCTGCAACTCCGAAATTTGCCCTTGCCGAACAGCCAGCCACCAAAAATACTGTTTTTAAGGTTAAATCCTTAACCGACGCCTGTTGTAAAGGTTCAAACGGTTCACGCACCAACGCCCCTAAGACCAAATTGAGATCCCTTGACAGAACGATCACGCTACGAGAGGGGCGGAACCTTGATACAGCTTTAAGAAAGCACAAAACATTGGCATGCGCCCCCTAGAGAAACGCCCTGCACTTTGCCTCTATAGCAAGCCAAGGCTGCTAAATGCACTCGCAAAGCCTTTATCAAACCCATCTTGCAAGAAACTGAGGACCAAGAGAATCGATACCGTAGCTGCCCGAACTTGCTGCCTTGAGCACCAGTCCTCAAATATACGCCAAATACGTACATAAGCTAGCAACGTAGATGTTTTCCTCGCTCGGAGCAACGTTGTGATCACCGCTTCCGAGTCTCCTTTCTTCTTCAACCTTGCCCTTTCAATGGCCAAACCGTAAGCGAGAACCAATTCACTTGAGGCATACGAAGTGGACCTGAGGCATACGAAGCAGCCCTTGAATCAACAGATCTTCCGAGACCAGCAGTCTTCACGGCTCAGTCGAGCAACCGAATGAGATCTGCATACCACGGGCATCTGGGCCAGTCTGGGGCCACCAGCAGCACTCTCCCGTGATGAGCTTTGATCCGCTGAACCACCCGGCCTATTAGAGCCCACGGTGGAAAGACAAAGACGACCCGACGGCCAATGTTGCACAAGAGCGTCGATGCCTTCCAATGTCCTCTCTCATCTGCTGAAGAAGCGACTCGCTTTCGCTGAATGAAAAGTCGCCATGAGATCCATGGCTGGTGGACCCCATCTGCAGACTAGAAGCGCAAACATGTCCAGATGCAACTCCCATTCTACGGCATCCACCTGTACCCTGCTGAGGAAGTCCGCCGTCACATTGTCCTTCCCCACAATGTGCGCTGCCGAGATCGCTGGTAGCCGTCTTTCCACCCAGGCAAACAGCATCTTGGCCTCCTCTTTCTTGGCTGTACTTCTTGTGCCGCCCTGTAGATTTATGTAGGCCACCGTCATGGAGTTGTCTGACAGCACTTTCACCGCCCGACCGGCAACCGTGGTTTCGAACTTCAGCAGCGCTAGATAAACCGTTCTCAGTTCCAGTCAGTTGATGGACCAAGACCTTTCGGGAATGGCCCAGACGCCTTGCGCGAAGAAGGCTCCGCAATGCGCTCCCCACCCCGCGAGACTGGCTCCCTCTGTTGACGGATGCGAATCTGGCTGTTCCAGGGGCATCCCTCTCGTCAGGATTCCGGGACGCAGCCACCACTGCAGGGAATGCCTGACTCGATGCAGACAGGGTAGATGCTTGTTCAACAAGTTGGACTGATGTGACCACCGATGAAGCAGCGATCGCTGCAAGGGCCTCATATGAAACCTGGCCCATGGTACAGCCTCCAGGGTCGCCGCCATTGAGCCTAGCATGCAAAGGTAATTCCACGCCAAAGGCACTGGATTGGCCTGGAACCGGCAGATCAGTTGCCAAAGGCTCTGAACACATCGATTCGGTAGAAACACTGCCCCCCTCCTGAGTGTTGAACCGTACCCCCAGGTATTTGAGATCCTGGGATGGCACTAGACTGCTTTTGGTCGGGTTGACCACCCAGCCTAGGTCCTGTTAAAAAAAAACACACCAAAACATTTTACGACCTTGCCTGTAACGTGAACACTTTCGGCCTCGGACTTCGCTCGAATCAACCAATCGTCGAGATAAGGATGAACCAAAATCTCGACTTTCCGCAATGCCGCAGCCACCACCACCACCATGATGATGATCTTGGTGAAGGCTCACGGTGCCGTCGCTAGCCCGAACGGCAACGCTTGGAATTGATAATGTCCCCAAGGAAGAGCGAAGGGCAGAAACTTCTGGTGAGCCGCTCTTATGGGAATATGGAGATACGCCTCTGTAAGATCCAGGGAAGTTAAATACTCCCCTTTGCGTACCACCACAATGACCGACCTTAAAGTCTCCATCCGTAAATGTGGCACTCGAAGACAACGATTCACTCCTTTCAGGTCCAAAATAGGTCGGAGCGATCCATCCTTTCTTGGTACTACGAAATAAATTGAGTACCGACCTGTACCATAATCTTCTTCCGGTACCAGCACGATCGCTCCCATTTGTAAAAGTCGATCCAGTGTGCTGCGGACTGCCAAGGTTTTCTGCTGCCCTTTGCAGGGAGACAGCACAAAGGAGTCCCGAACCGGTCTTGCGAACTCCAGCGCATATCCTTCGCGAATGATCTCTAAAACCAACTGGTTGGATGTTATTTGGGTCCAGGCAGGAAGGAACCCCGGAAGCCTCCCGCCTACGGTTGGCTTCCTGCCGGGACCCGCCAGCTTTCATTGGGGTTTCCAAGATGCTGCCGAGGACGTTGCTGCGAATCCCCTACTTGCTCCACGAAACCCCTGGGCTCTAGAAGGGAATCGTCCTCTGGAAACCACCGAAACGGGCAGTGCAAAATCTCCGGAAATCCCGAAACTGACCCCGAAAGGCCGGAGAGGATTTCTCCTGCCAAGACTTATCCTCAGGAAGCCGGCTGCCCTTGAACTCCCCTAGATCTTTAACCAACTTGTCAAGATCTTCTCCAAACAATCACCCTTTAAAACGGCAGCTTGCTGAGATGCGACTTGGACGACCCATCGGCCACCCAATTCCTTTACCATAGGGATCTGCGTGCAGCCACCAGCGAAGCCATACTATTAGCTAGCGCTGGAATTAAATCATAATGTAACATCTGCCAAGTATGCAGTACCCGACTCCAAGCGATCGATCTCTTGAATACTCTCCTGGTCCAGCTGGGTAGACTGACGCAAACTCCGAGACCACCTGAGGCACGCTCTTGCCACCCAAGCACCACAAATGGACACCTGCAAGGACAATCCAACAAAAGAACGTGGGTAGCAAAGGAGGACGTGTAGTAACCTTTATTAACCAACATCAGCCATAGGCTGATGTTGGTTAATAAAGGTTACTACACGTCCTCCTTTGCTACCCACGTTCTTTTGTTGGACTGTTCTCGCACGTGGTGTTGTGCCCTTTGTTGGACCACCTGCAAGGACAATGCATCTGCCTGAAACAACTGTTTTAACAAACCATCTACCTTCCTATCTTGCGCATCCTTCAATGCCGCGCTACCCTCTACCAGAATAGTGGTCTTCTTGGTAACTGCTGACACTGCCGCATCAATGCGCAGAGCGCGAAACCGTTCCTTGTCCTTATCCGCTAAAGAATAGAGTCTGTTCATAGTTCTGACCCCTCTGAGACCAGACTCTGGTTGATCCCATTTGTCTTGAATCATCTGGTCCACCACGCAGTGCACGGGAAAACACTACCTGAGCCTGCCACACCTCTTGGATTATAGGATCCTCCCCGCACTCTTCCTCACTCGGTGGCGCTGCGGCCAGCTTCAACATCTGTAGGGATTCTGTAATGAGTGCTGTCGGCTCTTCCCTCCGGAACACTCGAATGATTTTCACCTGTTCCTCAGGTTCCGGAATCTCACCTTCTTCCAAATCTTCCATTTCGGCTTCCAGGTCCATCTCGACCTTAACCGCTTCGTGCCACTCCACCTCAGAGGGTGGGGGCTCTGAAGGTCTTGACCGCTTTGGAGGTCTTGTTGAAACACTACCCCCTACCGCTAACCTGGATTGAGGTGCCGCACTAAGCCCTACCACGGGCTCCGGTAATTTACGGTGATGCCGTAAACAGAAGGCCTGATGCATTAACACCACAAAGTCTGGACAGAAATCTTCAAGCTGTGACCCCGCTTCCAAGGCCGGCTGTGAAGTGGATGGTCCAATAGTCACCTCCTGACTGTCCCCTGAGGCCGACTGTCAGAGAAGCTCTCCTTCAGCTCCGGACCCCCTCCCGGGACTCTTGAGCAACCTTGATATCCATCTGCTGCTCCAGGTTGGTAGAAACTGTGGCGCAGGCCCTGCAGATGCCTGAATCCACCACCGTAACCCTGCGGGTACCGCAAGCCACACAGAGAGGTCGGGCTGCCATACACCAGGCACTCTCTCCACTCCTAGACACCCTCTCAGAACTTCCTGCTTATACACTTTGACTTTCTTCTGGGGGTTTTTTGAACCAACCAAACCTGGGAAAACAAATTACCAGACCAAACTCCCACATGAACAAATCAAACCTCCCAAAGGAAGACAATAAAAAACCCAAGGAAAAGTAAATACTAAAGGGGACTCACACAGCCCGCTCTAAAAGTAAAAAAAAACCAACAAAAAAAAAAAAAACCCAAGAAGAACAAAAAACTCCGGTAGGGAGGTCAATCAGATTTGAAAAGAAAAGAAAAAGGGAACTCCCTGCTAAACTGCCCCCCACGCAGTAATGCAATCGCTAGCAATAAAAAACCCATGGAAGCGCTTGCCACGCGGCGATCACGTCACCAAAATGGCCACCACTACTGAAAAGAGGAGAGCAAAAGGTGCCAAACTGCAGTTTGAGGGCGGGCAGCCCCGCCGCGATCCGTTCCCCTGCTCGCTAGAGAAATTACCTGCCTTTCAGCGAAACGCGTCTCCAGACATCCCCACCCAATCTGCGCCTGCAAGGCTCAAGCCGGCTCGCCCCCGCTCCACCTTGCTGCGAACGGAGGGCCACCTGGTGAGCTGCTCGTCCTAGTGCCCACAGGCCGAGGATGATCATGGCTGACAAAATTGCCAGGACACCTCCTTTGCCTGTCAGAGCTCTCCTCCGTGCTGTCTAGGAGGAGAGATCTGATAGTAACGGAGCCCAAAGCCAGAAACCCACAGCGGCAGCAGGAACTGGCACAAGAAAACACGCTCCTCTTAAGATTTTGTTTTGTTTTGTTTTTTTTAAAGAAACAGTACCCAAAATTGCAGGAGTAAAATTTAAAGGAGTCTTAGGGAAAAGAAGAACTCCCCAAACTAATCTATGCTACTCTAAAGCTCCTTATGTGATCCTCAAGTGAGCCCAGCACCTAGGCTCACTAAGTCCTCCTGCTGCATGGAGACTTGACACACTGGGGCTGAGAGGAGTGATCAGCAGACTACATCCAGTGATGTCACGACTTTGACATGCCCAGTCTCCAAGCTGCAGGAGGAGGTGCACAACCCAGAGGTGGAGGACCGATAAGGAATGCACTAGAAGTGCTGGTTGACTGGGAGAACTCCTGCCGTGTGAAACGTCACAATGCTGTCGACGCCAGCAGGATGGGTTTTCTAACAAACACCCTCTTAGGGCTATTTGGGTTGCTAGCAGTGAGCATTTGTATTGCTTTACCTTTTTTAACACTTTCATTGCAAATATTTTCCCAGCATTGGTCCCTTGAACTTTCCGCACTTGAAAAACCTAGAGGGAAAAAAAGGAAAGTGCCCATGACTGTCTGCTTTGCTCCTAGAAACGAAGAGGAAAGCAAAGTTTGAAGGTGGCAGCGATTATAATTGCACCTTGCCGTAGCCTCCCTTGCCTAGAACACGGAGCATCTCGAAGCAGTGAGGACCAATCTTCTCTGACCCGCAATTAACATTGCCCTCCGAAATCTCAAACTCCTCACATGGACCCAGAGATCTGTACGGAGAGACAATGCCAAACACGTGCACCCTTTGTCATAAAGCAACGATAACCTGCTGGATGAAGGCAGGAGCACTGGCTGTGGATGAGACAGCTTAAAAGTGAAGAGTACAGAAAAATAATCTTACTTACTGTACGCCATGCCCCTTCGAGTCCAAGTCTGTATCCTAGGTTTGCAAGAAAATCAATTATATGAGTGCAATTAAACCTACATAGTAAATTAGAAAATAAAATAAATATTTAAACAACTCTTATACCGCCGTATCTACCAGTCACAACAGTTTACATGGAACAAGCATAACAAAGAACGTGAACTTTACATGGAACAATTTGTTTGACTGGCTAATACACTTTCTATCACAGTAACTAAGGCCATATTCTTAGAAAATACTGAAGCTCTTCTCCTAGCATGGCCACAACATGTGAGCAAGCAAAACCGTTTCCTACACATGGAAGCAGGATCTGATTTCAGCGTGACAAGTATGTTTTCCTAACAAGTAATCCACCAATTCTTTCACGCCCACTTTCCCAGAATTCCAGACTACTTACTCTGAGTAACATTTCTTGATGATCCGATAACTAAGGCCATCAAGTGCTCTTTAGAGATTTTTCCAAACTATAGCTTCAGCTATTTGGGCTAACATGGTTTATGGTTTGTTAAAATTCGATATACCACCCTTCATGACATCAAGACGGAATGCAATCAAAACAAATTAAGAAAGGAAATTGAACGCCATAAAATCAATAGGACGGAAAAGGAGGTCAAAACACAGAGGAAAGATCAAGGGGAGTGGGAGGGGGCAAAACCCTAGGAAACTAAGGTGGGACTCACTGCAAATTTAGGCAGATGGAGTGAAGAGAGATGGAAACAGAGGAGATGTTGGACATGGAAAGGAGGAGACAGGAGATGTTTAACACTGAGGTGTTATTGGGGAGATATGAGAGAGAAGAGATGCCGGACATGGAAAGTGCCACGACTGGTGAGACAGAGGAGAAACTGGGCATGGGAAAGAGGAAGGGAGACAGAAGAGATACTGGGAAGGGGGGGGGGGAAAGACTAGGGAGACGAGATGCTGGATATGAGGGCAGGGCTAGGAAGATGGAGATGTTGGAAATGGTGAAAAACTAGGGAGACAGAAGAGAGGCAGGGCATGTGTTGGTGGGGGGACAGACTTGGGAGGCGGAAAGGAGTTTCTAAACACGGGATAGAGAGGAGAGAGACCTGGATGGGGAAGGTAAGAGAGGAGAAAGTGAAGATGCTGTACACAGGTGAAGGAGAGACGGGGAGAATTAGTGAAAGACTGAGCAATAAGAGGACTGGGAAGAAAAGAGATGGGAATGGGAGGCTTGGGTGAGGAAGTGATGGAAGGCTGTGGGTAAATGCAATAAACAGCGAGAGACAGACAACAAAACAGTAAAAGGAGTATGAAGAAAATGTAAAAAAAGAGATCACATCATCACCTACATCAATCTGTAACACTGAAGACAGGAGGAGAAAAAAAGAAATTGTAAATAGACAGGTGACCCTGGAAACAAGAATTAAGAGAAAACGGAGAAAAGCAGAAACCAGAGCCACATGATTAGAAAAATAAAATGGCCAGAAAACAAGGTAGAAAAAAGAATTTATTTTCTATTTAGTGATCGGAATATGTGATCTTTTGGAATGTGCATCTGCCAGGACTGGTGACAGATATGGCTGGGGACCAGCTCAGCGCAAAAACTCTAGGAGGGGACCTGAAAGTCAACTAGTAAGGTGTGTTTTCTTCAGCTTCAGACATATACACACTGCTCCTGGTCAGCTGGCTCCTGGATTCCAAGAAAATTTGTCAAGCCTGTACCAAGCAGATTGAAATGACTAGAGCTCAGGGCTGTGCTTTTTCTCTCATGGCCCCTATTCTCGAACTCTCTAAGGAAGTTAGACTAGAAAAAAAAATTACCTAGCTTTTAGATTCCAGATAAAGACTCACTTTCTAGAAAGGTATTTAATGGAGTTCTTTATGCCAGATTTCAGAAAGGAATCATTTATTATGGGTTTTTAGGTGCATTTTGCAAAAATATTAGCACACCTGTTGTGGATCCTAGGTCTGCCTGTTTATCCATCTAGCCATATTAATTTCTTTTAAATACAAGCATATCTGCAAGAGCATGAGCACCACTGGCAGGAGACCCAATCTGTATCAGCTAAAGAGAAAAACTTGTGGTAGCCGCAATGGCAAGAGGAGGTGGTGGGATGCAGGAAGAGAACGAGGTCAGGGAAGAGACTTGAAAGGAAGGGGGAAGCAGAGCGCATGGGAAAGTGGACTATGTAAGCAGGAGAGTGTGCAATAGACACCCCCCATTCACTCACTCATACACCAGCCATGTACTCATACTCCTACTGCACACTTGCCCAGTCACACACAAACTGTGTAGATACCTAGAAAGACAAACCATCCACTCATATGTATCCTGCCCACTCTCACTGGCACATATTTGAGGTTGGCGATCACAGCAAGCATGAGACTGTCACAGAAAAGAGAAAATATTTCTCTTGCCAGGTCTTACTGAGCACTTCATATGGTGATCTTGTATAATGTCTAGACTAAATCTCAGTATGGCGGCTTCTACTGCTAACATATGAAAGAATGGAAAAAGAAAAATTCATGTTGGCTGCGTGTCGCCTAGGATAAAAAGGTGCTTGCCCTTAGCCACTGTGCTAGGGCTAAGGATGGTGGTCGCCATAGTGCAGAGCCTTCAGATTACAGGCCACGGTGAAACCGGTCAGGAACCCAGTGCAGCAGTAGAGAGATCACAGAATTGTAGGTGTTTCAGTATAAAGACATCACTATAGTTTGAAAACAACTTTGCTGGTTTGTAGAACTCCTTGTAATTATATGAATATTTTTCCATCAGTGGTTTCAGCGTCGCTATGATAATCATCAATCAAGTTAAGCATGGGAAGTTGTGCTTTAAAAATGGCTGCCATGTCGCTTGGCCCTCTTTTGTTACCAACTTGCAGAGGCATGATACTGAGCAGAATTCTGTAAGTTATGACATTCTGCATTTAAATTCAAAACAATAATCAGTTGTTTATCAGAGTGTAATAAGTTGAATGTGTGAAAAAACTCACTCCATATACATCCACAAAATCTGCTTCTCAAAAAACTGCTTCAATGTTCATAACATACTTTGAAACAAACAAACTTTTTGTTTGTTTCAAAGTATGTTATAAACATTGAAGCAGTTTTTTTGAGAAGCAGATTTTGTGTATGTATATGAAGTGAGTTTTTTCGCACATTCAAATTCTGCATTTAATTGGCATGCCAACTCTAATTAGTATGTGGAAAGTCAATGTGAGCACATTAAAAATTCAGTGTGTAAAAAAATTAACAAAAAAAAAGGAAAGCTGGAAATGAAACAAAAATGGCTGAAAATTAGGGGGAAAGCCTTCAAATGACCCAAAAACAAAACTGAAAACTTTTCTATATGCATCCCTAATGAAAGGGTGCGAAGGAGAGGTGTGAAAGAGTAGGAAAACGTGACAGCATAGCATATCAGGAATGCTAGGAGGATAAGGAGGATTAATAGAGAGAGCCAGAGATAGGGAGGTTGTTTGGAAGAAAGGAGCCAGAAAGCATTGGATTTGTGGGGGTCGAGAATCAGTGGGGGTAAGATGAGGGGCAACAGAAGTGAAGAACTGGAAGATATGGAGTAGGGTAGGATTGACGTTTACTAAATCCCTTATTGGGACTCTCATGGCACACTCCTTTTTAAGGCTCAGGATGACCTGCAGTTTGACAGCAAATCCCGTTTGGACAGCTCTTCTTATCCTTTCCAACTGCTCAGGTACGAAGGACAGGGAAATACTTACAGTACCTTAATATAACTGGTCATGAGCTATTACTACTTATCATTTGCATAGCTCTACAAGGCGTAGTCTGTAAACAGACATGCAAGAGACAGTCCTCCCTTCATACAGCTGACAATTTAATCAAGAACAGACTAGGGGAAGCCTAGGTGCGAGCTAAATCCAAAAAAACTCCTTCCAAGTACCGACGTCGCAAGGAAAGAGAAAAGCTGATAATGACAGAGAGGTTAAGCAGCAGCAGCCGCTGACATCACCCGCAAAGTACGGAAGCATTTCAAATTACTGCTGACGTCTGACAGCCGCCAGCCAATGGCAGCGTCCGTCATCCCCCTCACGCGGGCGCTGCCCTACTCACGCTGTTCCCCTCCACATCTTCCTCCTCGCTGCCCTCCTCCGTCTCCAGATCGATATCAAAGACCCCAGCCATGGCGCGGCCTCAGCAGCCGCCCCGGTCTCCCCCGCAGCCCTTTGAGGAGATCCGGTTGTAACTCCGGTTTACGGTCTCCCTGCACGAGTTTCTTCTGTTCGGCCCATCCCTTATTTGCGTACTACGTCACAAGTACCCAGAAACCAAATACGCTATTAGATTCCGCTTCCGTTCGAAAGGCCTTCCCACGCAGGTCTGGAAGAAACAGGAAACGGAAGCAGGGGGTTGTGGGAAATGTAGTGTTTTGCCATATAGGGTGTCTGGGATCTCCTTAACTGCTTCCTTGGCTGAGGGACTCGTCGCAGAGGTAGGGTTGCCAACTGGCTCCGGATGCGCCCGACAGGCTTGATCCAGTCCTAAGTTTACCCCATTGCATGCAGGGACATGTAGTCTTGCTTTTCTTATGGCGTGCAATGGACAAATCAGAACTACATGTCCCTGCTTGCAGTTGGGTAAACCTAGGACTGGATAAAGTGTGTCGGGCGCATCTGGAGCCAGTTGGTAACCCTACGGCAGAGGTGTCATTTTGTGCGGCAGATGCAGACGAGGAAAACTTAAGAGACAGCTGTATTCCTGGCCAGGACTTTTATTTTATTTTATTTTATTTTGTGGTTCTCTTAAAGAGCTTCAGTCACTTGCCAGCAGAGAGAAACACGATGCATAGCGAGACAGAAATGAGAGGATGCAGAATTAGTGCTTGGACTGGATTGTTCTCTTCCTACTGGGCGGAGCGGACCTCTAAAGAGGATGTGGTAGGGTTGCCAACTGGCTCCAGATGTGCCCAACAGGTTTGATCCAGTCCTGGGTTTACCTCATTGCATGCAGGGATATGTAGTTCTGATTTCTCTATTGCACTTTTTTAGTGCCATAAAGTCAGTGTTGACTCAGAGTGACCCAGCTTCCTCTGGGTTTTCTTGGCAATGTATCACTGGAAGTAGATTGCCAGCCTTTTCTTCTAAGGCAATGGAGGGTAAGGTGACTTGCCTAAAGTCACAAGGAGTGCCAGTGAGAATCAAACCTTTGATCTTCTGGGTACTAGGCAGTTGCGCTAACCACTAGGCTACTCCTCCACTCATTACACTCCATAAGAAAAGGAAAATTACAAGTCACTGCATGCAATGGGGTAAACCCAGGACTGGATCAAGCCTGTCAGGCGCATCTGGAGCCAGTTGGCAACCCTAGGATGTGGACATTCAGACACAGCGGTGATTTTCTGCCAGTTCTCTGATGTAGCACCTGCTCAGTTCTTTCCTTTTTCTGCATTGGCAACGGGATAGGGTAGACCGCCAAGGCCAAGGCTCTACCAACGTTAACTGCCATGCAGCACTGGCAACTATGGAGCTTTAGGGAGCAAAGGTGAAGGTTGCTTTCTTAGCCTCCCCCCTATATGGTTGCCAACTGGTTCCAGATGTGCCTGACAGGCTTGATCCAGTCCTGGGTTTACCCCATTGCATGCAGGGACATGTCTTGCTCTAATTTTTCTATTGCACTCCATAAGAAGAACTACATGTCCCTGCATGCAATAGAGTAAACCTAGGACTGGATTAAGCCTGTTGGGCTATCTGGAACCAGTTGACAACTCTGTCGCCCTATCAATCCAACCAAAGTATCCCATTCTTCCTATTTTTCCTTATTGCAGCTAGTGGAAGGAGAACCTCCTACCTCATCTGGCTTGAACACACATGCACATATGTGCAGTGAGTCGAAGATCTGCCTCAGCATATTCAGGGTCCTGCAGTACTCCAACAAGGCCAGGAAATATCTAAGTGCACAAAATAGCAAAAATAAGATTTAATAAAATGCATATTTGAACATCTGATATAATGCTTTTAAACTTTAGTTTGATACAAAGAATAGTTTTGTAGTGAGCCTCCTATCACAGGATGAAGGTAGCCTTGAAGAGCAGGGCTAGCTTAATCATTAGCTAAACTAAGTGGTTGCTTAGGACAGTAGCTTTGGGGGTGGGTGTCAAACAGCAGCTGCAATCAAAGCAAGACATTGGGTCCTGACAGCCACATAAACTCAAAAGAACCATCAGCATGTACTTTTATCCACGGGCATGATGGCTAATTTTCAAAGAGCCCAAAATACAAATCAAAACCCTGTACTATGCTTAACTCAAATATTAACAACCAATATTAATCTTATTACAATAATTTATTTTAGCAGGCAGAAATGACCTCAGGATGGCTAATATCCCTCATACAGTGACTAGTCACTATAGGAAAATAGCAGACGCTTCACATCACAGGTCAAATGTGAAGCGTCTGCTATTTCCCTATAGCAGCGATGGCGAACCTATGGCACGCGTGCCAGCTGTGGCACGCGAAGGCCTTGCAGCTGGCACGCGGGAAGGTCGCACATTAAAAAAAAAAAAAAAGCTGCCCGCTGCCGCCGCGGCGGCATGGAGTGTCCCGCGGGGCTCCCTCTGCCCGGCGGGACTCTCCCGGCGCTGCTCAGCCCCTCTCTGCCGGCTTGCAGAGACGCGAAGGGAGAGTCTCCCTCGAGTCTCTGTTAAGCCCGCAGGGGCTGATGGGAATTTCCCATCTGCCCCTGCGGGCTTTAGAGAGACGCGAGGGAGACTCTCTCTCCCTTCGCGTCTCTGCAAGCCGGCAGAGAGGGGCTGAGCAGCGCCGGGAGAGTCCCGCCGGGCAGAGGGAGCCCCGCGGGACACTCCATGCCGCGGCGGCGGCAGCGGGCAGCTTTTTTTTTTTTTATTGCCATGAGCCGAGGGAGGGGGGTTTAAGACTGGCAATGGGCTAGGGAGGGAGAGAGGGGGGTTAAGACTGGCAATGGGCTAGGGAGGGAGGGAGGGGGGTTAAGACTGGCAATGGGCTAGGGAGGGAGGGAGGTTAAGACTGGCAATGGGCTAGGGAGGGAGGGAGGGGGGGGTTGAGACTGGCAATGGGCTAGGGAGGGAGGGAGGGAGGGGGTTGAGACTGGCAATGGGCTAGGGAGGGAGGGGGGTTGAGACTGGCAATGGGCTAGGGAGGGAGGGAGGGGGTTGAGACTGGCAATGGGCTAGGGAGGGAGGGAGGGAGGTTAAGACTGGCAATGGGCTAGGGAGGGAGGGAGGTTAAGACTGGCAATGGGCTAGGGAGGGGGGGAGGGGGGTTGAGACTGGCAATGGGCTAGGGAGGGAGGGGGTTGAGACTGGCAATGGGCTAGGGAGGGAGGGAGGGGGGTTGAGACTGGCAATGGGCTAGGGAGGGGGGGTTAAGACTGGCAGTGGGCTGGGGAGGGGGGTTAAGACGCAGTGGGCTATGGGGGGAGTTAAGACTAGCAATGGGCTGTGGGCTGATGAGGGCTGGCAATGGGCTATGAGCTGATGAGGGCTGTCTGGAAATGGGGTGATGGGGGGGTTAGGACTGGTAATGGGCTATGGGGGGGGTTAAGACTGGTAGTGGGCTGATGGGGGGGGTTAGGACTGGTAATGGGCTATGGGGGGTTAAGACTGGTAGTGGGCTGATGGGGGTGTAGGACTGATAATGGGTTATGGGGGGGGCTAGGACAGGAAATGGGCTGATGGGGAGGGGTTAGGACTTGAGGTGGGCTGATGTGGTTAGGACTGGTAATGGGCTGTGGGCTGATGGGGGGGTTTAGGACTGGCAATGGGCTATGGGGGGCTGACTGGAAATGGGCTGATGGGGGGTTAGGAATGGTAAAGGGTTATAGGGGGGGGGCTTAAACTGAAAATGGGGTGATGGGGGTTAGGACTGGAAGTTGATTGACGGGGGGCTAGGACTGGTAATGGGTTGGGGTGTTGCTAGGACTGGAAATGGGCTGAGTGGAAGGGGAGGCTTGAACTGCAAATAGCTGATGGGGAGGGGGCTTGGAATGGAAATGGGCTGTGAGGGAAGGGAGCTAGGACTGAAAATGGGCTGATGGAACAGCTAGGATAGGACTGGAAATGGGCTGTTGGGGGGAGCTAAGATTGGAAATGGGCTGTGGTGGGGGCTTGAATTGAAATGGACTCATGGAGGGGCTAGAACTGGAAGTAGGCTCATGGGGGGGCTTGGACTGGAATTGGGCTGAGTGGAGGGGAGCTATGATTTGACATGGGCTGATGGTGGGGCTAGGATTGAAAATGAGCTGATGAAGGGACTTGGACTGGAAATGGGCTGATGCAGGGACTAGAAGGGAATGGATGCTGGGTGAGACTGGAACTAGAAGGGAGCTGTTGTTGGGGGAGGATTAGAATGGGATGGGGCTGGGAGAGTAAAATGGAGAGGGGAAAAATATTTTGTGTAGGAGGGATGAAAAATCTACAATTGGCCAGGTATTGGGAGAGTAATTGGGGATTGAGGATGGAGGGGTAAAATTTGTGTGGATGAAATAGGAATGAGGAAAGAGCAAAAGGAGAAAGATTAGTATGTTAAAGCAGATGTAGAGAGAGAGAGAGAATGGAAAAAAAACTAGAAGAGAGAAGAAAGGACAAATGGACAGCAGACGATGGAGAGTTAGCAGAAAACATGAAGAAACCAGAAGAAGGTGGCTGGACCAATTGCAACTGAAAAAAAAATGCACAAAAGGTAGAAAGATATCTCTTTATTTTGAATTTATTAACTGGAATATGTCAGCTCTGGGAAATGTGCATCATTAACATCTGCGCTTTGTTTGGTACAAGAGGAAATTCCTATTTGACGTTGCCACTTGTTCTCTTTCCCCAGTATTCTCTGAAATGTATTGGTTTAATATTTGCAGTGTTGCCTTTTGATAGGTAGGGTATGGTGCTTTGTGAGTCCTGGTAATGCTGTCAGGATACGGCGGGTTTGCTATGGGTTCTAAATGGGCAGTGTTTGTAGTAGTTCCTAATGTGCCTGGCGGTTGGCACTGGATTATAGTAATGTAGAAATCTTTTAGTCTTTCTTTATCCATACACTCATTAAGAGACATGTTTACTAAAAGTTAGTGTATGGTAACATTATGCAAATATTTATGCAAATAAGACCACTTATGCAAATGACGTGCTGGCACTTTGAGGAAATTCTTTGGTTTTGTGCGGCAGTTTGGGCACTCGGGCTCAAAAAGGTTAGCCATCACTGCCCTATAGTGACTAGTCACTGTATGAGGGATATTAGCCATCCTGAGGTCATTTTTGCCTGCTAAAAGAAATTATTGTAATAAGATTAATATTGGTTGTTAATATTTGAGTTAAGCATAGTACAGGGTTTTGATTTGTATTTTGGATTATTGCTTCCCTGAGACAGCTTTGTGGTGTTTTAATTTTCAAAGAGCCCATTTAGCTGGTTTAACGTCTTTTGTAAATTGCCCTCATTTTAATTTATATACAGAGACAATAAATAAATAGATGAAACAAAGTTTAATATTTGACAGGCCACTATTCAGATACTGTGATCAGTGCTCTTTTTAAACATCTACTGTGCTGGTTAAAAAAAAAAAATCTGGATTTCCAGCGCTGAATATCTAGATCAGGCTGTGACCAGCAGCACTGTCTGGGTAGCAACAATATTCAGTTCACTATCCACATAGCTATCAGCATAAAGGGGCATGTTTACTAAACTACACCGTTAGTACGGGGTTTAGCATGTGGTTAATTGCACTGCCCAAAAATCGTGTGCTAACTGGGTATTGAATGATTGGGCAGAGACAAGATGGTTTAGGGGTGGAATGTGGGCATTGACAGCGCGTCGCAGCATGCTAACCGTGAATATTGCCGTTAGCATGTGCATTTAACACCACCTCTGGGCAGCATTAAGTGCACTTACATGTCAGATGGCGCAGTGTTGTGTGGTAGCAATATGCTAACCACAGTGGGACGGATGCACATGCCCCCTAAAGTTGGTGTGGACCTTCATACTTGATTTGTGACCCAAATGCAAACTACTGACTCGCTGTTCAGTAAATATGTTCCAAAGTTAGTACGGCAGAAAGGCTGTCCTAACCTTATGCAGATAGCGGACTGAATATCACCATTGTATGGATAATTTGTTGCTTCACTCATGGACCACCTTGGCATTATCCAGATAGTTCTGCTGAATATTACCTGGTAGCTCCAGCCAGTGCCGCTTACCTAGGTAAGTGATTTTGAATACTGACTTTTAAAAGTATGATGTTCAATTATGCATTTAACTGAGTTGTGCTGGAAGAGGTGGGGTTAGGGTGATCATGATTGCTGAGTTATTAGAATTTCAGTGGGGGCGTCAAAGGGTCTGACATGATAGCTATTTGGCATCACAAGCATAGGCCAAAGTGAAATCCATGCAAGTTAGAGCCTACCTGGTTTTCAAAACAAATAAATGTTTCCATCTTATTAACTACTATCTTGAGAAAAGAAATGTACCCACATTTCTTGGGATTTATTTTAATTCACAGTTGACATTTGGAAAACAGATCTTGTCTCTTGTGCGCTTTATCTTTTTTTTTCTAGACTATATTTGAGCTCTACAGAATCCCTTTGGGACAGAAGTTCTTTATGTCTTTTGCATGTGCTCATTACGAGTTGTCTGGGTTCCTGTAATTTTCTCTGTGGAGGATTGAAGTTAACCTCTCTTAGATTACATTTGATCTAGAATACAGCCACTAGGCTTCTCTTTAGACAGTACATTTGACAGTGTTACACCACTACTTTTAATCTTCACTGGCTACCGGTCTCCTTTCAGTGAAGTTTACAATTCTACTTCTTACTCGCTGCGCACTGAGAACAGGCCTCTCGCTGATCACTCTCTGCGCACATCCGAACAGCACTTACTACGCCTTCCTACTCCTACAGCTCTTCATCTAGAATTTATGCAATGTACAGTCTTTTGTTATATGGCCCCCTGGCTCTGGAATAAAATTCCGCTAGAGTTCAAATATGAGTCGAGCTATCCAAAGTTTAAGACTGCTTTTAAGAAATAGATGTTTCATCAAGCCTTTCCTCAATTCTTTGGGAATCAGTCCTAAAAGCAATGCTGCTCTCTTGGTGCATTTCTTGGCCTCTGGCAAACTTCTAAACCGTCGGGTCAATATTGACTTGTCATGGTTGGCGTTATCTTTAAATGCCAGCTGCGGTGGTTAACAAAAAATTCTGGATATTCAGTTCTGGTAGCCAGATAGAGTGGTGGCCGGCGGCATTATGTGGATAACTATCAGGATAAGTTAGGACAACCTAGATTATCCAGTTAGTTGTCCGGTTAGTGGCGCTGAATATTTATTTATTTTTATTTACATTCTCTTATATACCGCGCTATTCTGCATCAGTGCGGTTTCCATTGAACAAACTGAAATTACATTGAACAGGGCATTATAACTTGGAGATAACTATTTACAGGGAACATGGGCTATGGAGGGTTAAGTGGCTTGCCCAAGACCACAAGGAGCACCTGTGGGAATATTCACCACTACACCCACAGACTGCTCCAGCGCTATCCAGATAGTGCTGAGGTCTGGAGAGCTGCACCAGCTGTCCAGATAAGTGGTTTTATAGAATGAAGAGGACAAGAGCCACACTGGAATGGGTCAGAAATGAACTGAGATGAAAGAAAGTCATGACAGCAGAATGAACAGCATGTTTGAGTAGTCTGGATGCAAAAGGGAGAAGATACATGGAGTGATAGCAGGGCACGTACAGTCCAGAGAAGGCTTTGGGCCTGATATAAGAAAGGCATTTACATCGGAAACCGTATAATGCCTTAAACGGGAATATTCGACGACACATACACGGTTAGTGCCATTGAATATCTCCATCTATGTCCGGTTAGTATTGGGGTGTGTCGGGGATGGAGCAGAGACGGAGAGCACTGATAACTGGGTAGAAGGAATATTGTACTGCCACTCTGTTAGCGATGCGCTTTTGGCTCGCCTAGTTTTAGCTGCGGATGCTAACCGGGCAGCGATGCAGTATCGCCACTACCTGGTTAGCCTTGGCGGCTTCTGTGGCAACCTCAGATATTCAGTGCCGTCACTGTGGCATTGAATATCTGGGGTTAGGGGTTGGCGGGCAGGGCTATGCGCCGACGCAGCACATAGCCCACCCAAATGAATATTGGGCCCTTTATGTTTAAAAGCAGCAGCAACAATTGCAGTGGAAGGTGACAGATGATCCCAGAGCTAGTTGGGCTTTTAGGATATCCACAATGAATAGGCATGAGATACATTTACATTACTGGAAACGGTATATGCAAATATATTTCATGTCTATTCATTGTGGATATCCAGAAAACCTGGCTGACTGCGAGGTCGCTAGGACAGGTTAAATCTTGCTCTAAGGATGATCTACAGCGTGAGAGCATTCCCACTTCTCTCATCATCTCCTCACAAGCTTTATTGAGAAATATAAAGAAAGACAGAAAAGTTTCTGTAGACTTGTCCCACTTTAGAGCAGCCAGATTGAGCGGAGGAGTAGCCTAATGGTTAGAGCAGTGGGCTAAGAGAGAAGCCAGGTTCAAATCCCAGTGCCGCTCCATGGGACCTTGGGCAAGTCGCTTAAGCCTCCGTTGCCTCAGGTACAAACTTACGAGCCAATGCAGAAAGCCGGCTCTGGAGTCACCCGCTATTAATTCTGAACGCCTCTAGACAGCGCGTGACTTCAGCGCCAGTATGCAGAAAGGGGCACATATGCAGATTAGCCACGCGTTAAACTGGGAGAGCAAGCCAAGCACAGGCACACAGACGTTGGTACATGTTTGGCATGCTCTCCCAGAGAAACGGGCACCACATGGCTAATTTGCATATGCACTCCGACTGTATTTTGATGGCATTGGAGAAAGCCCCTGATGCCATCAAAATACTGTTGGGAGGCCGGAGTCCCTGACAGAAATCAAATCCCTGGTGGTCCAGTAGCCCCAGTTCCCCTACCCACCCAATTAAAAATAAGTCTGGTGGCCCTGAATCTGTGCCCCTCCCCCCCCCCCCCCCCCCCGTCCTGGTACCTTTACAATGGACAATGGAGCGGGTGCATTGCCCACACGCTCCCTTTCCTTTGCTGCCATCTTAAAAAATAGCGGTGCCTGGCCCCATACTATTTGAATATGTGCAACTCATTTGCTTATTATTTAAATATGCACAGCGTACTGTGTGTTTATTGTTTTCTTGCTGCTTATGTGCTTGCCCATCTCTTGTCTGCATTTGGCGTGGTGGTAATTGTACATATAAGTAGCACTATCTGCATCTAAAGACCACGCTAGTTTCCTGCATCGGCCCGTTAGATTATAAGCCCTCTGGGAATAGAAAAATACCTGCTTTACCTGAATGTAACTTTGATAAAGGTCTGAGCTAAATCCAATTCTTATTTGGGTTAGCGGATTTAGTACATTTCAAAAAATTTGAAAGGCGCTATTCATTTTGATACATACATGTGTCTGTCGCAGAGCTGTCTGAAATGCCTCTTTTCAGCTTTGGATAGATAATAAACACCTGTATGTATAGTACTATAATCATTCCTCTTAAGGAAAATGCAGCACAGTAAATACCGCTTTCCACTGCTCAGGAATGGTATGTTAATAAACTCGGATCGTTTTTTGGTTTCTGCTTTGAGCTTCCTTTTTCTTCCAGTTGTGTTCAGTGGTGTAGAGTACAGAGGAACATTTGGTCCAATATTCAAACCAAGCAGTAGGTGAATGTATAACCTGTCTCTCCATATATTTTTAAAACTTACATGAATAATATTGGGTCATTCAGGTTGCTATCCGTATTGGAAGGGACCGTGTTTGCAGCAAGGGTGAGCTAAAAGTTATCTGAACAGCGGTAATATTCAGCCACTATCCGGATAATTTATACATTTAGTTAGTCCTCCTAAACAGAATGGATAGTGTTGGCGTGGCCACCGCACTCTGTGTATATTCAACGCTGCGGCCTGTGTGGATGGTGGCACTAAATATGCGCATTAAGCGTTGGCGCCAGTGCTAAAATTAATGCGGGGACTCTGCCGGCTGAATATGGACCCTGCTGTTTCCCTAAAATGTTCACCAGCTGCAACCCGTTCTTGGTAATATTTTACAATTTTAAGACTTGGAAAATGGTGAGAGACTTTTTGCGTTCTGTTCACCACCTTTCTGGTTCTGTGTCAGTTTCCCTCGTATCCTTCTCAGTTCATATTTCAATCTGGTCTCTCTCTTTGTCGCTGTGTTGATCATTTTCCTGTCTTTTGTTTTTACTTTTCATTCTGAAGCGTGTCTTTCTGGCCTCACTTTTTTGTTCTCATGAACAGAACCAAATCGTTCTCTTTCCACCTTAGACTGCTAAGTTTCCTTCCTTTCGTCTTTCTAGCTCTTTCTCATCTGCCTCTCTTTCATCTTCTGACCTCTCTTCATCCGGTTCTGGGCTCTCTCACCATTTTCCAGGTCTCTTTTCTTTCTCTTCTGCCACTCTCTCTGTTTCTGCTCTTCCTGTGTCGTCTTGGTCTTCTTGTCATTTTCTACTCTCATTCTCTCTTTCACCATCTGTTTTCTGTCTCATATGACAGGGTTAGTGAGGGGATAAGGGCGAAGTCTGGCAGCAGGTCCTTTCCCAGTGTAAAACTGGATTCCTGAGCCAGGGGAATAGCTAGAAAAGGGCAGGATATAGAAGCCCTGAGTGACAGTGTTGACTGAGAACAGCTGGTCTTCGCTTATCCTTCCCACCAAGCAGCGCTGCCCTCAGCATTTCCTCTGACATAGGGATTAAGAAAAGCTCTTCTCCCTTCTCTACGTTCAAGCTGTATAAATGGTTTCAGCCTGTATGAATCAGTCTTAGGACCTATCATTACTAAGCACATGAAAGAAAAAAGAGAGACAATCGCTTGGTCAAATCCAGAGGAAAACAAAGTGAGGGTGATAAGGAATAAAACTCAAAACAAAAGCACCAACAATCCCTTAATATAGGGGCGAGCAAACTACAGCTTGCCAGCCAAATTCTCCTTCAGAAGCTTAAAGTCTGGCTCAGCATATACCACCGATTTAACAGTGGCCTCAGGCTCACCAGCACCTGCCTTGTGACTGACCTTCCAACATCTTCACCTGAAGGCCAGAATGTCTGCCTTTTAATGATGCATAAATATCAGCGCATCATTAACAGTGGACATCCAGGGCGCAGCGTGATGACTATGGCAGCAGCAGGCCATCCGGTTATTGGGGAGAGAAATAGTCAAAGCCTATCCTTAAATAACTTCCTCTAAAATGCTTCTCCCTTTCGGAGAGAGGTTATCTGATAGAACAAAATTTGTTCATAATGCTATACAATTTCATGCATGATTTCTAAATGTGATCTGCAAAGATTTCATTCATTTTTGGGAGGCGCTTATTTAATATATAGTAGACGGTCTGGAAAAAGGTTCATCGTTTATGTGTAAATAACTTAGGGGCAAGTTTATTAAAGGGTGCGTGGGCCGGCTGCAAAACTAGTGCGGAGACTCTGCCAGCTTCAGGAGGCATATGACTTCCACATTGAATTCCGCAAAAAACTAAAAACATATCTCTTTATAGAGCATTTTTACTCCCCACCCTAACTCTTCACCTCGTGATCTACTTCACTACCCAATTCCCTCTAATTCAACACAAAACTAGATGCAACCAAGTTACTCAAATTTACTCAATGTAAATAGTTATCCTAGTCAGTTAGCTATCCTTTACCTCTCTCCATGTATTAACTCTACTGTTCCAGTACATATTGTTACTTTGTTAACTTGTTACTTGTTACTTTTAATTTTAATTTTATTACACAGTTTACTTGTAACCTTAATTATCCTACATTGTTTTAATTGTTCCCTGTAAACAGTTGTAATATACTGTACTATTGTTTCATGTAAACCGTCTTGACTAGTAGAAAGACGGTATATAAAAACTGTTAAATAAATAAATAAATATGTGCCCTATCCTCTGCCCTTGGCATGAGGTGGCGTTAAGTGCATCCACGCGAATAACACCAGTAGCAGTTGCTGTGCACCTATAATGCCTGTCCCAGCCGCGATACACTGTCAGTGTATCCTCTCTCAAAATCTCCGCATTAACCATATCAAAACAGATGTACTATTCATCTCACGGAACCAGAAGTTCACGCCACCTCCCTCTCTTCTAGTCAATAACATTGAACTAAAGTCCAAAGCTACAATTCGCTACCTGGGCATCACCCTCGACCAGCGACTTGACATGTCAGCACATGTTACAAACACAGCTAAAGCAATCTATCACAAGATCCGATCACTACGCCATCTCCGCCCACTGCTTGACTTCCCTGACTACCGCTCAATTTTCCAAGCCTTAGTCATCCCACACCTTGACTTCGCCAACATTATCCTACTGGGACTCCCACAATCGACTCTTAACCCGTTACGCCTTGCCATGAACTCAGCTGCAAGGGCACTGTCCGGGCTTTCAAGGTCTGACCACATAACGCCAGTTCTAAAGAACCTACACTGGCTCCCGCTACGGGCCAGAGTCCAATTCAAGGTTCTTGTCATGACGTTCAAGTCATGTAAGAATCTTACTCATACACCCATCAGCGATCTCCTCAACAGCACACCAGATAATAGAACTAGGAGATCTACTTCGTTGAATAAACTTGAAGTCCCAAAAGTGTTGGTAAAATGTAAGAAATCAACAGCAAGTAGAGCCTTCTCCATTGCTGCACCTATGGCATGGAACGCCCTCCCAGCAGAAATCCGGGCCATCCCAAATTTGGCACTATTCCGTAAAGCCCTCAAACATCACCTGTTCCTACAATATTACCCTGACAGCATTCCCGACATTTACAATGCCCCCACCTCACCTCCCTGCCTAACCCGTCCCTCAGATCATCTTCCTGTAGATAATGGCTAACCACTATCTCTCCCACTGATCTCCTCGACCATCTAGCCAACCCTCTAGACAAAGGTCATATTTTTATTTACCGTAAGAGCATTATATTTGTTTATAATATGTACATAGTTCCTCCCTCGTTTTTACTCCATGTTTTACATTCCCTGTTCAATGTAAAAAACTTGATGTAACTTGCTTACATTCTTGTATGTTCTGTTTCAAATGTAAACCGCACTGATTATAATAGCGCGGTATATAAGAAATATAAATAAATAAATAAATAAAATAAGTGTACACGTTCCGCCTAATCACATGCTAACCAGTTAGCGTGGAGCCCCATGCTAGCTTGGAGTGCAGGGCACTTACTGTGTGCTAGAAACCCCACATTAACGGTTCATGCGGTTTAGGAAACATGCCCCTTAGTGCTTTGCTGCTACCAGTTTGGCAGCTGCCTTGTCTCTCTAGTAGCAGCTATTAGGCAGGAGGAGCCTAAGCTCATGGTTGACAGATAAATATCAAAGATGACGCAAAAGACAATGCCCTTCCTAAATCAGGCTAAGACTATAAATACATAATACATAGGACTATGTAAACATACAACAAACAAATAAATATAAATGCCTGAATATTATTGTATACTATGTAGAAAACAGAATAAACATAAATATTAGTGCCTGCAATGTTATAGATTATAAATAATAGACATAATAACTGAATAAATTAATATAGATACATATAAACACCTAAATATTAGTGCCTGCAATACAATATAATTAGTTGTATAAATTAACATAGTAAAACAAACAAAATAATTTTAAGCAGTATTTAAACCTTTGCCGAAACATGGCCATGTTTGGTTTTGAATATGTGCTACTTTTATAACAGTTAGTGAGTTATTTATTGCCTCATATTGCTGATTTTGCTCTGTGTTTTGCTCCTTTGGTTTGTGTGGACCACTATGTCTCTCTTGCTTGTTAAAATTAAATCAGATGGTACAGGAAAAGACACAGTTTAGAATTGTTATTTGCAGTTGACTCTTAAAGGTGAGATAGTGTTGTAATTATTTATTTGTGCTTATATAGTTTACTAAGTGGCACTAGCGACTTCTGTGCAAAATCGGAACCCATTGAACAACATGCTTAGTAAACAGACCCCTAAAAGTCAAAGCGGTTTACAAAAAACAACAAATAGCCAATAAATGACTTTACAAAGAACATTAAAGAAAGCTAAAATGAATGAAAAACTATATACAGTGGTTATGAGATTAAAGCCACATGGAAATATATACATAAGAAGGATAATGTGCATTCAAAAAAGAGATGCCTTTTAAGCATCCTAACTACAGACTGAAAGACCCCCTTTCCCCCTGCCCCAGCAGGATGATTATCAAAATATTGCCTTTTCCTTCCAGAGATTGTGAGCTTTGGGAATGCTGTAAGTAAGATCACTAGCTGTCTTCGAGAGATGGGGGATGAAAGAGGTTTATAATGCAGGGGAAAGGGAATATCAAAGAGGGAAGACATCATATGCACTGTTTAGACCTACACTGGGTTTGGGGGAACCCCTCCCATTCCCCCAGGCCAGCCCCAGAGTCGGTTCAAGGTGTTCGCACCCTAGACAAACCTTAGGCCTTATGCCCTCCTTTGCTGTACAAATCTATTGTTTAGCTATGAATGCCCTGCTCTTTGCTATCTCTCAGAAGATGCAGTCCTAGGCAACCGCCTAGTTTGCCTAATGGTTGTGCCAACCATGCTTCCCCCCCCCCCCCCCCCTCCTCAAACCACAGACTTTACTGTATCGAGTTTTGGCTTTCAGTTCAGCCCTCGTCAAAATGTTTGCTCACTCCTGCTTTAATTAGACCAAAGCACCTATAAAACTGCTGAATTAAAAATATCCTTCATAGCCATGTTTCTGCATATCAGTGCTATTACTACTGCTACTTATTTACAGTAGCGGCCAAAATTCTGGATGCACCTTGATGTTTAGTTCATTTCTAGCAATATGTGCTCAATTGTTCAAATCGTTTATGTGCTTTAGGAAGGAAAGTACACAGTATTGGTTCAGAAACTATACTGAAATAAAAATTCATCAATTTAAGTCTTTATTCTGTCCAAAAAAACTGAAGATAGTGTCAGAAGTATATCGCTATGGGGTATTATTAAATCGGAACCATTTTGCATCATTAAAGTCAATCATGTGTTGGAAACGCTTTGGCATCAGTGACAGCTTGGCATCTTCTGAACATTGATTCAGCAAGTTCTTAAAGGTCCTCCTTTTGATTATATGGAATGAGGAACTGATAATGCACCCAGTCATTGCCTGGACACTTTGATGCCACAGCTGTCTTCAGTCTGGACCAAAGGTTTTCAATCGGACTGAGGTAAGAACTGTTTCCAGGCCATGACAACAATTCCACATTAATGTCAGCAAACCACTTCTTGCAAATGGTTGCTGTGTGACATGATGCTCCATCCTGTTGAAATTTAAAGTGATGGGGACCCGAAGATGTCAGAAGCAGAAGGCGGCATTTTGGGTTCGAGGATGTCTGCAATGTATCGTTCTGCACTGATGGTGTCACTCAAAACTTGAATCCTGCCTACACCATGCCAAGACATGCATCCCCCCCTCCCCAATATCATGACACTCAGGGGATGCTTAACAGTGGCGTTGAGGCATTCTGAGATGAGGTCTTCTCTAAGTCTTCGCATATAGTGAATACTATCACTCTCAGAAATTGAAATCTTTGTCTCATCACTCCAAGTAACTCTTTTCCAGTCTTTAGTTGACCGACTCAAGTGTTGTTTGACCGGCCAAGGCTTTTCTTTCTTTGAAGTGGATTCAGGAATGGCTTTTTCCTTGGTCTTCTGGCTTTCAGACTGGCCTCGACTAGTCTGTGATGAACATTTGTGTTTGACACCGACACTCTGGTATCGGACAAAATGTTGTTTATAGCATTCACAGTAATTCTTCTGTTTCCTAGAGCCAGTCTTGCTACTCTCCTGTCAGTTGTAGGTGTGTTTGACTTTTTTCTGCCCTTTCCCTATTTGTTGTGATTGTTCCAGTTATCTTAAAGCGTTTTCACAGCTTCTGAACACCGGAGGCTGTTACTCCTCTGCCAAGTTTCTTTGCTGTTCCTCTAAAGCTGTAGCCTTCCATCCTTAAGGTTACTGCAGAAGCCCTCTTTTTGGGTGACCAGTCTTGTTTCTTGGTAGCTTTCATTCTTAGTATTTACTTAAAAGAAAGACCTTAGTAAACTTTGGTAGTAAATATTAAACCCATATTTTGAATAATTAATTACATTGTACTTATTTTAATTATAAAAACATTAAAAAAAACTATTTTTGAAGAAGCAAATAACAACAACATGCTTACAAACATTGGTGATAAACATTCAAAAGGAACACACCCAGATATTAATGGTATAGAAGAGTAAAACTGCCAAGGCCGGCCCGTCCATTGAGCAAGAATGTTTTTTTGCACAGGACCCCGCATTTCAGGGGGCCCCGCGCAAAAAACATTCTACATCAGCCCAAGTAGAGTAAAAAAAACAAACCGGCTGCTACAGAATCAAGCGTCCCGCCACGGGGCCCTCCCTTGCCTGGCAGAGCCTCCCTGCAGCATCAGCTCCTGAGTCCCAAAGCGCGGGCTTTCAGAGCCGTGAAGGGAGAGCTTCTCTGACCTCTCGCGGCTCTGTTAAGCCCACCGGGGCTGATGGGAAATCCCATCAGCCCCGACGGGATTAACAGAGCTGCGAGAAAGGGAAACTCTCACGACTCTGAAAGCCCGCGCTTTGGGACTCGGGAGCTGATGCTGCAGGGAGGCTCTGCCGGGCAGGGGGGGCCCCACGGTGGGATGCTTGATTCTGCTGCTGCCACGGCAGCGGCAGCAGCAGCAGCAGCCGCAGCCAGTTTGTTTTTTTTAAATCTACCTGGGATGATGGGGGGAGGGGGGTTAGGACTGGTAATGGGCTATGGGGGGGTTAGGACTGGTAATGGACTATGGGCTAAGACTGGACGTGGACTGATGGGGGTGGTTAGGACTAGTAATGGGCTATGGGGGGGCTAGGACTGGAAATGGGCTGATGGGGTGGGATAGGACTGGTAATGGGCTGTGTGGGGGCTAAGACTGGAAATGGGCTGATGGGGGGGTTAGGACTGGAAGTGGGCTGATGGGTTAGGACTGGTAATGGGCCATGGGGGGGGGGGCTAAGACTGGAAATGGGCTGATGGGGGGGTTAGAACTGAAAATGGGGTGATGGGGTGTTAGGACAGGAAGTGGGCTGATGGAGGGCTTAGGACTGGTAATGGGTTATGGGGGGCTTAGGACTGGTAATGGGCTATGGGGGGCTATGACTGGGGGGGTTGCTAGGACTGGAAATGGGCTGAGTGGAAGGAGGGCTTGAACTGCAAATAGCTGATGGGGACGGGGGCTTGGAATGGAAATGGGCTGTGGAAGGGGGGGCTTGAACTGCAAATAGCTGATGGGGAGGGGGCTTGGAATTGAAATTGGCTGTGAGGGGAGGGAGCTAAGACTGGAAATGGGCTGAGTGGGGGGGGCTTGTATTGAAATGGACTCATGGAGGGGCTAGAACTGGAAGTAGGCTCATGGGGGGCTTGGATTGGAAATGGGCTGAGTGGAGGGGAGCTAGGATTTGACATGGGCGGTGGGGCTAGGAAAGGACTAGAAATGGGCTGATGGGGGCTAGGATTGGAAATGAGCTGATGGAGGGACTCGGATTAGACTGTAAATGGATGGGGGAGCTAGGACTGGAAATGGGCTGATGGTGGGGCTAGGATAGGATTGGAAATGGGCTGATGCGGGACTAGAAGGGAGCAGATGCTGGGTGGGGCTGGAACTAGAAGGGAGCTGATGTTGAGGGAGGATTAGAATGGGATGGAGCTGGGAGAGTGAAATGGAGAGGGAAAAAATATTTTGTGTGGGAGGGAAGACAAATCTACAATTGGCCGGGTATTGGGAGAGTAAGTGGGGATTGAGGATGGAGGGGTAAAATTTGAGTGGATGAAATAGGAATGAGGAAAGAGCAAAAGGAGAAAGATTAGTATGTTAAAGCAGATGTAGAGAGAGAATGGAAAAAAACTAGAAGAGAGAAGAAAGGACAAAAGGACAGCAGACGATGGAGAGTTAGCAGAAGACATGTGGAAACCAGAAGAAAGTGGCTGGAGCAATTGCAACTGAAAAAAAATGCACAAAAGGTAGAAAAATATCTCTTTATTTTGAATTTATTACCTGGAATATGTCAGCTCTGGGAAATGTACATCATTAACATCTGCGCTTTGTTTAGTACAAGAGGAAATTAATTTATAGTTTTATTTCCACAGTGTTGTTGTACATTCTAAGTTTGGCTTTTGGGGTTCCCAGTTTAATTATTGTCTTCCTGTTTCTAAATTGTGATTCCTTGTTTGGTGATGGTCTACGTTCTGCATGTGTAACTGAGCTGAGGTATTCTGTTTATGTAATTCCTATTTGACATTGCCACTTGTTCTCTTTCCCCAGTAGGTCATGTATTGTTATTCTCTGAAATGTATTGGTTTAATATTTGCAGTTTCCTTTTGATAGGTAGGGTATGGTGCTTTGTGAGTCCTGGTAGTGCTGTTAGGATACGGCGGGTTTGCTATGGATTCTAAATGGGCAGCATTTGTAGTAGTTCCTAATGTGCCTGGCGGTTGGCACTGGATTATAGTAATGCAGAAATCTTTTAGTCTTTCTTTATTCATACACTCATTAAGAGGCATGTTTACTAAAAGTTAGTGTATGGTAACATTATGCAAATATTTATGCAAATGAGGTCCATATGCAAATGAGTCCCCGCACCAAGTCTCCACACATGGCCCCGCACCCCCCTTGGGCCGCCCCTGAAAACTGCATGAATAACAAGTGGTGTAATTGCAGGAAATATGCAAAATTATGCTCACCTCTCATCTTAACATGCAAAATCACAAATTTTCAGAGTACAAGTATGCGTTTTAGGTCTCCGCTGATTCAACAAACAGTAACACATTCAACCATAGACTTTACATCAACTAGAACAGACAAGGGAAGCAAGTAAGAGACCTCAAATACACATGAAGGGAATGAATTGCTGGAATATCCACAATTTTGGCCACTAGTGCACCGTGCTGTACATATACACATAAAAGACGGTCTGTGCTCTAATGAGCTTACAGACTGCTAAGACATACAAACAGAACAACAGGGGACTAGGGAATCCTTAAGGAAAATGCTAAAATACGCATGGGTGTCAACGGGAGAATAAGGGGGTCAGGATCCCAAAGCAGCCTCGAAGAGATGAGCTTTAGCTGGATTTGAACAGGACCAGAGCTGGAAGCTGATGTATCGACTCAGGTCGTCTATTCCAGGCGTATGGTGCAGTAAGGTCGAAGAAACTGAGGCTGCAGTTACCAGTAGAAGAGAAGGGCATGGAGAAAAGTGATTTGCTTGATGAGCGGAGCTGCCGGGGAGGGGTGTAGGGAGAACTAAGAGGAGAGCTGGTGAGGAATGAATGAATTTGTATAGGTCAGAAGGAGAAGTTTGAACTGTATTGGCTGCATCAAGGGTCGTACAGTAAGATAAGAACAGTGAAAGTTCCTTATCATCTTTGCCAAACTAGCCCATACTATTGGGTCTGACCCTCCTGCCAGAAGCTGGAGATGGAGCAAAAAGCCATGAGGGCGCTTACATGGTTTGCAGACCGCATAAATGCCACTGAGCTGGATATTCAACGGGCACTAACAAGGTTAGTGCCGCCGATTAGCCACATGTGCTGCCGCTACACATCCTGATGCTAAGCGAAGTGGAGGTGGCACCTGTTGCTAACCAGGGCAGCGGCTCAATATCGGCGTTGCCCGGTTAGCTTTCAGGTTCTGCAGCGGACCCAGATATTCAAGGCCGGTGGCTGAATATGGGGCCAGCTTGGAATATCTGGGATTAGACTTAAGTGGCGACGGCTAGCCACTTTGCAAGCGCTTGCTGCTGCTGAATATCTCCCCCCCCCCTCCCTATGTGACCTAACCCATAAGGCCGGTGTGGCTCAGGTGATCCGTAGTATTTGCTCTGTTTCTAGCAGTGGAGTCAGACGTTGGCGCAGCAAGCAGAGAAGGAAGCAGCTTGAGTCCTGCGAAAACAAGGACTGGTGCCGGTTTTCCCGGGTGACTCCCTTGTATGTTTGCAACATTCGTGTAAGGCTACATCCAAACTATTTTGCCTCAGGGATTCTCTGTATAAGTTATTTTAAAAATATGCCTCTAGTGGCGCACTGTGGGCCATGGTGCCGCAGTTAGGTAGGGAATCTGCTGGGCAAGGATGGAGCGTGGGTGGCAAGGCAGAGTGTAGGCTGTGGACAGAGAAGGCAGCCTTCAGCAGCGGGCTCATTTTGCAGAGTTTGCAACATTGGAACCAAGGAAGGGGTGGGTATCCCAATGGGTAGGAGGGAACAGAATGCAAAAACAGCTCGATTGCCCATGGCCATGGAGCAGGCTGTTTGGGCAGGAGGAATAAGGGATTCCTAAAGAACAGCTCAGTTTAGTGCATGGGAGGGATCCTTAGCAGGGATGTTTACTCCTGAGTTTCTGTCAGCTATGTACAAGACTTATGTGCTAATGGGGCAGGAGGCTGCGGTTCCTCTCATAAAGCAGATACAAGTCTTGAGACAGGAGCTAAGAGACTCTCTGGACGTAGAACACTCACTGAAGCAAAGGAGGGCTGCTGGAGACCAGGACAAGAGTAGATTCATTGCCTTCACAGCTCCCACTCCAGAAGTAGGGGGGCGGGGCAAGTGGAGGAAGGTCGCTGGACCCTAGAAAGTGAAGAGGTAGAGGAAGTTCATTTAGGATCAGACCTGGAAGAAGGAGATGTTTTACATCTGTTCAACAAAGAGGAGCTTGGGCTTATTTCTCAGGACATGAAGGTCCTAAAGATTATGGACAAACAACTACAGGAGCAACAGCCTTTAGGTGAGCCCATTCTTAGAGGAACAAGGAGGCCACAGAAGGCATTTCCCATAATCCAAGATATAGTGGCAGAGAAACGGGTGTAGTCAGAAGCTAGAACTGGGGTCACCCCTCTCCTTAAGTAAAAGGTACCTGTGGTCCAAAGCAGACATGGAAAGGATGCTGAGTCACCAAGAGTGGATGTGACTGTTCAGACACCTCACACAGGGCTGCCAATCCTGTGGAAGGAGGGGCAGTGCTGAAAGATTTTAAGGACAGAAAATTAGAATCCTGGATGAAAGAGTCCGAGGTGGCAGGACTTTCTCTGCAGGTGTTGACCCATAGGGGATATGTGGCTAGAACCTTATTTAGGTGGCTTCAGCAAAGTCCCTTGGTACAGAAATCCATGAGTTTGCCTTAGGAGGGAGTGATGTGGTGGTGTTGGAAGCAGCAGCAGCATTCCTAGTGTATGCAGTGTAAAGTCTGATCAGGTTGTGGTTGCGGATTTAGGCAGCAACCACTATCTTGAAGGCAAGGCTGAGTAAGTTTCCTTTTAAATGTTAACTGCTGTTTAGGGAAGAACTTGAAAAGTTGGTCAAAGAAGTGGGAAACTAAAGGCCTCATTGCCTCCCAGAGGATAAGCTGCAGGAGTACAGTCAGGGAAAGATATATTTTGCTCCTTCAGGAATTTCAGACGAGACGGTGACTCTTGCAGAAAGGCAGGAGCCTTCCCAGGGAAACTTTCTTTTGAGGCTCCTGGACAATAGCTCGAAGATCGAATCAGGTGCCCAAGGTAGATCCTGGAGTTGATGATGATGATGCAGGGGCCTGTGTGACAGTGCCAGGGTACCATCGGGAGTGGGCCCACATTACTTTTGACCAGTAGCGCTAAATATAATCCAGGAGTGCTATGCTCTGGAATTGAGGGTGCCCATCTGGGAAAAGCTATTCATTTCAGGATATACAGCTCCCGTGAAGGGAACAACATTAAGAAACACATTGGATCGGTGATAATCACAGTACCAGTGGGCAATAAAGAGGAACCAGGCAGTATGCAAGATATTTTGTAGTACTGAAGAAAGGGGGAAGATAGGGCCTGATATTCAACTAGGCAGGCTTTGTGCCCCTACAGTGCATAGACCTACCTGCTGACCCCCTAACCCCGGATATTCAATGCCACAGTGACGGCATTGAATATCTGGTTTTGGTGCCCAGAGAAAACCGCCACAGAGCCTAACCAAGAATTCCAAGAGTTCACATTGAAAACTCTGTTCCATGATGACAGCGGTGAAGGCTTTGGGGAGGCATATTTGCATATTTCAATCAGATAAACAGACAGGCATTCTTGACATTTATGTATAATTTCTTTCCAATATTCCATTGGGTTGGAAAGAATAACAAAGGGAGGTGCAACTGACAAGGTGGCGGTGAAGAATTTCAGCTTTTCTTGTACAGCTTTCAAGATTCCAAGTTAACTCTCTTAGTCCCTGGTCTACAATGGGAGATGAGGAAAAAGAAAGGTAGACTGAGAACCTTCCCTTCCACGATACCTCTCCACTTCAATCTATTCATAACTGAGCTGCACAAACTTATCTTCTGCCACTGTCACTACACTCATGTAGCCTATCTTCTCAAGACAGGGAACAGTGTACAACGATAAGGCGCAGCTTTGAAGAGGTCTGAATGCTCTGGGTCTTGCTGAATTACGAGGGTTGCTCAGAAAGTAATGCCCCACATGTTTTTTCTCAGTCCAGAATGAAGATAGAGGTGTGAAATTGAAAGGGTAGTAACTTGGAACTTCAAATGACACATGTGTGTAATTTTATAGTTGTCCAACAAATAGAGAGGTGGTAGTGATCCTTCAAATGGCGTCTGTGAGTGGCACACGGTACAAACAACGAGCTGTAATTGAATTCTTGGTGGAGGAGAAAGAAAGTGCAAGAAACATTCACAAACGGTTATGTGCTGTGTATGGAAGTTCTGCGGTAGATAGGAGCACCGTTGGTTCATAGTGGTGAGCCAAGGTTTCGTCACCTGTGACAATCTGGGACAAAAAGGCCTCCCCCTCAGCTTCAAAACGCTCCAGCAAATCAGAGCAGATGTCTTTCCTTTGGCATTTGTGTTCGGTTGTGAGACTTCGTGGAACCCATCTTGCACACACCTTTGAATATCCCAAAGAGTCAATAATCGCCATTGCACTACCTCTACTGATGGAAAGCTGTACGGACAATTCCCGACTTGTGATGCGCCGATCCGCACGAATAATGTCATCAGTGCGCTGCAACCTGTCTGGACTGGAGGCTGAGGCAGGACGCCCAGACCGCAGTCGATCTTCCAGTTCTGTTTTACCACTTCCTGAAGCCTTTCTTCACCCATCATCCAATGGTGCTCCTATCTACCGCAGAACTTCCATACACAGCTTGTTTGTACCGTGTGTCACTCACAGACGCCATTTGAAGGATCACTACCACCTCGCTATTTGTCAGACGACTGTAAAATTACACACATGTGTCCTTTGAAGTTCCAAGTTACTACCCTTTCAATTTCACACCTCTATCTTCATTCTGGACTGAGAAAAAACATGTGGGGCATTACTTTCTGAGCAACCCTTGTACAATGGCAAATATAGGAACAAACTTTAAAGAACAGGACAGAGGTATAATCAACAAAAAACTACTCTTAAAAATACCTACAGTATATAAATAAGACTATCAGATGATGTGAAGAACTTAAAAGGGAATTATTTTTTATGTTATTTTTTTTATACTGCTTTATCCTTAAGTCAAAGAACTGTTTACATCACAACGATAAACTGGGAGGGGGAGGGGGGGATAACCTGGCATACAAGGTAATTTAAACATGAGAACCTATGTACAAGTTGAATTGGAAGAGAATTCGGGAGTGTTGGGTGTTGTCATGTATTGCAGTGTTCAGGGGCTGGAGTCAGCTGTTGTTTGGAGGTGATGGTGTTATGGTGGGCTAAGTGATGTTTCCACAGTGTTCTATATAAAGGAATGTTTTCAGTTTTTTTCTGAAGTCCTTACTGTCCTCAGTGGTTCTGATGTCTTCTGGGAGGGTTCCATAAGGCTGGTGTGGAGAAGTGAGAATGCTCTCTTGGATGTGATCTGCTTTGTCTTTGAGTACGTGCTGGGTGTGACAATCGGGTTCCTGTTGTTTTTTCTTCTAGGTCAGTTTTCTGGGTCTCTTGCGATTAGCCCTTGGCAGGATGTTCGCTGAGATGTTTTGTAGGATTTTGAAGATATCGAGTGTCGTCTTGACCTTGATGCGGGAGCGTATTGGTAGCCAGTGCAGTTGGCTCAGTATGGCTGAAATATGGTCATGTCTTGGTGATCCAGTGATGATGCGAGTCACTGTGTTCTGTGCCATCTGAAGTGGATGGATGGTGTGCTTTGGGAGGCCTTTGTACCGTAAATTGCAGTAGTCCAGGATTGGTGTAATGATGACCTGGCAGATGATATGGAAGTCATCCAGTAAGGGCAAATCCACTGAGTTCAATAGACATAACTACAAGCACAAACATTATGGATAAGCAGTGACAGGAAATGCCCATTATGATGGAGCCCAATATTTACCAAAATAACACTAAAAGTAAACATGTAAATGTGAGAACCTCTGACATAAACAGCATTTTACACACAAATGTTAGCTTAAAAACTGCTGATTAACAAACCGCTGATATGACCATTTCTAATGTAACCCTTGGCAAGTCAAGAGGATCAGCTCTCTCCGATCTACACATTTTTGTCAACTATGAGGGCTGTGATGCCGACTCATGTAGTCTAAATGCCACACTAAAGGACGACCCTGCCAATCAGGTACATAGACTTATTTACACTATATGAATCTGCACTATAGCTTTCATAGTTGATAAAAAGGTGTAAGGACTGTGAACTCTACGTCCATAGCATTCCCAGCCTCTTGCTGGCTCAAGGAACAGAAGAGTTGACCTGGGAATCAGACCCAGATCCTCCTCATGCCGCCTGCAGTTAGGGCTTGCCTGGTGGCTCAGTGACCTTATCTGTTCCTTTTCTTCCCCCCCCCCCCCCCCCACTACTGTGTCTCACTTTTTACTTCACTTTATTTAACCATTTTGGGCTCATATTTAAAAGATTTGTCTGGATAACCTTTTGAGGTTTTAAAATCCATCCCTGCTCTTTGTCTGGCCCACATGTTGGCCAGACTACACCTAGCCCCTACCAAAGAGAGGGCACAAAAGGTATGCAGAGGGTGTATGTGGACTTTGTCCAGATGGCACTGATATGTAGTGCTGTCTGGAAAGGTTAACCAGGTAAGCCAGGCCACTGAAATAATAAGCTTAAAGTTAACTGGATAATTTTGATTAACTTTAGGCCAGATATTCAACCAGCACTATTGCAACAGAATATCCAGATAAAATTAAATTGGACAAGGTTGTCTGGTTATCTTTACCTGAACAGTTGAATATTGGCCTCTTTGTATCTCATCTCTTTCTCAGTCTAAAGGCTTTCAGTCTGACTTCTCTCTTTCCCATCCTTACATGTCTTTGATTTATCTTGCACGAAAACTATGATTATGTTTCACTTCATTCTCAGCCGCAGCTGGTCAATATCCAAAACTCTAGTGTACGCAAAAGGTCATATTTCATCCAGCCAGTCACAGGCAGCTCCGATCTGCCCAGACCTTGCTTACTAGGAGGTGACAAGAGAGCTCTAGAATTGCCAGTGCTCCTTAATTACACCATGAACCGCAAATAGTTGTGTGACCCAGGTCACTAACTTAGTCCATCCAAGTTGAAGAATTTCAGTGTGTGTATTGCTGTTGTCCTGGGTAATGTGATTGCCCACTGAGAGAAGACTAAGGTGGAGTGACAGATGCCCTAGGTGATGTTTTTGGAGGAGTGGGGTATTTTGCCTCTTTTCTGCCTCCTGAAAGCAGACTAGGTGCTCCCAAAGAAGAGCCTCAAATTGTGTGGAGGGTAAACTCTTAAGTATCAGAACAGGGCTTTAGCTTAAAGGAAAAACACGAGCCTTTGGGTCTTATCTCTTTTCTGCTTGAGAAGGAAAGTGGCATGAAGTCTGCAGCAACTGACTAGGATCAGGAGTCACAGGCAAGGGAGATGCCTTTTGAAGTGCTGAACTGATGTGAAGTACCAGAGGTGAACAACCTCTGGAGAAAGAGAATGAAAGTCTGCCACAGAACTTGGCATTGGCCTAATTTGGAAGTTGAGGTGATCTGCCAGATCAGAACCCTCCCCCCCCCCTGGATTCAGTGAACCAATGCTACAAAAGAAGAGGGGGTGTGGCTGAAAATAATTTAGTGTGACATTAACAGATTTTCATTAATTCACACTGTAAAATTATTCAGTATTTAACAACTGTGATCAGCATGTTGTTAAAATGCTGGCCACGATGGTTAAATAAAACTTGTATTCCGTGCTGCTTGTTATCTATATAATGACCCTGAGTATGTACAGAACGTGGAGAGCAGTCAGTGCTGGAGCTATACTCAGAGCAGTGATGGTCAGTCTGCTCTTGAGAACTTGGTGCTTTGCCCACACACTATCCTAGCACTATCTGGATAGTGCTGAGATGCTCTGTAAAGATTTTCAGCAGCACTATCAGTATAGTGCTGCTAGAAATCCATGGTTTGTACCACCTAGGGGAATTATCCGGATAATGACTGCCATTATTGTGACAATTCTCATTGACTAGCAGCCCAATTGTTATTAATACACAGCCTTCTGGAATGGAAGTGACTGTGGTTAGGAAACATGAATGAAAGATATGTTGAAGGAATAGTACACTCATTGAACATGGGCACTGAAGAGGAGTTCTCCATCCCTCCCCACTCCTCGCTTCCCCTCTCCTCAGGACCCCAAACTAGGAGGTAAGGAGAGGTTATTTCCCCCCCCCCCCCCACACACTCTCCTAATATCTGTTTATCCCTGGCGCTGCCCCACTGTTGCAGTCTGCCTGCAGACCAGTTTCATTTATAAGATTTACCATTCACATCAAAGTATGTCAAAAAATACCCTGCAGAATAAAGTTTTACAGGGTCATAAACAGTGACTGAGCATCTGTTTATCTGTCCAAAATGACAAACATGTTTAATAAAAGTCCCCAGTCTATTCAGGCTACTTGAACATTAATATAGAGAAAATGGTAGGGGACCAGTGGATCGGTGAAAGGAGAAGGGACAGGTAGAGGAAAGGAAGAAGCAGGAGGTGATCAGATGGGAGAAATGGATGTGAGGAAGAGATGAGCCAGTCATTTAAAAATGCAAGTGACCTGCCTGCCCACTACGCCCAAAATGAGAGTGTTTGGGAAGGAGGAAGAATAAAGAATTAAGGGGAATATTTAGAGTTGGAAAAGGTTAAGGAAGGGGTAATTGAAGAGGGTTCTTAAGACCCATTAAGCAGGGGCATACTCAGAATTTGATGCTGGAATGATTCAGCTGCCCAGACATCTGTTTGTTGTGGAGGATCTGGTTGAAAGATATTTGAAGACTGTCTGGAAGAGCTTGAGGAGAGAGAACAGCACAGAGCAGCCATCTATAGAGCTGGAGATGGGTGGATGGCATGGAGCAGCTGTCCAGCAGAGGCTGAGATATACGGGTTGCATTCATCAGCTGTCTGACAGAGCTGGAGATGGGTGGATGGCATGGAGCAGCTGTCCAGCAGAGGCTGAGACATATGGGTTGCATTCATCAGCTGTCTGACAGAGCTGGAGATCGGTGGATGGCATGGAGAAGCTGTCCAACAGAGGCTGAGATATACGGGTTCCATGCAGCACCTGTCTGACAGAGCTGGAGATGGGTGGATGGCATGGAGCAGTTGTCCAGCAGAGGCTGAGACATACGGGTTGCATGCAGCACCTTTCTGACAGCGCTGGAGATCGGTGGATGGCATGGAGCAGCTGTCCAACAGAGGCTGAGACATACAGATTGCATGCAGAAGCTATCTGACAGAGCTAGAGATTGATGGATGGCATGGGGCAATGGTTCAGCATTTGAATAGTGCTACAAGACATACGCAGCACTGCACAGACATGTAAGAGACAGTCCCTGCTCATCAGAGCTTACAATCTAGTCAAGACAGACAACCCAGTAGCTGTAGACAGGGATACATCTAGGGGGAATGGTAAGGAAACACAAAGGAGATCAGGTGAATCAAGATCTGAATGCGGCAGTGAAGAGGTGAGTTTCAGCCTGGATTTGAAGAAGGCCAGAGAAGGCACCTGATGTACAGACTTAGGTAGTTTGTTCCAGGCATAAGGAACAGCAAGGTGAAAGGGGCGAAATCTGGAGTTAGCAATAGAAGAGAAGGGCCCAGATAGAAGCAATTTGCAAGAAGAGTGGAGTTCCTGGGGAGGGGTGTAGGAAGGTATAAGAGAGGATGACCATAATAAAATATTTAAATATCAGAAGAGTACACAATTAGAACAGCTAAGTAAACCTGAAATTCAAGGTTTGAGTTATTATCTTGCGCTACTGCATTAACATGTTTTAACTCTGTTAACGTGTTATTTTACTGCAGGTCACATTTTATGCAATGGGACCTAGTTCCTAATAATGCGTGTTAATGGCGTTAACACACACTGCCATAGTGATGTATATTAATAAATAGCATATAATGGCAGATAAAGACCAGTATGGTCCATCTAGTTTGTCCAGTAAGGTGGCTATAATGATTGTACCCACCGCTCCATGCAGGTCATCCCCTCTACTTGTTGAAGTATAAAAGATATTTAAGTTTGTTTTGATTTCTTCCTGTTGCTATAAATGGATCCACTGTGTCCCATGCCATTTTGAATTCTGTCACTATTTTTGCTCCTACTACCACCATTAGGAGGGCATTCCAAGCATCCACCACCCTTTCAGTGAAAATGTATTTCCTGACGTTGCCTTTCAGTTTACCCCCTTGCAGCTTCAGATTATGTCCTCTAGTTTCACAGCCTTCCCCATCTTTGAAAAAGGTTTGTTTGTTTATTGATACCCTTTAAGTATTTAAAGGTTTGTATCATATCTCCCCTGTCCCTCCTTTCCTCTAGGATGTACATATTTAGATCTTCAAGTCTCCTCTCATACGTTTTCGGTGCAGGGTTCAAATTATTTTGGTCACCTTCCTCCGAACCGTTTCAAGTTTTTTAATATAGTTTGTGAGATATGGTCTCCAAAACTGGATACAGTACTCCAAGTAAGACCTCACCAATGACTTGTACAGGTGCATTAATATCGCCTCCTTTCTGCTGGTTATTCCTTTCTGTGTGCAGCCCAGCATCTTTCTGGATTTGGCTACCACCTTGTCACATTATTTCTCCACCTTGAGATCCTCAGACACTATCTCGCCAAGGTCCCTCTCCTGACATGTACACGCCAACCTCTCGCCTCCTATCGCATAAAGGATTTCGGCATCCCAGGTGCATGACTCTGTATTTCGTCACATTAAATCTTAACTGCCAAGCATTTGACCATTCTTCCAGTAAGTCTAGCTTTAAATCACAAGAATAACAATAATATGATACAGTGTCAGCACACTACACATTGAAATACCGTAAACGTTTCATATAACAGCACTACTAGTACGCTTATCATTTGTGTAACACTACAAGGCATACACGGCACTATACATAAAGATGTAAGAGATAGTCCCTGCTCATTAGAGTTTACACCTAATCAGGACTAAGAGCAACACAAAACTGGGGACTAGAGTATGGTAAGATGCATATAAGTGGTGAACAAGAGAGCGAGGGGCAACAAGATCCAAAAGCAGCCTGATGCCCCTCACTCTTGTCCACCACTTCTGTGCATCTTATAGTCCCCAGTTTTGTGATGCTCTTCATCTTGATTAGACTGTAAGTTCTGAAGAGCAGGAACCGTCTCTTACATTTTTATGTATAGCGCTGTGTATGCCTTGGAGCACTATATAAATGATAACTAGTACTAGTACTGTTATATGAAAGTTTTACTGTATTTTAATGTGTACTGTGCTGACACTGTATCATACAATAGAGGCATGAAACAATATCATTATACAAATGATAACATCTTAAGAGACAAAAGAGGGGATGTGGAGGTAGAAAATATGTAGACAGACAAGATAGGATACAACAATGAAGTTGGGATAGATAAAACCAAGTTACTTACCTGTAGCAGGTATTCTCTGTGGACAGCAGGATACAAGTTCTCACAACTGGGTGACATGATCGCAGCCCACATGGGAAAAGCCTCTCCGCTATAGTAAAACATCTGGCAGCTTTACAGAGGTACCAGGAGCCATATGCACGACTTCCCGCTTCACAATGTCATGCAAGACCTTCCCAGTCATTAAATAGCTGAGTTCAGAAGATAGTTCCCAAGAGAGGTGGGAGGGTATGTGAGGACCAAATCCTGTTGTCCACAGCAAGTACCCGCCACAGATAAGTAACTTGGTTTTCCCTGAGGATAAGCAGGATCATAAATCCTCACCACTGAAACTCCTAATTACAGGTTGTGTTCAACAAAGAAAAGGAGAAAAATGGAAGGCACTGTTACCAAGCAAGCACTAAAACTGGTTTCAGTGGCAGCTTGCTGGTTTTTTTGTTTTTTTTTTTAAGGAAGCAACTTGGAAATCAAGAAAATGGACCCTGCATGTGTTGCAGTTGGATTCTAACCTCAAAGAGATTGAGGCTAACCAAATCTACAGTTCTGTTGGAAATTCCTTTACGAACTGTAATGAGGTAGGACTATGGACTGATGTACATGCTCTGCAAATCTCCTTCATAGAAGCAGATCTTGAGTGGGCTATCAAACAATCATGGCTCTAACATTCTGAGCGTTGATGTGGCTCTCTTAAGCTCAGCAATGCTTGAGCATGAAGATGGAACATATGGCTCAACTTGCCTGCCAGGACATTATTTTCTCCCACCAAGTACATGGCTGTGAAAGTTATCCCATGGCCCAGTTCTACATCCTGACATTATCCCAACCCAGAAGTTAAGACCCTGTTCCTCCTGCTTGCTGATGAAGTACATGGCTACTTGGTGGTCTGTCAGCACTAGGTGGTTATTCTGTTACAAATAGTGGGGATGGACGGCCCGACAGGACGTCCACCCCTGCATTTCATGCCGGCTCCTGCCCCTGACTAACTTCCCTGCTGGGAATGGGCGCCCCAGGGGCATAGTCTGGATAGGCAGTGGGCGGTCTCTAGCCTTGGACGTATAGGGTTGATTCTAATGTCGGCCCTGTATGTCTAATGCTGACAAAATGTCCGGGGAAGTTATTCCACCTCGGAGGTTGAATAACTTCCCTGGATGTGCTATATTGCCCAGCCCAGGGCACGGATGGGGCGGGGGGGGCCCAGGGTTTATTGAGGAGCCTGGACTGAGTTAGCCAGGGGCAGTCCTGCATGTGCAGGCCGGACTGAATCACAGTCCTGGCCTGCATGTGCAAGACTGTTCACGATTCTGATCCTGTGGGGCTAGACGTGCCCCATGGGATCAGAATCATGATCCCCTCTATGCGCCCGGTCGAGACCAGATGGGATCTACGTGCGGGAAGGAATCGGGCCCCTAGTGACTAGCATTTGACAAATTTGTCCTGTGGGAGAGAATCTGCAAACTCCTTGGTCTTACACAAAGTGTTTTATGTATACTAGCCCATGAAGAGCTGGTAAGAAGCTATGCAGGAAGAGAGCATAGCATCCTGAAACATTTTTCTCCCTCAAAAATTCAGTGTCCTAGCATCTTTCTCTGAGGTCACTGAGGAATGGAACTTGCAACCTTTGGGCTTCTTAAGAGCGGATTTCATTTAAGAGTGGTGTGGAAGCTGCTGCTTCTCAAATACATGAGTTCTCTGGAATCTATCCATCTTCTTAATGACAAGTTAATGGGGGGGGGGGGATGGTTCTCCCACATTCTCATCTGCACATCCTTAAGGATCTTGTAAATGCATTCCTTGGAGGGAAGAGTCATGGAAGTGAAAGATATACAACATTTCTGCTTTGGGTTCGCCTCCATCTCTAATTTAAATGGAATGGCATCAGCCATTTACCCTAATAGCTCAGAAGAAGAGCTCTCTGGGACAGACTTTCTCCTTTCTTGTGGAAAAGAGGGATCTGAGGGCAAGTCAGTGGCATCCTCTTTTTCAGAGAACATCACAGGCCTATATTCAGAATCCCAGGAATACTCTGATTCAGACCCAGAGAAATAGTCTAATGGAGAGGTCTGTGCCTCAGTGAGGGTAGTCCGTGACTATAGGCATCTAGACTCTAGTATACACTGATGCCTCGGGGAAACTTTCTCCCGATTCACTGGAGATGAACAACACTGACATAAACTCCAAGGACCTTTGAAGCCTCTGTGCTGATGACACCTCCAGGCAAAGCATAGATATCAAGGATTGACTGCATGAGCCTATGCACTGACACTGATGTCAAGACTGAGACAGTGTGTCAAGCAAGGCATTGAGTGAACTTCTCATCAATCCTATCCAGCTTCTCCTTGAAAACTGCCAACACCAAGGTCAAAGAGGATATATTGGAGAGGCTACATTCTCCTGAGTTACCTGGGATGTATTAATAGCCTGGTGCGAGGTCCTTGGAGACTGATGCATCCCTTTCAGTTTTGATGAGGATGAGCAGATCTACATCAGCAGTGCTTCAAGGGTACTATGCTGCCAATACCTATGTATTCTTGACACCATGCTCCAACAAGGATTGATTTTGATGCTTCTGTGCCTCTACTTGTACAACATTGATGGCGTTCAGTGTCAATGAAGAATAGGTCAAATCCTTCAGCACTGATGTGAAAACCACTCACTCATGAAAACATTTTCATAGAGAAGAGATGACTGCTAGGTTCTTCAGAAAGAACTGAGCCCAGGGGTGATTGTTTCTGATGATCTTAAGGTGGCTAAACAGAAAAGACAACAGCGAAAGCCAGAAGGATGCATGGGTGCATAGGGAGAGGAATGGCCAACAGGAAAAAGGAGGCAATACCTCTGTCTAAGTTTTTGGTGAGACCTAATTTAGAGTGTTGTATGCAATTCTGGAGACTACACCTTCAAACATATCTGCAGAAGATAGCTACCAAAATTGTCAGTGGCCTTTGTTTATTTATTTATTTAACAATTCTTATATACCGCGCTATTTGTTATCAGTGCGGTTTACATTCAACAACAAGAGTTCAGAGCAGTCAAGACTGTTTGAGTTTTACATTACAACAGGAGTTAGAACTTGGACAACACAGGGTAACTATTTACATGTTGCAATAGCTTTAAATGATGCAGATAAAGATTTGTTATAAGGCATATGGGGACAGACTTAAAGATCTCAATATGTATACTTTGGAATGACAGGAGAGGGGAGATATGATAGAGATGTTTAAATACCTCCATGCAGGGCCGTACCGAGACTGAAATGCACCCTGTGCGACTTGCACATCAGGCGCATACCCCCTCCTGCACCTCTATTTAGACACTTTATGGGGGTGCGGGAGGGGGGGCATGCACCCGATCTGCAAGTCGCCAGCATGCTAATCAGGTCTGGACCCTCCTGGAGAGACCAGACCTGCTTAGTGTGCCAGCGCGAAGACTTAAGGGGCACATTTTGTCTCTCTGCTGCTGCCTGCCGCCAAAAAAGTGGTGGCGGCAGGCAACGACAGAGCCGATATGCACCCTTTAAGTCTTTGCGCCCTGTGCGGCCGCACCACTCGCACAGGGCTCGGTACGGTCCTGCCTCCATGGCATAAATATACAAGAGGAGAGCCTCTTTCAATTGAAAGAAAGCTCTGCAGCAAGAGGGCATAGGATGAAGGTGAAAGTGGTTTGATTCAGGAGTAATTTGCAGAAATATTTCTTTAAGGAAAGAGTGGTAGATGCATGGAATAGTCTCCAAGTGGAAGTAGTAGAGACAAAGACTGTATCTGAATTCAAGAAAGCATGAAACAAACACAGATCATCTCTAAAGGAATAAAAGGGACTGTAGAACTTAGTAATTGGTATGGAAGGACAGACTAGATTGGCCGTATGGTCCTTGTCTGCCATCAGTTCACTGTTTCTAGGTGGTCACTTGCAACAATGCAAGTGTGGAAGGATCTGCTCATGTATGGTACTTCTCTCTGGAAAGCTCTTAGAATTGTATTTACTTTTCTCTGGCCTGGGTTCTGTTGGATAACGTCACCCATGTGTAAAGTCTGCATATCCTGCTTGTCTTCAGAGAAAGAATGGCATAAAGAGAAGGGAACAGGGACACACAGTCAAACACAGATACCAATGAAGGTACAGAATGAAAGAAACAAGAAAAAAAAAAGAGAATCCGCAGCAGAGATACAGAAAGAGAGGGGGAAAAATGAATTCCCATTGCCACACACAGTAGCTAGGATTCTACCTAGCCAAGGTTTCAGCTGTATCTCTCCAGGTGGAAAAGGTTTAGGAGGGAAATGAAAAGATGAGGAATCTGCAAGCCTTCCACAACCACATAGCAGTAAATCTGAGAGATTGTTTGAGGGGCGAGGTTCATTACTGTCATGGTATGTGAAAACTAACCTATCTAGAGAAACTGCCTTGAGAATAACCTCTTTTCCCCAGGCTTATGCAATGCCTGGTAACACTGGTTTAGATATCAGTCTAAGCTAAACAAACTATAAATACCATGTAATTGATAGCTACATATAACACAACAGAATATACCATGACTAACTATCATAATGTTCCTTTTCAGTTTACTACCTTAAGATACAGTAGGAACAGGCCCTCCCACATCCTGTGATTTTTTTTTTTAATTGCAAAATTATTTTTCTGAAAGACCACATTTTGCCATTCAGTCCTCCTGTTTCTTTGAGTTTCCGGTTCAGTTGAAACTAGCTGACATATTTCCTGTCTAGTCCAACCAGGGCAGTGACAGTTGTTGAGGCCACTTTATTCCCCGTCTCTTTCCATGTCTCTTCAGAGATCCCAATTCCCTGCCAGAAACAGGCACAAGAATACCCAAGAGCCAGCCTGCAGGCATCACTGTTGAATAAATGATTAATAGTAGTAGTGCAATGGCTATAACTGACTTCCATGGCCTGTTATTGCTGCCTTTACACATTAGCCAAACTTGGGAATGGTGCAAGGAGTGAAAACTGGTTTCAGCAATCAAACCTGGATCTCCTGCAAGGCATTGGACTGGCCCACGATCTTTGGTATATTTTTTGTAGTCTTCCCTACCTGATTCTTCCAGTGGTGTCACAATCTGTATTTCAGAACGTCAGTAAACTGAATTAAATCATATCCATTTCTGAATTATCTTGCATCCATTTTTTGATGTTTGGAAAAACTGTGGCAATATACATTGGGCTTTTTATACGTGTTTGGCTGCTATGTACCCATGTTTCTTTACCTACAATCCACTGATTGACATCACTGGAGTAATCTATGTCTTCCATTGTGACTGGAAAGGAAAAAGGCTACTCAAATAGAACTGTAACCAGCAGGAAGAGACAGAAGAGCTTTACGCAGGTATTACCCAAAGGGCTTCATTTGTACATCGTGACATCTCACCAAAACAGTGGGGCATAGGTAGGGCTGAGTTTTTGGTGGGGCCCGAGGTTAACATGAGTAGGCAGAGCAGGTTGGTAGTGGGATGGGGAGAATGAAAAGAGAATAATATTTTTACGCACATTCTTTCTTTCCCCTCTTCTATTCTCAGCTCTGTCCCAGCAGTCTGCCTTTGCCCTGTCTCTGAGGTTGCTTTGTCCCACCAGCTCATTGCTGCTTCTGTTTGTGGGCCCATGCTTATGAGTACGCTGCCTTCAACCCATGCCGCCACTGCCTGGGCTGCTGACTCTCCGAAGCTGTGCACAAGAACCCCACCTCTTTGGCATCAGTCTGCGTGGCACAGATGGTGAAGCTGACACCTCTTCCTGCGGCAAAGACTTTCTCTTCTTCATGAGATGATCTGATTCGGTGAGCCTGACTCAAAAGTGGAGGTGCCATGGCCCAGTCAGGCTCACTGGTGGCTACATCACTACACAAAGACACACTTGTCAATATTCAGCTGGCATGATGACTGCATTAATTTAAGCACTGGCATCGATACTTAAATTAATACATTATAGTTAGCACAGTTATCCATATAGGTGCAGTGAGGCACCTTTTAGAGGCTGAAGGACACCGATAGATGGAATGGGCCTGATACACTCCTAACTCTGAGAGGTATATTCCTAAATTAATCTTTTTTATCATTTCTGCTGAGTTCCTAAATTTATCTTCAAAATAACACTAAAGACATAGTTTATATAGGCTGTTTGAGCTGTATAAGTCAAAAAGAGTAGTTACTCACCTGTAACAGGTGTTCTCCAGGAGCAGCAGGAATCAGTCCTCACATATGGGTGTCATCAGCGCCGATGAAGCCCCTAGCGGAGCATTTCCCCAGCTTTCCAAGAAAGCCTTTGGGAATGCAGGCACGCATGCGCGGTTCCCTTCCCACCTAAAGGTGCCATCTTACCTCAGTCAAATGACATAGCTAAGAACAGCACACAAAAATGAAAAATAAACTATGTACAACTGCAACTCCAAGGGGAGGAGGGAGGGTTGTGAGGACTGATTCCTGCTGCTCCTGGAGAACACCTGTTACAGGTGAGTAACTACTCTTTCTCCAGGACCAAGCAGGAAGTCAGTCCTCACATATGGGTGACTCCCTAGCTCTGGGCTACCGAGGAACCCAGGCTGAACAAGAGAACTCCCTCTAGTCTCAGCAGCAAAGAAAAGCTTTTCAAGGACACAACCTCCACCGGTAGCCCAACAGAGGGCAGGAGGGCAGGAGTTGCCTAAACCTCAAAGAGATTCCGGAGTACTGCTTGGCCAAAAACACTGTCCCTACGGGACTCCCTCTCCAGACAGTAATGGGCCGCAAAGGTCTGGCTTGAAGACCAAGTTGCAGCCCTGCAGATGTCTACCAAGGGCACAGAGCGGAGATGAGCCACTGAGGCAGCCATTGCCCTGACTCGGTGGGCCGTAACCCGACCCTGCAAAGGAAGGTCAGCCGCCTCGTAAGCCCAGGTGATACAGTCAGCCACCCAGATGGACAAGGTACGCTTGGACACAGCCAGCCCTAACTTATTAGGGTCAAAGGAGACGAAGAGCTGAGTAGCCCTTCTATGCCCCTGCGTACGGTCAAGGTAGAAGGATAAGGCCCTCCTACAGTCCAGGGTATGCAGAACTGCTTCAGCATGGCTTGCATGAGGCCTAGGGAAAAATGTTGGAAGAACCACCTCCTGATTGAGGTGGAACGAGGAGACAACTTTTGGGAGGAACTCTGGATGAGTCCTGAGGACTACCCTGTTCCTATAAATCCTGGTGTAAGGCCTATCACAGACCAGGGCCTGAAGCTCACTCACTCGCCTAGCCGAAGTAAGGGCTATCAGGAAGAGTGTCTTCCAGGAGAGGAAGCGTAGTGGGCAAGTAGCCATGGGCTCAAAAGGTGGGCGAGTCAGTTGCTGCAAGACCACATTCAACTCCCACTCAGGGGCAGGAGGACGGATTGGGGGCTTGAGTAAAAGCAAGCCCCTGAGAAAGCGGGATACCAAGGGGTGACCCGAGAGAGAATGTCCCTCCACCAGTGAGTGGTGAGCTGCTAGAGCTGAGAGGTGGACCCGAACAGAATTGGACTTAAGTCCCTGATTGGATAAGTGCAGTAAGTACTGAAGCACTACTGGTACAGTACAGGAGAAAGGATCCTCTGTACATAGCTGACACCACACAGAAAACCTCTTCCATTTGAGAGCAGAGGTTTTTCTAGTGGACTGTTTCCTAGAGGCGAGGACAACCTCCTCAACTTCCTGAGGTAGGCCCCAGGGAGCCAAAACTACCCTTGCAGCCTCCAGGCCATCAAATTGAAAGCTTTGAGATTGGGGTGCAGAAGGGAACCCTGATCCTGTGAGAGAAGGTCGGGTTGCAACCCCAGAGGCAGTGGGGGATCCACTGCCAGTTGAAGTAGAAGCGGAAACCAAGGCTGTCTCAGCCACCTGGGAGCCACCAGCAGGACCGAGGCCTTGTCCTGAAGAATTTTGAAGAGAGTTCGGGCCACCAAGGGCGTGGGAGGAAACGCATACAGGAGGCCCTGAGACCATGGAATAAGAAAAGCATCTGCTGCTATCCTCAGAGAATGCGGTTGCCTGGAGCAGAACTTCGGTAGTTGCTTGTTCATTGGACTGGCAAAGAGATCTATCAAAGGGAGACCCCATTTTAGGAAGATCTTCTGAACTACTGAAGGATGCAGCTGCCACTCGTGGGGCTACATAAGAACATAAGATATGCCATACTGGGTCAGACCAATGTCCATCAAGCCCAGTATCCTATTTCCAACAGTGGCCAATCTAGGTCATACGTACCTAGCAGTATCCCCAAGAGACACAGGTTCCACAATGCTTGTATTGAGTCAAGCATTGATATCCTAGGTCCCTTTTTAATAATGGTTTATGGACCTTTCCTCCAGGAACTTGTCCAAACCTTTTTTAAACCCAGCTACATTAACAGCTCTTACTACATCCTCCGGTAACAAATTCCAGAGTTTGATTACACATTAAGTGAAAAAATATTTTCTCTTATTTGTCTTAAATAGTTTACCCTGTAGCTTCGTTACATGTCCCCTAGTCTTTCTATATTCTGATAGCGTAAACAATTGATCTACGTTTACCCATTCCACTCCATTAATTAATTTATAGACCTCTATCATATCTCCCCTCAGCCGTCTCTTTTCCAGGTTGAAGAGCCCTACCTTTGTAGCCTCTCTTCATAGGAGTAGCCTTCCATCCCCTTTACCATTTTGGTGGCTCTTCTCTGTACCTTTTCTAATAACGCTATATCCTTTTTAAGATACGGTAACCAGAATTGCACACAATATTCAAGGTGCGGTCGTACCATGCAACGATACAGAGGCATTATAATATCCTTTGTTTTATTTTCCATTCTTTTCCTTATGATACCTAGCATTCTATTTGCTTTATTGGCCGCCACTGCACACTGGGCGGAGGGTTTTAACATGTTATCCACGATGACTCCTAAATCTTTTTCCTGGGTGGTGGTTCCCAATGTGGAACCTTGCATTGTGTAACCATAGTGTGGGTTGTTCTTTCCTAGGTGCATAACTTTGCACTTGTCCACATTAAATTTCATCTGCCATTTGGATGCCCAGTCTTCCAATTTATCCAGATCCTCCTGCAGTTTTCCACAGTCCTCTTGAGTTAACAGCTTTAAACAGTTTTGTGTCTGCAAATTTCATAACCTCACTAGTTATTCCCTTTTATCCAGGTCATTTATGAATACGTCAAAAAGTAGCGGACCCAGTACAGATCCCTGGGGTACTCCACTATTCACCTTTTTCCAATGGGAAAATTGGCCATTTAGCCCTACCCTCTGCTTTCTTTTAACCAGTTCCCAATCCACAGTAGTACACTGCCTCCTATTCCATGCTCTTTAGTTTTGCCAAAAGTCTCTGATGAGGGACCTTGTCAAAGGCTTTCTGAAAGTCCAGATACACTATATCAATCGACTCACCTTTGTCTACCTGTTTATTCACACCTTCAAAGAAACATATCAGATTAGTAAGATAAGATCTTCCTTGTCTAAAGCCATGTTGGCTGACTCCCATTAGGCCATGACTATCTACATGCTGGGTAATTTTGTTCTTTATGATGGTTTCTACCATTTTCCCCAGTACTAACGTCAGGCTCACCGGTCTGTAATCTCCTGGATCACCCCTGGAACCCTTTCTAAAAAAAAGGGGGCTGCAGAATCCTGCTTAATCGGTCGGCCAGGCAGTTGTCCTGGCCTGGAAGGTACACAGCCTTGAGGAGCATGTTGTGCTTGAGGGCAAATGAACAAAGGTCCTGAGCCTCCTGAAAAAGGATTCTGGACCCTGTCCCGCCCTGTTTGTTCACATAAAACATGGCTACTTGGTTGTCTGTCTGAACCAGGACAGATTGATGAGCCAGGGTAGGAGAGAAAGCTTTGAGTGCTAATCGAATAGCTCTGAGTTTGAGGAGATTGATCTGCTGTGCAGATTCCCAAGGAGACCACAGGCCCTGGGTGCACTTGCCCAGGCAATGAGCTCCCCAGCCCTGCAGGGAGGCGTCGGTGGTCAGCACCACCGTGTGTCCAGGAATCTGAAAAGGCACCCCCCTTAGTAGATTGGGTGGGTGCAGCCACCAGTTGAGGGAGTGCAGAAATTGTCTGGACACCCTTATCCTGTCTCTGAGGTTGCCTGTGGCCTGTGACCACTGAGTCCGAAGGCACCACTGTGCAGGCCTCATATGGAGCCTGGCATTGGGGGTCACATGCACTGTCGAAGCCATGTGGCCTAGAAGCCTCAGGCAGAGTCTGGCGGAGACTAGCGACCCGTTGAGAAACTGGTTTGCCAAGGCTATCAATCTTTGTGCTCTGTCTTCTGGCAAGAAAGCCTTTGCCAGGAGAGAGCCCAGCCTTGCTCCTATGAACTCCAGATTCTGGGAGGGGAGCAAAGTGGACTTTGCGAAGTTTATCACAAACCCTAGGCTTTGAAGAAGAGAAATAGTTTTGAGGGTGGCTTGTCTGGCCTCCTGGCATGTCTGACCCCTGATGAGCCAGTCGTCCAGATAGGGGAAGACAAAGACTCCCTGATTTCTTAGGTAGGCCGCCACCTCTGCCAGGCATTTGGTAAAGACCCTGGGAGCAGAGGTGAGGCCAAAAGGCAGTACTCTGTACTGATAATGGTTTCCTCCCCCAATGAACCTGAGGTACTTTCTGTGGTCTGGATGAATGAGGATGTGAGTGTACGCATCCTTTAGATCTAAGGAGCATAGCCAATCTCCCTGCTGGAGGTCGGGCAGAAGTGGTCCAAGAGTAAGCATCTTGAACTTTTCTCTCTCTAGGAACTTGTTGAGGTTCCTGAGGTCCAGAATGGGTCGAAGGCCACTGGTTCTTTTGGGCACCAGGAAATACCTGGAGTAGAATCCGTGACCTTGCAAGTGGGGAGGCACAGGCTCCACCGCCCTGTCCACCAACAGACCTTGAAGCTCTTGAAGGAGAAGGTCTGTGTGCAGGGGAGGCCTTGCAGGCTCCCCTGGAAAGTATGGAGGAGGCAGTTGGTGAAAATGCAGGGCATAGCCCCTGTGGACTATGTCCAACACCCAACTGTCCCCGGTGATGAGGGGCCACTGGTGGGCAAAGAGGGCGAGGCGACCTCCTGTGCAGGGTTTGGAGAGCAGGGATGGAGAGGCTACGCTGAAGGAGTCAAAAATCCCCACCCTGCTGAGTGCGAGCAGGGGCCGGAGGCTTGGGGGTCCTCTGCCTACGGGGCCCACTACCCTGCCCCTTGGCTTGCTGACCCTGGGGTGCAGCTTGGGCAGCCTGATATTGAGGGTACTGTTTGTAGGCAGTGCCCTTCCTCGGGTAAAAGGGCTTTTTACCCGAGCCCTTCTTTTTATGAGAAGGGGCAGAGGTCTTCCTAGACAGCCTTGTCCGAGTAAGGTGTTCTGTTTCGAGCTGGGCGGCCTTCTCGGTCATGGGCTTGCCAAAAAGGTTTTCACCTCGGCAAGGGACATCGACCAACTTGTCCTGAACCCATGGCTCGAGGTCCGATGACTGCAGGCATGCCTGGCATCGAGCCGCGATGCCGGCTGCCGCAACTCAGGCCAAAGCCTTGAAGCCATCGTAGGCGGCGCGGGACATGAACTTCGAGCAGTCCCGAATCCCCGAGGACAAGGACTTGAATCTCTGCAAGGGCTCCCCGGAGAGTCCAGCAGAGAACCCGGCCAACTCATTGGCCAGGTCCCGCAAGTACATGCCCATGTACAGCTGGTAAGACTGGACACGGCAAGCAAGCATCGAGCCCTGGAAGCACTTTCTACCGACGCCATCGAGGTTCCGGGCCTCCCTGCCAGGGGGCACCACGGAGTGCATCTTCTGGCTCTTCAGATGATGCATGGCTGATTCCACAACCATGGAATGGTGTGGTAGCTGTGCCTTTTGAAAGCCAGGGCTCTTTCTGAGTCGATAGATCGAGTCGACTCGCTTGCTTAAAACCGGCGCTGAGGCCGGTGCCTCCCACATCATGAAGAGGAGCCGTTCTAGCATCGGAGGAACCGGGACAGTAAAGGTCTCCTTCGGAGGAGAGTCATACTGCAGGGCCTTGAGCTCTTCAGCTCGAGGCTCTTCCTCAGGGTCCGCCGGAATAGTCAAGGCAGTGGCCATATCCCGGACGAACTCCGAGAACCGAGTATCCTCCGGAGGGGATCTACTCTGGGGCTCAGACTGCGGTGAGTCCGACGGGACACACCGAGTCTTGAACGTATCGGGGGACTCATCCTCTGTCTCCCAGGCGGACTCGTCCGACGAGGAGTCAGGGTCCGACCCCGCGGGCCCCTGGAGCACCCGCCCCGATGCCGGAGGCACCGGCGTCAACGCCCTCGGTCCCGAGCAGGAGGTCGAGGGAGACCGCAACCGAGGTCGACTTCGAGCCATGATAGACTCGGGTATCGGCTCGGTCTCCGGGGTCGACTTCGAAGTCGATGTCCCGGTGGTCGGGGCAGATGCGCCAGACAGGCTGGCCATCAGTGCCCGCTGCTGCTCCATGAAGGCAGACAGTCTGCTCTCCAAGGCTGTCATCCTGAGACTCAGCTCGGGAGGAGAGTCCTCGAGGACTACGGGGCTTACGTGTCCAGCAGACTCCGGCTCCACGCGAGGAACTTTGGCAGGCTTCTCTTGTTCCACGGGCCCGGGGCGACGGTCGTGGGTCTTAGACCTAGCCCTCGAGGAGCCAGGGACCTCCTCCGATGACGCCCTCGTGAGCCGCTTCTTCCTCTTGCATTCCCGGTCGGGGGACCCCCTGTCCGAGGAGCTTCGACGGCGCTTGGGATCTGAATCCCGAGATGTCGAGGCCTCAGACGAGGTCCGGGCCCGGCCGAAGGCTGAGTCCGAGAAAAGCCTTTCTTTCTGCTGCTGGCGACTTTGGAGTGCCTTGGAAGACATCTTCCCACATGGTCCACACGACTTAGGGTCGTGATCAGGACCGAGGCACCGAAGGCAGCAGTCATGTGTGTCGGTGAGAGACATTAAATTTCTTACACCGATCACGCTTCTTGAAACCGCTGGAAGCCATCGGGGAAAAAAGAGTCCCCGCGAGGTCAAAGGACCGGCCTTCCAGGGAAAAAGCAAAAAAGGGAGCGAACGCCAGCCGCGAAGGGCAAAAACCGAAAAAGGAGAATCGGGCTCGATACCGGCATACCGAACCCAATGGGAGGGGAACCGGCATCGAACCAGGAGAAAAAACAGCGAAAATCGACGAAAAAAATCAACTTTTATCCGGGATGACAGGACACACGTCCGGTGGGCTTCTCGGAAAAAAAGAGACTGAGGTAAGATGGCACCTTTAGGTGGGAAGGGAACCGCGCATGCATGCCTGCATTCCCAAAGGCTTTCTTGGAAAGCTGGGGAAATGCTCCGCTAGAGGCTTCATCGGCGCCGATGACACCCATATGTGAGGACTGACTTCCTGCTTGGTCCTGGAGAACTCTGAAATTCCATAGGAGAGGCAGTGTGTTCAAAAATTGACCTATGTCCATCCTGAAAGATAAAATATCTCCGCCAATATATAAAAAACCGGGGATGTGCAGAATAAAGGCCCGGACACGTGCAGGGAGATGGATGATTTCTGAAATGAATGAGGGAGGACCTGGCAGCAGACATTCCCAAATCTGCGCGTGGATATATCGTCACATCCATGTATGGGCTGGCCATTTTGCAAACTGAGACATGCAGCGGCACAGTAGGAAACAGAGGCCTCAATATTTACTTGGTATCCTTCTTTGAGGGGAAGGAATACATTGGAGGATGGAGAGGGCATTCCCCTATTATCCCTACTGGTCACGTTTGGTGGAAATGGGCACTTTTTAAAATGCCTGTTTGTGCCAGGGGGCAGGTCTAAATATGGATGTATCTACCAGTAGGATTAAATGTGTTGCCAATGTGAAATCCAAGAAGCACATGGATATTAGCCCACTCCAGATATACCTCTCTGTAACATGTTTATGCAATTTCTTGATATACCACCCAGGCATCAGAGCTCACAATCTACATGTGTATCTGACACAGAGGAGGCTTGCCCAAGGCCACAAGGAGTGCCTATATACGACTAGAAACTCTAGTCCTGAGATTGCTGTCCCCAGGTGGGAATTGAACCCTGGGCCCTCTGGCCTGAGGTACTGTGTCCTAACCACTAGGTCACTCCTTCCTCTGTTATTGAGGTGGACAAGTGTAAAACCCAGCCTTTTACTAATGGGTGCTAGGGTATTGCACCTAACGCACCAAAATTATGGCATATTAGGTGCAACTCCATCACGTTAACTGTCGGAGGTGTTGAAAGCATTTCCCCAGCAGTTAACATGGAGCACATTCCCCTACTATGCAATACATTAGTGCAGGTGCACTTAGCTCCAGCTATTGAAGTGGCGTTAGGTGAAGCCACTCTAATGCAGTTAGCATATGGTGTGAACCCAGTGCTAAGTGCACTGAGCTCACCACGCCCGCTCTCTGCCCCTAACCTGCCCACTCATGACCCTAACGCAGATTGCAGTTAGCATGGGAATCATCCCGTGGTAACTCTCATGGCCCTATACGAGCTGGTAACGCGTGTCCCTGCATTATCTTCAGCTTGCGCCAGAAAATGCGCCACTAGCTAGCGCCCTTTAGTAAAAGGCACCCTTAGATTTAGGAGCCTAAAAAGTGGCTGGCAACAGGGGTGGATTTAGGACAGGATAAAAAGTTCTGAGCGTAGCACTTACTTTCAGCACTAAGCTCATGGATCTAGGAAAATGAATGGCAGGCCTGAATTTATAAGCATAACTTAAGCTCCTAAATTAAGATGACTTTTCAACTGAAAACTTAGGATTCTAAGTTTAGTTGAAAATAGGGCATATATTTGGAAACCTAAATGTAGGAGCTCCGGGACCAATTTCCAAAGTTCCTATCTGGATCAGGGTACCAAGAGACATATTCAGCGATATTTGGATAGTGCCACAGAAGCTCTTCACAGACTGCCCCAGGCGCTATCTGGTTTATGAGGGGGGGGGGGGGGTGGTCCTAAGGTGGCGCAGCCAGTATCTGAGTAAGTGCAGACCTTTTCCGGATAGCATAGATTTTCAGCCAGACATCTCTTTAAATCTCAGCCTGTTTAAATACTGGGCAGTCTGGGTTTTTTTTGTTTTTTTTTAATCAGGCCCATCATTTTTAGGGCTGCCTCTGCTCAGCCCTTATACCAGCCCATAATTATACAGATAGTATCTGGCTGTTCTGTGAGTTAAATGGCCCAATATTGCCAGTTTAATTTTTAAAAATATACGGATAGGGGTGTTATGTGCTGGCCACCCTGCAGCCAGCACATATCTCCCACTGAATATTGTCTGGAAACTCTTCAAAGATTTGAATCACCAAAGCTTGGTTCAGTTAGTTGCATTTATCTCCCTTGATGATAAATTGTAAAGAAAGAATCAAAGCCCAGTCCCATAGTGAACATGTAAGAACTTTTGTTTATTCAAAGCTGCACTGAATTCACAAAAACATGTTTAACAGGAATCGGTACATTTTATCATTGAACAGATCTGGGAACCTGTAAAAGTTTGTTTCTATTGATTAAAAAATGGGAGAGAAACCAGCTGAAAAGGAAACAATATCTCTCCTTTTGGAAGGAATTTTACCTGTCATGGATCTTTTGGGTGCTGCAGAACAGATCTATATATGCACATACATACAGATAAACGTGTACACGTGCACACATTCTGACATTCATAAACAGACGTACATGCAGCATTTAAACCTGGCTGTCTTTGAGTTAGCTTGCTGAAAATTTATCTTTAGAACTACGTCTGGCTCCGTGTACTTTTCTATGCGGAGCCAACTGCTAACTGAAAAGGTGGCCAACTTTCCAAAGCTATATTAAGGTCATATGCTTGTCTGCTTGTGTGTGTGTGTGTGTGTGCTTGAAAGCTCTCTGGGTGAAGGCAAAACAGAAGCAGATTTCTAATAGTCTCACTAAAATACTATTTATATCAATCGAGCTTCATTTTTTTTAGAACAGAGCATTAAAATGTTCCTTTTCTAACTAGGCGTAGCAATTGTCCCTTTGCTGCCCACTACTATACCAGCTCTTTCTGAATATCGGCCTCAAGATGGTAACAGAGTTGCCAAGCTATCCAGTTCCATGAGCGAGGTGTTTTGCTATATATGGTGTTAAATTTGCATTATAGTGCAGTATGGTATTTGTAGTCCCTGATTTTACCCATTGGAATCAGTGCTGCAGGTCCCATAATGCATCAGGATGAGATTGTCGGACATGCAGGACTGGTTTAAAATCTCACTCATGGAACTAAGTAATTTTTCAACTCTGGTGGTAAGTGACAGGGACAAATATCCAGCTTTAGAATTCTGATCCTAAATCTGGGACATTCCCTTAGGCTGGCCCAAGATAGTTTCGCTGACTTGCAGTCGTCAAATTGATAATATGAACCCTTGAGATCTGGGAAAAGGCCGAGTCCCCAGTCACATCAGGGGACTATAATTACACTCCTGAAACTTGGGCCCTGAGCAGTTCTGAGAACCACAGGCCTGAATTCTTTTTGGCAGATAACATCCGCTCTTCACAGGCAGGTTCTCAGTGGCAGCAGTATCAAATCCTTGGTTTAAAAGGTGATTGAACTTGCCTGATGACGTGCCGGCAGTGGTGTGGAGAGACACTCGGCTGCTAAGTTTCCATGCAATTTGGGCTTAGCCTCAGCTGTGGAGGTGATATTCTTGAGCTCCAGGTAGGGAGGGAGACTACAGCAATCCCTGCTGCCTAAGAGTATACTAGGGGTCAGTTTCAGAGAAAACTTCCCCAGAGTTTGACAAGCAAAGGAGTCTATTCCTTTTTGTTCCTCAGCCTAGACTCTCCTTGAGTCATTTCTGTTTTCCCTTTCACACTGAGAAATTTTATTGAGTAATTATTGCTTGGGGGAAGAAGAGCATTTTCCATTCAGATGAATTGCACAGAAAAGGCCCAGCTATAGCTATGTTCACATGCAATTTCCCAGCAGGGTAAAGGAGAGAACAGAGACCACAGAAGAGAGAAAGGGACAGCAGAAAGCGAGTGGCTAGAGCTGATGAGGAGAGAGGGGTAGCTAGAGGACAAGCAGGGACATTAAACAGAATGAAAACAGGAAATACTTTCCGCTCCACTTCTGTTTTGGGGATCATTGTAAGTGGAGGGGCAGGGAGACCTTCTGAGAAGCAGCGTTCCCGCCGAGCTGCACAGGAGTCCTCCGCTGCCCTGCCGGCGGTAGGGAGAGGTGCAGCAATATTGCAGTACTTCCCTCCTGGCAGCAGTGCAGCGGACTCCTCCCGTGCAGCTAGGCGGGAACACTGCTAAAAAGTGACAGAACAGTTTTCTTTCTAAAAAAATAAATTATATATATTTCTTGAAATATCTTATAGTTCCCAGCAGCAGTTTTGGTGACTGTTACTGTCAGGGCACAGAAAGTCAGCGCTATCCTGGGGGCACTATGGGAAATTCTGCACTGCCAGCACTTCATAGTGCTGTTCTGCTTTCAGTGTTATTTGAAGTCTGAGGTGAAATACTCCACAGGGTACTCGGGCGAGTCAATGCCCAGGATGCGACAGACACTGATCAACTGCAGCCGAGCTGCTTCCCGACTGGTACTTGCACATGCAACATTACAGTAGGGCTCTTCATATTCGCTGGATATCATCTCATCATCTAGCATGTTGAGGCGGATAACACCACGTGCATGCAGGGCTCGCAAGGTCTCTAGGTTGGCTGTGCTTTTCAGCACCTTCAGGTGCTGCGACACCACACACATCACCCCCATCAGGTGTATGGATGACTGAGCACAATGTGTGGGCAGCAGTGGTGGCACACTACAAGACACCATCAAGCTAGCCAGCATGATGTCCACCCCATAGATCTCCTGGATCCAGTCACGTAGGTAGAAACCACCCATCCGCGGGTTGATCTCAATCAACTTGGGCCCTGTGAATGTCAACTTCAGCTCCACATTAAAAACACCATCCACAAGCCCACATCCCAAGCAGCATTGGTAGGCTGCCATCACCAACTGTGCCTCCTTATCTGGGGGTAGATAAGTTGGCATGCTAGCAGCTGTCTCTGTGAAGTATGGCACGCGGGTAGGACCATTGTCTGAGACAAAGGCTCCCATCAGCTTGCCATCATAAATGATGACATCAACATCGTGCTCTGTTCCTGAGACATACTCCATAAGTAGCATGGCATTCCCCAAGCCCAATCCAATGCCTGGGTAGTCTGTGTCCTCCCGAAGGTCACTAGAGATCTTCTCAAAGTGCTGTTGGCACTGCTCAGCATTCTCTACCAGTTTCACTCCCACAGCTCCCGCTCCAAACTCCAGCTTCATCACCCCAGGAAAGGTTATGTAGCGCGAGGCCTTCTCAACGTCAACGATGCTTTCCAGGTGACAACAGGGTACAGCATATAGGGCAGCAGAGGGCAAGTGGGTATTGTCCTTGTGCTGACATAGTAGGTGCAGGTGGGTCTGACTTTTCTGTTTAGAGATGCGCATGGCAGAAGATGGGCTACAGCGTAGGCCCAGCAGTTCACATACTAGGGATGTCAGCACTGTGCAGTCATCCCAGAAGGAAAGGCAGCCATCCAGTTGCATCCCACGTTCCCGTACCAGCTCCACCACCCGCTGGGCATGCTCCTCGTCACGCTTGTGGTCTGTCATCTCATAGTGAATGAAGCTCTCCACGATTCGTGAGGCAAAGTGGTTTGGATCCGACTCAATCAGGTGAATCTGAGAAGCAAAGAATGAAGGACAACTGATAAATCTACCCCACAGCAGAAGAATGCAATGCAGAACAAATACTTCTAAGCAATATGTTCTGAAGGGTTGCAGTGGTCTGATCAGTAAACAGATGGTGCAAAGGCAGCAAAATATAGAAGAGACAACTGTGCTCCAGCCATTATGGGATGTGACTCTGAACGAGGAATGAGTTAGTGCAATGGGAAGCTAGCATACAAAGCTATCACTGAAAAATGAAACACTCTATGACTTAGTTAGTGCATCACACCTTATAAGTGGCGCAGAGCTTTACTGTGAGGTTCATATACAGCGAAGTGGCAATCAGCAAGTTAAGGATGCAACTTTTCTGGATAGTCAGTAGAACTTACCCAGATTAAGCCTTTCAATGAATATACTCAGATAAAGTTATCCAAATACTTTTAGATGTGCTATTCATGTGGCCTGATAATTTTGTAAGAACAGCACTGAATATCAACACTGTCCAGACAAAGTAACAGAATGCCCCAGGTTAAGAGCCAGGGAAGCCAGATCTCAGATCTCCCTACTGCTGCTCCTTGTGATCTTGAGCAAGTCACTTAACCCTCCATTGCCTCAGGTACAAACTTAAGTGGTCAATATTCAAAGCCGTTTATTTAAAAGCATTTGGTATATCACCATTCGAAAACAGTATTTCATCATGGCAGTTTCAGTATCCAGTTAGGCTGCACTGATATACGTAAGTTAAAAACACAAAGACAGAGACAAAACACAGGACAAGAAGCAAAGGAGAAGGGACAATGCATAGCACTACAATTTTTCCATAGGACAGGAAACCAATACAGGGACACATAAGGTAGACAAGAAGCTCAAACCAGAGATAAGTGCCACTGTTATCCGGAGAAATGGCTTAGATGGCACTGACCGCAGGTCTCCAGAAGCACTGTTCGAACAGGGCCACTGAATACCTTTACAGGCCGTCTCGGCACTTTACACATAATGATGGGGTGGTCCATGCTCAGACCTTGGGCAGAGTTAGTTATTATCCGGTTAGCGTGATATTTAGTCCACTAACCGGATAGATACTATATGGTTATGGTTATGTGGCCCGATATTGAGCTATGCACATTTTTGAAGGGCTATGCACCTTGTTGGTGCATAGTCCTCCCCCGACCCCTAAACCGGATATCCAATGCTGCGACAACAGCACTGAATATTTGGGGATCGCCGCAGACACAGGAAGTCACCAAAGCTAACCGGGTAGCAGTGATATTGGTTATCGCTTGTCACCGCATCAAGGTGTATAGGGGAGCTAATCAGATAGCATTGGGGCGTGTAGGGGAGTTAGAAGGGGATATTCTTTTTAAACAATTACACTGGCTCTCTCTCAATGTACTAAATTCAAGTCTCTGCTTACCACTTTTAAAGTTTATCCTGGATTGTCTGCTCTTTATCTTCAAACGCTCATTCAGAAAACACCTGACAACAGGAGTAGGAGGTCAATTTCCCTCAACTCTCTATATGTACCTTCGGCCTACTCCAAAGTCAGCTTTGCAACATCAAAAAGAGCTTTCTCTTTCTTTGTACCCGCTCTTTGGAATATGCTCCCATATGAGCTCCGTGCCATCAATGATTTACTGGACTTTAAAAGAAAACTCAAAACTTTCTTATTTAATGAACACTTCTCAAATGTTTCAATTTAATTCTCAGATTAGGTTTTTCTATAATGCCTTTACTGTAATTTTTGTTTTGTTTTTTCCTTTCTTCTAATTTTGTTCCGTGTAAGCCTTTGGGCATGTTGTTCACTGTAAACTGCTTAGACTCTTAGATTTGTGGTATATAAAATTAGCTAAATAAATAAATATTCAACAGCGCTAACCGTCTAAGTGCCGTTGAATATCCCCATTTAAGGCATTCACATGGTTTACTGGGCTGTAAACTGTGTAAATGCTTTTCAAAAATTGGGCCCATGGTTTATTATAATTTGATATACTACCTTTCAAAGTAATCAAAGCGATTTACAAAGGTCTAACAGCGATCATGTAGAAAGGAACTACAATATACGAGACAGAAAGTTAAGACAGCCTCTTCACTGTCCTTCTCTTATCTGGTTAGCTATCGAGATCCTGTGCTGAATGTTGCCAGTATCTGGAGAGCACTTGCAGTCAGCTGAAGCTGGATATTTCATGCTGGCCTCCATCCAGACACTAGGGCAGAATATCCAAGTTTAAATTCAGCCACAGTGGTCGGCGTTTTAAAAAATACCGATTGCAGAAGCTGAATATCAGCTTATTAAATTACAAACCCTCTGGGGATAGGAAAATACCTGCAGTATCTCTGCATGTAACTCACCTTGAGCTATTACTGAAAAAGGCATGAGCTAAATCCAAAATACCTTCCCTTCCCCCACTGGTGTTTTTTTACCCAGTTACATTTTTTACAGGCAACGAGTTGCCCAGACAACGGTAGCCCCAGCTACACAAAATCTTCCAAGCAGCTGAGGGAAGTTAGAAAAAGGTGAATTAATTACTTGTAATATTTGATCTCTGATAACCTGACCATCTTTTCTAAGTTCAAATACGGGACACTCAATCAAGCCGGGGGTTTCAAAGTTAAGGAAAATAAAAAATGTGTTTATAATTACAATTTTAATCCAAAATTTTAATCAGTAGGCTAGGTTTATAACTTTACTTACAGATGTGCCAATCAGGCCTACTTGTACTTCTCTACAGAGTGAATTTTCTTCGAAATAGTAACATTTTCACTAAGATAATTTAAAAAATTCTGGGCAACTCAACTCAAAATTGTAGTTTGCAATCATTAGACATTTGAGAGTCTTTACTTGCAGTTGGGTTTTTTCTGTAGACTGCACTTCGTTCATGATTGAAAAGCACCTTTCGGTTGGAGCATTGGAACCTGGCAAACATAAAAATAATTCTGTATCCTAGCTACTGCTCCCACCCCCACCCCCGCTCCCTACCGGCTGGCTGTGTCTGCTGCAGCCTATTGGTTCGTTGTGTCTGACTGATGGTTGCCTGGGCCCTGGGGAGGAAGCAGAGCCAGATTTGTTAGATGTGCCGAGGACTCAGGAGTTTAGGATTGCCAACCATTTAGGATTCTACAACTTTGTAAAGTATCTGTCTTAGAATGATGTCTAAATTGTCTATTTATTTATTTATTTATTTTTTAGAGTTTAGCTCTTCAGCTCGCCAGTGCTCCCCCCTCACTGTGCAGAGTAAGTGGTAGATTCCAGCCAATGGAAAGGCTGCACTAGTCACAGGAAGGGTAGGCTGATTTTCTGCATAGGATCTGGGAGAAAGTCAGCGGAATATGTGGGTTTCTTGGTAGGGGTGAGTGGGGTTGCTGAGAAAAGGTAGAAATGTAAGAGGAATGGGGTAAAGTGTGAGGAGGCTATTGCAGGCTGAGAAAAAGAACTGGTAACAAAAGCAAGAACTTGGGGCAATGAAGTAAAGAAGCACAGAAGCAGTACAGCACCAGTAGACAGTTTACCTTTGAAAATTTCAGTTGGAGTGGAGGAGTCCACTGATACAAATGTGTAGGAGTGGGACATGAGTTTTAAAATAGGGGACGTTTAGGCATCCCATATGATTCCAGGAACAAATCCTTAAAATACGGGACTGTCCCGTATAATATGGGATGGCTGGTCACTATCTCTGATGACAGCAGCTCAATAGTGTTACATGTATGGGTCATAATTCCTATGCAAAATGCATCAATGCTAAAATGTCAGAATGTTCTAGAAAAAGATTCTGAGCACTTTGTAGATATATTACATTTTGATCTGAATTTTCTACCTGGTATTGATAGGATTTATTATCCAGCTGGTCCTATTAGGAACTAGCCTTAAGAGTGATCAATCCAGGTGGGTAATGGGAACAAATTTAAAAAATACTAGCCTATGTAGCACATAATGTGCCTTGAAGTATGGTGGGATCATTTTCACACACTCACAAGTAGGTGTAAATGTCTGCATGTACTTTATGCAGGAATATTTGTAGATTAAGGTATTTTATAATTTGTGCATATGTATGCAAACTCCAGACCTACATAGACGTACATTCTGCCAAGATCATACCCCTCAGCTATGTCTACCAGCAGAGTCTGCACCTTCATGCCAAAGCTTGTACTTTTAAGCCAGTTGGTATCTCATAAGAGGTCAGTTACAAGTGTGTTGTGAGTCCTGTCAATCAGGAGTGACTTTATAAAATTACGGGTATGATAAAGAATTTTTGCTCTTAACTTAAGAGTTATGGGCCCGAAATTCAGTGATGGCTATCGTGATTACAGCAGTTAGTCATCGTCGCTGAATGCTAAACTTGGATATTCAATGCTGGGATCTGACCACCGGCTCTGAACATTTGGGTGGCCACCGAAACAGGAAGATAACTGGGCAGCAATAGGCAGGTCTGCAAACCATGTAAATGCCTTTAAATATCAGGCTCTATGCTCTTAAATTGGCCTCTCTGAAAATTTACTAGGACTAAGTGCCTAAATATTTTCTTAAAATGCCTCTAAACTCCTAAATTTAGAAGCATAAAAAGTGGGTGGTAACAGAGGCAGATTTAGGGTGGGGGTAGGGGGGTGGGGAGGGGGGATATTCCAAGGGTTTTACACTTAGAGCTTAAGTATGGATCTAATTTAAAGCATATTTGCTGGAATGTTGTGTAAAGGTTGGGTGTTCAACCACATACCAATGCTCTATATTGTTATAGAACTTGATTTATTGTACGAGTGTATTGTTATCTATTTATTTTCCTTTACTGTAAATTGTTTTGTGATATATATACCCCTGATGCAGGCATCCTGTGCCGAAACATGGCAACGGTTGTTACCTCCCCCACCTCTGTTTTTTTTAGTTTTAATTTTTTATTCACTTTTGTAGTTCAAAGAAGTTGTTCCTGTTTTGGTAGTAAAACATGCTGTACATGTCTAATCATGGCTGAAGCCAAGAGTACTAGCTCTCCTTTTCTTCTTTGTATTCCATTGTCTCTGCCTTTCCTGGAAGTAAGAAGTTGAATCACAGGTAAACCATGCCAGCCGGCACTAATGCTAGTTATATTCCACCTCACACCAGGAGTTAACTTCCCAGTGTTAAACAAATGGGGAAAGCATGTGCAGCATGGCTTATGGAATTCTTTCCAACATCACTGCATGTTGTATCAGTTTGTATCAGTGTTGCCTCTGTGTATCTGTGTTGGGGCAGTTTCTCCAAATGGGTTAGTTTTGCGCATACCATGACAGTCATGAATCTCACTTCTAGGCCAGGGTATGTGGCGTAAGATCTCAGTCTCTCAAATTTATTGGTAATGTTCAGTCTAATACTTGAATCGTGCCAAAGAGAGCTTCCTTATGGAATTCGTAAGATGTAACATGTATGGGTAGTTTGTCAAGATGTGCTTGGAAATTCTTCTTTATCAACACCATGGCTCCCAATATGATGGGAAAGTGTAGTTACTTTTCTCTTCCCCCCTCCCCACCCCATGATCTCTTCTCTTCCCCCTCTCCCCTCCTCTTGCTCTCCCCTCCCCCCTCCCTTCCTCCTTCCCCCTTCTTCCCTTCCCCCCTCCCCACCCCATGGTCTCTTCTCTTCCCCCTTCCCCCTCTCTTCCTTTACCTCCTTTCCCCCTTCTCCCTCCCCCTCTCCCCTCCCCTCCTTTTCCTTCCCCCTTCTCTCCCCCTTCCCCCTCCCTTCCCTCTTCCTTTCCTCCCCACCATTTCCCTTCCTACACCCACCCCCCTTTTTCACCCTCTCCCTCCCTCTCTCCCCTTCCCTCCTCCCTTTCCCCCTCCCCCTCCTACCTTCCCCTCCCTCTTTTCCCTTCTTCCCTTTCCCCTTCCTCACTCTCCCCCTTCCCTCCTCCCTTCCCCTCCATCTCCCTCCCCACCCCACCGTGTCTTCTCTTTCCTCCCTCCCCCTCTTCTCTCTCCCCTTCCCCCTTCTCTCCCCTCCTCCTTCCCTCATTCTCCCTCCCCTCCTCCTCCTTTCCCCCTTCTCCCTCCCTTCCTTTCCTTCCCCCTCCACCCCCTTCCCGTTCTCTCCCCCTCTCCTCCACCTTTCCCCCTCCCTCCCTCCTCTCCCATGGTCTCTTCTCTTTCTCTTCTCCCCTCCCCCTTCTTCCCTTCTCCTCCTTCCCCCTTCCCCCCCCCTTCTCCCTCCCCTTGCTTCCCTCCCCCCTCTCTCTCCCCCCTTCCCCCCTTCCTGCCTCTTCCTTCCCCCTCCTCCTCTTTTTTCATGTTTTTCTATCAGTGGTCGCTTTATTTCGAATACTCCTTCTTTGGTTTCCTTTGTTTTAACTTGCTCTTAATCAACATTCAACATTATTCATTTATTTAGTTAGGGGTTTAGGTCCCCTTGATTACGAGGTGGTTATTGGATATAGTTTGTGAGTTTGGGTATGATAGTTTGTTAGTTTTTTTGGTCATATTTATTTATTTATTCATTCATTTGGGTATCCATTGGTCTTGAATCATTATGGGCCCCTCCTCCCCCTTCCTTCTTCCCTTTTAAAGAAATCACTTTGTACCACAATGTTAGCATTTTAATTAGTAGTCCCAGGTTATTTCAGAAATTGTGAATAATGACTGTTTTTATTGTTCAGAACATTATGGATTTATATGGTTTTTATTTGTTGCATTATTTATTCATTTTACAAAATATAAATGGTATTGATGGTGTTACAATATTTGAGCATATCAGCTCTCAGTTTTTATCATACAATTTTCATTATACAATTATTGTATCTTTTAACATAAGGCATATGGACCAAGTAGGCATACAGAACTAATGGCTGAGTTTTAGAGTTTTGTGCAAAGTCTTTTTGATATATTTTTTAAGTTTTAAAGAGTTTAAAGTTTTTACCTTAAAATCAGAATGTTTTTTATATAAGGAGTATGCATCTGTTTCATTTTTATATTTGTTCTCAGTCCCCTTCTTGCAGTAAATTCACAATACCCAGTATATCCTGGATTGACCAATCCCGGGGGAGATAATGCGCAGCAGTTTCTTTTCTTTTTTCATTTATGATAAGTAGTTCTGTGTTTGCATATGTATTGATACAAAGAGATTTAATAGTGAGTATTGGTTGTAGATATTTAAGCGCCAACAGTTTCGCGCTAGAATGAAAAACATTTTCACAGTATAACTGCAGGCCTTTAATAAAGTCAGCAATTGCACAGTGAAAGAGAAATCACCCTATGATGTAGCTTTTCACTCTTGATGCAGCAGATAGGTGGCCACACCGTTCCAGTATAATATACACAGGTTTTGATAGCTTGTGTGGTGCAACTCAATGATTTGGATTTAGACTGTAAAATCTAACGGGAAGTCCTGCGGACTGCATCATAGTTAACAGCAGCTGAGATTCTCAGACGCTGGCTGGTTCGTGCCAAAATAAAAAAAAGGCTCTATGGCACAGATGCAGGCATTTTTTTGCCTTTGAGAAAGTTTAGTGACTGCACAAAAGGTAATTTGTATTCTTCAATTTATCTTTTTTTTTTTTTCAAAGATTTGTTTATTAAAAACACACAGTAAAAGACAAAACTATGCAAACAATCTCGGTTTTCCATTAACCAGCATAACAAGCAGACATACCTCGGGCAGGGCTGTATCTTGTCCACTGCCCGGGGATTGACAAAGGTACAAACAAAGTTTTTTTTTGCAACGTCCTAGTTACACCCCTCCCTTCCCCCTCCCCTCCACCCCCCCACCCAGGACCACAGGGACCACACATCTCATCATACCGCAAAGACCCTCGAGAAACCCCTCAGCACCCTACTCCAAACTCCAAACAGCACTACGAGATTTAGGCCGCAGTGTTTGGATATAGGGCATCCACACCAAAAGAAAGGAAGCCCAACTCCGGGGGTGACGCTGCGCACTCCTCCGCTCCAGGAGCATAAACTGATGGAACCCGTTGCGCCAGTCCCAGAAAGAAGGGGCCGTCGGCTCCAACCATCGCCGCAGGACAGGATTCTTCCCCACCAGACATGCCTTCCGTATCAATAATTGCTGCCATCGGCCCTTCGGGCGGAGTGGTCCCAACTGATCCAACGCCACCAGTGGCCCTGTCCAGCAAACCTGCTGCTGCAAAATAACCCCCAAATAGTGTGCAATCCGAGTCCAGTAGCGACGTATATGGGGACAACCCCACCACATGTGGCCCAAATCCGCTAACAAACAAGGACATTTCGGACATCCACCGTATTCGGTGAGACGACTACGTAATGCACGCCTCGGGGAGAAGTGGGCTCTCAAAATGCATTTAAATTGAATCTCCCGCCAGTAGGCTCCCTCCGCTAGTCGAGCAATGCGGCCCAGCGCGGCACGGACCGAGCCCGGAGCCACCTCGCACCCCAACTCCCGCGCCCAAGAAACCTCTTCTGCTGAGTAATCCGGCGGCGTCACCAAGAGCACCAATGCTTTTTTAAATATTGCTATAGTGGGCGGGGCCTCTGTCCCAAGAGCAAAAAATTCTAATATCCGCGTGGAGTGGTCGCCCCACAATTCTCGCCCCGTTACTGAACCCACATAGTGGGAAAGCTGCAGGTATGGGAACAGGGAGACTCCGGGGCACAAACCATACTCCCGACACAACACATCCAAAGGTTTACACCGCCCCTCCAAGTCAATTACATGCCCCAACAACCGTATCCCCGCCTGCGCCCACCGACGGAAGGGAACCGAATCTGATCCCGGAAGAAATTGAGCATTACCCTGCAGCGGCAGCCAACTCGAAACCTCCGATGAACATCCCCACGCTTTATTCAACCACTGCCAAGTGCGCCGCGCGGCACTGATCAGCACGCTATGTGTCACTCGAGCCGGCAGAACCGCACGCCGTAGGTGTAAGACTGCCAGCAAAGAATGCGGCGCCACCAGGGCCTCCTCCAATGCCCTTGGAGTATACACCTCGGTACTACCCAGCCAGTCCCCCAGGTGCCGGGCCTGGCAAGCCAGGGCATAGGTCCAGAGATCCGGTACACCCATGCCCCCAGATCTCCATACCCCTTTCAGGCGGTTCATCGGTATACGTGCTCTGGCCCCTCGCCACAAAAACCTGCGAAACTCACGCTCTATACACAGAAGATCACAGCATAACAACCAAACCGGCAGAGTCTGTAGCCAGTAAAGAACCCGCGGTAGAATCACCATCCCCAGGGCTGCCGCCCTGCCTGGCAAGGATAGTGGGAGGGGGGACCACGCCTGGAGCTGCGAGCGAACCCCGACCAGGATGCGCTCGAAATTCCGCTTGTACAATGCCGACATGTCTCCAGTGAGCTCGATCCCCAAGTAAACAAAGGAATCACTAGCCCATCGCAGGGGGAAGGTCCCTCCCCAATTCCCCTGGAGTCGGCCCCCAATATCCAAGGCTTCCGATTTATCTCGGTTGATTCGCAGCCCCGCAAATTCCCCATAACAGGAAAATTCAGCCAGCAGACACGGCAACGACTGTTGAGGGTCTCGTAAATGGACAAGGATGTCATCCGCAAAGGCTGCAACTTTGAAACCACAGGGCCCGATGCAAACCCCACGAATGTCATCAGACTCTACTATGCTCTGCAACAGCGGGTCCAGCGTTAACACAAACAACAGCGGAGAGAGCGGACAGCCCTGACGCGTCCCCCTCTCAAGATTAAAAGTATCCGACAGCACCCCGTTACATAAAATACTAGCCGTTGGGCTGGTGTACAGCAGCTCCACCATTCGGATGAAAGAGTCGCCCAGGCCATACTGGGGCAAAAGGAATTTCATATAATCCCAATTGACCCGGTCGAATGCCTTCTCCGCGTCAAAGCTGATCAGCAAAGATTGTTCATCATGCGCACGCACCCATTCTATAGAGGCTAAAATCTTCCGCAGATTCCGCACTGCATAACGCCCCTGGATAAAACCCACCTGCGACTCATGCATTAGGCCCCCTAGCACGGAGGCTAAGCGATCCGCCAACACCTTCGCCAGTACCTTCATATCGAAGTTCAGCAGCGAGATGGGTCGGTAAGAAGTCGCCTGCGTGGGGTCTTTTCCGGTTTTAGGTATCAGGGTAATAAAGGCATGATTAGCCCCCCAACCAAAGCTCCCCTGCTCCACCCTCCGGCGGTATACCGCAGTCAACACAGGGGTAACTCGTTCGAATAAACGTTTATAGAACTCCGCCCCATACCCATCCGGACCCGGCGACTTATAGCAGCTGGCCCCCAAGATCACTTTGTGGACTTCCTCTTCTGTTACTGGTGCATCCAAAACCAACCGCTGCTCCATCGTCAGCCTAGGCAGCCGCAGCCCCTGGAGATATTCTCCCATTAATGTCGTGGAGGCAGCCGATCCCCTGTAAAGCTGCTGAAAAAAGGTGCGAAATACTTGAGCTATAACCGGGCTGTGTTTATGCAAACGGCCCTGCTCGTCACACAAAGCCACTATGGAGCGAGACCCTCTACTGCCTCGAAGACACCGCGCTAGGAGCTTGCCCGGCTTATTCCCAAAGCGGTAGAGCTGGTATTTATAGTACGGCAGGGACCTCTTTGCTCTTTGGTGGAGCAGCTCATTAAGGGACGCCTGCAACTCCCAATATAACCGTTTGTTAGCCACTGTGGGAGCCTCCGCACACCGGCGCCGGGCTTTGACGAGCTGTTTTTCCAGCTGAACTATTCGGGACGCTACTGACTTGCGTTTCCGCGCTCCATAGGCAATAATGTCACCGCGTAAGACCACCTTCGCTGTTTCCCACAATAGCTCCGGCTCCTCTCTATGCCGTTCATGAATATCAAGAAACTCCCCCCATCTCTGTGACAAATATGCATGAAATTCGGGGTCCGTGTACAGCCCCAGGGGAAACCGCCAAACTCTCTGCGAGACAGGAAGATCCCCCCACTGTAGGTCCACCCAAACCGGGGCATGGTCCGATACCGCCGCCGGGCCAATCTCCGCTTCCCCTACTTGTACAAACAACCGCTCGGAAAGTAACACATAATCTATTTGCGCACTTGAATCGTGAGCTCGTGACTGGTGAGTGAAATCCCGCTCCAAAGGGTGGAGCAGGCGCCACGGGTCCACAAGTCCCAACCGGCTCCGTAGCCCCTGAAGTGCCCTAGTAGCCGGGGCCCGCCAGCCGTCCCGCCCACCCCCGGAAGTGTCCAAATCAATATCCAAAACCCCATTGTAGTCCCCCGCCAGTATCAAAGGGGCATCTGGCAGCTGTTCAACCCTAGAGGCTAGGCGGGCATATAAAGATTTGTCCAGGACATTCGGGGCATATACATTGCCTAGCACCACGGACCTCCCTTCCAAGTTACCGTATACCAAGAGGTATCTGCCCGTCGGATCTACGTATTGTTGTGTGAGTTCAAAACGCAGCCTTTTATGGATCAGTAGGACCACTCCACCTTTTTTCCCGATTGCCGGGCGCCCCAACTCTGCCCCACCCAAGCTCTCTGCAGCTTCGCATGCTCCTCGGCAGTCTGGTGGGTTTCCTGTAAAAAGGCAATATCGCACTGCAGGTGGGCCAAAGCCCGCAACACCTTATGACGTTTAATTGGGCTTCCCATCCCACACACGTTCCAAGAGACAAACTTTAGCACAAATCATAGTACATTACAGCAAATAATCTGATATTCCCGAGAATTCCTAGGTGAACCCCCCCAGCCTGGGGTCCACCCCTACTCGCTATAAGGGTCTCGAGCTCCTCCGTACCTGTGGCCCCAAAGTCTCCCCCCACCCATGCCTGCCCCCTCCCTCTAACCCCCCCTGAAGCCCCCTCCCCCCCAAATCTAACCCTTTCCCACCCCATACCTTATATCCCCCCCTATCTCTTCCCCACTCCCAACCTTGAACCCTCATGGCTCTCTCCTTCCACCCACCTCTGAGAAAGCCCCTCAGGCCACTCCAAGTGCGACCGACCCCCCCTTCCCCATCTATGGTCAGGCAGACCCGCGAACGGTCCCACCCACCCACTGCACATTGTGCCCAACCCTGAATACCTAACTGATCCCAGTCCAGACAGCCCACAGTCTCGCTGAGGCCCTACTACGCTGAACCATACTGCTGTGGGTAATCCAGCCCCCCCCTCCCCCCCCCCACTGTAAGGCACCCTAGCAGCCAAGGTCCCCGGTCACGGAGCTATGACCAAGCCTATCTCGACTGTGATGTGCACGCTACTAAACAGTGCCTAAAATTGTAAAATCCACGACCAAAGTCACATGGGTCCGACCTCGCCCCTCCATAGTCAATCCCGAATTAACCTCGAACCACTGAATGTGGCTATATAGGAGCAGGCTGCAGCCTAAGAGGTTAACATGCGCCGCTCCCGCCCCCCTCCCCACCCTCCCCCCATCAACCCCCGCACACCATCTCCCAAAGCCTAGCAGGAGGGTAAGGAGGGGGAGCAGCCCAGAGCCACCTGCATCTAGGAGCTTCAGAGCGCCACACCCACACTCACTAAGACACCCGAGGCCTCCCCCCGAGCCCCACCACTATAGGCCGAAGAGGGGGTCCCCGGCGGGCAACGCAACAAACACAATAGCAATTCACTCACCGGGACCATCTGGTGAAGTCCCCCCATCGTCAGAGCCCCCCCCACCCCCACTCGCAGGTCACATAATCCCAGCTCTCCCTCCGTTTGCAGTCTCTGCCCTTATTCTCCTGGCCACAGCACTGATAAAGGAGAAAGGGGAAAGAAAAAAAATACTGGCCAGTATCTTGGGCACGGCTGCAGTTCAAGCGGCAGAGAAACTACAAAAATAACCGAACAAAACAAAAAAAACACAAAGGGAGATCACCCTTATGGAGTCGGGGTGGTTATTAAATACTCACACCACCACTCTCCACGCCCACATGAAAGGACGGAAAGCCGTGGCCCAAAGGCTCGGTACTGCCGCTATCTCCCCTCGCCCAGACTTAACCAACGTTCTAGGGGATGCAATCAGATATCAAAAAAAACCAAAGGGAAATAGGAAGGAAAAAGAAAAAAAGAATTATCTGGCCAGAGGCCAACGGACAGCAACAGTAACAAATAGCATTAGCAGGGCATGTCTCACTTGCAACACTGATACCAATTCCAGCACAGAAGGTTCGTAACAATCAAGTCAGTACAAGGGACACAAAGTAGCTTGGCTACAATGTCCCTAGTGTAACCAATTAGTCCGGTAGAGCCCATGCCACAGTGCACATTTCCAAAAAGGAACCATAGGATCACACACCGGCAGTTCCTCTATATTTCAGGGCTACGATGTTCTTTATCTTTTATCTATCGAGTAGTCCTGTGCCACGCGAATTCTGCAGTTATTGTAGACAACTTCCCCCTTTTGTCAAGCGGTTCGTACAATCAGGTCTTTCTGCGGATAATACAAGAACTTCGCGATCACGATTCTGGGGCGGGTATCTCGGGTCTGTCTGGCCCCGACACGGTGCACTCTTTCTATGTGCAGTTTGTCTCCAAGCGCAGCATCCCCTAACATGTACATGATTAACTCTTCCAAATAGCGCCTCAGCTCTTTGTCCGAAACAGTTTCGGGGATCCCCATGAAGCGAAGGTTGTTGCGCCTTGACCTGTTCTCCAGGTCATCTAGCTTTGCCTCCTGCAGACCCAGTTGAGCTTTTAGGCCTGCCACCTCGGAGACCAGCCCCTCAACTTTGTCCTCCGCCTGTCCCAGGCGATCTTCGGCCTCACGCAGTCTGCCCCCTAGGAGGTCCACCGACGAGCGCAGCCCATCCATTTTTTCTTGTAGGGCTTCAAATTGGGGGGACAGAGCCGCTACCACTGCGGCCGACAGGTCATCCAGAGAGGCAGTGGATCTAGGCGAGCTGGGCGATGGAGCCGACTCTGCCATTTTACTCGAGCCGGCCACCCGCTCCCGATCTCGTCTCAGCGTTTTAGCCGCAGCCGCCATCCCCTTCGCTGAAAGGACCGCACTGTGGGATACTACACTCAAGTCTGCACACAGCGGGCACACTCCCGTTCGAATGTTGCGGTATGGCACGGTACAAATTTGCCGGTCCGGGCTGGGGGTGTCGGAGCGCACCCAAGATGCGACCACTACTCTAGCCGCATCACGTGACCCTTCAATTTATCTTTTTAATGTTTTCATGTGGTAGATGAGCATATTATCCCAGATTTAATTATAATCTAACAATTGACACAAAGTTCTTAAATGTAAAGAGTAGTTACTCCCTGTAACAGGTGTTCTCCAGGAGCAGCAGGAATCAGTCCTCACTTATGGGTGTCATCGACGCCGATGAAGCCCCAGCGGAGCATTTCCCCAGCTTTCCATGAAAGCCTTTGGGAATGCTGGCACGCATGCGCGGTTCCCTTCCCGCCTAAAGGTGCCATCTTACCTCAGTCAAATGACATAGCTAAGAACAGCACACAAAAATGTAAAAATTAAACTATGTACAACTGCAACTCCAAGGGGAAGAGGGAGGGTAGTGAGGACTGAATCCTGCTGCTCCTGGAGAACACCTGTTACAGGTGAATAACTACTCTTTCTCCAGGACCAAGCAGGAAGTCAGTCCTCACTTATGGGTGACTCCCCAGCTCTGGGCTACCAGGAACCCAGGCTGAACAAGAGAACTCCCTCTAGTCTCAGCAACACAGAAAAGGCTTTGCAAGAACACACCCTCCACAGGTAGCCCAACCGGAGGGCAGGAGTTGCCTAGACCTCAAAGAGATTCCGGAGTACTGCTTGGCCAAAAGCACTGTCCCTACGGGACTCCCTCTCCAGACAGTAGTGGGCTGCAAAAGTCTGGCTTGAAGACCAAGTAGCAGCCCTGCAGATGTCTTGCAATGGAACAGAGCGGAGGTGAGCCACTGATGCAGCCATTGCCCTCACACGGTGGGCCGTGACCCTACCCGGCAAAGGAAGGTCAGCTGCCTTGTAAGCCCAGGTGATACAGTCAGCCACCCAGATGGACAAGGTACGCTTGGACACAGGCCTCCCCAAGTTATTGGGGTCAAAAGAAAGGAAGAGCTGAGAAGCCTTCCTGTGACCCTGCGTACGTTCAAGGTAGAAGGATAAGGCCCTCCTACAGTCCAAGGTATGGAGAACTGTTTCAGCCTGACTTGCATGAGGCCTAGGGAAGAAAGTAGGAAGAACCACCTCCTGGTTGAGGTGGAAAGAGGAGACAACCTTAGGAAGGAACTTAGGGTGAGTCCTGAGGACCACCCTGTGTTTTTATAGAACCTGGTGTAAGGTCTATCACAGACCAAGGCCTGAAGCTCACTCACTCTCCTAGCCGAAGTAAGGGCTATCAGAAAGACAGTCTTCCAGGAAAGGAAGCGTAGAGGGCAAGTAGCCATAGGCTCAAAAGGTGGGCGAGTCAGCTGCTGCAAGACCACATTAAGCTCCCACTCAGGAGCAGGAGGACGTATGGGAGGCTTGAGCAGAAGCAAGCCTCTGAGAAACCTAGACACCAAAGGGTGCACAGACAAGGAATGGCCCTCAACTAGGGAGTGGTGAGCTGCTAAAGCAGAGAGGTGGACCCGAACAGAGTTGGACTTGAGACCCGGATTGGACAAGTGCAGCAGGTACTGAAGCACTACTGACACAGTACAGGAGAAAGGATCCTCAGCACGTAGCTGACACCACACAGAGAACCTTTTCCACTTGAGAGCATAGGTCTTCCTAGTGGATTGTTTCCTGGAGGCCAGGAGAACTTCCTCAACCTCGGGAGGCAGGCCCCAGGGAGCCAACACTACCCTTGCAGCCTCTATGCCATCAGATTGAGAGCTTTGAGAATGGGATGCAGCAAGGAGCCCTGATCCTGAGAGAGAAGGTCGGGCTGCAATCCCAGAGGCAGAGGCAGATCCACTGCCATTTGAAGCAGGAGGGGGAACCAAGGCTGCCTTGGCCACCTGGGAGCTACCAAGAGGACTGAGGCCCTGTCTCGGAGAATCTTGAACAGTGTTCGGGCCACCAGAGGGGTGGGAGGAAACGCATAGAGTAGGCCCTGAGTCCAGGGAATCAGAAAAGCATCTGCTGCTACTCTCAGAGGATGCGGTTGCCTGGAGCAGAAGCTTGGCAGCTGGTTGTTCAGTGGACTGGCAAACAGGTCTATGGAGGGAAGCCCCCATTTCAAGAAAATCTTTTGAACTACCAAAGGATGTAGCTGCCACTCGTGTGGTTGTAGAATCCTGCTCAATCTGTCAGCCAGGGAATTCTCCTAGCCTGGAAGATAGACTGCTTTGAGGAGCATGTTGTGTTTCAGGGCAAAGGAACAGAGGTCCTGGGCCTCCTGGCAAAGGGGCTGGGAACCAGTCCCGCCCTGTTTGTTTACATAGAACATGGCTACCTGGATCAAGACAGACTGTTGTGCCAGGAAAGCAGTAAAGGCCTTGAGGGCCAAGCGAATAGCTCTGAGTTCCAGCAGATTGATCTGCTGGGATGCCTCCCAATGAGACCACAGGCCCTGGGTGCACTTGTCTAGGCAGTGTGCTCCCCAACCCTGCAGAGAGGCATCGGTGGTCAGTACCACTGTATGAGGTGGGATCTGAAAGGGCACCCCCACCAGCAGATTGGGGGGGTGTAACCACCAGTTGAGGGAGGCCAGGAAACGGTGGGACACTCTGATCCTGTCTCCGAGACTGCCTGAGGCTTGTGACCACTGAGTCCGAAGGCACCACTGGGCAGGCCTCATATTGAGCCTGGCATTGGGGGTCACCTGTACTGTCGACGCCATGTGGCCCAGAAGCCTGAGACAGAGTCTGGCGGAGATCAGGGACCTGTGCAGAAACTTGCTGGCGAGGTCCATGAGCCTTTGTGCTCGGTCCACTGGTAAGAATGCTCTTGCCAGCTGAGAATCCAACCTTGCTCCTATGAACTCCAAGTTCTGGGAGGGGAGCAAAGTGGATTTTGCGAAGTTGATGACAAAGCCCACCTTTTGGAGTAGTTCTATGGTCCTGTTGGTGGCCTGTTGAACTTCTAGGGAAGTCTGACCTCTGATGAGCCAGTCGTCTAGGTAAGGAAACACAAAGATGCCCTGATTTCTCAGGTAGGCCGCCACCACTGCCAGGCACTTGGTAAACACCCTGGGAGCGGAGGTCAGTCCAAAAGTCAGTACCCTGTACTGATAATGGTTTCATCCCACAATGAACCTGAGGTACTTTCTGTGGTCTGGATGAATAAGGATGTGAGTGTAAGCTACCTTTAGATCTAAAGAGCAAAGCCAATCTCCCTGCTGGAGGTAGGGCAGAAGTGTTCCAAGAGTAAGCATCTTGAACTTCTCTTTCACTAGAAACTTGTTCAGGTTTCTGAGATCCAAAATGGGTCGAAGACCACCGGTTCTTTTTGGCACCAGGAAATACCTGGAGTAAAACCCGTGACCTTGGAAGCAGGGAGGCACAGGCTCCACCGCCTTGTCCAGCAACAGACCCTTTAGCTCCTGGAGGAGAAGGGCTGTATGCAGGGGAGGCTGGAAAGGCTCCCCTGGGAAGTGTGGCGGAGGCAGTTGGTGAAAGTGCAGGGCATAGCCTCGATGGACTATGTCCAGCACCCAACTGTCCTGGGTTATCAAAGACTACTTGTGGGCGAACAAGGCTAGGCGGCCTCCTGTGCAGGGCTGGGTCTGCAAGGGAGGTATGGCTATAATCAAGGAGTCAAAACCCCCCACCCTGCGGAGTGGAAGCAGGGGCTGCAGGCTTGGGGGTCCTCTGCCTACGGGGCCCATTACCCTGGCCCTTGGCTTGCTGACCCTGGGGGGCAGCTTGGGCAGCCGGATATTGTGGGTACTGTTTGTAGGCAGTGCCCTTCCTTGGGTAAAAGGACTTTTTACCCGAGCCCTTCTTCTTATGAGAAGGGGCAGAGGTCTTCCTCGACAGCCTTGTCCTCGTGAGGTGCTCTGTCTCGAGCTGAGCGGCCTTCTCGGCCACAGGCTTGCCAAAAAGGTTTTCACCTCGACAAGGGACATCGACCAACTTGTCCTGAACCCATGGCTCGAGGTCCGATGACTGCAGCCATGCCTGGCGTCGGGCCGTGATGCCGGCTGCCGCCACTCGGGCCGAAGCCTCGAAGCCATCGTAGGCGGCGTGGGACATGAACTTAGAGCATTCCCGGATCCTCGAAGACAAGGACTTAAAACTCTGCAAGGGTTCCCCGGAGAGACCAGCAGAGAATCCGGCCAACTCCTTGGCCAGGTCTCGTAAATACATGCCCATGTACAGCTGGTAAGTCTGGACACGGCAAGCAAGCATCGAGCCCTGAAAGCACTTTCTACCGACACCATCAAGGCTTCGGGCTTCCCTTCCAGGAGGCACCGCGGAGTGCATCTTCTGACTCTTCAGACGATGCATGGCCGATTCCACAACCATGGAATGGTGTGGTAGCTGTGCTTTCTGGAAGCCAGGACTCTTTCGGAGCCGATAGATGGAATCGACTCGCTTGCTCAAAACTGGCGCCGAGGCCGGTGCCTCCCACATCCGGAAGAGGAGCCGTTCCAGCATCGGAGGAACCGGGACAGTAAAGGCCTCCTTCGGAGGAGAGTCATACTGCAGAGCATCAAGCTCTTCGGCTCGAGGCTCCTCCTTGGGGTCAGCCGAGATAGCCAGGGCAGTGGCCATATCGCGGACAAACTCCGAGAACCTAGTATCCTCTGGAGGGGATCTACTCCGGGGTTCAGACTCAGGTGAGTCCGAAGGGACACACCGAGTCTTGAAGGTGTCAGGAGACTCCTCGTCTTCGGTCTCCCAAGCAGACTCGTCCAATGTCGAGTCGAGGTCCGACCCCGCGGGGCCTCTAGGCACCCGCCCCGACGCCGGTGGCACCGGCGTCAAGACCCTCGGTCCCGAACGGGAGGTCGAGGGAGACCTCGAGCCGCAAGGGACTCGAGTATCGGCTCGGTCTCCGGGGTCGACTTCGAAGTCGATGTCCCGGTGGTTGGGGCAGATGCGCCAGACAGGCTGGCCATCAGTGCCCACTGCTGATCCATGAAGGCAGACATTCTGCTCTCCACGGCTGTCAACCTGAGACTCAGCTCGGGTGACGCAGCAGCCCCCAACTCGGGCCCCGGCAGCGCCGGGCCCGACGTCGGTACTCGGGGAGGCGAGTCCACGAGGACAACAGGACTTACGTGTCCAGCAGACTCCGGCTCCATGCGAGGAACTTTAGTTGGCTTCTCCTGGTCCACGGGCCCGGGACGACGGTCGGGGGTCTTAGACCTGGCCCTCGAGGGCTCAGGGACCTCCTCCGACGCCGCCCTCGCGAGCCGCTTCTTCTTCTTACATTCCCGGTCGGGGGACCCCCTGTCCGAGGAGCTCCGACGCCTCTCGGGATCAGAATCCCGAGATGTCGAGGCCTCAGACGAGGTCCGGGCCCGGGCAGAGGCCGAGTCCGAGAAAAGCCTTTCACTTTGTTGCTGACGACTTCGGAGGGCCTTGGAAGACATTTTTCCACATGGCCCGCACGTTTTAGAATCGTGGTCCGGGCCAAGGCACCGAAGGCAGCAGTCGTGTGTGTCTGTGAGAGACATTATCTTCTTACACCGATCACACTTTTTAAAACCACTGGAAGCCATCGGGGAGAAAAGGGTCCCCGCGAGGTCAAAGGACCGGCCTTCCAGGGAAAAAGAAAAAGAATTGGCGCGAGTGCCTAGCCACTAAGGGCAAAAACTGAAAAAAGAAAAAAAGGGATTCGATACCAGTGTACCGAACCCGGCGGGAGGGGAACCGACGTCGAATCCGAGGAAAAAAGCGAAATAACGCCAAGAAAAGACGTCTCTTTTCCGGGGAAAAAAGGACACACGTCCGATGGGCTTCACGGAAAAAAAGAGACTGAGGTAAGATGGCACCTTTAGGTGGGAAGGGAACCACGCATGCGTGCCAGCATTCCCAAAGGCTTTCATGGAAAGCTGGGGAAATGCTCCGCTGGGGCTTCATCGGCGTCGATGACACCCATAAGTGAGGACTGACTTACTGCTTGGTCCTGGAGAAAGGACGATACCTAATGGTTATTGTTCAAATGTTTAACGGGAAATAATGGGTTCCTTCAGACTATGAGTTGAGATACAGGTAGTTATAATGTAGTTTTTCGAAAATGAATTGATAAATACAGTGAGTTATATTTTGTATTGGTGAGTCACTCTTGCTCCATTCACATGTACAGTTTTCAACATTAAGGTAGTTCAGGCACAATGCATGATATAGTTTATGTAGATAGGGTTGAGTCTAAATGTTTGATATTTATTTCCTCTCCCTAGTTTTCATGCACAACATTAAAGTTTTTTCAGAGGGATTATCAGCTACAGTCTATAAAAGGTTTTCTTCTTTTATTTCTCTGGATAAATTGCATCCTTTAAGTTGGTTTATTTATTTATTATTGTTTTTAATTATTTATATACATATCAGTTCATTTATTTGCTTAGTTCATATTTATTGTTTATTTGGCAATTTATTTATTCACTCATGATTTTAAACATATTTTATATTGGTTGATATTTATTCATGGGTTTGCATGGTTCAGTATTGTTTTAATATTGTTTTTTTTTTATTATTTAAATTTTTATTATCAATATTTCCATAACCTAGTCAAATACAAATAACATGTCTATCCTACTCCAGCTGTTATGCGGCAATGAGTAGTACGTGTATTCCCTCCCTTTGGGATTGAGCGCCCTCCAAGTACCCACCAAATTCTGTTTCATCAACTTTTGTAAGCCTTGTCTATTCTTACTCCCCCCATTTCCCCTTTTCGGCTCTCTATCTACCCCCGGGTCTAGTACCAAATTAAAGTCCCCCCCCCATCACCAATTTCTCCCCTCCTTCCCCCTCTATTAACTTCCCCACCTCTTTCCAGAAAGCTCCTTGGTTGCCGTTTGGCCCATACATTGACACTATGACGATATCCTCAGTCCCCATCTTCCCTCTAATCCCCACTACCCTCCCCTCCGAATCCTTAAAGTTCCCCTTTACTTGAATCCCACTCCCGGTCCTCACCAAAAGAGCTACCCCCCTTCTTTACCCCCTCTTTGTTACAGGAATAAAATTGCTCTGGGTAATATCTGTTCCGCATCCTCCCTACATCCCCTCATCTCCTCAAATGAGTCTCTTAAATCAGCACCACGTCCCACTGATTCTTCTGCGCCTCCCTATACAGCAAACTACGCTTAGCAGGGGAATTCAACCCCTTCACATTTACTGTCCCTATCCGCAGCATCCTATTTCAATCACCCTTGCCCCCTCCCTTGTGCTGTAACGTTGTCCCCTTTCCCCTCCCCCTCCCCCTCCTCCCTCTCCACTTCCCTTCTTTTACCTCCCTCCTTCCCTTCCGTGACCATCTTAATCCTACCCCTTTGCTCATCCCCCCCCCCACTTAGCCGCCTTAAAACTCGGTAATCAACCCTCCCTCCTTCTGTCTCCACCCCCCACCAGCCATTTGCCCCTCTTTATACCACCCCCACTCACCCCTACCCTCCCCTTTTGCAGCCCTATAAGTCAAGTGTACATTACTAGTGAGTAATAGGGCTCTACTACCCCATACTCACTGCCTCTTTCAAACTCTGCCTCGCCACACCATCACTTCATGGGTCTGCCGCCTCTGTCGCGCTCTTCCATTCTTGGGGCAACGGATTCAGTCTCTTCCCCTTTTCCCCCACTCGCTGCCACTGCAAGTTCGATTGCTGTTTACCCATCACAACTTTATTCTGCCCCCTCCTCCCGCTCCCAGCTGTCTGGGGTAAATTCTCACAGCCCAGCTCTTCCAGCGCCCACCATGCTTCCTCCACGGTTTTGACTTTCCTGGACCCCCCATTCACCGTCAGCAGAATCCCAAATGGAAACATCCATCTGTAGCGTAGACCATTCCCCCTCATGTAGGCAGTAACTTCCTTCATGTTTTTCCTCCGCTCCAGCGTTCCTCTTGACAAACAGTTGAACACCTCCACTTCACTTCCTTCCCATGCGATCCTGCCAAACTTTCGAGCTGCCTGTAATATTTGTTCTTTAATGGGGAAACTACTCATGCAGGCAATAATGTCTCTTGCCTGCTTCTCCCGCGTCGGGCCCAAGCTCCTGTGCGCCCGCTCCACACCGATTGAATCTGTATGTGCACCACCTTCCTCTCCCAGTCGCAATATATGATTGCACAGACGTTGCACTATCTGTACACAGTCTTTAAATGCCTCCACTTCTGGCACTCCCCTTATCCACAAGTTATTCCGGCACGCTCTCTGTCTTCTATCTCCTCTAGTTTCTCCTGCATCTCCTCCTGCTGGGCCTTGATTTTATCCTGCACCGCCGCCATTTCTCTGGTCTCTTCTTCATACTGCTCCACGTGGTTTTCCAGGTCTTCCACCCGCTGACCCAGACCGCTCACCTCTTTCTGTATTGCCATCATAGTCTCTTTCAAATCCTTTCTCATCGCCTTGATCTCACCTTGCATTTCCACTTTAAAGGCTTTCAGCCAAGCTTTCAGCGGTAGCTCCTCCGACTCCTCGACATTCACTTCCTCCTCTTCTTCTGAGCTCCCCGCCTCGGCCCCCTCTTCTGAGCCCACCGCCGCCTCCATCAGTTCCCGCCTCACATATGGGGATTGGAAACTTGCCAGCTTCTTCCGCGCTGCCATAGCAGAGGTAAGTGATCGCCTCCCTTCCATTTTTTATCCGGGGGGGGGGGGGGATACTTTAAACTCGCTCCAACTCGGGGTTCGGACAGGAGCTAGGCAACTATGCTGCCATTAGCTCCGTGACGTCACCGAAAGTCTCGTTTTAATATTGTTTTGATATTGTTTTATTGTTTTTATATCAATGTTTGTATTTATTTATTTATTTATTTATTCAAGATGTCGTTTATGGTTTTAGAATGCCAAAGAACCCCTGAAGAAGGCATAGCCGAAACACAGCCTTGTCGGGTTTGACTGCGAGTTACCCCTGGTGGGGTTGACCAATAGCACCCCTGTTGTAGAGTACCTAATAAAGTGTGTTTTATTTACACATTCAGACTGGGTTTTGCTTGCTACACATGGTAAGTGCTTTCTGGTTGAACCTCCACAGCCGTCCGGTGGCCTGGGTCCATTGGGAGTGGAGACACCATTGGTCTGCCTTCATGTGGAGGCAAGCATCAGGGGTGACATGGATTGTAGATGCCATGTGGCCCAGTTGGCGTAGCAGGAGGTGAGCAGACACGGTGTGTCTGTGTTGGACATCTGTGGCCAGCGCCCTGAGGCAGTTGGCCCTGCCCTGGGGTAGGAACGCTCTGGCCTGAAGGGTGTCTAGCTGGGCTCCTATGAACTCCAGACACTATGTCGGGAGGAGATGGAACTTGGGGTGGTATATGACGAACCCCAGGTGTTGTAGGACACAAATGGTGCAGACCGTGGCCTGCTGCACCTCAGCAGTCGAGCCTCCTCTGATGAGCCAGTTGTCCAGATAGGGGAAGAGGAAGGCCCCTTGGAGGCGGAGGTGTGCCACGGCCACCTCTAGGCACTTGCTGAAGACCCTTGGGGCAGAGGCCACGCCAAAAGGTAGCACCCTGTATTGGTAGTGGCCGCCTCCTACCACAACCTGAGGTATTGCCTGTGGTTGGGATGGATGAGGATGTGTGTGTATTCATTCTTTAAGTCCAAGGAGCATAGCCAGTCTCCCTCCTGGAGGTATGCAGCAACGTCCCAAGGGAAAGCATCTTGAACTTCTCCCTCACCAGGAACCTGTTCAGGTCCCGCAGGTCCAGGGTGGGCCTTAGGCCCCCTGTTCTTTTTAGTATGAGAAAGTACCAGGAGTAGAATCCTTTACCCCAGAGGTGTGGGGTTATGGGTTCACTGCCCTGTCCTTGAGAAGGCCTGCGAGCTCCTACAGCAGCAAGGTCTTGTGGAGGGGAGTCCTGGTGGGCTCTTCCGGGAAAAATGGAGGGGAGTCTGCTCCAGGTGAAGGAGGTAGCCTTCCCTGACCACTTGTAGTGCCCAAGTGTCTGTGGTGATGGCTGGCCACTGGTGAGAAAACAAGATCAGATGTCCCGCTGTGGGCTGTTGGGGTTTGTCTCCTGGGGGGTGGAGAGGCTATGCCAAGGAGCTAAAAACTCCCACCAGGCTGTGCCGGAGCCGGTGTCTGCGTTTTGGGAGGCTTCTGCTTACGAGGGCCATGCCCTTGTCCCTTGGCCTGCTGGGGAGCTCTGATACTGAGGGTAGTTTCCGCAAGCTCTTCCCTTCCTCGAATAAGGGGGCTTTTTACTCAGGGCCTTCCATCAGGGAAGGGTCGCGGTCTTCTTGGACAGCTTAGTCCTTGTCAAGAACTCGGACTCCAACTCTGCAGCCTTATCCGTCATGTTGACCAATTTGTCCTGAACACATTGCTCCAGGTCGGAAGACTGTAGCCAAGCCTGGTGTTGGGCACCGATGCCTGCCACAGCTACTCTAGCTGCTGATTCAAAGTCATCATAAGCTGCTTGAGTCATGAATTTGGAGCACTCTTTGATGGCAGAGGACAGCCTCCAGAACCGCTGGAAGAGCTCCTCGGAGAGACCAGTCGAGAACCCGGAGAGTTCCTTCGCCAGTTCTCTCAAATACATGCCCACGTACAGCTGGTAAGCCTGGATCCGGCCAATGAGCATCGAGCCCTGATAGCACTTCCTGCTCAGGGCGTCCAAGGTGTGGGCCTCCCTACCTGGGGGCATTGAGGAGTGCATCTCCTGGCTCTTTAGCTGACACATGGCCAACTACACCACCATGGAATTATGTGGCAGTTGTGATTTCTGGAAGCTTGAGCTCCGGTTGACCCAATACATCGAGTCCAGCCGTCTGCTCACGATGGACACTGATGCCAGTGTTTCCCACATATGGAGGAGCAGTCGTTCCAGGATTGGGAAGATGGGCACTGTAAGTGCCTCCTTCAGAGGGGCCTCATACTAGAGGATCTCGAGCTATTCTATGCGAGGGTCCTCCTCCGACTTTATCGAATGATAATGCCTTTGACATGTCCCGCACAAAATTGAGGAAGGCCATATCCTTGAGCAGGGATTAGCGAAGGGTCTTGGAGGGAGACGGGTCCGATGACACGTCATAGTGGCAATGGGTGTCCAGTAATTCCTCGTCCCAGTCTGACTCGTAGTCAGTGGAGGAGTCGAGGTCAGGCCAAGCTGCGAGGTTGGGCCCCGAGCCCGACCATCCTTGCCCCTCAGAGGCTCTGCGGGTGGAGTCACAGTCACTCATCAGGGAAGATCTCAGTCCCGAGGATTTGGACCAGGATCGAGACAGATGTTGAGGATTGACTCGAGGCCGATGGCATTTGAGGATTGGCTCGATATCCGGGAAAATCCTCAAGGTCGAGGGCCCGGTGGTCTGGGCAGATGATCCGGTGGAATTGGGCATCAAGGCCCGCTGCTGGGTTATGAAGGCAGACAAGCTGTGCTCCAAGGCCACCGTTCTGGTCTCCAGTCCAGATGGCTCTGCAGCCTTTGGAGCAGGCACTGAGGATCTTGGGTCCGGCACTGGCTCCAACAATGGGGAGTCCTCAACCAGGATGGCCTCGGGAGTCCAAGGCCTGTCACTGGAGGCCGATGCTTCTTTTCGAGCAACCTTGGTTGGCCGCTCCCGCTCCAATCCCTCAGACTCGCGGCATGGATAGCAGGACCAGGCACAGTACATACCTGCCTTCCCCGACTCATCCACAGACGCTGCCCTCAAGGATTTCTTATTTTTGTGTTCCACCTCCGGGGTGTTCCGTTCGGAGGACCCACGACCTCGGTCGGAGCTAGCGGGGTCACTTCGGGACTCCGTGATCCCGGAAGGGGACTTAGAGCACGGTCACTGGAGACTCTGGAGCGGAATCTGACCTTTGAAAGATCTTGTCATGCTGCTTCTGACAACTCTTGATAGCCTTGGAGGGCATCTTTTTACAGAGTCCACAATTCAAGGGGTTGTGGTCTGCCCCAAGGCAGCGGAGGCAGCAATCATGTGTATCGGTGAGGGACATGGTCCAGGAGCACCGATCACACTTTTTGAAGCCGCTAGCAGAGGCCATGGGAGGGGAGGGGGGAAGGGCCTCAGCGAGGATGAAGATCCAGGGCTCTGCCAGTGAAAAGGGTGCGAAACCACGCTGGTCAAAAAAGGGACCCCCCCCCAAAAAACGAATCCAGGAAGCGATGCCGAGGCAAGCGAGTTCAGGAGCGGGAAAGGGAAACGGTGCTACTGGGGAAGAAAACTTCCAAGACAAAAAACTGACTTTTTTCTGGGTAAATCAGACACATGTCTGGTGGGCACCGTGGAAAAAAGGAAATTAAGGCAAGATGGCACCCTTGGGTGGGAAGGGAATCAGGCATGCATGGTGCTCTGTTGGCATCGACATCACCCATATGTGAGGGCTGACTTCCTGGAAATTGAGGCAAGATAGCAGCTTTGGGCAGGAAGGGAACCAGGCATGCGTGGTGCTCTGTTGGCATCGACATCACCCATATGTGAGGGCTGACTTCCTTTTTGTTCCTGGAGAACCAATCGTGCTTCCAGAGGTATGGAAGAAGAGTTCCCAGGGAAATCATTTTGAATTTTTCTCAGACCAGGAATTTGTTTAGGTTTCTAAGATCCAAAATGGCCCTGAATCCTCCTGTTTTCTTTGGGATTAGAAAAAATGGAGAGTAGAAGGCCATCCTTTCTTGAGGAGGATTAACTCTCACATATGTGTTGCCTTCTGCTCTTGTTGTAGATGTAGGAATATCAAATGGAGTTTTTCATCAATGTGATTCTACAACGGTTTGTCTATGATTTTCCCAATTGCACAAATTCCTTTATTATATAATGCTTATTACATCTAATTGGTTTTGATTTTAGTAACTGTTGTACATATTGTTTTATGTTACTATTTCAAGATATTCCTTATTATTTATTTGCAGTTTGTTTTATTTCTCGTCTTTATCTTATTCTTATGTTCTGTTAATATTTTAAGTGTTAAAGAATGGTATATTATCTTAAATGTTTTTAGCCTTTTAGTTGTTTAATATATTTTTTAATTATTTTATATTTATCATTGGTTTTATTTTGTCTATATTTATGTTCTTATAGTGCCATATAACCTCTGAAGAAGGCATTGCTGAAACGTGGTAGATTTGTGAATTATATTGAATAAAGGGTTCCTTTTGAGATCACCACGTTCTTGAATGGTTTGTGTGTATATGTGCATACACTTGTACCTGTTTTGCTTTTTTTTGGGGGGGGGGGGGATCAATTGTATTTATATGTGCATCTCTGACCTGGAGGGGAAAGGGAAGAAATGGATGGAAAGAATAAGAAAATGCAATTTCCTCCTACTATCTTACAGTGAATTAGTGTTTGTATACTGCAAAAGCTTGAACTGCTTCTCCCACTGAGAAGCATTGATCCATGTTTTGGGTGACATTTTTCTCTGGAACATCAGATCCAATCTGGCTGATTTTCAGAATAAATGTTTTTCTTTTTACCAGTTTTTTGTCTATGTTCTATTGCATTGAATAGAGGTATTTTGTCCTCAGACAGACAGAAAACATATTTTCAACGCTTATGTATAATTTCTAAACAGGCATGTACAAATGGACCAACCAGAGTCCACCAACGTGGTCCTTTTCTGCTGGCATGAGTTTCTAAAGCAGAGGGACTACTTCAACTAATATGGGGGAGAGAAAAGAAAAATGAGTGACAAAGCATCATAAGCCCCTTCCCAAGAAAGCCCAGCAGAGGTCATTTCCCTCCGCAGACAATTGCCAAACTTGAAACATAGAAACATGACAGCAGATAAAGACCATATGGTCTATCCAGTCTGCCCTTCCATACTAACTACTAAAGTTCCTTTTTTTCCTTTAGAGTTGCTATGTTACCCAAGTCCAGGAGTGAGATTTTAAGCCAGTCCTGGATTTCTAACAATCTTATTCTGATGCATTATGGGACCTACAGCACTGATTCTAATGGATAAAACCAGAGACTACAAATATTATTATTATTATTAGCTTTTCTATACCGCCCTTTCCAAAGATCAAGGGCGGTTTACATTGAACATAACACAGTAAGAGTAGTTACTCACCTGTAACAGGTGTTCTCCAGGAGCAGCAGGAATCAGTCCTCACATATGGGTGACATCGACGCCGATGGAGCCCTTGCGGAGCATCTCCCCAGCTTTCCAAGAAAGCCTTTGGGAATGCAGGCACGCATGCGCGGTTCCCTTCCCACCTAAAGGTGCCATCTTGCTCAGTCAAATGACATAGCTAAAAACAGCACACAAAAATGTAAAAATAAACTATGTACAACTGCAACTCCCAGGGGAGGAGGGAGGGTTGTGAGGACTGATTCCTGCTGCTCCTGGAGAACACCTGTTACAGGTGAGTAACTACTCTTTCTCCAGGACCAAGCAGGAAGTCAGTCCTCACATATGGGTGACTCCCTAGCTCTGGGCTACCAAGGAACCCAGGCTGAACAAGAGAACTCCCTCTAGTCCCAGCATCAAAGAAAGGCTTTTCACTGACAGAACCTCCACCGGTAGCCCAACGGAGGGCTGGAGGGCAGGAGTTGCCTAATCCTCAAAGAGATTCCAGAGTACTGCCAGGCCAAAAGCACTGTCCCTACGGGACTTCCTTTCCAGACAGTAATGGGCCGCAAAGGTCTGGCTTGAGGACCAAGTTGCAGCCCTGCAGATGTACACCAACGGTACAGAGCGGAGGTGAGCCACTGAGGCAGCCATTGCCCTGACACAATGGGCCGTGACCCGACCCTGCAAAGGAAGGTCAGCCGCCCTGTAAGCCCAGGTGATACAGTCAGCTACCCAGGTGGACAAGGTACGCTTGGACACAGCTAACCCCAAATTATTAGGGTCAAAAGATATGAAGAGCTGAGTAGCTCTTCTATGTCCCTGCGTACAGTCAAGGTAGAAGGATAAGGCCCTCCTACAGTCCAGGGTATGCAGGATTGCTTCAGCCTGGCTTGCATGAGGCCTAGGGAAGAATGTTGGAAGAACCACCGCTTGGTTAAGGTGGAAGGAGGAGACAATCTTTGGGAGGAACTTTGGATAAGTCCTAAGGACTACCCTGTTCCTATAGAAGCGGGTGTAAGGCCTGTCACAGACCAGTGCCTGAAGCTCACTCACTCGCCTGGCCGAGGTTAGGGCTATCAAGAAGAGTGTCTTCCAGGACAGGAAGCGCAGCGGGCAAGTAGCCATCGGCTCAAAAGGTGGGCGAGTCAGTTGCTGCAAGACCACATTCAACTCCCACTCAGGAGCAGGAGGACGGATTGGAGGCTTGAGCAAGAGCACGCCTCTGAGAAACCGGGACACCAAGGGGTGAACCGACAGAGAAAGTCCTTCCACCAGTGAGTGGTGAGCTGCTAGGGCTGAGAGGTGGACCCGAACAGAATTGGACTTAAGTCCCTGATTTGATAAGTGCAGTAAGTACTGAAGCACTACTGGTAAAGTACAGGAGAAAGGATCTTCTGTACGTAGCTGACGCCACACAGAAAACCTTTTCCATTTCAGAGCATAGGTTTTCCTAGTGGACTGTTTCCTTGAGGCTAGGACAACCTCTTCAACTTCCTGAGGTAGGCCCCAGGGAGCCAAAACTACCCTTGCAGCCTCCAGGCCATCAAATTGAGAGCTTTGAGATTGGGGTGCAGAAGGGAACCCTGATCTTGAGAGAGAAGGTTGGGTTGCAACCCCAGAGGCAGCGGGGGATCCACTGCCAGCTGAAGCAGAAGTGGAAACCAAGGCTGTCTCGGCCACCTGGGAGCCACCAGCAGGACCGAGGCCTTGTCCTGAAGAATTTTGAAGAGGGTTCGGGCCAACGCAAACAGGGCAAGGGCGCGGGAGGAAACGCATACAGGAGGCCCTGAGACCAGGGAATCAGAAAAGCATCTGCTGCTATCCACAGAGGATGCGGTTGTCTGGAGCAGAACTTTGGCAGCTGTTTGTTCAGGGGACTGGCAAACAGATCTATGGATGGAAGCCCCCATTTCAGGAAAATCTTATGAACCACCAAAGGATGGAGCTGCCACTCGTGGGGCTGCAGAATCCTGCTCAACCTGTCGGCCAGGTAGTTTTCCTGGCCAGGTAGATACACAGCTTTGAGGAGCATGTTGTGCCTGAGAGCAAACAAGCAAAGGTCCTGTGCTTCCTGACAAAGGAGCCTGGACCCAGTTCCGCCCTGCTTGTTCACATAAAACATGGCTACCTGGTTGTCTGTATGAACTAGGACAGACTGATGAGCCAGGGTTGGAGAGAAAGTCCTGAGGGCTTACCGAATAGCCCTGAGTTCCAGTAGATTGATTTGCTGTGCAGCCTCCCAGGGAGACCACAGGCCCTGGGTGCACTTGCCTAGACAATGAGCCCCCCATCCCTGCAGGGAGGCATCCGTGGTCAACACCACTGTGAACCCAGGAATCTGAAAAGGCACCCCTTGCAGTAGATTGGGTGGGTGCAGCCACCAGTGGAGGGAGTTCAGGAATTGTCTGGACACCCTTATCCTGTCTCTGAGGCTGCCTGTGGCCTGTGACCACTGAGTCCGAAGGCACCACTGTGCAGGCCTCATATGGAGCGCGGCGTTTTTCCGTAGTAAAGTTAAGGAGGGCAAGCGCGGGCAGCATAAACCGATGATCACGGTCTCCTGAAGAAAAATTTTGAAACGCCATTGAGGCGCCGGAGCTGAGCGTCGAGACCCTAGTTTTACAATATAACTTTGCACACAACAGTTCACCTGGGAACTTATTTAAAGAATTGATTATTGAAAGATCATTTTGAAATAAGCTATATACAGAAGCCTGGGAAATACATTGTGTTTTGTAAAAAGCATTTGAAAAAATAAAAAAAAGGAAACTCTTTACATTTTCAAGTTTCTTGAACGTATTAACTACAAGCAGTTGACAACTCTACGTTCAAAAAAACGGACCACAATTTGAAGTATCATATGGAGCCTGGCATTGGGGGTCACATGTACTGTCGAAGCCATGTGGCCAAGAAGCCTCAGGCAGAGTCTGGCGGAGACCAGTGACCTGCTGAGAAACTGGTTTGCTAAGTTTATCAGTCTTTAAGCTCTGTCTTCTGGCAAGAATGCCTTTGCCAGCAGAGAGTCTAACCTTGCCCTTATGAACTCCAAGTTCTGGGAGGGGAGCAAAGTGGACTTTGCAAAGTTTATTACAAACCCCAGGTTTTGAAGAAGAGCAATAGTTCTGAGGGTGGCTTGTCTGGCCTCCTGGCACGTCTGACCCCTGATGAGCCAGTCGTCCAGGTAGGGGAAGACAAAGATTCCTTGATTTCTCAGGTAGGCCGCCACCACTGTCAGGCATTTGGTAAAGACCCTGCGAGCGGAGGTGAGGCCAAAAGGCAGTACTCTGTACTGATAATGATTTCCTCCCACAATGAACCTGAGGTACTTTCTGTGGTCTGGATGAATGAGGATGTGAGTGTATGCATCCTTTAGATCTAAGGAGCATAGCCAATCTCCCTGCTGGAGGTAGGGCAGAAGTGTTCCAAGAGTAAGCATCTTGAACTTTTCCTTCTGTAAGAACTTCTTGAGATTTCTGAGGTCGAGAATAGGCTGGAGGCCACCGGTTATTTTGGGTACAAGGAAATACCTGGAGTAGAACCCTTGACCTTGTAGGTGGGGAGGCACCGGCTCCACTGCCCTGTCCACCAACAGACCTTGGAGCTCCTGAAGGAGAAGATATGTGTGCAGGGGAGGCCTTGGAGGCTCCCCTGGAAAGAATGGAGGAGGCAGCTGTTGGAAGTGTAGCAGATAGCCCTTGTGAACTATGCTTAGCACCCAACTGTCTCCAGTGATGAGTGGCCACTTGTGGGCAAACAGGGCAAGGCGACCTCCTGTGCAGGGTTGGGAGAGTAGGGACGGAGAGGCTATGCCCAAGGAGTCAAAAAACCCCACCCTGCTGAGTGGGAGCAGGGGTCGGAGGCTTGGGAGTCCTCTGCCTACGGGGCCCATTACCCTGCCCCTTGGCCTGCTGACCCTGAGGGGAGCTTGGGAGGCCTGGTACTGTGGGTACTGTTTGTAGGCAGTGCCCTTCCTCGGGTAAAAGGGCTTTTTGCCTAAGCCCTTCTTTTTGTGAGAAGGGGCAGAAGTCTTTCTAGACAGCCTTGTCCTCGTGAGGTGCTCGGTTTCGAGCTGTGCGGCCTTCTCAGTCATGGGCTTGCCAAAAAGTTTCTCACCTTGGCAAGGGACATCGACCAACTTGTCCTGAACCCATGGCTCGAGGTCCGATGACTGCAGCCATGCCTGGCATCGAGCCGCGATGCCAGCTGCCGCAACACGGGCCGAAGCCTCGAAGCCATGGTAGGCAGCGCGGGACATAAACTTGGAGCATTCCCGTATCCCCGAGGACAAGGACTTGAACCTCTGCAAGGGTTCCCCGGAGAGACCAGCAGAGAACCCGGCCAGCTCCTTGGCCAGGTCCCGCAAGTACATGCCCATGTACAGCTGGTAAGACTGGACATGGCAAGCAAGCATCGAGCCCTGGAAGCACTTTCTACCAAAACCATCCATGTTCCGGGCCTCCCTACCAGGGGGCACCGCGGAGTGCATCTTCTGACTTTTCAGGCGATGCATGGTCGATTCCACCACCATGGAATGGTGTGGCAGCTGCGCCTTCTGAAAGCCAGGGCTCTTCCGGAGTCGATAGATAGAATCGACCCGCTTGCTCAGAACCGGCGCCGAGGCCGGTGCCTCCCACATCCGGAAGAGGAGCCGTTCCAGCATCGGAGGAACCAGAACAGTAAAGGCCTCCTTCGGAGGAGAGTCATACTGTAGGGCCTCGTGCTCCTCGGCTCGAGGCTCCTCCTCGGGTCCGCAGGGATAGCCAACGCAGTGGCCATATCCTGGACAAACTCCGAGAACCGGGTATCCTCCGGAGGGGATCTACTCCGGGGCTCAGACTGTGGTGTGTCCGACGGGATGCACCGAGTCCTGAAGGTATCGGGGGACTCTTCGTCCTCCGTCTCCCAGGCGGACTCGTCCGATGAGGAATCGGGGTCCGACCGCGCGGGGCCTGTGAGCACCCGCCCCGACGCCAAAGGCATCGGCGTCGCGCCCTCGGTCCCAAACGGGAGGTCGAGGGAGACAGCGACCGAGGTCAACCTCGAGCCTTCATGGTCTCGAGTATTGGCTCGGTCTCCGGGGTCGACTTCGATGTCGATGTCCCGGTGGTCGGGGCAGATGCGCCAGACAGGCTGGCCATCAGTGCCCGCTGCTGTTCCATGAAGGCAGACAATCTGCTCTCCAAGGCTGTCAGACTGAGACCCAGCTCAGGAGACTCAGCAGCCACCGACTCGGGCCCCGGCGGCGCCGGGCCCGATGTCGGCTCTCTGGGAGGAGAGTCCACGAGGACTACAGGACTTACGTGTCCAGCAGACTCCGGCTCCACACGAGGTATGTTTGGAGGCTTCTCCTGTTCCACGGGCCCTGGGCGACGGTCGGGGGTCTGAGACCTAGCTCTCGAGGAGCCAGGGACTTCTTCCGACGACGCCCTCGCGAGCCGCTTCTTCCTCTTCTGTTCACGGTCGGGGGACCCCTTGTCCGAGGAGCCCCGACAGTGCTCGGGATCAGATTCCCGAGATGTCGAGGCCTCAGATGAGGTTCGGGCCTGGCCGGAGGCCGCGTCGGAGAAAAGCCTTTCCTTTTGGTGCTGACAACTTCGAAGCGCCTTGGAAAACATCTTTCCACATGGTCCACAGAACTTAGGATCGTGGTCAGGACCCAGGCACCGAAGGCAGCAGTCGTGTGTGTCGGTGAGAGACATTAGTTTCTTGTACCGGTCACACTTTTTGAAACCACTGGAAGCCATCGGGGAAAAAAGAGTCCCCGCGAGGTCAAAGGACCGGCCTTCCAGGGAAAAAGAAAAAAGGGCGCGAACGCCAGCCACGAAGGGCAAAAACCAAAAAAATAAGATCGGGCTCGATACCGTTGTACCGAACCCGGCGGGAGGGGAACCGGCGTCGAACCGGAGAAAAAATAGCGAAGGAATCGCGAAAAAATCCAACTATTTTCCGGGAGGACTAGGACATACGTCCGACGGGCTTCACGGAAAAAGAGAGACTGAGCAAGATGGCACCTTTAGGCGGGAAGGGAACCGCGCATGCATGCCTGCATTCCCAAAGGCTTTCTTGGAAAGCTGGGGAAATGCTCCGCAAGGGCTCCATTGGCGTCGATGTCACCCCATATGTGAGGACTGACTTCCTGCTTGGTCCTGGAGAAAATTTACATTATAACATATAAAACGCTAAGTAACATATTAACAACTGGTTAAACAAATTACAGAAAAACATTATAATCAACCTATGTACAATATAGTAGAATCAATTATCCATGAGCATTCTTGCATAATCAATTATCCGTGAGTATACTTGGCTCATAATTATCCTGGTAGGCCTGATGTTTGGGATCTTATGTAAAATTAATGAGATAGTTAAATTAGTATACAGATATTTGTGGGAGAATAGGGATGAGGGAAAGTCTAAATAGAGTTGGGGCTAGAGTCCAATGTGAAAGCGTAGTTACTCACCTGTAACAGGTGATCTCCGGGAACAGCAGGAATTTAGTCCTCACATTTGGGTGACATCGGGTACCGACGGAGCCCGTGCGGGAAGCTCCCCAGCTAACAATAGGAAAACCTTTGAGAGCAGTCCACTGCACATACGCTGGTGCCTTCCCACTCTTCTAACTGACTCTCCTCAGTTGAGTGTATAGCTGAAGAAAGTTGAGTAGAAAGAGAGAGAGAGAGAGCTACAACTTCTTGGGGAGGTGGGCAGGTTGTGAGGACTAAATTCCTGCTGTTCCCGGAGATCACCTGTTACTACTACTACTACTACTGAGCATTTGTATAGCGCTATAAGTCGTACGCAGCGCTGCACAGACATGTAAGAGACAGTTCCTACTCATCAGAGCTTACAACTGTTACAGGTGAGTAGCAATGCTATCTCCAGGAACAAGCAGGAATGTAGTCCTCACATATGGGACTCCCTAGCTGAGAGATCTCTGGGCTGCCTGTGAATCGTTGGTCTTGACCTCCCATAGCCGAGATCTCAAAGAGGTGGGCAGGGGGTAGGAGTTCTGCTAAGTCCCAAAGAGATGTTGAAGGACCGCCTGGCCAAAGGCTACATCCTGGTGGGAGTCCTTGTCCAAGCAGTGGTGGGCCGCAAAAGTGTGGATGGAGGACCATGTAGCAGCTTGGTATATTTCAGAGATGGGGACTGCTCGGAGGTTTGCAAACGAGGTGAACATTTCCTGGAAATTGTGAGCAGTGATGTGCCCTGTTAGAGAGAGTCCTGCTTTTTCATAGCAGAAAGATATCCAGTGGGAAAGGGATTGTTTAGTTACTGGTAGTCCCTGATGAGCTGGATCAAAGGATACAAAAAGTTGAGAGGACTTCCTGATGGTTTCTGTCCTCTCTATGTAGAAAGCCAAAGCTCTTTTGCAGTCCAGGGTATGCAGGGAGGCTTCTGCCGAGGAGGCGTGTGGTCTGGGGCAGAAGACAAGGAGGTTGACTGTCTGATTGATATGAAAAGCGGAGACCACTTTCGGGAGGAAGTGCGGGTGCGTCCGGAGGACTACCTTGTCATGGTGGAAGCGGGTGTAAGGGGTGTGATCACTACAGCCTGTAGCTCACTGACATGTCTGGCAGAGGTCAGGGCTACGAGGAAAAGCACCTTCTAAGAGACATAGTGGAGCTGTGTTGTAACCAGCGGTTCAAAGGGCGGTTTGAGTAGTTGAGCCAGAACCACATTGAGATCCCACGCCACTGGTGGTGGGTGGATAGGCGGCTTAGTTAGGAGGAGACCTCTCCTGAACTGTGGTACTAGGGGACGGTGGAGATTAATTTACCTTTCATAGGGGTATGAAAAGCCGAGATAGCACTGAGGTACACTCTTATCGAGTTGGATTTGAGTCCTTGAGAGGAGAGATGCCATAGGTAGTGTAGCAGTGTTGGAACAGACACCTCAAAGGGACTGTGAGCATAATTGGAACACCATGAGGCACTTCTGTGCTACTTTAGGGAGTAGGCCTTCCTAGTGGATGGTTTCCTGGAGGAGAGGAGGATATTTTTGACTTCCACCGACAGAGGAAGATGGCGTAATGCTAAGCTCTCAGAAGCAATGCTGTCAGGTAAAGGGACTGAAGATTGGGATGGAGGAGTGTTCCGTCATTCTGAGAGAGAAGACCCGGATCACATCCTAGATGGATTGGTGGGATCTGAGCGAGTTGTAGGAGGAGGGGGAACCATGGCTGGTGGGCCCATTGAGGGGCTATGAGGATCATGTAGCCCTTGTCTTCCTTCAGTTTCAAGAGGGTCTTCAGGATTAGGGGGAAACACATAAAGCAGACCATGACCCCAATGAATCATGAAGGCATCAGCTGCTAGACTGAGTCTTGAGGGGATCTTTGAGCAGAAGCGGGGAAGTTTGGCATTCAGTTGAGTGGCAAAGAAGCTGATCCATGGAGTTCCCCAGGTGTCAAACAAGTGGTTGGTCACCGAAAGGTCTAGAGACCACTCGTGAGGCTGGAGCAACCAAATGAGTTTGTCCGCCTGCAGATTGTCCTGACCTGGAATGCAGACTGCTCTCAACTGCATGTGGTATTGAGTGGCAAAGTTCCATAGCTGGCAAGCTTCCTGGCATAGGGTAAGGGAGCCCGTTCCTCCTTGTTTGTTTATGTAAAACATTGCTACTTGATTGTCCGTGCGTATGAGGATAGAACTGTTGGAGAGATGGTCTTGGAAGACTTGGAGAGCTCTTGACATTGCTCGAAATTCCAGGAGATTTATTTGTTGTCTGGACTCTTGAGTAGTCCAAAGGCTCTGCATGGAGAGAGTCTCTAGGTGAGCTCCCAAACCTTGCTTTGAAGCATTCATGGTTAGGGCATGCTGTGGGTTGGGGGTTTGGAATGGTGACCCTTTGAGGAGATTTTATGGAATGGACCACCACTGGAGAGAGTGTGCCATGGGAGGCATTATTTGAATGGAATCGATCTCCCGTGGCTTGGGACCACTGGGTCGATAGGGTCCACTGTGTTTGCCACATGTGCAGCCTGGCATGTGGGACTACATGAACAGTGGAGGCCATGTGTCTCAGTAACTTTAAGAAGGAGGGTGCTGATGCATGATGGTATTGACACATGCTGTTTGCTAAGAGTATGAGTCTTTGCATTCGGTCTTGTGGGAGAAAGACCTTGCACTGGGTGGTGTCTAGGGCAGTTCCTATAAATTCCAGCCTCTGGGTGGAGATGAGGTGGGATTTTGGAAAGTTTATTATGAAACCTAGAGACTGTAGAAGCCCTATGGTTTGGGACTGGGCTGAGTAGAGTTCTCAAGGGGAGTCTGCCTTTATGAGTCAGTCGTCTAAGTAAGGGAAAACAAAAACGTTGTTGATGCGAAGATGAACTGCTACCATGGTCATGCATTTTATGAAAGCTCTTGGTGCTGATGCTAGGCCAAAGGGAAGAACTCTGTATTGATAATGCATTCATTGGCTAATGAACCTGAGATTGCCTGTGTGATGGGTGGATGAGCATGTGAGTGTAGGCCTCTTTGAGGTCCAGGGAACAAAGCCAGACATTTTGTTGGAGATGAGGAAGGAGTATTCCCAGCGAGATCATCTTTTACTAGGAACCTTTTGAGGTCTTGGAGATCCAGAATGGGCCTGAGGCCTCCTTATTTCTTTGGGATGAGGAAGTAGGGGGAACAGAAACCTCTGTGGTGTTCCTGAGGTGGTACCATTTCGATGGCTCCCTGGGCTAGGAGAGAGGTAACCTCCTGTTGTAGAAAGGCATTGAGGGAGGCCTTTGATGGAGCTTGGTCTCTGAAGTGGTGAGGGGGGAGCTCCTGAAAGTTGAGATGGTATCCATTCTGGATGATGGTAATAGTCCATCTCTCAGAGGTGATGTTTCTCCATTGCTTGATGAATTTTGAGAGTCTTCCTGGAATGGGCAGTGCATCTAAATGGGATGGACTGGCTATGCTCCCTAAGTGGGAGTCAAAAAGCCGATATGGCGGCTGCTAGCTGCAGCTGTGGTTGTTGTTTTGACAGTCTGGGCTTTTTGGCCTGCTTGGGTCCCTGCTGTTTCTGCTGTGAAGGATAGGTAGGCTGGGAATACTGGTAAAACCTCCTCTTCAACGCTGAGCTGATTGGGTGTCTTGGCTGGGAGCAGGGAGGAGCTTACCTCCTTGCTCCTCGCTGATAGTCCGATTGGTCTGGCATCCAGTGTGGTGGAGAGAGGCCGATTTGGAATGCGGCACTGGCTTTAATTGAGTAGGCAGGCCGGTAGCAGATCTTCAGCGCCGAGTTGATTGGGTGTCTTAGCTGGGAGCAGGGAGGAGCTTACCTCCTTGCTCCTCGCTGACAGTCCGATCGATACAGTGTCTGGCATAGTGGAGAGAGGCCGATTTGGAGCATGGCACTGGCTTTAATTGAGTAGGCAGGGCAGGGACAGATCTTCAGCACCAAGCCGATTGTGTGTCTTGGCTGGGAGCAGGGAGGCGCTTACCTCCCTACTCCATGCTGATAGTCCAATCGGTCTGGCATCTGGCGTGGTAGAGTGATTACATTGAAAGTGTAGTTACTCACCTGTAATAGGTGTTCTCCGGGGACAGCAGGAATCAGTCCTTACATATAGGTGACGTCAGCACAGACGGAGCCCATGCAGTAACTTCTCCCCAGTTTTCAAAGAAAACCTTTGGGAGATCCACCACATATGCATGATTGCCTTCCACCCAAGGGTGTCATCTTGCCTCAGTATGAAGACATAGCTCAAGACGGCAACAAAAAGAAAAGCAACTCCATGGGGAGGAGGGAGGGTTGTGAGGACTGATTCCTGCTGTTCCTGGAGAAAGAGTAGTTACTCACCTGTAACAGGTGTTCTCCAGGAGCAGCAGGAATCAGTCCTCACATATGGGTGACGTCGGCGCCGACGGAGCCCTCGTGCGGAGCATTTCCCCAGCTTTCAAAGAAAGTCTTTGGGAATTGCAGCGCGCATGCGCGGTCCCCTTCCCGCCCAAGGGTGCCATCTTGCTCAGTCTGATGACATAGCTAAAAGACAGCAAAAAATTAGCAAAATAAATCATATGACTGCAACTCCAAGGGGAGGAGGGAGGGTTGTGAGGACTGATTCCTGCTGCTCCTGGAGAACACCTGTTACAGGTGAGTAACTACTCTTTCTCCAGGACCAAGCAGGAAGTCAGTCCTCACATATGGGACTCCCCAGCTTAAGGCTACCGGAGACCTCAAGCCGAAAAAATAAGCTCCCTCTAGCTCGGTAGCACGTAAGGAAGGAATCTTCTCTGAGAACGCCCCCGACCGGTAGCCCAACACCAGGGCCAGAGGGTAGGAGTTGCCTAAACCCCAAAGAGATTATGGAGTACTGCCTGTCCGAAAGCACTGTCCCTGCGGGACTCCCTCTCAAGGCAGTAATGGGCCGCAAAAGTCTGGCTTGAAGACCAAGTAGCGGCCCGGCAGATGTCTGCCAACGGAACAGAGCGGAGATGAGCCACTGACGCAGCCTTCGCCCTGATACGATGAGCCGTGACTCGACCCTCCAACGAGAGGCCGGCTGCCCCATAAGCCCAGGCGATACAGTCAGCGACCCATATGGATAAAGTACGCTTGGAGACAGGGAGCCCCAACTTATTGGGGTCAAAAGAAACGAAAAGCTGAACAGCCTTCCGATGCTCCCGCGTATGGTCAAGGTAGAAGGACAACGCCCTCCTACAGTCCAGGGTATGCAGGACCATCTCAGCCCGGTTGGCATGCGGCCTGGGAAAGAAGGTCGGAAGCACCACCTCCTGATTGAGGTGAAAAGGGGAGACAACCTTAGGAAGAAACTTAGGGTGAGTCCGTAAGACTACCCTATTCCTGTAGAACCTAGTGTAAGGGGGATCAGACACTAGTGCCTGCAGTTCACTTACTCGCCTAGCAGAGGTAAGAGCTACCAAAAACAAGGTTTTCCAGGAGAGAAAACAGAGAGGGCAGGTAGCCATAGGTTCAAAGGGCGGACAAATAATCCGCTGTAAGACCACATTCAGATCCCACTCAGGGGCTGGTGGACGCAAAGGAGGCTTAAGCAGAAGGAGGCCTCTGAGAAAATGAGCCACCAAAGATGGCTGGAAAGAGGCCTTCCGTCCACCGGCGAGTGGTGTGCTGAGAGAGCACTGAGGTGAACCCTGACAGAGTTGGACTTAAGGCCTAGATTGGAGAGGTAAAGCAAATATTGCAATACTACTGCTACCAAGCACGAGAAGGGATTCTCGCTGTGCAGGGCACACCATGCGGAGAATCTACGCCACTTAAGAGCATAGGATTTCCTGGTGGATTGCCGTCTAGAGGCTAAGACTACATCTTCCACCTCTCGAGGCAGTAGTAGGGGAGCCAGGACTACCCTTTCAGCAGCCAGGCCATCAGATGAAGGGACTGGAGGTTGGGGTGCAAGAGAGTCCCCTGATCCTGAGACAGGAGATTGTGCTGAAACCCCAGAGGAAGAGGGGTGTCCACCGCCAGTTGCAGCAGAAGTGGGAACCACGGTTGCCTCGGCCACCTGAGGCCCCGTCCTTGAGGACTTTGAAAAGTGTTCTGGACACTAGTGGCGTGGGAGGAAACGCATACAGTAGGCCTGTGGACCACGAGATCAGAAACGCATCCGCTGCTACTCTGAGAGGATGCGGTTGTCTGGAGCAGAATCTCGGGAGTTGCCGGTTCAGAGGACTGGCGAAAAGATCCATGGTGGGGAGGCCCCACCTGAGAAAGATTTGCTAAACCACCAACGGGTTCAATCTCCATTTGTGTAGTTGCAGGATCCTGCTCAGTCTGTCCGCCAGGTAATTTTCTTGACCTGGGAGGTAGACAGCCTTGAGGAGGATTCCGTGATTGACGGCCCAAGAGTACAGCCGTTGTGCCTCCTGACATAGAAGGAAGGAGCCTGTGCCTCCTTGTTTGTTCACGTAGAACATGGCAACTTGATTGTCCGTCTGGACTAGTACAGACTGGTGAGAGGCGAGGTGGGAGAAGGCTCTCAGAGCTAGGCGTATCGCCCGTAGCTCCAGGAAATTTATCTGTTGAGCAGCCTCCCAAGGGGTCCAGAGACCCTGAGTACATGTCCCTTGGCAATGTGCTCCCCAACCTAGAACAGAAGCATCTGTCGTCAGCACTTGAGAATGCGGAGGGGATTGAAAAACCACTCCGAGTACCAGATTCGGAAGATGAAGCCACCATTGCAGAGAGGAGACTAGCAGGTCAGATATTGTTATTGAGTCCGCTAGGCTCCCTGTGGCCTGATGCCACTGAGTGCAAAGGCTCCACTGAGCAGGCAGCATGTGCAGGCGGGCATTAGGGGTGACATGAACCGTGGAAGCCATATGGCCGAGTAGTCTCAGGAATTGCCTGGCAGAGACCAGGGAATTGCTGTGAAACTGCCTGGCCAGATCCATCAGCCGGTGGTCTCTGTCCATTGGCAGAAAAGCCTTCGCCTGAAGAGTGTCCAGCCTTGCTCCTATGAATTCGAAGTTCTGGGACGGGAGCAAAGTAGACTTTGCGAACTTTATGACAAACCCCAAGTGCTGAAGCAGAGCCACAGTGCGAAGGGTGGCTTGATTGGCCTCCTGGGAAGACTGGCCCCTTATGAGCCAGTCGTCCAGGTACGGAAACACAAAAAGACCTTGAAGCCTTAGGTAGGCCGCCACCACTGCCAGGCACTTGGTGAACACCCTGGGAGCGGAGGTCAGGCCAAAGGGTAGTACTCTGTACTGATAGTGGTTTCCTCCCACAACAAATCTGAGATATTGTCTGTGGTCTGGATGAATAAGGATGTGAGTATAAGCATCCTTTAGATCTAAGAAGCATAGCCAATCTCCCTGCTGGAGGTAGGGCAGCAGGATTCCAAGGGTAAGCATCTTGAACTTTTTCCTCTCCAGGAACTTGTTGAGGTTGCGCAAGTCTAGGATGGGTCTGAGGCCTCCTGTTCTTTTTGGTACCAGAAAGTACCTGGAATAAAAGCCGTGACCTCTCAAGTGGTGGGGCACCAGTTCCACAGCCTGTTCCTTTAGTAGACTTGCTAACTCCTGAAGGAGTAGGTCCCTGTGCAGAGGGAGTCTTGGAGGCTCCCCTGGAAAATAGGAGGGAGGTACCTGGCGAAAATGGAGAAGATAGCCCTTTTGGACTATATGAAGCACCCAGGTATCTGATGTGACGGCTGACCACCTGTGGGCAAAGTGGGCCAGCCGGCCTCCTGTGCTGAGAGAAGCCAGCTGAGGAGAAGAGGCTATGCTTTCTGAGTCAAAAACCCCCACCCTGCTGAGCAGGGGCCGGCATTGGTGGCTTGGGGGCCTTCTGCCTACGGGTCCCATGACCCTGCCCCTTGGCCTGCTGACCCTGTTGGGGAGCTGCAGAGGCCTGATAATGAGGGTATTGTTTATAGGCAGATGACTTCCTCGGGTAAAAGGTCTTTTTTCCCGAGCCCTTCTTCTTCTGAGAAGGGGCAGAGGTTTTTCTGGACAGCCTAGTCCTGGTCAGAGTCTCGGTCTCGAGTTCTGCAGCCTTTTCAGCCATGGGCTTGCCAAAGAGGTTTTCACCTCGGCAGGGGACATCGACCAACTTGTCCTGTACCTATGGCTCGAGGTCAGATGACTGTAGCCAAGCCTGTCGGCGGGCACCGATGCCGGCCCCGGCTACTCGGGCCAAAGCCTCGAAGCCATCGTAGGCTGCTCGAGAGATAAACTTCGAGCACTCTCGAATACCGGTGGACAAGGCCTGGAACCTCTGCAAAGGTTCCTCGGAGAGACCAGCAGAGAACCCGGCAATCTCCTTTGCCAGGTCTCGGAGATACAGGCCCATGTAGAGCTGGTATGTCTGGACAAGGCAAGCAAGCATAGAGCCCTGGAAGCACTTCTTACCGAGGGCATCCAGGTTCCGGGCCTCCCGGCCGGGAGGAACCGAGGAGTGCATCTTCTGACTTTTCAGTCGATGCATGGCCGATTCCACAACCATGGAGTGGTGCGGTAATTGTGCCTTTTGGAACCCGGGGCTCTTGCGGACTCGATAGATGGAATCGACCCGCTTGCTTAACACCGGTGTCAAGGCCGGGGTCTCCCACATGCGGAAGAGCAGCCGCTCCAGCATCGGAGGAACCGGTACAGTAAAGGCCTCCTTCAGGGGAGAGTCATACTGGAGGGCCTCGAGCTCCTCGGCTCGAGGCTCCTCCTCGGGATCCGCGGGGAAGGCCAAGGCCTTGGCCATATCCCGCACGAAGTCCGAAAACTGGGTATCCTCCGATGGGGATCGTCTCCGAGGTTCAGACTCCGGCGAGTCCGATGGGACACACCGAGTGTCGGGTGACTCTTCTTCCTCCGTCTCCCAGCCCGACTCCTAGGAGGAGGTGTCGAGGGGCTCCGGTCGGGCGGGCACCGATGCCCTCCGCCCCGACACCGAGGGTACTGGCATCGACGACCTCGGTCCAGAATGGGAGGCCGAGGGAGACAGTGGCCGAGGATCGACTCGAGCCCGCATGGACTCAAGGATCGGCTCGGCCTCCGGGGTCGACTTGAACGTCAATGTCCCGGTGGTCGGGGCAGATGCACCAGTGAGACCGGCGATCAATGCCCGCTGCTGTTCCATGAAGGCAGCGAGGCTGCTCTCCAAGGCCGTCAACCTGAGTCCGAGCTCAGGAGACCCAGCAGCCCCCGACTCGGGCCCCGACGGCGTCGGGCCTGACGTTGGCTCCCTTGGAGGAGAGTCCACGAGAACTACAGCACTCACGTGTCCAGGAGACTCCATCTCGAGACGAGGTTGCTTGGCAGGCCTCTCTGACTCCGAAGACCTGGGACGGCTATCGGGGCTATGCGACCTGGCTCTCGAGGAACAAGGAGCGTCCACCGACGACGCCCTCATGGGTTTCTTCTTCCTGTGCTGTTCCCGCGAAGGAGACCCCCGCTCAGAGGAACCTCGACGCTGCTCGGGGCCGGAGTCCCGAGATGTCGAGGCCTCTGACGAGGTCCGGGCCCGTCCGGACGCGGAGTCAGAGAAGATCCTATCCTTCTGGTGCTGCCGACTCCTCAACGCCTTCGAGGACATTTTGTCACATGGACCACAAATCATCGGGTCATGATCGGGTCCGAGGCAGCGGAGGCAGCAGTCGTGTGTGACGGTAAGAGACATAAGTTTTACACTGATCACACTTTTTAAACCCGCTGGCAGCCATCGGGGGAAAAAGGGCCCCTGCGAGGTCAAAAGACAGGGCTGCCAGTGATAAAAGAAAAAATGGCACGAACGCTAGTCACGAAGGACAAAAACCGAAAAAGGAGAGAGTGGGCTTGATACCGGCATATCGAGCCCAGGCGGGAAAAGGATCCGGCGTCGAACCGAAGGAGAAGTACAAAAAATAGGGAAATCAACTTTTTCCTCGGTGAAAAACGAACTACGTCCGTCGGGCTCCGCGGAAAAAAGAAGACTGAGCAAGATGGCACCCTTGGGCGGGAAGGGGACCGCGCATGCGCGCTGCAATTCCCAAAGGCTTTCTTTGAAAGCTGGGGAAATGCTACGCATGAGGGCTCCGTCGGCACCAATGTCACCCATATGTGAGGACTGACTTCCTGCTTGGTCCTGGAGAACACCTGTTACAGGTGAGTAACTATGCTTTCTCTGGGAACAAGCAGGAAGTCAGTCCTCATATATGGGACTCCCTAGCTACAAGGTACCGAAAAATCCTGTAAGCCATGGGTGGCCCCCCAAAAATAAATCGTAAGGAACAGTGAGAGTATAGTTCAGTCACAAGACCTCAGCGTCGACCCCAGAGTTGACTAGCTCTCTGGTAGCCTCGACATACAGAAGGGCCGAAGGGCAGGAGTTGCCTTAAATCACAAACAAATGATGGTGTACTGCCTGGCCAAAGGCACTGTCCTGCCGGGACTCCTCCTCCAGGCAGTAATGTGCTGTGAAAGTGTGAACTGAGGACCACCCGGCAGATCTCCGTTAAGGGGACAGAGCAGAGGTTCGTCACAGAAGCCGCCAAGGCCCGTGATGTGATGCTGCAGCGAGAGACTGGCCTGACCACAGGTGAAGGCAATGCAGTCTGCCACCCATGTGGACAGGGTATGCTTGGAGACCACTAAGCACAGGTGATTAGGGTCATAGGAAATAAAGAGCTGTGAGGAGCGGCGATGAGGCTTTGTCCGCTATAAGTAATGGGTCAATGCACATTTACAGCCCAGTGTATGGAGAGTGGCCTCCACCCTACTGGCACGAGGACGCGGGAAAAAGGTGGGAAGAACACCTCCTGGTTGAGGTGGAACAGAGAGACCACCTTTGGGAGAAACTTGGGATATGTCCGAAGCACCACCCTGTTCCTGTGAAACCTAGTATAGGGGGAATGAGCCACCAGCGCTTGGAGCTCACTGACCCTCTGGACAGATGTAAGTGCCACAAGGAAGACCACCTTCCAGGAGATACTTGAGGTGGCAGGAAGCCAGCAGCTCAAAGGGTGGTGCAATGAGCTTCAAGAGGACCCTATTGAGATCCTGCGCCACCACCACTGGACTAATGGGTGGTCAAGAGAGCAGGAGGCCCCTCTGGAAGTGAGCCACGAGAGGCGGGCAGAGAGGGGCTTCCCCTCGATGAGGTTGTGGTGCGCCGAGAGCACACTGAGATGAACGCTGATGGAGTTAGATTTCAAACCAGCATTAGACAGGTACAACATCACCAGCTGGACAGAACAGGAGAAGGGGTTGGCACCCCTTTCCACACACCAAACCGAGAAGCGGTGCCACTTGAAGGCATATGCCAGCTGGGTGGAGTCCTTGCGTGAAGCCAGCAGGATTTCCTCCACCTCTCTGGGCAAGTCGAACTGGGTGAGGGCTACCCTTTCAGCAGCCTGGCCATCAGGGCCAGGGACCCCAGTTTGGGGTGCAGGAGACAGCGTGCCTCCTGTGAGAGCAGGTCCAGGACATTCCCCAGGGGGACTGGGAGTGCCAGGCCGAGGAGCAGTGGGAACTATGGCTTCCGGGGTCACCAGGGTGCTATGAGAATCAGGGTGGCCCTGTCGAGCTGGACCTTGAAGAGGGTTTTGGTGATGAGTGGCATAGGAGGGAAGGCATAAAGGAGTCCTTCCATCCATGGAATGAAAACACATCAGCCACTACTCTGGAGGGGTGTGGCGTTCTGGATCAGAAGCGGGTCAGTTGAGTACTGGCTGGGCTGGCAAAGAAATCCAGCACAGGAAGGCCCCAACAACAGAACAGTCGGTAGGCCACTCGGCTCAGGCGGTCCACCAGAACATTGTCCTGTCCGAGAAGGTATACTGCCCAGAGGAGCATCCCGTTCTTGCTGATGAACATGCAGAGATGGACCATCTCCGAGAACAAGACGGACAATCCTGTGCCCCCCTGCTTGTTGATGTAGAACATAGCCACCTGACTGTCCATCTGGATAGGATGGCTTGGTTCTGCAGGTGGTGCTGAAAAGCCCAGAGAGAGCAGGCAATCACTCGGAGCTCCAGGAAGTTGATCTGTTGGAGGCTCTTTGATTCTGACCACAGGCCCTGAGTGTGGAGCTCACCACAATGGGTTCCCCAGCCCAATTTAGAGCCATCCATGGTGAGGACTCTCTGAGGAGTCGGGACTTGAAAAGGCATTCTTGCCCGCAGGTTTGGTGGCTGCTGCCACCAGTCGAGGGACTTGGCAAGGGGACGGGTGACAGCCACCCTGTCCTGCAGGTGTCCTGTCACCTAGGACCACTGGGAGCAGAGGGGCCACTGGGCTGGCCACATGTGGAGACGGACGTCAGCCATGACATGCACTGTTAAGGCCCTGTGCCCCAGGAGGCATAGCACGAGTCAGGCAGAGGCCGAGTTTCAGCCCTAAACCTCCCTTGTGAGGGTTGCCAAGCACTGGGCCCTGTCGAGGAGAAAGGCTCGAGTCTGGACCGTGTCTAGCAATGCCCCTATGAACTCCAGGCTTTGGGTCGGTTGCAGGTGGGACTTGGGGTAATTGATGACAAACCCCAGGTGCTCCAGAGTGAGAATGGTGCAGCGTGCTGCCCGCTGCACCTTGATGGCTGTGCTGCCCCTGACCAGCCAGTCATCTAGGTAGGGAAAAACAAACACCCTTTGCAGCTACAGGTGGGTGGCGACCACCACTAGGCACGATGAAAACACTTGGGGCCGAGGACAGGCCAAAGGGTATTGGTAGTGGCTTCCTCTGACAAGAAACCGGAGGTACTGCCGGTGTCGCGGATGGATGGGAATGTGCGTGTTTTCGTCTTTGAGATCCAAGGAGCACAGTCAATCTCCCTGGCAGAGGTAAGGCAACAATGTTCTAAGGGAGAGCATCTTGAACTTCTCCTTCACCAGGAACTTGTTGAGATCTCGAAGATCCAGAATAGGGCAAAAACTGCCAGTCCTCTTGGGAATCAAAACCCCTCACCCCTGAGATGGGGCAGAACCAGTTCCACAGATTTGTCGGCCAGAAGCCTGGTGAGCTCTCACTGGAGCAAGTCTCTGAAGAGGAGTCATTGAGAGTTCCCCTGGAAAAAATGGGGGTAGTTGTCTGGTTGAAATGGAGGAGGTAACCCTCCCCCACCACCTGGAGGACCAAGGTATCTGTAGTGATGCTTGGCCACCAGCTGGCAAAGTACACCAGATGCCCCCTGTGTGCTGTGGAACTAGACCTCCCAAGAGAGGAAAGACTATGTCGAAGGAGTCAAAAGTCCCCCATGGGTTGCGGCTAGGGCACCATCTGGGGCTTTGAAACCTTAGGCTTATGTGGGCCATGCCCCTGTCTCTTGGCCTGCAGACCCTGTTGGGAAGCTAGGAAGGCTGAGTACTGGGTGTAGTTTCTGTAAGCGGTTTTCTTGGAGAGCTTGGTCCTGGTCAGGAACTCTGGGCCTGATTTTCATTTGGGCGGTGCTATGTGCCGTGTCAAAGCGGTTTAAAATTAACTCAAAACTTGCATTATAACATTTTTGCATTACATGGAACATTAAATCAAGATCAAACTCAAGCCTCCCAGTCAGAGAGGGAGCGAGAAATTCCCACGTACCAAGAAAAAGACCCTGCAGGGCAAAAAGACCCAAAAAAAACGTGGCACCAAGGCAGCAGTGGACCCAGGAGGGTGAGAAGGTACTCTTCAGAGAATTACTACTATTCCTGAATTGAAGATGTGTAAACAGGCTCAGTCAACACGTTAAACATAGGGGGAACTGTGGGGTCAATTATACCATTAAAAAATTATGCTCAGTTCAATGCGCACTAACCTTATCAAAAACAGCATCATAGAGCATTTAAAACTCAGACTCCTAAACTTAGGAGTACAGCTATCTTTGCTGAATTTAGAAGCCTAAAACTTAGGGTTCTAAATTTGCCTAAGAGTCTGTGGAAACTCACAGCTTCTATACACCACATCACAAGGTTAAATCGGTTCTCTTAAATTTATAATTTTACTTTGCTCCAGAAATCAACTTGAATACATTGAACAATGGAAAAGAGCTTGCAAATACCTACATTGACAAAAGACACTTCCCCCATCTCTAGTCCTCTTTTTCTAGATTCCCCTGCAGTTTCTTTTGAAAATTTGAAAGGTATAGTGATCAATGTTGATAATATATATTTAGGAGGTGATTTTAGAAAGGTTTTTCTTTGTGTAAAGGCTTCCTTTACGGGTGGAAAGCACCTGCTATATTTATTTATGTATTACAATCATTTGCTACAAGTACTGCAAGTTGGAAATGAGCTAGCAAAGTGATTTACAATGGAAAATAGGAGGAAGAGAGGAAGCAGAGAAGAAAAATAAGACCGAACCGAAGAGAATGCCAGGGTATAGGATCAGGAAGGGAAAGGTTATGAAAAGAAAGTGGGGGAGAGGGGGGATGAAGAAGAAGAAATATAGGAGGCTGCCCAGGGCTGGAAGGAGAGCATTGGGGAAGAAAAGCTGGAAAAGCATAGTTACTCACCTGTAACAGGTGTTCTCCAGGGACAGCAGGAATCAGTCCTCACATATGGGTGACATCGGCGCTGATGGAGCCCACGCAGAGCATTTCCCCAGCTTTCAAAGAAAACCTTTGGGAATGCCACCACGCATGCGTGGTCCCCTTCCCGCCCCAGGATGCCATCTTGATCAGTCAGATGACATACAGTAGCTCAAGCAAAAGATAAAAAATACCAAGAAAAGTGGGCTCCAAGAGGAGATGGGTGGGTTGTGAGGACTGATTCCTGCTGTCCCTGGAGAACACCTGTTACAGGTGAGTAACTACACTTTCTCCAGGAACAAGCAGGAAGTCAGTCCTCACATATGGGAATCTCCAGTTACAGGCTACTGAGGACCTGTAGAAAAGCGCCATGGTAAGCCATGAGCAGACACTGGTAACCGAAGACAGCCTGAGGACCCCAGATTCCTGGAATACCACATTCCCGGTAGCCACAGAAGAAAGGTCGGAGGGCCGGACTTGCCTAAACTCTGAACAAATTACGGAGTACGGCCTAGTCAAAGGTACTGTCCCGACAGGACTCCCTCTCCAGGCAGTAATGCATCGCAAAGATGTTAGCCGAGGACCAAGTTGCGGCTTGGCAGATGTCCGTCAATGGCACAGAGAGCAGGTGTGCTACTGATGCTGCCCCGCATGAACACCGTACGCCATGACTCGACGGTCCAGCGGTAGCCCGGCCTGAGCCTGGATGAAGGTGATGCAGTCCACCACCTAGATGGAAAGGATCCTCTTGGTGACTGCGAGCTCCAAGCAGGCAGGGTAGTAGGAGACGAAGAGCCACTCGGACCTGCGGTGAGCCAGCGTACGCTGCAAGTAGAAGAAGATAGCCCTCCTACAATCAAGGGTATGGAGGATCGCCGACGCCTGGTTGAGGTAGAAATCCGAGACAACCTTCGTGAGAAACTTGGGGTGCATTCGGAGAACCACCCGGTTCCCATAAAATCTCATGTAGGGTGCGTCGGCCATTAGGGCCTGAAGCTCACTGATCCTCTTGGCCGAAGTGAGGGCCACCAGAAAAAACACCTTCCAGGAAAGGTACCGAAGCGAGCAGGATGCCATTGGCTCGAAGGGCGGCTGGGTTAGCCATGTGAGGATGACCTTGAGATCACACTCTGCTGGAGATGGCTGGATGGGGGTCTTGGAAAGAAGCAGCCCGCGCATGAAGCGGGAAACCAGCGGCTGACCCAAGAGAGGTCTGCCCCTGCCTAGGTGGTGGTTAGCTGAGATCGCACTCAGATGGATTCTGACTGAGTTGGACTTTGGCCCCCTGCGAGAGATGGAGCAGGTACTGCAGGACCAAGTGGGTGGGGCAAGAGAACAGGTCGGGCTGTATCTCCGAGAACCACACTGAGAACTGATGCTATTTAAAGGCGTAAGCCCTCCTAGTCGAGTTCTTGCACGAGGCCAGCAATGTGTCCTTGATCTCCACCAGGAGATGAAGAGGAACTAGAGTGACCCGCTCAGCCACCAAGCTGTGTGGGATAAGGACCTCAAGTTTGGGTGAAGTAGCAGACCCTCCTCCTGTGTCAACAAGCCCGGCGTGCTGCTGAGGGTAACTAGAGGCTCCGATGAGAGGGGGCTGCCGAGGACACAGCAGGGCCATGAAAATCATTGAGGCTCCATCCCGCTGTATCTTGAGGAAAGCTCACGCTAGGAGTGGAGTGGGTGGAAACGCATACAGGAGGCTGTGCGTCCACAACAGCAGGAAGGCATCGGAGGTTTCCCTGTTCGGGTGGGTAACTGGGATGCAGAACCGTGGAAGCTGCGAATTCGCTGGGCTGGCAAAGAGGTCTAGAACCGGAGTTCCCCAACGCTGGAACAGCCACTGTGCCGTCTGCGGGCAGAGGCACCACTCATATGGCTGCAGGATCCGGCTCAGCCTTTCTGCCAGGACGTTGTCCTGGCCTGGGAGATAGGTGGCCCATAGGGCTATGCCTTAGTGTATCGCAAAGCACCACAGGGTTACCGCCTCCAGGCAGAGGCTGTAAGAGCCAATGCCCCCCCTGCTTGTTCATACAGAACATTGCCACCCGGTTGTCCGTCTGGACAAGTACTGCCCGGTTGTGAACGTGGTGCCTGAGCTCCCGGAAGGCAAGGAGCACTGCCTGGAGTTCAAGAAGGTTGATCAGCCATCGGGACTCCTGCAGAGACTAAGTCCCCTATGTGTGGAGCTAGCCGCAATGTGCTCCCCAGCCCGTGAGGGACGCGTCCATGGTTAAAACCACATCGTGCTGTGGAACTTGGAACGGCATGCCTCGAATCAGATTCCAGGTGTCCCGCCACCAGTCGAGGGACTTGGACAACTGGGGAGTGACAGAGACGGCGTCTTGGAGATGACTTGTCGCCTGAGTCCACTGAGCTCGAAGGCACCACTGCGCTGCCCACATGTGCAGTCGGGCATCAGGGACGACGTGGATGATCAAGGCCATATGGCAAAGGAGACGGAGCATTGCTCGGGCCGAAACTGTGTCGCGGCGCTGAACTGCAGATGCCAGAGCGATAAGGCGGCCTGCCCTGTCCTGGGGAAGGAAGGCTGTCACCCACTGAGTGTCGAGGCACACGCCAATGAACTCCAGGGATTGGAATGGAGTGAGATGAGACTTCGGGTAATTGACCACAAAGCCGAGGTGCTCGAGGAGGTGGACGGTGCGGCATCTCTCCGGTATATAAGAAATATAAATATAAATATAAATAAATATATGAATATAAATAATGAGCCAATCATCTAGATAAGGGTAGATGAAGGTGCCCTGCAATCGAATGTGGGCTGCAGCCACCATGAGGCATTTAGTGAACACTCGTGGGGTAGATGCGAGGCCGAAGGGAAGCACCCTGTATTGGTCCTGAAGCGCAGGTATTTCCTGTGTTTGGGGTGGATGAGGATGTGAGCATACGCATCCTGAAGGTCCGAGGAGCATAGCCAATCGCCCTGCCAGAGGAAGGGCAGCAAGGCGTCATGGGAGAGCATTTTGAATTTCTTCCGCACCAGATATTTGTTGAGATTTCTTAAATCGAGGATGGGTCAGAAACCGCCTGTCCGCTTTGTCACAAGGAAGTAACGGGAGTAGAACCCGTGATCTCTGAGGTGCGGTGGGACCACTTCCACTGCTCACTCCTTGAGGAGGTTGGCAAGCTTCTGTGCCAAAAAGACCTGATGCAAGGGGAGCCGAGGGGGCTCTGTGGGGCAGAAGGGTGGAGGAAACCGGTCTAGGTGAAGGAGTTAACCCTCCCGGACGACCTGGAGGATCCGGGTGTCCGAGGTGACAGACTCCCATTGGGGAGAAAAGTGGACCAGGCGCCCTCCCACCAGTAGCTGGGTTGATGGAGGGCGTCAAAAGCTTGGGGCCGAATGGGCTGGTGTTGGAGTCTGGCTTTTGGGTCCTTTAGGGTTACGAGGGCCCTGGGGGCCGCTCTTGCTTTGTCCAACCTGGGGTGGAGCTGGCACTGGAGGGTAAGGTGGGTAGCCCCGTTAGGGAAGAGACTTCCTCTGGAAGAAAGGCTTCTTGCCCAGTTGCTTCTTCCGCGGGAAAGAGGAAGTCTTACGGGAGAGACGGGTGCAAGTGACGTACTCCATCTCAATCTCCGCTGCTTTGTCCTTCATTGGTTTGCCGAACAATTGCTCGCCCAGGCATGGTACATAGAGCAGCTTTTCCTGATCCATTGTTTGAGGTACGATGACTGGAGTAAGGCCTGCTGCCTGGCCCCGATACTAGCAGCCTCTACCGAAGTGGAGGACTCAAAGCTGTTGTATGCAGCACGAGAGAGGTACTTTGAACAGTCCCCCACTGACTTCAGGAGGGACTGGAAACAGCAGAGGTAATTACCGTTGAGGCCCGCCTGGAAACCTCTGAGCTCCTTTGTGAGGTCACGAAAGAACATGCCTATGTATAGCTGGTGAGCCTGGATGTGGCACACCAGCATGAAGCCTTGGTAGGCCTTATGCCCAAGGGCGTCGAAGGCGCAAGATTCCCTCCCCAATAGGACCAAAGAGTGAGTTTTTGAACTCTTTTGCTTCCTCATGGCTGACTCCACCACCACTGAGGTATGAGGAAGCTGGGCCTTCCAGAAGCCAGGCCCTTGCTGGACCCTGTACATGGTGTCCAGGCGCTTGCTGACAATGGGGATAGACGCAGGTGTCTCTCACATGTGGAGGAGCAGCCGGGCTAGGATGGGCGGAACTGGGACCGTAAGGGATTTCCTCGGCAGAGCTTCGTATTGTAAAATATCGAGTTCCTCCGCATGGGGCTCCTCCTCGGATTGCGTGGAGAGCGCTAGGGCTCGAGCCATGACCCACAAAAACTCCAGAAAGGAGGTGTCCTCGGGAGGAGACCACCGCTTCTGAACAGGAAGAGAAGAATCTGAGGGGAGGTCCCTGTCGGACTCCTAGTCTGAAATTTCAGAGGAAGACTCTTGAGGCCGAAGCCCGCCTGGAGCCGGAGGCGCTGGCTTGAGAAGATCTCGCACTCGAAGACTGGGACCTCTGCCAGGATCCTTCACGAGGCCCCTGGCTCTCGGGGGTTGTCACGGTGGTCTGGGGAGCCATCACAGGTGTTGCCTTTGAGGTCTCAGATGCGTGCCAGCAGGGGCCTGGCACCAGCACCTGCTGGGTAGCAAGGAAGGCAGAAACGCTGCACTCCAGTGCCAGCATTCGGGCCTCACACTCGGGAGTGTGACCCTGCGATGCTGATACCAGGGTGACCGGGTCGGGAGTCGAGGAGGAGAGGGGGTCCTCGCCAGGACGACCCTCGCTGAGACCAGGTGCCATTGCCGGAGGCCTCTGTATCTGTATGAGGTACCTTTCACGGCCGCTCCTTCTCTGACTCTTGAGACTACCGTGGAGGGCTGAGGGACCGAGGGCGAGAATGATCACGCTTGTCCAGAGTCCCCGACAGGGTCCTCGAGGCCTTCTTCTTCCGCTCCCTTTTGGGGGACCCTGGCTCAGAGTGATGCTAGGGATGTGGAGCGGCAGCGAGGGACCCCAGAGGCTGAAGGTCGGTGGAGTAGGAAGCTACCGGGGACACCGGAGCCACCTTGCAGAAAATATTGTCCAGTTTCTGCTTACGGCTCTGGATGGCCTTGGAGGACATCTTTTTACAAAAGGAGCAGAGCTCCGGGTTATGGTCAGCTCCTAGGCACCAAAGACAACAGTCATGGGTGTCCGTGAGCGACATGTTTTTGGAGCATCTGTCACACTTTTTAAAACAGGAGGCCATGGGGGGCAAAAAGAATCCCCGCAAGGTCGAAGACCTTTGGCTTGGCCAGCAGTTGAAAAGGGTGTGAAACGCACTAGAGACAAAGAAAAAATAAAAAATGAAAAACAGCAAAGTCCCGGGGCCCGCTGCCGAGGCAGGGGCACTGGAGATGGCGGGAAGAGGACCGGGAAACTGGAATTAGAGAGACAATTAAGAGACTTTTTCTGACTTACAGAGACGTGCGTCCAAAGGGCTCCGTGGAAAAAGGGAGACTGATCAAGATGGCACCCTTGGGCGGGAAGGGGACCACGCATGCTTAGTGGTATTCCCAAAGGCTTTCTTTGAAAGCTGGGGAAGTGCTCCGTGCGGGCTCCATCAGCGCCAACATCACCCATATATGAGGACTGATTCCTGCTTATTCCTGGAGAAAGACATCTTTTGAGAGACTTCTTTAATTTTGGGAAGGAGGGTTCTTATCAAAGGGGGGGAGAGAGTTCCAGAGGGGAGGATCCAGATAGCAAAAGGAAGATTCTATGGAGACAAGCCGGAGAGCAGATGGAGGGGGAAGGTTCACACGCAAATATGTAGATGCGCTGACAAAATGCAGGTACCTACATGTGTGCAGCATGTAGACGTGTAGAGCTGGGGTGGAATTGTGATGAATGCACATGCTTATTTTAGAAGATATGTGTGTAGAAACAGAGCACCTTAGAGAACAGGTGTACATGTATGCAGCGGCATTTGCATGCTATTGGGGCTTGATATGGGAGCCTATTTTATAAAGACACATTGTTGGCTATGCTGCATTGTAAAACAGCCTTTAAGCTTTTTGAACTTCTCACATAGAGTCTGTTTTAATAACAGGTCACCTGAGATTCAGCAGAGCCAAAGTTGAGTGTCTAGTACTGAAAATCAGTGCTAAACTCTTTTATTCCCCTGCCTTAAATCCAACTCATAGTCACCCACTTAGGATCCTCTATTTAGCAGCCTAGTAAAGCTAGGAATATTTAGGTACTCGGCCCTAGTAAATTTTCAAAGGGGTCAATTTAGTCTGTCTCTCAAAGTTAGGAGTCTAACCATTAGAATATCAGCCTCTCGGTGGCTTCTAGGCTCGACTTCCAGCAAATACGTAAACACACTTCCTCCTGTATAAATTCTTCTGCCTTGTTCTTTTCACTTTAAACCACACAGACAATGAATTATCCAAGGTCACATAGGAGTTAGTGGCAATGCAAGGATTAGAAGTCACATACCAGAGTGCTACAGACCCAGACTTTTGTGCTTTCATGAATAGATCATGCCTCTTTCATTTGTAATGCACTGTGAAGAACACTAAGATTCAAGCTGCTATGTGCTCTGGCATCACTTAATGGAAACAGACATGAAGTTATAAAAATCATACTTTGATCCCATAATCCTTGGCAGACTCCCAGATAAATTTCTTGCTGATACCCCCAGCTCCGATGACCAGGACTTGCTTCCCCTCCATAATGAAGCACTGAGAACGTTTCAGCATAACTGACACCAGCAGGCTGGCAGCTGATTCTGATACCCCCATCACTGCCAATGGCCGGTTCATGGTCTCTAACACTGCAGAGGTCTCCAGGCAGAGGTGAGTATTCAGCTCCAGTGGAACGGCAGTGATGGTTTGATCAACTAAGGTCAACAGGAAGTCCACACCTGGAAAGGAGGCATCAGATAGGTTAGAAATATCTGGACATATGCAGCCTTGTGAGCTCCAAGGCTGTTTTCCTTGCAGTTTTTCAATATTATTTCATCAAGAGTAATTCTGTGTTTAAATGCTGACTTTGTCAAGAAATAACTCTGAGAAACATTTAATAAATGAAGAGAAAGAGAAGGGAAATATTGTCCTATCTTTTCTGTTGTGCTCACTCCGCAAACGTCTCATATAGTTTCTGTATTATCTTAAGATACATACATTGGGGGTAATATTCAACCTTTTTGTAAGAGCCGATCACACGGTTTAAAAAATCTGGATATTCAGCAGCAATATCCAAATAGTGACTGCCGCTGAATATGTGGGCACTATCTGGATAGTCAGTGCCCTTTATCCAGACAACGGCAATATTCAGCCACTCTCCAGATAACTGATCTGGACAGCACTTGGAACAACGTTTTTGCTACCTTAAGTTATTTGGATAGCAGCACTGAATATCACTGCTATCGGGATAAGTCAGGTCGCTGCCCCGACTCTGCCCCCAGACGGCCCTGGAACTACCCAGATAGTGCTGAGGTGGTCTGTAAAGACATTCAGCACCATTCTCTATTTGGTGTCATGGAATATCTGCTGCACAAATGTTTTTGAATACCGGCCCCCATTGTGAATACTATGAAAGAATAGCAGCTAATGATTTCTTTAGCTACCTGCAGTGTGCTTTCCATCTCACAGTACCATTGGTGCTGCCTCTAGGGCTCAGTGCACTTCAGTTGCATAGCGCCCATACTCCCTTGTTGCTCTCACAAGAAAGAAAACAGAGTTCCTGCCAAGTTGTGAAAAGGTCTTCTGCCCACACTGCTGCTGGTAAAGGGAGGTACTGTGATATCGCACTCTTAATCGAGATATTGCAGCACCTCGTTCTACTGGCAGCAGCATGGGTACAGCAGCTTAATGGGAACCTTGGTACAGGACTGCAAGATTCAAATTCACTGAGAGAATTCAAAAGGAAAAGCAAATGTCAGGAGTACAGAATAAATGAGTGGGTTGAGAAAGTGGTAGAAATTGGCTTGTGAGGGGGTAAAAAGTAGTGGGCATAAGCTGATGTGGGGAGGAGAGAGAATGAGGGAGACAAACTGTGTGGAGAGTGAAACAGAGTTGAAGATGGGTGAGAGAAAGAGATGGGAGAGAACTTAATTGGGGGGTGTTTAAACGGTGGGAAGAAGCTGGAATAAAGAGTGGTAAGGACGGGTGGATGAGTGAGAGATGAAGGCAATGGAGGATAAGTGAGATAATGATATGGATGGAGGGTGAGTGGAAGGGTGCGGAATGAAATGAGAGGTGAGATAAAGTGATGGATGATAGGAGAGTTTGGAAAGCGTAGTTACTCATCTGTAACAGGTGATCTCCGGGAACAGCAGGAAAGCATAGTTACTTACCTGTAACAGGTGATCTCCGGGAACAGCAGGAATTGAGTCTTCACACATGGGTGACGTCGGTACCGACGGAGTTTGCATGGGAACACTCCCCAGCGTCCAATAGGAAAGCTTTTGGGAGCATCCCACTGCGCCTGCATACCTGCCTTTCCAGCTCTCCCTCCTCAGGTGAGTTTGTAGCTGAGATAAAAGGAGAGAAGGAGAGAAGAAGAGAAAAAGTACAACTCCTAGGGGAGGAGGGTGGGTTGTGAAGACTCAATTCCTGCTGTTCCCGGAGATCACCTGTTATAGGTGACTAACCTGCTATTAGTAATCTGTGAACTATCATTAAAATCATCTCTAATACCTGAAGATTGGAGGATCGCCAATGTAACACCAATTTTTAAAAAGGGTTTGAGGGGTGATCCGGGAAACTACAGACCGGTGAGCCTCACGTCAGTACCGGGAAAAATGGTAGAAACCATCATAAAGAATAAAATTACTCAGCATGTAGATAGCCATGGCCTAATGGGAGACAGCCAACATGGCTTCAGACAAGGAAGATCTTGTCTTACTAATCTGTTATGTTTTTTTGAAAGTGTGAATAAACAGGTGGACAAAGGTGAGTCGGTTGATATAGTGTATCTGGACTTTCAGAAAGCCTTTGACAAGGTCCCTCATCAGAGACTTTTGGCAAAACTAAAGAGTCATGGGATAGGAGGCAGTGTACTACTGTGGATCAAGAACTGGTTAAGAGATAGAAAGCAGAGGGTTGGGCTAAATGGACAATTTTCCCAATGGAGAAAGGTGAATAGTGGTGTACCCCAGGGATCTGTGCTGGGTCCGCTGCTTTTTGACATATTCATAAATGACCTGGAAAGTGGAATAACGAGTGAGGTTATCAAATTTGCAGATGACACAAAACTATTTAAAGTTGTTAAAACCCAAGAGGATTGTGGAAAATTGCAAGAGGATCTTGATAAATTAGAAGACTGGGCATCAAAATGGCAGATGAAATTTAATGTGGACAAGTGCAAAGTTATGCACCTAGGGAAGAACAACCCAAACTATGGTTATACAAAGCAAGGTTCCACATTAGGAACCACCACCGAGGAAAAAGATTTAGGCATCATTGTGGATAACATGTTAAAACCCCCGGCCCAGTGTGCAGCGGCAGCCAAGAGAGCAAATAGAATGCTAGGTATCATAAGGAAAGGAATGGAAAATAAAACAAAAGATATTATAATGCCTCTATATCGTTCCATGGTGAGACCGCACCTTGAATATTGTGTGCAATTCTGGTCGCCGTATCTTAAAAAGGATATAGAGTTATTAGAAAAGGTTCAGAGAAGAGCCACCAAAATGGTAAAGGGGATGGAAGGATACTCCTATGAAGAAAGGCTAAAAAGGTTAGGGCTCTTTAACCTGGAAAAGAGACACCTGAGGGGAGATATGTTAGAAGTCTATAAATTAATGAACGGAGTGGAACGGGTAAACATAGATCGATTGTTTACGTTATCAGAATATAGAAAGACTAGGGGACATGCAATGAAGCTACAGGGTAAACTATTTAAGACTAATAAAAGAAAAAAAATTTTCACTCAACGTGTTATCAAACTCTGGAATTTGTTACCGGAGGATGTAGTAAAGGCTGTTAGTATAGCTGGGTTTAAAAAAGGTTTGGACAAGTTCCTGGAGGAAAGGTCCATAAACCATTATGTCAAATCATTTTTATTGGTATTTCAACATTAGAGAAACCACGTCTGTACACTGTGTCAGTAAACCATATCACAAAGATTCTGAAAACATCCAACTTATACAGCCCAATACTGGATGCAAAGACAGAAATAACAGCAGCAACAGTAGGAACAAGCAGGACCGTCGTAAATGGAACAAGAGGAGGCACAGTACTAACTATGTTCAGAACAGCCGTCATAACAGTGATAACCGGAAACTTAAGCAGGCCGTGAAGCAGATCACTGTCAAGCACGGCAGTATCCAACAAGAATAACAGTAAAGTAAAATAGACAACTCACCCCTCCGAAGCCCAATTAGGAGATCCACCCACAGCCCTCTCCGTCCCATTAGGCAAGCTTAATACCGCCCCATTAAACACGTAGTGAAGCCATACAATAGCAGCACCTTAACAGAGAAAGCAGTGGATACTGAAGAATACTTAACAAACCCGCCCCCCCTCCAAAAAACCCCATAAATGAACCCCCCCAGTGAGTCCCCCCACTAAGCCTCCCCCTAAGCCTCCCCCCCAACTCCCCCCGGCACCCACTTCCCCCCCCTACCCAGTGCAGACCAACATGAGAGCTCTCCACTACCCCCCATCTATAGATCCCTGCATTCAGACACACCCAGATGCCAGTCACATCCGCAGACATCAAAGACCACAGACCCCTCAGGTCTTATGGTCATCTGGAAGGTCGGACCGCGAGAGAACCCCATGCCAGGTTCTGTCAAACTCCACTTGTTTCCTACCACCCAGAATCCGGGCCGTGCGTCGCTCACAGTCATGTAGCATAAAGAAGCTCCGCCGCCACTCCTCAATCCCAGGGGGCTTGTCCTCAACCCAATGCTTAAGAATACATGCCTTCGCTATCAGATAGCCCCTATCATAGAACCTCCTATCAGAGGGAGACATGTCTACATCCTGGGTCACCCCAGAAACTCCGGATCCAGATCGGTTCCTGGTACTGGGGGCACCAAACAGGCACAATTCAGGCGAGAGCTCCTCGCCCCCTGGTCTCCAGACCCGCAAGGCTGCATGGACCGCACACCAGAAGGGGGCGATACGAGCACACGTCCACAAACGATGCACCAAGGTCCCCCTTTGGGTCCCACAAAGCTGACATACATCGGTCGAGAGCACCCCCATCTTAACAGCCCAGACATTAGGCACGTATGCTCGCCAAAGGATCCGATATTGCAGTTCCTGGAACCGAATCGCTTCAGATATCGAAGTGAGCCGTTGAAAAGCATCTTGAAGGCCATCAACGTCCAACTGTATCTCCCCATCATGCTGCCATCTCCGAGCCAAGATCTCCAATGGGCCCCTGTCACCTCCAGGATGCCACTCTTCCCCGCAAGTACCTCTGAGTAACCCGCAACTCCTCCCGGACTATGAACGCCCACACCCCCTCGTGAGTTAGCTGAAAGCCATGACTCTTTTGCAACGTGCGGACGTAATGCCGCGCCTGTAAGTAGAAGTAAAACGTAGATGACCCAAGCGAGTATCGCTCCCGCACAGACTGAAATGAGTCAAGCTCTCCCTGCGAAGGCATGCACAGTTGGCCCAGAAATTCTAAACCCCCAGATCCCCAGCTAGGTGGGGTCCCCAATCTCCCAGGCTCAAACTCCCCATTACCCCTCAGGGGAAGACACCCAGTAGCTGACCAGCGCAGCCCCTTACGCTGACACAAAAATCTCCACGCCTGCCGCAAAGTGCCTAAATAATGCGATTCTCGCCAGCACCTCGGCAGGGTACTACTACCGCAGTGCAACAAAAAGGCCGGATGAAGAGACTGGGACATCACTTGGACTAGAGTCCGCGGAAGAACAGTATCGCGTCCCAGGATCAGATCACGTAAGGGGTCCAACAAGCTGAGAAAGTTATAGTAGCGCATCGAAAAAAGGCCCAACCCCCCTTCAACTCTACTACCCATAAGCACGGAAAGTGGTATCCGAGATCGTCTCCCCTTCCACAAAAATCGTCCCACCTGACTCTGAAAGCGCAGGACATCACGGCGCAAAAGCCAGACAGGCAAATGTCGCAAGAGATACATCCACCTGGGGACCTCCACCATCTGAAAAAGGGCTACTCGACCCATAAGCGAGAGCGGAAGGTCCTTCCAACGCCGAAGAGTATCCGCGGTACGTAATAACATAGGCCGAATATTGACATCGTACAGTTGTGAAATACGGTCTGGTATCTGGATCCCCAGGTAACGAAACTGACCCTCTGCCCATCGTAAGGGGAACGGGCCCCGCCATCCTAAGCGTGCCCGATTGCCGACATCCAGAGCCACCGATTTGCCCACATTGATCCGCAGACCGGAGAAAGAACCAAACCGCCGGATCAACTCCAGCGCGCAATCCAGCGAGGCCTGTGCTGAGACAAACACAACAGCATATCGTCAGCAAACGCGCTGACCTTAATTCCGCCTCCAGGCCATTCGATCCCACGGATCCCCTCAGCCCGTATAAGGGAAAGCAGCAGGGGCTCCAGTTGCAACACAAAAAGCAGCGGTGATAGAGGGCAACCCTGTCGCGTGCCTCTCTGTAGTACAAACGGTGAAGAGGAGACACCCCCACTGGCTACACATGCCAACGGGTTCGTGTAGAGGGCTCGGATCCATGTCAAAAAGGCCCCGGTAAACCCAAATCTGACCAACACCTCGAACATATATGGCCACGACACCCTATCAAAAGCTTTTTCCGCATCTAGACTCACCAAAATCAAAGGCTCCTGTTGGAGTGAGCAGCGCTCCATCCCCAGCAACACTTTACTAATATTAGAAAAAGCCCCTCGCCCCTTCACAAAACCTGACTGATGGATCCCTATTAACCTCGGTAGAACGTGCTGTAGTCGGGACGCCAACACCGAGGCCACAAGTTTCATATCGTAATTGATCAAGGAAATAGGGCGGTAAGAAGCCGGCTCTTCTGGATCCCTACCCTCTTTAGGTATGATAGTAATTGCCGCCGTTCTCATATCGCGCGGATAACTGCCCAACTCCAGAACATCCTGATAGAGGGCTGTCAAAGTAGGCGTGACCTGGGCCATCAGAATCTTGTAAAATTCGGAGCCATAGCCATCAGGGCCAGGAGCTTTATGCGTCTTGCCAGCCTTGATTACCCGATGAAGCTCCTCCGGGGAGATAGGCGCATTAAGCTCATCAAGTTCAGAGTCCATCAACTTAGGTAGTTCCACCTTATTGAGAAAATCTCGTTCCCAATTTCTATTCTCAGGCTCAGGAGTATAAAGCTCCTGATAGTACTGACTAAAGACCTGCACTATCCGCTCCAGCTCCGAATGCCGAACCCCCTGTTTATCCTTAATCCGGGCCACTCCCTGGATACCTCCTCGGCGGCTCACAAGACGCGCCAAAAGGCGACCCGTACGATCTCCAAACCTAAAAAGTTGATGGCGATAATAACTCAGCGACTGAACCGCTCGATCATGCAGCGCCTCATTCAGAGCCCGCTGCACCGTAAAGTACTCCGGCAACCGAGACGGTGTCCGCAGTGCTACCCTTTTGGCCTCCTGTAACTGACCCGTAAGGTCCATAATTTGAGCGTTCAAACGTTTCCGTTCTTTGGCCACATACGCTATTATGTGGCCTCGAAGAACCACTTTGCCCGCCTCCCAAAACGTCGCCACACCAACCTCTCCCGTATCATTAAGCAATAGATATTCCTCCCACTGTCGAATCAGGTAGGCCCGGAACTCGTCTTTCTGCCACAGATACCCCGGAAAAGACCAGCGGGCACCACCCAACGGGCGCACCCTCCAATCCAGGACCACTTTAGCATGATCAGACACCACTAGGGATCGATCTCCACCCGGATCACTTTCCCCAGACTCTGACTTGAACCAAAATGTAGTCAATCCTAGACCAAGTCTGGTGCACTCTCGAGAGGTGCGTGTAGTCCCTTTCCACTCCGTGTAGGATTCTCCACGAGTCAATCAAGCCGCCCATGTTACATAGATATCCCACTCCTTTATTACGCCAGGCCCGCCCGGAGCCCCCAGCAGCAGATCTGTCCAGGGCAGGATCATGTGGGCAGTTATAGTCCCCCGCCAAGATCAAGGGGATCTTCGGTGCCCCCAGAATTTTTCGCAACAGTCCCTGAAAAAATTGGTGATCATACGAATTAGGAGCATATATATTCCCGAGGAATAACTCCTCTCCCTGGACTTTCACATGCAGAAATAGAAACCGCCCCTGCGGATCCACGTCCTGACTCAGGACCTCCACATTCAAGCCCCGTTTTACTAATATGGCCACGCCTCTCTTTTTGCCAATCGCCGAGGCTGCAAAAACCTGCCCCACCCAGTCCTTTTTAAATTTGGCATGCTCGAGAGCACTTAAGTGAGTTTCTTGTAAGAAAGCAAGTTGCGCATGCCCCCTCTTAAGAGCCTGCAGGATCTTAGTTCGTTTAATAGGACTACTGACGCCTCCGACATTCCAGGAGACCATGCGGAGCTCATCTCTCATTCATACCAAGCAGTGTGGCCAGAAGGAAACATATCCACCAGTCACAGTCACGTCTCAGGTTGCCCAGCCTCAACCCAAGACATAAATCAAGCATCAGGCGTGTCCTCGGGCAGCCCCCCGGTACCAACCCCAGAAAAGCACAAAGATAGGCATTTGCAGTCCAGAGAAGCTCCCAACTCTCAACACACATTCCATACAGTTCCCACCCTAACCCCACCCTACCCTTCCCCCTTCCCCCTACCCCCCGCTCCCTCCCGAAACACATCCCACCATACATCCCTACACCCCTACACCCCAACCCTCCCCACTCTCTATTCTCTACAATCGCACGCCCCACCACCCCGGGGCACCCTCAAATACACACCCCTGAACACCTAAACCCTCAGCTACTGCACTGAGGCTAGGACCCCAAAGCAATGCTGCAGGGCTGCCTCGATCAGCCACCTTTAACCCCACACCCCTACATCAAAGGGACAAGAAGAAAGAATCAGAAAATATCGGATAGCCCACTGAGTAGACAGGCAGGCACTGACCCAAATGCATGTTCAAAGAGAAGAATAAGCAGGCAGGTACATGAACATAGATCAGTACTATACACTTCCAACGTAATATCAACGGGAGCCCGAGCAGAGCTCGTAGCCCAATTAAGCTTCATCTGTGGGGTACCTCAGCCTTAGAAGAACATCCGTTATTAGCAGCCAGTTAACAGCACCGACCCCCAGGTCAGCTGACTGCCCTGACCCCCTACTGGTTGGGACAGTTGTAACCCTTCCGTCGGTCTCAACCACCAGGGCGCCTTAGAATAATATGGCGAGCGCACATAGAATAATAATAATGAGTGCTAAGCCTGCAAAACATAGGATAAAGATAGTGTAAGATCTGGCTCCAACCCCATGGGTCCACGTTACACCCATTGCCACGCGTATCAGGATCCGCATCGGCTTCGCAAACATTGGGGAGCGCTGGGTCTCAAGGGGAGCACAACTGAACTGAATCCCGGGGCGCAGGGTAAAAATCCCCCCAGGCCGCTAGGGCAGAAGGGCAGGAGCCCCTAACGATCTAGTAGCAGGCTGAGCACTCACTCATAAACAAGAGCAGAGTAACAAATGCACATTGGAAAAACAAAAAAACCAAAACAAAACACTAATCAGGCTCAAGTAGTTATCCCAGACCAAAGTCCCGACTCAGTAGCCACTCTCAAACTACACAAGGCTATTAAATATATGGCAGACAAGATTCAATATCGTCCAGCCCCATCTCCACTTCTGAAGCAATCTCATGGCGCGCTCCCCGCGGCACTCGAAGGTGGTAGCTGCTCCACAAACTGCTGCGCTTTCCTTACATTCTCAAAGGTGTGATTCTGACCGTCGAGGGAGATTCGCAGCACAGCAGGGTAGGCCAGAGTAAAACGCGCCCGACGTTTGAACAATTCTGTGCACAGAGGAGAAAATTCCCTGCGCTTGGCCGCAACCGCCGCAGAGTAATCCTGAAAGATTAGGATCTTCTTGTTGTGGAGAGTGAGCTCGCCCCTTCTGCGGTAGGCCTGCAGAATCCGCCATTTGTGCTGGAAATTGAGCACCCGGAGAATCACCACACGGGGCCGATCACCTTGATCTCTCCGGGCCCCCAGGCGGTGCGCTCGTTCAATCTTGAACAGGCCTTGGAGCTCCGGGATCTCCAGCGCCTCCGGCAGCCATGTCTCCAAAAAGGCTAGCAGCTCTTGCTCAGATCGGTCCTCGCCAATGCCCACGAGCCTCAAGTTGTTCCGGCGGGAGCGATTCTCCAGGTCTTCAAGCTTCTGTTGTACTTCAAGGAGGAGCTTCTTTTGAGTTTCCAACTCCCCATCACGGCGGCCTTCCCCCTCTTCCACCGCGGCCACGCGGTGCTCGAGTTCCTCCACGCGCCGGCCAAACTCGGACATGGATTCCTCCATCCCCTCCAACTTTTGCATGAGTCGGTCAAATTTGGGGTCGAGGAGCCGTACCACCTCCCGCGCTAGCTCCTCCGACGCCGAATCGGCGCTGTCCGCACCTGGTGAGGCAGGTTGTCTCGTGGCCGCGGCAGCAGGCCCCGTTTTCGGCAGTTTCTCCCGCTCTTTCCTGGTTGGTAATGGCATCGCAGCCCTGCGTGTGGCCGGTTGGCAAGCTCAGCAAGTGATGACCCAGCTCTCCCCGATAGTAAGCAAGGGTGAGGGTGTTATAGAGCAGATAAAAGCACGATTTAGTGCCGAGACAGCCCCGGAGCGAAGGAGGCACGTCCTCTCTCACTCACGCATCGCCGGAAGTCCAAACCATTATTAAGAAGGGACCCAGGATATCAATGCTTGACCCAGTACAAGCATTGCGGAACCTGTGTCTTTTGGGGAAACTGCTAGGTACGTATGACCTAGATTGGCCACTATTGGAAACAGGATACTGGGCTTGATGGACCTTGGTCTGACCCAGTATGGCATATCTTATGTTATCTCCAGGAACAAGCAGGAATGTAGTCTTCACATATGGGACTCCCTAGCTTGGAGATGCCACAGAGTTGACCTCAGAGTGAGCTGTGGAACACAGGGCTAAGTGGTAGGTCATATGTCCTCCAAGGATGCCTGGTATCAGAACCCGGGTCGGAGGGTAGGAGTTGATCTAAGTCTGAAAGAGATGCTGGAGAACAGCTTGGAAACGAGGCATCCCGGCGGAGTCCTTGTCTAGGCAGTAGTGAGCAGCAAAAGTATGGACAGAGGACCAAGTTGCTGCTTTACATATTTCATCAATTGCTACAGAGCGGAGATTTGCCATGGATGTAGCCATTGCTCAAACATTGTCTGCAGTGATGTGACCCTCAAGAGAGAATCCTACACTGTCGTAAGCAAAGGAGATACAATCTGCTATCCATTTGGAGAGAGTTCTTTTGAATACTGGTAGTCCTAGATGACTAGAGTCAAAAACGAAAAGTTGGGAAGCTTTTCTGTGCTCCCGAGTTCTCTGGAGATAAAAGGCCAAAGCACGTTTCCAATCCAGAGTATGAAGGATTACTTCTGCCCTAGAAGAATGGGGTCTAGGGAAGAAAACAGGGAGGTACACTGACTGGTTCAAGTAAAAGGGCGAGACCACCTTTGGCATAAAGTGAAAATGAGTCCTAAGGACTACACCTTGTCATGGTGGAAACGTGTGTAAGGAGGATCAGCTACCAAAGCTTGAAGTTCACTGGTGCGCCTTGCAGAAGTGAAGGCAATAAGGAAGGTGACCTTCCAGGTAAGAAACTTCAGGGAAGTAGTGGCTAGGGGTTCAAAGGGCGGCTTCATAAGCTGTCCTAAAACCACATTAAGGTCCCATGCCACTGGAGATAGTTTAATGGGTGGCTTAGTTAATAGAAGCCCTCTCATGAAGCGTGCTACAAACGGTTGAGAGGAGATGGGCTGACCATCCAAGGGTATGTGGGAAGCCGCTATAGCACTTAGGTGGACTCGTACCGAATTAGTTTTGAGTCCAGAGGAAGAGAGGTGGAGAAGCTATTTAAGTAATGTTTCCACGGGAGCTGAAAAGGGGTTAAGATCCCTTTTTGAACACCAGAGAGCGAATCTACACCACTTGAAGGCATAGGACCGCCTTGTGGAAGGTTTCCTAGAAGACAAAAGGATAGCTTTTACTTGTTGAGAGAGGCTGATGCCCTGGAATGCTATGCCTTCAGCAGCCATGCTTTTAGGTGTAGGGACTGTGGATTGGGATGCAGCAGCATCCTGTTCTCCTGTGAGAGGAGATCTGGGCAGACCCCAAATCTACTGGTTGAACTCAAGAGAGACGTAGAAGCAGAGGATACCACAGTTGTCGTGGTCAACGCAGGGCTATAAGAATCATGTAGCCCTTGTCTCTGGAGTTTGAAAAGTGTTTTGGGGATGAGGGGAAGGGGAGGGAAGGCATCTAGGAAGCCCTGACCCCAGTAGAGGTGAAAAGCATCTACTGCTAGGCTGTTGTGAACAGGGGTTCTGGAACAGAATCGGGGAAGTTTGGCATTCTGAGGACTTGCAAACAGGTCTATGTCTGGGGTTCCTCAGATCTGGAAAATGTGAGCAACCTTGTCTGCATGGAGAGACCACTCGTGGGGTAGTAAGACCCGACTGAGTTTGTCCGCCAAGAGATTCTGCTTGACTGGGAGATAAATCGCAAGTAGGTGAATCTGATGTTGTATGGCGAAGGACCATAGGTGCAGGGCTTCACTGCAAAGCGTCCAAGAGCCTGTTCCACCCTGCTTGTTCAAGTAGAACATGGCTACCTGATTGTCCATCTGGACAAGAACTGTGCGGAAGTGAAGGTGGTTGTGGAACACCTTGAGAGCATTGTGGATGACTCTGATTTCCAGCAGATTTATGTGGAGTTGTGACTCCTGATGAGACCAAAGACCCTGAGTGGAGAGGTTTTCTAGATGAGCTCCCTAGCCCATTTTGGAAGCATCCGTCATCAGGGTACATTGATGTAGAGGCTTCTGAAAAAGTGATCCTACAAGAAGTTGTTCTGGGGATTGCCACCACTGGAGAGATGAGATGAGACATGCAGAGAGTGTTATCTTGTCTTCCAAATGACTGGATGCTTGAGACCACTGGGATGCTAGGGTCCATTGAGTTGCACGCATATGTACAGTAGAAGCCATATGGCCCAGGAGTTGCAGCATTTCTCGAGCAGTGAGAAAGGTTTTGAGACCTGCTTGGGATGAAGCTGGATGAGCCGAGCACAGCGTGCTTGAGGCAGAAAAGCCCTTGACTGTTAAGTGTCTAGGAAGGCTCTTAACTCCAGAGTTTGAGAGGGAATGAACTGGGACTTTGGAAGATTTATTACAAATCCCAAGTGTTGCAGCACCTGCATGGTCCATGTGAGAGAAAGATTGGCCTCTAGAGGTGTGCTTGCTCAGATGAGCCAGTCATCTAAGTGGGGACACAAATATCCCTAGAGTCCTTAGGAATGCAGGTACAACTGCCATGCACTTTGTAAAAACTCTTGGGGCAGAGGCGAGGCCAAAAGGCAGGACTCTGTACTGATCATGTTTCCCCTGGAACAGGAAACGCAGAAACCTTCTGTGATCTGCATGGATAAGAATGTGAGTATATGCGTCCTTTAGATCTAGAGAACAGAGCCATTCCTGACTCTGGAGACAGGGGAGAAGAGTACCTAGGGAGATCATTTTGAACTTCTCCCGGAATAGATATTTGTTCAGTTTTCTGAGGTCCAGGATGGGCCTGTATCCCCCTGTCTTCTTTGGAATGAGGAAGTAAGGAGAATAGAAGCCCAGAACTTGCTGGGAGAGTGACACTTCCTCTATTGCACCCTGTGAGAAAAGGGAGGTGACCTCCTGCAATAACAGAGTGGTGAGAGGGGGTTGAGAACTGCTCTCTCTTAGAGGAGACTGAGGGGATAGACTTCGGAAGTGAAGTGTGTATCCTTCCCTTACTATGGAGAGAGTCCAGTGTTCTGATGTTACAAGATGCCACCTGTGAGCAAAGTGACACAGTCTGCCTGGAATGGGGATGGGATCTGGAATCTCCAGAGGCAGGACAGCTATGTTCTCCAGAAAAGAGTCAAAGACCCTGAGAAGGTTGGGTCTGCTGAGCTGGCTGAGATCTGGGGTCTGAGCCTTTCTTTGTTGTTTTGGTTGTTGTTGCCCCCTGAGGGAAGGGATTCTCCCCTCAGAAAAGGTTTGTTGTTTTTTTTTTAAACAGAAAGAAAGAAAGAAATTAAGAGAGCACCGACAGGATCGGTACCAGCGTCGACGGGAAGGCAGATGCGACCACAAAAAATAAGAAAAAAATATAATTTTCTGCGGTGACAGGAATTGCTTCTTGTTGTCTCTACGGAAAATGAAGAACTGAGGAGGGAGAGCTGGAAAGGTGGGAAGGCAGCTACGCAGGCGCAGTGGAATGCTCCCAAAAACCTTCCTAGTGGATGCTGGGGAGTGCTCCCGTGCGGGCTTCGTCGGTACTGATGTCACCCATATGTGAAGACTACATTCCTGCTTGTTCCTGGAGATGAGGTAGATGTAGGGTATTGATGAGAGAGAAAGTTATAGGAGCGAGGATAAGAGAGCGGTAGGGATTCAGGGAAGGAGAAATTTTCAAAAGCAGGGAACATACATATAAGGACTTTTGCGTTTCTGAGCAATTTAGGAAAAATCGTCAAAAAAGAACTAGCAAGAGTCAGTGCCTACCCTCTAGAGGTTACCAAACGTTTTGTTGCCAGAACTGTTGCCCTAGATTTCTTATTATCCTTTCATCCTCCACTTCTTGTGCCGTGGCTGCCGTAATTGATAAACACGGATAAAACTTCCCCAAAACAAAAAACTGAAAATATGTGTTTATTAGATAAACACTAGAAACCCCCACCTGTCTTAGTGCTCTCTCGCCCCTGCTTGTCTTAGCTCCTCCACTCAGTTTATACATTGGAAACTCCTCAGCATCACAAATTCCACCAGAAAAAGTATGCAACTGTGAAAGCACTGATCAACACAGGGGGTAATATTGAGTCTGCGATGGTCAGCAACACTATGGGTGCAAAATCTGGATATTCAGCGACACTGACCGGACAGTGGTGAAATTCAGTTGCTATCTGGACAGCACTTAAGACAGCTTAGGCCAGAGTTATTCCAAGAGCAGCACTGAAAATCACCACTATCCAGATAACTTAAGTCTCTGCCCCAGCTTTGCCCCCCGACTGTCCTAGCACTATCCAGATAGTGCTAAAGGGTCTGTGGAGAAGCCCTCTGACCGGGACTTATTTGATTAGCAGGTCCTACTAACTTGATAAGTCCTTTTGAATACTGCCCCAAGGGGGGTTTTTGTACTCTCAAAGAACCCCTAATTATCTGGGAAAAAACGCCTAAATTTAAATTTATAAACATCTCAGAGTAGAAGACTTAACTATATCCAATCGATATTCAAATGCTGCAATCAGCGTTTTTTTAAACACCAGCCAAAGCATTTAAATAATTTACATATATTCAGCATTGCTATCTGTGTACTGAGCACTGTTGAATATATGCGGAGAGCAGTCCACCATCGGCTCTATCAATAACAGTGATTTGCAGTTTAAGTTAGGTCACCCTTTTTACTGTCCTAACTTAATCCGCAAAGTTATCTGGGTAACAGCTGAATAATGACGATTATTAGTAGAGTTTGATAGAATACTCATGCTCTTCCCTAACACTATCACAACAGTGCCCAGGCAAGCCTTAAGAATTTTCAGCAGCTCTTTCTAAGCTCCCTGGCACAATTAATCCACAACCTAGGCTTCAGCACATACTGGCATGAGAAAGGAGTGAGGCGAAAGAGGCTATTACAGCCATAAGGATGTCTTTCAAAAATTGGAAAGTGGATCCAAATGAATAAAACAGGAAAGAGCATAAGTACTGGAAAGTTAGGTGAAAAGCTTTAACAAGGCCAGCCAAAACAGAATTTGAAGAGGCTTGCTATAAAGGTAAAACTCAATGAAATCTTTTTCAAGTACATTAGAAGCAGGAAGCATGTGAGGGATTCAGCTGAACCATTAGATGACTAAGGGGTAAAAAAAAAAGCTGTCAGGGAGGATAAAGTCATAATACAAAAATTAAATTAATTCTTTCCTTTGGTCTTTAATGAGGAGGATACTGGGGAGATACCTAAACCAGAAACTGTTTTGATGGTGACGATTTGGAGAAACTGAAGCAAATGATGGTGAACTTGGAAAGTACAGAAGTGCAAACTGACAAACTAAACAGTAGAAAATTGCCTGGACCAGATGGTATACACTCTAGGGCTCTGAAAGAACTCTGTAATAAAACTGCATACCTATTAGCATCAATCTATAGCCTACTACTATTAATCATTTACATAGCATATGCAGCACTGTACAAGAACATATAGAAGACAGGCCCTGCTCATTAGAGCTTACAATCTAAACCAGACAGACAGTACACTATAAGAGAAACCAGGGAAAGGAGACACAAAGAGAACAAGGGAATTAGGGTCCCAAAGCAGCCTCAAAGAAATGAGCTTTTAGCATGGATTTGAAAAGGGGGAGATATGAGACCTGATGTATAGATTCAGGAAGTTTGTTTCAGGCATAAGGAGCATCAAGGTGAAAGGATCGAAGTCTGGAATTGGCTTTCAAAGAGAAGGGCATAGAGAGAAGCAAGCCAGAGGAAGAGCAGAGTTCATAAAGAGGGGTGTAGGGAAAGAGGAGAGAGGAAAGGTAGTGAGGGGCAGTAGAGCGAATGCATTTATAGGTCAGAAGAAGAAGTATGAATGGGATATGAAAATGAAAGGGGAGCCAATGAAGTGATTTGAGAAGAGGGGTTAAATGAGTGTATTGTTGGCGGAATATTAGCCGCGCAGCAGAGTTCTGAACAGATTGAAGAGGAGAGAGATGACTCTGAGGGAGACCAGCAAGGAGAAGGTTGTAATAGTCGAGACGGGAAGTGACCAAAGTGTGGATAAAAGTTTTAGTAGTGTGTTCAGAGAGGAAGGGGCAAATTTTGCTAATGTTATAGAGAAAGAAACAACAGGTTTTAGCTATTTGTTGAGTATATGTGGGGGAGAGGGAGGAGTCAAAGAGGACCCCAAGGTTGTGGGCCAAGGAAACGGGAAGCAGAAGAGCGTTATCAGAGATAAAAAAGAGGAAGGGGGAGGAAGGTTTAGGGGAAAACTAAGAAGTTCAGTCTTGGCCATGTTCAATTTTAGATGACAGTGAGACTTCCAGGCAGCGATGTCAAATCAGCAGGCAGAGATACGGGCTTGGAGTGTAGGAGAAATGTCAGGTGTAGACAGATAAATTTGAGAATGATCAGCATAAAAATGATACCTATCCTTAAAACCTGTTACAGTATTTGGGGATTGAAAAGTGGCCAACACAAGGCAAAGTTTTTAAAAGTATTCTATGGGGTATTGGGGAAACTATAGACTGGTGAGTCTGACATCAGTGCAAGGCAAAATGTTGCCATTCTGAAAACAAAATTGAGTATATGGATAGACATGGCTGAATGGGTCAAAGTGGGAGGAGTGGCCTAGTGGTTAGGACAAGGTACTTCAGGCCGGAGGGCCGGGGGTTCAAGTCCCACCTGGGGACAGCAATCTCAGGCCGGAGGGACTGGGATTTCTAGTCCTATAGGCACTCCTTGTGGTCTTGGGCAAGCCACTTAACCCTCCATTGCCCATGTTCCCTGTAAGTATTAGCGTATGTGTGTCATATCCCCTCGTGTTAAATGTATCTCCCAATTGACCACTTTGACCTGGTGAAAAGCGGGATATAAATACAGCTAAATAAATAAATCCAACATGGATTTAGCAGAGGGAAGCTTTATTTTACCAATCTGTTAGATTTTTTTAAAGAGATTAATAACCATTTGGATAGGTATGAGTCAGTCGGCACAGTGTATCTGGATTTTCAGAAGCTGTGCAATAAAGTCTCTCATGAGAAACTGACTAGAAGAGAGAAAACCGACAGTAGGACTAAATGGTCAGTTTTCTTAATGGAGAAAGGTAAATTGTGGAGTGTTCCAGGAATCTGTATAAGATATACATGTTTCTTTTAGCTTTTGATTGAATTTAATGTTTATATGTCTTATTTTCTGTATCTATAAAATGAAATTTTACACATACACACATATATATATATACACACACACATATTTATATATATATATATATATATATATATATATATATATTTATATATGCACATTTACTAATGAATGAAATGAATATATAAATAATCTGAAAAAGTAAATGATGAATGAGGCAATTAAAGTTACAGATGACACAAAATTGTTCAGTACTGTTAAGATTTCTAGCAGACTGTGAGGAATTGCAAGAGGACCTTATGAGACAGGAGACTGGACATCTAAACAGGTGACATTTAATGTGGACAAATGCAATGTGATGCATATAAGGAAAATAAAAGGTAGTTGCTCACCTATAGCAGGTGTTCTCCGTGGACAACTGGTAGACCTGGATCTGGGCTGTGAGCATCGAGCCCTGGATACACTTCTTACCAAACGCATCCATGGTACGGGCCTCCCTGCCAGGGGGCACCGAGGAGTGCATCTTCTTGCTCTTGATTTGACGCATAGCCGACTTCACAACCATGGAATTGTGTGGAAGTTGTACTTTTTGGAATCCTGGGCTCGTCCTGACTCGATACTGTGAATCGCGTCAACGGTTCACAACCGGCACCATCACCAGGATCTCCCACATCCTGAACAGCAGGCACTCCAGGATGGGGGTTACAGGCACTGTCAGTGCCTCCCAAGGAGGAGCCTCGTACTGGAGGATCTCGAGGTCCTCAGCATGCAGCTTGCTCTCAAGCACCACCATGAAGGCGAGTGCCTAGGACATCTCCCTCACAAATTTGAGGGAGGCCAAGTCCTCTGGAAGGGATCTTCACCGATGATGTGGCAGAGAGAGGTCAGAGGGGACGTCGCAATGGAGCACGGTGTCGGGGGACTCCTTGTCTGTTTCCCATTCTGACCAAGCCAGAGGAGTTGGCAAGCGCCCCTTGGACCTCAGACCGACTCAGTGCTGATGGCTCCCGATGTCGGTGGTCCAATGGCATTGTGTCAATCATCGATGGTCTCAACACCGACCATGCGAGGCACTCCAGAATGGGAGAAGCATCCTCTGGAGAAGTCCTCAGCGAGGAGGTTCCCCCATGTGAGGTGCTGACGACCCAGAGGGACCGTGAGTCGGGCCTCGCTGTGCCTCGAGGAACTCCGAGAAGTTGCATTCGAGGGCAGTCATGCAGTCCTCAATGCCAGATGGCTCCATCGCTGGTTCCGACCCCAACAGCATCGGGGCCAGAGCTGGATCCCTGGCCGGAGAGTCCCGGATCGTGATGGAGTCGGAGGCTACTCGCTGCTCCTTCGACGTCACAGGTGACTCATCTCTTTGGGGCTGCCGTCGTTCCCCGAGTCGAGCCGAGGGCTCTGAGGCCGAATCCAGGTGGATCTACCACTCGATGCCTGGTTGGTCCTTAGCATTGACTTTGAGGAAGACGCTGACGCATGCGGGAGGTCCTCCGAGGACGACTCTGACGCTTGATGGCCTCTGGGCTCAGAACGAGCCCGAGAATATGACACCGCATTACCCCGCACCGGCGTCAAAGGAAGGGATTCTGCCCCCAATGCCGAACCAGAGCCAGACCTACCAAACAACTCCCCCTACCACCTTTTGCATTCCTTCTGGGTTTTGGCTGACATGAGGAGGCAAAGCGGGCAGGAAGACCCATCGAGGTCTGCCCAGAGGCACTTGATGCAGGTGCTGTGGTTAAAACCGCTGGTCGAGGACATAGCGGGGAAAACGAGACCCGTGAGATCAAACTCAGACGTCTTGACAAGGTAGGCCGCGAGAGAAAAAAACCCCGCGTGCCAAAAGAAGAAAAACTGAAGAAAAAAATACCTGAGTGAAAATTAAGATGCTGAGGTGAAGACTTAGGCGTGGAAGGTGATCGACTCAAATACTTATGAAAATAGGAAAACCGAGTAAAGGATCGGAAAAAAATCTAATTTTACCGGGGTGCACAGATGGGACGTCTACAGGGCTCCGCGGAAAAAGACAGACTGAGGCAAGATGGCAGCTTTGAGCGGGAGGCTGACCGCGCATGCACGGTGTAGCTCCCAAAAGCTTTCTTTGAAAGCTGGGAGTGTATCCACGTGGGCTCCATCGGCACCGACGTTACCCATATGTGAGGACTGACTTCCTGCTTGTTCCTGGAGAATAGATAAATAAGGAGCATTTGATTAGCCTTTCAAATAAAACCAATACTAAGGAACACTCCATGAAGCTAATAGGTAACACTATTACTACTACTTATCATTTGTATAGCACTACAAGGTGTATGCAACTCTGTACATATACACATGAGAGACAGTCCCTGTTCAATAGAGCTTACAGTCTGTAAAAGAAGAAACACAAGAAAGAGGGGAGTAGAGATGATCTATGACAAATTAGAGAAAGTCTTTTTCTACTTAACAATTAACTGTGGAAGGTGGTAAAATCTAATCTTCTGCCAGTGTTGCTCTGCTCATGTCACCCCTCTTCTCAAGTCACTTTATTGGCTCCCTATCCATTTCCGCATCCCATTCAAACTTCTACTACTAGTCTACAAGTGCCTTTAATCAGCTGCTCCTCACTACCTTCCCTCTCATCTCTCCCTACACCTCCCCGCCCACCCACCCCCCTTGCGAGAATTCTGCTCTTCTGGCAGATCCCTTCTATTTGTGCCGTTCTCTTCTATTACCAATTCCAGACTTCAATCTTTCCAACCTGCTGCTCCTTATGCTTAGAACAAACTACCCAAGTCGATATGTCAGGCTCCATTTCTGTCCCTTTTCAAATCCAGGCTAAAAAAACTCACCTCTTTGAGACTGCTTTTGGATCCTGATCCCCTCAGCCTCCTGCTTACTTCCTATATGTTTCCTCGTCATTCTCCTAGATATATCCCAGTCCCCAGTTATTGTGTTTCTGTCTTGACTACACCATAAGCTCTGATGAGCAGGGACTGTCTCTTACGTGTCTACAGCGCTGTGCATTCCATTTAGCTCTACACAAATGATAAGTAGTAATAGTGGTAGTAGTAATAATGAAAGCAGCTCATATAGCTGGCTAGGTTTTAAAAGAATTTAGAAAGCTTCCTGCAAAACAACTCCATTAAACCATCTCTTGTCCCTGGGTGTAAGTAGCAAGAACTGGATCTGTTCTTTGAGATCCTGCCAGGTGCTTGTGACTGTTGGAAACAAGAAGGGGGACCTTTGGTCTGGCCCAGGATAGCACATATGCTTTTTTAGAGCGTACTCAATTAGAACTTGTTCAGGGATCCTGGTGCAACTACCCGTGCATTCTCACCATATTTTAGACCCCCCTGCTACTGTTTCTTTTCTAGTCATTCTGACAATGATCTTGAATGTGGGAACAGTGCACCAGGACCCCTTCCAGAAACCAGTATCACAAGCTTTAAATCTGGCTGGTAGGTGTCACCCTATTGATGAGCAACTCCCTCTCTCCTCCCAGGGATTGTGAATGTTGCCTCCACAGTATCTCCAGACCCAGTCAATTCAGGATATAAAAGATCCCACTTAAGGACTGAATCAGGGATTCCATTTATGGCAGTGTTGCCACTGAGCTTCTGGGCCAGTTCAGCCCTTTTATGGTTTCAATCAATGACTTCAGCTGCCTGTTCGCAAGTTCTTGCTATACTAACCAGAGTCTCAGTGAACCAAGGAGTCTTTGGGAGCCAAAGAGGGGCTTAGATTTCAATTACTTTCAGTCAGACCTAGGCAAGTTCTTTTCCTGCATAAGCCACTAATCAACATAGCCAAGAGTTTCCTCTATCAGGGTTGGTGTTATTTGGGAGTTGGAAAGAGCAGGGCATTGCTGTGCTGCTCCCACCTAAATTACCAGCTGCCAGCAGCTATGAGATTACAAATAGCTATGCCAATCAAACTTTCTCTTTATAGCAAATGCATGATATGATCTCTCATTGACAGCTGGCCAAACACAGGGAGTCAATTCATCTCCAAGTTCTGTCAATTGCACTGCTGGGGGGTTTCACTTTAAAGAGTACCAGGCTAACATTATGTTTGGTGACAGGTGTTATACAGTTTACTAAATCAAATCAAATGGAATTCCAACCTGTAAATCACATTTTTTCTTATGTAGATTCTAGAAAATACTTTTTCAGCCAACACATAATTTAATGTTAGAATATGCTGCCACAGAATGTGGTCAAGGTCAATAAAATAAAAAGAAAAAAATAAATTATTTGCATTGAAAAACTTTACAAAAGAAATGACAAAACTATATTAAACCACAAAATGGTGGACACTACAGACAAGGCTTACTGCAAAACATCACTAAACCCTATATACTAGATCAAATAGGAAAATATATAAGACAGGAATCTTATATGATTTTCCCACGTAAAATAGCCTCCAACTGTTTAATACCTGTCTACTACCCTGATAACAAACAAGACATGTTACACGAAAAACGAAGTATGAAGGAAGCACCCAGGGCCAAGACCTTAGGGTGCAGCTCCAGGAATGCTTTCCTTCGTTTCTGCGTATTCCTAGTAACATTTGGAAAAACCTGGATCACTTGCCCACAAAACGTATCAAAACATTTAGCAAAATACAGCCAAAAATAAGATCTTTATCTAGTTCAGAAACAAAAGAAACCAGTAAGGTTGCTCGCGATGGAATTTCATCCATAGATCTAAGCTACCCACCAGATCCCCCTTCCCCAATTTATCCTTCGCTCAGGGAATATAATACATTTTGGAAATCCGAACAGCATCTGCATCCGGGTGCTGAAGGATTTCCTTGAAATATTTAACAAACAATATTTGTGGCAAAAGAAAACGGGTTCTGGGAAAATTCAAGAAACGTAAATTTTTGGATCTAAAACATTTTTCCAAAGCTTCCATCTGACAAGACAAAGCTATAGAACCTAAAACAACTGTTGAGACTTAAAGTGTGTAGCTCACCAAACTAAGAATCAACCTTCTGTGAAAAATAAACTACTTCAGCTAACGTCTGATCACGTTCAACAAGTTTCACCACGGTTTCTTTAGAAAAATCCATTAATTGTTTCAAGGAAGACTGAAGTGACTGGTCCATGCATACAGAAGTATTTTATTTATTTATTTAACGTCTCTTCTATACCGCGCTATTCACATCAGTGCGGTGTACATTTAACAGAACCTTATACAATGCAGTCGGGGCTGCATTGTATTTACAGAGAACAGGGACTGTAACTTGGACATTAACTGGGGTAACTTTCTACAAATTATTTACACTAATAAATATACTATACACCTGAAATCTACTTGGGGTTGCACTGGTGGGGCTAGTTGCCCTCTAGAATGCTGGGTGTGCTATTGGGAGAGTCGTGGTGATTAGTGGGAGTGTTTGCAGGTAGAGAAGGGCAGGCTGGATAAGCCGTGTGGTCTTTATCTGCCACCATGTTTCTGTTTCTTGTCATCATAGAACACAATGCACAGAATACAGTTGGAGAAGTGTGACTCCATTATTCAAGATAGTGCGAACACATCTACAATTAGTTATTGGCGTGTTTTCAGTATGTATTTTATTGTTCATCACTCTTGAGTGGGTACTGGTTTAGTCCTAGGGAGGTGGATTAAAAGGTTTACAATTAAATAAATAATCGCAAAATTGCAATTGCAGATTCCAATGGTTTCACCTTTCCTACTCTTTCTGTGTACAATCGGAGATTCCAATATGAATCCCATAGAAAGCTAGCTATTGATTGAGAAACTCACCAAGTACATCAATATGTGCTCTTCTGCCTCCCCGTTGAGCTGGTGATAGTTTTGCCTCCATCTCTATAACTGCCCTCATTGCAGCCTCAGCCTTCTCCTTGATCTGAGAATAAATGGCCTTTTGCTGGCCCTCATCAAAAATGCCCAGCTGTTGTAGGGTTGTGTCTAGGGTCTGTGGAACACAGAACTGGTGTTTTATGGGTTTATCTCCTCGCCCCACAGCACAAACCACCTGGGAAATGAAAACAAGAAAACAGGAGAGAACTATTTAGTAGAAAGTGCTTCTACAGATGTAAAGCCTAATGCAGCGATTCTCAAGCCATTCCCTTGGACATGACCAGCCAGTCTGGTTTTCAGGGTATTCACAATGAAGATACCTAAGTATGATTTCCATGCGTTGCTTTCATTTTATGCAGATTCATTGTGGACATTCTGAAAACCACGTTGGCTAGATATGTCCCAGGGACTGGATTGAGAATGTGGTCATTTCTTGAACTCCATTTTTAGCCAACATCTTTCCATTCCTGAACCGCAATTCAATCAGATATTTGTTTATGCAAATAAGATCTTTGTAAATATTGTTAACCATATTTGTAAACACCATCATTCACCAAAATCATTCTGTTATGTAAATATTATGATGCTTCATTCTTTTTTATTTCTTCATAAGTTAAACATTTGTGTTGTCAGATTTCACATGAATTTGTTAACCAAAGCAGTGCTTCTCAATCTTTTTTATTTTATGGCACGCTTTTGAGTTTGTTCAGTCCTTGAGGCATGTTGCATGCATGACCAGTGCAAGGGTATTAAGCGCCCTAGGCAATACTTCAGTCTTGTACCCCCCTCACAATTAGCTTTTAGACCCCTCGCACCTCCTGCCTCCTAAGAAGTGGATTATCAAACTCAACTGTAATCATCTCAACACCATCCCTCCCAGAACAATCCTATAAAAATGTATATTATTGAAATCACACTTTAAATATTAAATTTTGTTTTGTAAATGTATGTATAATGAGGGGGATTTCAAAAAGCCACTTACAAGGGATAATGGACTATTTACATATCGCCCATTCCTCCTACAGGTAAAAACATGCACCAATGACTATGTGGTGCCAGGATCCATTGCTTTGCTGTGACTGTAGATGATCTTTGCTGCCTGCCTCCCTCCCCCCGAAGCTGCTGTCCTAGATGACTGCCTAGTTTACCTAGTAGTTGGGACAGACCTGTTTGCATGATCCTCACTGATCTGTCTCTCCCACCGGCAGACGGAGAGCCTCATTTTGCCAGATTCAATCTCACATCTGAACACATGAAGCCAGCAGGCGATGTGAGATGGCAGGGCTCCAAGACACCAGACTGAAGCCAGCAGAGGAGACATACAGGTAAGTCTCCTCCACATACCTTGGTTTAAGATTAAGGTTCATTACTGTCATGGTATTTGTAAAACGAAACCATTTGGAAACATTGCTTCCATAAGAACATACATTAGAATCACTGACCTGGAAATAAAAGTTGTTTTCCTACATCTAGAATATAAGAGAAAGAACTGGAACAGGAAAATGGCAGTTACTCACCTGTAGCAGGTGTTCTCAGTGGACAGCAGGAATGAGTCCTTATATGAAGTGGCGTCCTCCGATGAAGCTCATGCATGAACACACCCCAGCTTCTTTTGGAAGCTTCTGGAAGGCTCCACCATGCCTGCGCGCCTCCTTCCCACCTGTCATGGCGGCCCCATCTTGATTCAGTCTGATAAAATAGCTGTAGCAAAAAACAACTCCTTGGGGAGGTGTCCACGGAGAACATCTGCTACAGGTAAGTAACTACCTTTTCTCCATGGACAAGCAGGAATGAGTTCTCACATATGGGACTCCCAAGCTACAGGCTACCAAAAACTGAGGAGGCCACAAAGAAGCCCAACAGGGGCAACTCAACTATGAAATGGCGAGAGGCCCGAACAACTAAACCACCAACTATGCACACAATGAGTGAATTTCTCTCTTCCCTTTTTTATTTATTTATGTAATTATTATTCTTTTTTTGTAGTCTGGACAGAGATAAAGGGCCTAGGGGGCATGGAGTTAGATTCTAATCTCCAACCCGATTCTGGGGTAGAGATTTGATGAAGTTACTGTTAACATCGGGAATCCCTGTCTAGACAATAGTGAGATGTGTAAATATGGACAAAGACCACAGTGCAGCCATGTGGAACTCCTCCAGGGGGACCAAGTCTAAGCTGGCCCCCAACGCAGCCATAGCCCTGACCTTGTGAGTTTTGACATGATCATGAAGGCTTAGGCCTATTGGGGCATAAGCAAAAGGGATGCAGTGCCCAGCCATATTGAAAGAGCAAGCCTGGAGCAGCAAGAGCAGGCCTGGAAGCGGTAGACCCTAGCTTGCTGGGGTCTAAGAAACAAAAGTTGGAAGCACTCTTTATGGCCTTAGTCCAGTCCAATAATAAGTAAGAGGTTCGCCCGCAGCCGCACCTGTGCAACAAAGTTTTCCTCTTGTGAGCATGAGGCCTTGGAAGAAATGTAGTAGAACAGTTGACTGATTAGATGTAAATTCAAAACCACCCCTGGAAGGAATTCAGGATGAGTACGTAGGAAAAGGCCTGGCAATCTACTTCCTGTAATACATTGCCAAGAAAACCCAGAGGCAGATGGGTCACCAGGAGTCAGCACTGACTTGACGGCATTATAAAAATAAAAATAAAAAGAGGGATAGATTAGTATTATGGAATTTGGTGGATAAACGTTTGGATCCTGAAGCCTGTCAGCTCTGCGGAAAAAGAAGAACTGAGGAGAATACGTTGGAACAGCGGGAAGGAACCATCGCAGGCGCGGTGGATTGCTCCCAAAAGCTTTCCTATTGGTAGCTGGGGAGCTTCCTGCGTGGGCTCCGTTGGTACCCGATGTCACCTATATGTGAGGAAAATATTCCAGAAGTTGTCGCGTGAAACAGATGAAAGGATCTAGGACCTGGCCTCCCATCAGACAGCATGCCTCTTTCAGTTGCAGGAAGAAAACCTTTTCATATAAGTTCTCCTGGAGACCAAAAGGATGCTGATCACACAGGCTGGCAAGTTGTGCACAGATATAGACAGCCTCTCAACATCCATGCCATGAAGGTCAAGGACCGGATGTTGTTGTGCAACATCACCCTACCTTGCTGCGAATTCGAACCGGCACATGCCCCAATTGCATTGGTCCTTGACTGGAGAAAGAAACCAAGGCTGTCCGGGTAATAGGGAGCAATAAGAACCATCGTGCTTCTGTTTGTTTTGAGCTTCTGGAGGTTCTTTGCAATGGTAGGGATTGGACGATAAACATACAGATGACCCTTCGTTGGATGAGGAAAGCATCCGAGGCCAAAGTGCTGTACGATCCTACCTTGGCATTCTGCGGAGTAGCGAACAGACCTATTGAGGGAGTGCTCCACTCCTTGAAGATGCGAGATGTAAGCTCTCCATCCTGTGTCCACTTGTGTGGATGGAGGATTCGACTCATTCTGTCTGCCTGAATGTCCTGTTCTGGCAGGAACCTGATACTCAAGATCATTCCATGTGCGATGGCCAACCTCCAGAACCTGAATGCTGAATAGGCTGAATATAGGAGGTTCGAACCTGTTTGATCCTTCCCGTAGAGGTAGAACATCACGACTTGATTGACGGTCAGAATCAGGAAAATTTGGTAGGCCACCAGTCTGCTAAAACCTCCAGAGTGTGCGCCATAGCTCGTAACTCCAAGAAGTTGACTTGGCAGACTTTCTTGGATGGAGCAAGCGTCTTGGGTGAGAAATGCATCAAGATGAGCTCCCACCTCCAGTTTGAAGGTATCTGTCAAACCTTTTGAAGAAGAACAGTGCAGAAGGGGAGACCTCTAAGCACACTGTGGTGGATTTACAACTATTGCCGTAATCGGACGAGAACATTGGAGAGATCAAATGCAATGCCATATGTGCCTTTATGTTAGTGCAGACTCCTGGCGACCCAGCAGCTCCTGGGTTTTCCTGGCAGTGTGACCGAAGTAGGCTGCCAGGCCTTTCTTTCGAGGCAATGGAGGGTTAAGTGACTTGCCCAATCCACAAGGAATGCTAGTGGGAATCAACCCCTGATCTCTTGGTTATCAAGCCAGTACTCTAACCACTTGGCTACCGCTTCACTGACATACAAATGCTCCCTGAGTCGACTGACCACATTGCACCCTTGGGAGTCCACTAGGCATGGTAGAGGCCATATTGCCTAGTACAGTTAACATCTGACCAGCTGTTGCCTGCTGACAATTGAATCCTCTGCACCGCTGCCACCAGTCCATAAAGTTGGTCATGCGGAAGTAAGGATCTCGCCTTAGTCATGTTCAACAGGGTTCCTCTGAATACTTAAAGAGTTGAAGATGGGACATGGCTAAGTAGAATGGACTCTAGTAGTTCTAACACCCAAATGGCCAATTGTGTTGATTCCTGAGTCCCTTCAGGAGTGATATTCTTGTTTAGGCAATCGTTCAGATAGAGGAAAACAAACACTCCCAGCGTCCGGAGGCATGCAGCTACTCCAGTGAGGCAATTAGTGTATACTCACGGTGCTGACTAGGCTGAAAGGCAGCATTCAGTGCTAGACGTATGCCCCCCCTCCCCCCGGACGAATCTGAGATAGCTTCTGTGAGCAGCATGTATCTGTATGTAGATAAACGTATCCTTCAGATCCGGGAAGCATAGCCAATCTCCCTTTTTGAAGGAGAGGGTGAAGCCTCCTCAAGCAAAATGTTGGGAAATCAAAAATGCAGTTTGTAACCTCTTTGGTCTGTCCATAGAGCCCATATGTCAGAGGAAGAGCAGGGCCAACCTTAGGTCAAAAGCGTGAGCTCTCTGCCGACTAGAAGGTTTTTGCACTGCAATTACTGGTAGCACAGCTATGGTCCAGAGGAACCAGTCCAAATCTTTGCCACCGGCCTTGGCAGAGAAACCGACTGAACTTTCAGAGGCTTCTCCCAATGTTGATGTGCCAGTTTGTGGGGTGGGAGGTTGTGAAATGGAAAGTACCCACACAATGTCCTTTTAGGAGGCTGGCTTGGCCGAGTGTCTTGGCTAGTATGGAGTGTGGCCTGCTGCTTTCTGATGAAGGCAGCCTGGTCTCTGGCCTGATCACAGAAGAGATCTTCTCTACAGCACGGCAAGCCATCAAGCCTGTTCTGCACAAATTGTGCCAGGTCTGAAGACCGAAGCCAGGCGAGTGCCAGATGGCAGTACCCGAGGCAGACAGACAGTCTCGATGCCATCATGAAGTAGTCCTGGGTCGACCGGACCATGACGTTCTAGCAGTTCTTGCCGTAGACCACCAGTGAACAAAACTGTTCAAATTTGTTTTTCCCACTCCGAGGGAGGAACTGAGGTTGCATCTGATGTTCAGCAAGAATATGTCCCCGCCAGTCCATTAAGTGACTATGCAGCTATGAGCATGGAACCTGGAGGAAAGAGACTTGGTAGTCTAGGACCTCAGAGGGGTGGATTGGAACCCCAGGGAATGGTGAGGAAGCTGAGCTTCTGGAATTCTCGCCTTCTGAATCTAGCACATGGAGTAAGCTTTCCACTGACTGGACGGCCCATAAGTGGGTTTTCATACATATTCATCTCCCTCTGATCAGCACGAGCACTGTCATTTGGTGGTCGAGGAGTACTGCAGGGTTGCTACTCTTTGGCCCCAGTCTCACACCAAGGTGGTAGGGCCTTGCCTATGCCCTACGACAATCCAGAAGGCCCTGATCTTGGAAGGTAATCCATGCCACTCATAAGGTGAGCCCAGTGGAGGTCCAGGAGACCCGTCCTCCGGAGAGACCCATTGGTTACTCAGCCTCTCCCAGAAGAAGTCTTCGAGTTGGAACTCTGCCTGAATATCGAGGGAAACGAGAGCTCCACCGGGAGCGAGGGCACACCGATAATCTGCTTGTTGCACGGGTGCCCCAGGCACCAATACAAACATTAGAGGGGATATCGGCCGGACAAGCACCGGTGTCAGGCCTTTCGATGCCCTGATGCTGATGCTGATGCATCCCTTGCAGGCAAGGCATGCATCCCGAAGATGGGACAGTCTATGTCAATGCAGCCGACGTTGAGGCCTCGCTATGTTGCACCGCCAAAACTCTGTGGTGCACTTCTCGATAACCTGTCAATAGCCTCTGATTCCAAAGGCAGTGGGTTCAATTGAAGGGCTGTTGATCGATGCCGCCAATGCCAAGGTTCCAGCATGCTGCAAGGCTAATAGCACTGTGATGCAGTCTTCGAGAGCTTTCTGAAGGCACTTCTCCATGTCTGCTGATTCTGAAGGCAGTGTGGCTTCAGCTACGACCGATATACCCGGTATCTATACAGGGATAAGAACATAAGATATGCCATAATGAGTCAAACCAAGGTCAATCAAGCCCAGTATCCTGTTTCCAACAGTGGCCAATCTGGGTCACAAGTACTTAGCAGTTTCCCCAAAGGATACAGGTTCCACAATGCTTGTATGGGGGCAAACAGTGGATTTTCCGGGTCCCCTTTAGTAATAGATTATGGACCTTTCCTCCAGGAACTTGTCCAAACCTTTTTTAAACCCAGCTACACTAACAGCTTTTACTACATCCTCTGGTAATGAATTCCAGAGTTTGATTACGCGTTGGGTGAAAAAATATTTTCCATTATTAGTCTTAAATAAGTTACACTGTAGCTTCATTGCATGTCCCCTAGTCTTTCTATATTTTGATGGCATAAACAACTGATCTACGTTTACACATTCCACTCCATTCATTCATTTATAGACCTATATTATATACCTCCTCAGCTGTCTCTTTTCCAGGTTGAAGAGTCCTAACCTTTTTAGCCTCTCCTCATAGAGGTATCCTTCCATTTCCTTTACCATTTTGGTGGTTCTTCTCTGTACCTTTTTCTAATAACGCTATATCCTTTTTAAGATACAGTGACCAGAATTGCACACAATATTCAAGGTACGGTCACACCATGGAACGATACAGAGGCATTATAATATCCTTTGTTTTATTCTCCATTGCTTTCCTTATGATACCTAGCATTCTATTTGCTTTCTTGGCCACAGCTGCGCACTGGGCAGAGGGTTTTAACATGTTATCCATGATGACGCCTAAATCTTTTTCCTGGGTGGTGGTTCCTAATATAGTTCTTTCCTAGATGCATAACTTTGCACTTGTCCACATTAAGTTTCATCTGCCATTTGAACATCCAGTCTTCCAATCTATCAAGGTCCTCTTGCAATTTTTCACAATCCCCTTGGGTTTTAACAACTCTGAATAATTTTGAGTTATCTGCAAATTTGGTTACCTCACTCGTTATTCCCATTTCCAGGTCATTTACGAATATGTTAAAAAGCAGCGGACCCAGCACAGATCACAGGGGTACTCCATTATTCACCTTTCTCCATTGGGAAAATTGGCCATTTAGTCCTACCGTCTGCTTTCTATCTTTTAACTAGTCCCTGATAGTAGACTTTTTAATTTTGCCAAGAGTCTCTCATGAGGGACCTTGTCAAAGGCTTTCTGAAAATCCAGATACACTATATCAACCAACTCACCTTTGTCTAACTGTTTATTCACACCTTCAAAATAAATTACAGATTAGTAAGACAAGACCTTGCTTGGCTAAAGACATGTTGGCTGTCTCCCATTAATCCATGACTATCTACATGTTCAGTAATTTTGTTCTTTATAATGGTTTCTACCATTTTTCCCGGTACTGACGTCAGGCTCACCAGTCTGTACTTTCCTAGATCACCCCTGGAACCCTTTTTAAAAATTGGCGTTACACTGGCCATCCTCCAATCTTCAAGTATTACACATGATTTTAATGATAGTTCACAGATTACTAATAGCAGATCTGCAATTTCATATTTCAGTTCTTTCAATATCCTTGGATATATACCATCTGGTCCAGGTGATTTGCTACTCTTCGGTTTATCAAATAGTTGTAATACATCTTCCCAGTGTATCGATATTTCTTTCAATTCTTCTGCGGCATCACCTTTAAATACCATTTCAACCATGGGTAACATCCCTACATCTTCCTCAGTAAAGATTGAAGCAAAGAATTCATTCAGTCTCTCTGCTATGGCCTTGTCTCCTCTTAGTCCCCCTTTTATCCCTCTATCATCTAATGGTCCAACTGACTCTCTCACAGGTTTTTTTGCTATGAGAAAGTCTTTATTATGTGTTTTTTGCTTCCACAGCAAGTTTCTTCTCAAATTCTCTCTTTGCCTGCATTATCAATGCCTTGCATCTAACTTGCCAGTGCTTATGTTGTTTCCAGTTTTCATCATTTGGCTCCTTTTTCCATTTCCTGAAAGATGCTTTTTTGGCAACAGCCTCTCTGACCTCACCTTTAAATCATGCTGTAGTTTTTTGGACTTTCTTCCACTTTTCTTAAAGCGTGGAATACAGCTGGTCTGGGCTTCCAAGATAGTATTTTTAAACCACACCCATGCTTGATGTAAATCTTTAGTTTTTGCAACTGCTCTTTTTAGTTTTTTTCTTAACTATTTTCCTCATTTTATCATAGTCTCCCTATTGAACGTTAAAAGGTAGTACTGAGGATTTCCTTGCTGTCCTTCTTCCATTTCTTAAATCAAAAGCCATCATGCTATGATCAGTATTGCGAAGTAGCCCCAACACCCTTATCTCTTGTACCAGATTTTGTGTTTCACTAAGGACTAGGTCAGTTCATGAACCAGCTGCTCCAAGAAGCAGTCATTTATTTCATCTAGAAACTTTATCTCTCTAGCATGTCCTGCTGTGACACTGACCCATTCAATACTAGGGTAATTTAAATTGCCCATTATTATTACTTGGCTGTAACTTTTGTTAGCTTCCCTGATTTCTTTGAGCATTTCATCATCCACTTGTTCATTCTGGCCAGACGGTCAATAGTATACCTCTACTGCCTTCACTTTCCCCTTCCCCTTTTTACATGGAATTTCAATCCATAGAGATTCTACAGTGTATTTTGTTTCCTGCAAAACTTTAATCCTTTTTACTCAATGCCCTCTCTAACAGAGTGCAACCAATACACCAATTTCATCTGCTGGAGGGCAGCTCAATCATGGCTTTTGGCTGGCTGTCGGTGCCCCCTCGATGATCAGGAAGTAGAGCCTTCCGCTGGGCCTGTGTCAAGGGGCAGTCTTGCAGACCCTCAGTGCTCTCGATGCCAAAGCCCTGATGGGTTCTGACATTAACGCACCAGAATTGGTGCTCAGTTCGATGACTGTGACGTCAATATTGAAGCCAAATCTGTCCTCCTCTCTGGATGGAGGCTAAACGATGACCAATGCTCCGGGGCACTACGGTTGTTTGGTTCTGAAGGGGCTCAAGACTCCTTGATATCAATGTTATACCCACGTCCGGAGCATCCCCAGAAACCTTAGAGGCTGTCATTATCAATGCTGAAGATGATGGACCAGACTTCTGCAATTCACAGTCCTACAGTTGTGATCAACATTATTGGTACCCTTGCAATTCAATCCCTTAATGTCTAATATCTCCTAAAAAAAAAAGTGGCCACTGAAATGGCTTTGGACTATATATTTTATTTAGCAATGCTTATATACCACTTTTCACAGGGTCAAAGTGGAGTACATTCAGGTACGGTATATATTCACCTTGTCCCCGAAGAGCTCACAATCTACGTTTGTACCTGAGGCAACAGAGGGTTAAGTGGCTTGCCCAAGGCCACAAGCAGCACCTGTGGGACTAGAAACTTCAGTCCCTCCTGCTCGAGGTTGCTGTCCTCCAGCAGGATTTGAAGCCCTGGCTTGAGGCAACTTGCCCCAACCACTAGGCCATTCCTCCTCACACATTTGCCACATAAAAGAATCAAATAAAACAAGACCAATTAAAAAAGGAAATAGTAAGAAATAGTATAAAAACTGGGACATTGCCAGGAGATGGGATTCCCACAGAACACGGTTATTATTGGTCTCTGCCTTACACCGCACTGTCTGATTCAGTAAACACTGTCTGAATGTATGACCCCCTGAAGAAGCTAGTGCGAAACGATACTGACGGCATCTGGATTAGCATTGGGGAAAATGAAAGAGCAATGATGATGAAATGAAGCAGGTAAGTTTGCTATTCAGATAATACAGTTTATGGTATGGTTTGCTAGCATGGATTTTGGCAGGACTGAAGAATAGTAGAATCGATACCATATGAAACAGTGTGCTCTATGGGGTAGAAGGACTTTATAATGAGAATGTTATGGATTAATTTGAATTGGAAGAGAATACATAAAATATTTACGTAAGGAGTTTTTTTTGATCATTGATGCAATTGAGCAATGGGTCAAGGGCTAAGATAATTCATGCTTATGACTGGTGCTCTGATGGTAGATCTTTTTTTCCTTATTAAAAATGTTCCATCTGATGTCTTTGTTGAGTAGAGTGAGATTTTTTTTTGTATGGATGATTACATCATTTTTTCACTCTGTGAATGATCAAGCTTCTAGGAGATGATTATTGGCACTCTTAAACAATTCAAATCAGTTTGAAAAGAAAAACCACATACCCACTGCAGTAAAATTAGATGCACCTGTGATCAATTTTCAGTACTCACGTGACTTGAATCAACCAGTGAATGATGGCTCTAATGTTTAAAATTGTCACATTCACCCCTGTTCCATTTTCACAATAGTGAAGACAAGACAAATGCCTGAGACCGTCAGAAAAGCCACTAAACCTCAAACTTCAAAGGAATACAAGGCCATCTCCAAAGATCTTGGGATTCCTCTGTCTACAGTTTGCAATGTTATTAAGATGTTTTCTGCTGATGGAACTGTCAAGAACCTCCCAGGATGTGGTAGGAAGAGGAAAATTAATCCAGGAAGTCTTTGAAGGTTAGTGTGAAGTGTTGGAAAAACATCATGTACAACATCCAAAGAGCTTAAGGCTGACCTGGAGCAATCTGGAGTGGTGGTTTCAACCTCTACCATATGCCGCATACTAAACAAAGAAGGACTTCATGGCGAAAGCCATGGAGGACCCTACTGCTCAAAGACAAGACATAAAAAGGCACGACTGATCTTTGCCCAAACCCACCTTGAGAAACCACAGTCCTTCTGGGAAAATGTTCTGTGGACAGATGAAATAAAAATGAACTTTTTGGCACTGCAGACCAGCGATACATTTACAGGCAAAGAAATGAAGCTTATAAGGAAAAAACACCCTTCTTACAGTTAAATATAAATGGAGGTTCCATAATGTTGTGGGGCTGCTTTGGTGCCTTAGGAACTGGAGGCTTGGAATGTATTAAAGGAATCATGAAGTCAGAGGGCTATCAAAGTTGTTTGGAGCAAAATGTGCTACCCAGTGTCAGAAACCTAGGTCTGGGTCAAAGGTTATGGGTCTTCCAGCAAGACAATGATCCAAAACATACATGCAAAAGTACAAAAGAATGGTTAAAAAATGAGTCCTGATCACAGTCCAATCGAGAACCTTTGGAAAGAGCTGAAATCTGCCACTGGTAAAAGGAATCCTGGAAACATTCATGAGCTGGAACAAATCACAGTTGAACAGTGGGAGAAACTACCAGCAGATGTATGAAACTTACAAATGGCTACAAGAAACCTTTGGAGGCTGTCATCACCCAAATATCAGTGAAGGGTGCCATTAATCCTGTCAAAGTCATATTTTGTTTTTTTCTCACAAAATTACTACATCTAAGTTGCACAAACATCTTTTTTTGTTGTATACCTTTGAATATATTATTAAAATATTATGATGACAAAGTTGAAATATTTCCATTTATTTCTCAAGATATTGTATACAACATACCTAAAATGCAAGGCTGCCAATAATGTTGACCACAACTGTACTGCTGATGAATGCCCCGGACACCAGAAGCACCACAACCAGCGGATATGGCATATGAGAACAGCTTCTAGTTGCTGACCTGCAGCAAACTCAAGCGGCTGAAAAACAAGGCCGGCCAGGGCATTGACATCCAACAACTGCGAAGAAGTTGGTTTTAAGGGCTCTGTACTATCCTGGTTCTCCTCTTTTTTTCTCCCATCGCTCTTTCAGTATTTGTTCTGGTGGATCCTCCTCTGCTGCTATCCCACTCTCAGTTGGTGTACCCCAAGGATCTGTCTTGGGTCCACTCCTTTTCTCTCTCTGTACCCAGTCCCTTGATGCACTCATCTCTTCCCATGGCTTTCCGTATCATCTTTATGCTGATGACTCACAGATCTACCTCACTACACCTGAAATTTCTCCGGCAATCCAGACCCGGATTTCTGCCTGCCTTTCTGACATTGCTGCTTGGATGTCTCACCGCCGCTTGAAATTGAACATAGCCAAAATTGAGATTCTTATTGTCCCCCCCTAAAACCTCCTCTCCTCTTCCTCCTTCCTCAGACTCTGTGGATAACTCTCTACTCCTCCCTGTTTCCTCAGCTCGCAACCTTGGGATTGTCTTGACTCCTCTCTCTTCTTCTCCATACACATCCACTTAATAGCTAAGACCTGCCGTTTTTTTCTCTATAACATCAACAAAATCCGCCCATTCCTTTCTGAACACTACTAAGACACTTATCCACTCCTTAATCACCTCCTGTCTTGACTATTGTAACCTACTCCTTGCTGGTCTCCCACTGAATCATCTCTCTCCCCTTCAGCGTAGTTACTCACCTGTAACAGGTGATCTCCGGGAACAGCAGGAATTTAGTCTTCACATATGGGTATCGTCGGTACCGATGGAGTCCATGCGGGAACGCTCCCCAGCATCCAATAGGAACGCTTTTGGGAGCATCCCACAGCGCCTGTGTGCTGCCTTCCTGCCTTTCCTACTGTCCCTCTTCAGTTGAGTTTATAGCTGAGACAAAGGAGAGAGGGAGAGAGAGAAAGAGAGAGATAGAGAGACAACTGCTAGGGGATGTGGGTGGGTTGTGAAGACTAAGCCCAAGTGGCTGCTCGACAGATGTCGTCGATAGATACAAAGTGAAGGTTAGCCATAAAGGCTGCCACGGCTCTCACATTGTGAGCTGTAACATGGCCTTCAAGAGGAAGACCCTGACTCTCATAGGCAAAGGATATGCATTGTGCAATCCAGTTAGACAGAGTTCTTTTGGAAACTGGAAGTCCCAAAAGACTAGAATCAAAAGCAACGAAGAGTTGAGAAGACTTTCTATGTTGCTGTGTTCTTTGTAGGTAAAAAGCTATTCTCTTTTACAGTCCAAGGTATGAAGGTTTCTTTCTGCATTGGAGGCATGAGGCCTCAGAAAGCATACAGGAAGGTAAACCGCTTGGTTTAAATGGAAAGGGGAAACCACCTTTGGCATAAAGTGTGGATGAGTCCTAAGAACGACCTTATCATGGTGAAATCTTGTATAAGGAGGATCAGCAACTAGAGCTTGCAATTCACTAATGCGGCGTGTGGAGGTGATTGCAATTAGGAAGATGACTTTCCAGGAAAGGAATTGCAGAGATGTAGTGGCTAAAGGCTCAAAGGGCGGTTTCATGAGCTGCCCGAGAACAAGATTCAAATCCCATGCCACCGGTGGTGGTCTAATGGGAGGTTTTGTTAATAGAAGACCTCTCATAAATCTTGTTATAAGTGGATGAGAGGAAATAGGTTGTCCATTTAGAGGCTTGTAGGAAGCTGCAATAGCACTAAGATGGATTCTTACTGAATTGGTCTTAAGACCAGCATTTGATAAATGAAGGAGGTACTCCAGTACCAATTCCAGAGGTATCGCCAGGGGGTTAAGTCCCTTTTGAGAACACCATATGGTAAACCGTTTCCACTTAAAGGCATATGATCGTCTTGTGGAAGGTTTTCTAGAAGCCTGTAGGATATCTTTTACCTGTTGAGAAAGGTTGAGATCCTGAAGGTCTAGACTTTCAGCAACTAGGCCCTGAGATGCAGGGACTGGGGATTCAGATGCCATAGTGTCCCGTTCTCTTGGGAGAGAAGATCTGGAGCACACCACAACTCCCGAGGTGCAACTTGAGAGAGATGTAGAAGCAGAGGATACCACGTTTGCCGTGACCAACGTGGAGCTATGAGAATCATACAACCTCTGTCTCTCTGAAGCTTGAATAGTGTTTTGGGGATTGGGGGAATGGGTGGGAAGGCATAGAGGAAGTCTTGACCCCAGTGAAGGAGGAAGGCGTCCCTTGCCTGACAATCTCAAGCCGGAATTCTGGAACAGAACCGGGAAAGTTTGGCATTCAGTGGACTTGCAAAGAGGTCTATGTCTGGGGTTCCCCAGATTTGAAATATTTGGGCAACCTGGTCTGAGTGGAGAGACCATTCGTGTGGCAGCAGTACTCGGCTGAGTTTGTCTGCCCAAAGGTTTTGAATGCCTGGAAGATATACCATGAGCAGGTGAATTTGATGCTCTCTGGCATGGGCCCATAGTCGTAAAGCTTCGTTGCATAACGACAGAGAGCCGGTTCCGCCCTGCTTGTTCACGTAGAACATGGCTACTTGATTGTCCATCTGGACTAGGACTGTCTTGTAGCTGAGCTGGGCTTGGAATACTCGAAGAGCAAGGAAGATTGCTCTGAGTTCCAGGAGGTTTATGTGAAGACAAGCCTCCTGTGGAGTCCAGGTACCCTGGGTAGAGAGATCGTGCAGGTGACGCATCCCACCTGTGACGCATCTGTTGTTAGAGTGGCCTGGAATAGGGGTTGCTGGAAAGGAGACCCCACCAGAAGGTTCTCCAGTGATTGCCACCATTGGAGGGACGAAACAAGACGTTGTGAGTTTGTTATTTTGTCCGACAGGCGACCTGTAGCCTGTGTCCACTGAGTGGATAGGGTCCACTGGGCTGCTCGCATGTGGAGGCGCGCATAGGGAACCACATGTACAGTGGATGCCATATGTCCCAGTAGTTGGAGCATTTCTCGAGCAGTCAGTTAAGTCTTCACTGCTGCTTGGGAAGCTAGCTGCACTATACGCAGACAGCGGGGCTGTGGAAGGAAAGCCCTTGACTGTCTGGTATCTAGACTAGCTCCTATGAATTCTAGGGACTGAGTAGGAGTAAGATGGGATTTTGGGAGGTTTATGACCAATCCCAAATATTGAAGGATTCGCATTGTGCGAGACAGAGCAGAGGCTGGCTTCTGGAGTCGTAGGGGCTCAAATGAGCCAGTTGCCTAAGTAAGGGAAGACGAATATCCCTAGAGTTCGCAGGAATGCAGTTACTACCACCATGCCTTTCGTGAATACTCTTGGTGCCAAAGCCAGACCAAAGGGAAGAACTTTGTATTGGAAGTGTTTTCCCTGGAAAAGGAACCACAGGAATTTCCTGTGATCTGGATGGATGAGAATATGAGCATATGCATCCCTTAGATCTAGAGAACAAAGCCAATCCTGACTTTGAAGGTATGGCAGAAGAGTTCCTAGAGAGATCATTTTGAATTTCTCTCGAAACAGATATGTGTTCAATTCTCTGAGGTCTAAAATGGGTCTGTGTCCTCCTGTATTCTTTGGGGTAAGAAAATAGGGGGAATAGAACCCTGTAGTAGAATGGGTACTTCTTCTATTGCTCCTTGAGTAAGGAGTGTTGTGACCTCCTGACCTAAGAGATTGTTGACAGGGGTCTGAGAAAGAGTAGTTACTCACCTGTAACAGGTGTTCTCCAGGAGCAGCAGGAATCAGTCCTCACTTATGGGTGACGTCGGCGCCAACGGAGCCCTCACGGAGCAATTTCCCCAGCTTTCGAAGAAAGCCTTTGGGAATTGCAGCGCGCATGCGCGGTCCCCTTCCCGCCCAAGGGTGCCATCTTGCTCAGTCTGATGACATAGCGAAAAGACAGCAAAAAAGTTAGCAAAAACAATGGATAAGAATGACTGCAACTCCGAGGGGAGGAGGGAGGGTTGTGAGGACTGATTCCTGCTGCTCCTGGAGAACACCTGTTACAGATGAGTAACTACTCTTTCTCCAGGACCAAGCAGGAAGTCAGTCCTCACTTATGGGACTCCCAAGCTTAAGGCTACCGGAGACCTCAAGCCGAAAAATGAGCTCCCTCTAGCTCAGCAGTACAGAAGGAAGGAATCTTCTCTGAATACGCTCCCGGCTGGTAGCCCAACACCAGGGCCGGAGGGTAGGAGTTGCCTAAACCTCAAAGAGATTGTGGAGGACTGCCTGTCCGAAAGCACTGTCCCTGCGGGACTCCCTCTCCAGGCAGTAATGAGCCGCAAAAGTCTGGCTTGAAGACCAAGTAGCGGCCCGGCAGATGTCTGCCAACGGAACAGAGCGGAGAAGAGCCACTGACGCATCCTTCGCCCTGACACGGTGAGCCGTGACTCGACTCTCTAAGGAGAGGCCGGCTGCCCCATTAGCCCAGGCGATACAGTCAGCTACCCAGATGGACAAAGTACGCTTGGAGACAGGCACCCCTAACCTATTGGGGTCAAAAGAAACGAAAAGCTGAACAGCCTTTCTATGCTCCCGCGTACGGTCAAGGTAGAAGGATAAGGCCCTCCTACAGTCCAGGGTATGTAGAACTGTTTCAGCCCGGCTGGTATGCGGCCTGGGAAAGAAGGTTGGAAGAACCACCTCTTGGTTGAGATGAAAAGGGGAAACCACTTTTGGAAGAAACTTAGAGTGAGTCCTTAAGACCACCCTATTCGGGTAGAACCTAGTGTAAGGAGGCTCAGACACTAGGGCTTGCAGTTCACTAACGCGCCTAGCGGAGGTAAGGGCTACCAAGAAGAGAGTCTTCCAAGAAAGGAAACGAAGAGGGCAGGTAGCCATAGGTTCAAAGGGCGGACAGGTAATCCGCTGTAAGACCACATTGAGATCCCAGTCAGGGGCTGGTGGGCGCAAAGGAGGCTTAAGCAGAAGGAGGCCTCTGAGAAAACACGCCACCAAGGGGTGTGCGGAAAGAGGTCTGCCGTCCACGGCGAGTGATGTGCAGAGAGAGCACTGAGGTGGACCCTGACAGAGTTGGACTTGAGGCCTAGATTGGAAAAGTGAAGCAAGTATTGCAGTACCACCGATACCAAGCAGGAGAAGGGGTTCACAGACTCCTGAGAACACCACACGGAGAAGCGACGCCATTTAAGTGCGTAAGACTTCCGGGTGGATGGCCGCCTAGACGCCAGGACGACATCTTCCACCTCCGGAGGTAGTAGGAGCGGAGCTAGGACTACCCTTTCAGCAGCCAGGCCATCAGGTGAAGGGCCCGGAGGTTGGGGTGCAGGAGAGTACCTTGATCCTGAGTCAGGAGATCGGGCTGAAACCCCAGAGGAAGAGGAGTGTCCACCGCCAGTTGTAGCAGGAGTGGGAACCAGGGCTGTCTCGGCCACCTGGGTGCTACCAGGATTACAGAGGTCCCCTCCCGGAGAACTTTGAAAAGCGTCCGGGACACGAGTGGCGTGGGAGGAAAGGTATACAGTAGGCCCGTGGACCACGGGATGAGGAAAGCATCCGCCGCTACTCTGAGAGAATGCGGGTGCCTGGAGCAGAACCTGGGAAGTTGCCGGTTCAGAGGACTGGCAAAAAGATCCATGGTGGGGAGGCCCCACCGGAGGAAGATCCGCTGAACCACCAATGGGTCTAATCTCCACTCGTGTGGCTGCAGAATCCTGCTCAGTTTGTCGGCCAGGTAATTTTCCTGTCCTGGCAGGTAAACAGCTTTGAGGAGGATGCCATGGTCGACTGCCCAAGAGCACAGTCTCCAAGCTTCTTGACATAGAAGGAGGGAGCCCGTGCCCCCCTGTTTGTTCACATAGAACATGGCAACCTGATTGTCCGTCTGGACCAGTACAGACTGATGAGAAGTGAGGTGAGAGAAGGTCCGTAGAGCTAGGCGGATCGCCCTGAGCTCCAGGAAGTTTATCTGCTGAGCAGCCTCCCAAGGGGTCCAAAGGCCTTGAGTACATGTCCCCTGGCAATGTGCTCCCCATCCCAGGAGAGAGGCATCTGACGTCAGCACTTGGGAAGGCGGAGGAGACTGAAAGGTCATGCCGAGTATCAGATTGGGTAGATGAAGCCACCATTGCAGAGAGGAGACCAGGCTGTCGGAGATCTGTACTAAGTCCGCAAGGCTCCCTGTGGCTTGATGCCATTGAGTGCGAAGGCTCCACTGAGCAGGCCTCATATGTAGACGGGCATTCGGAGTTACATGGACCGTGGAAGCCATATGGCCGAGCAGCTGCAGGAATTGCCTGGCAGAGACCAGGGAAGTGCTCTGAGCCGGTTGGCCCGTTCCAGAGGCAAGAAGGCACGAGCCTGCAGAGGGTCCAACCGTGCTCCTATGAATTCGAGATCCTGAGAGGGGAGCAAAGTGGACTTCGCGAAGTTTATGACAAACCCCAAGTGCTGAAGCAGAGCCACTGTGCGATGAGTGGCTTGATTGGCCTCCTGGGAAGACTGGCCCCTTATGAGCCAGTCGTCCAGGTACGGAAACACAAAGAGACCCTGAAGCCTCAGGTAGGCCGCCACCACCGCCAGGCACTTGGTGAACACCTGGGACCGGAGGACAGGCCAAAGGGCAGTACCCTGTACTGATAATGATTTCCTGCCACAACAAATCGTAGATATTGTCTGTGGTCCGGATGGATAAGGATGTGAGTATAAGCATCCTTTAGATCCAAGGAGCATAGCCAATCTCGCCGCTGGAGGTAGGGCAGCAGGATTCCAAGGGAAAAGCATCTTGAACTTTTCTCTTTGCAGGAACTTGTTGAGGTTGCGCAAGTCTAGGATGGGTCTGAGGCCCCCTGTTCTTTTTGGTATCAGAAAGTACCTGGAATAAAAGCCGTGACCTCTCAGGTGGTGGGGCACCGGTTCCACAGCCTGTTCCTGAAGACTCGCCAACTCCTGAAGGAGTAAGTCCCTGTGCAGAGGGGGTCTTGGAAGTTCCCCTGGAAAGTAGGAGGGAGGTACTTGGTGAAAATGCAAAAGGTAGCCCTTTTGAACTACCTGAAGCACCCAGGTATCTGATGTTATGGCTGACCACCTGTGAGCAAAGTGGGCCAGCCGGCCTCCCGTGCTGAGAGAATCCAGCGGGGGGGAAGAGGCTATGCTTACGGAGTCAAAAACCCCCACCCTGCTGAGCAGGGGCCGGTGTAGTGGGCTTGGGGGCCTTCTGCCTATGGGATCCATTACCCTGTCCCTTAGCCTGCTGACCCTGATGGGGAGCTGCTGAGGCTTGATATTGTGGGTGGTGTTGTTTATAGGCAGACACCTTCCTCGGGTAAAAGGGCTTTCCCCAGCCCTTCCTCTTCTGTGAAGGGGCAGAGGTCTTCCTGGACAAGCGAGTCCTGGTTAGAGTCTCCGTCTCGAGTTGTGCCGCCTTTTCAGCCATGGGCTTGCCAAAGAGGTTTTCACCTCTGCAGGGGACATCGACCAACTTGTCCTGCACCCATGGCTCGAGGTCGGATGACTGAAGCCAAGCCTGTCGGCGGGCACCGATGCCGGCCTCGGCTACTCGAGCTGATGCTTCGAAGCCATCGTAGGCTGCTCGAGAAATAAATTTCGAGCACTCTCGAATACCAGTGGACAAGGCCTGGAATCTCTGCAAAGGTTCCTCGGAGAGACCAGCAGAGAACCCGGCAATTTCCTTTGCCAGGTCTCAGAGATACATGCCCATGTAGAGCTGCTATGTCTGGACTCGACAAGCAAGCATAGAGCCCTGGAAGCACTTCCTACCGAGGGCATCCAGGTTCCGGGCCTCCTTGCCGGGAGGCACCGAGGAGTGCATCTTTTGACTCTTGAGTCGATGCATGGCCGATTCCACCACCATGGAATGGTGCGGTAGTTGTGCCTTCTGGAACCCGTGGCTCTTGCGGACTCGATACATGGAATCGACCCGCTTGCTTAACACCAGCGTCGATGCCGGGCTCTCCCACATGCGGAAGAGAAGTCTTTCCAGCATCGGAGGAACCGGTACAGTAAAGGCCTCCTTCGGGGGAGAGTCATACTGAAGAGCCTCGAGCTCTTCGGCTCGAGGCTCCTCCTCGGGATCCGCGGGGAAGGCCAAAGCCTTGGCCATATCCCTCACGAAGTCCGAGAACCGGGTATCCTCCGGGGGGGACCGTCTCCGAGGTTCAGAATCGGGCGAGTCGGAGGGGACGCACCGAGTCTGAAAAGAACCGGGTGACTCGTCCTCCTCCGTGTCCCAGCCCGACTCCTCCGTGGAGGAATCGAGTGGCTCCGTGCGGGGCGGCCGCCGAGGACCTCCGCCCCAACGCCGAGGCCGGCATCGATGACCTCGGTCCCGAACGGGAGGCCGATGGAGACCGTGGCCGAGGATCGACTCGAGCCCGCATGGACTCGAGGATCGGCTCGGCCTCCGGGGTTGACTTGGACGTCGACGTACCGGTGGTCGGGGCAGATGCACTGGCGAGGCCAGCGATCAATGCCCGCTGCTGGTCCATGAAGGCAGCGAAACTGCTCTCCAAGGCCGTCAACCTGAGTCCAAGCTCAGGAGACCCAGCAGCCCCCGACGGCGTCGGGCCCGACGTCGGCTCCTTCGGAGGCGAGTCCACAAGGACTACAGTACTCACGTTTGCAGGAGACTCCACTTTGAGACGAGGATGCTTCGAAGGCCTCTCCGACTCCGAGGCGGCTATCGGGGCTATGCGACCTGGCTCTCGAGGGACCAGGAGCGTCCTCCGACGACGCCCTCGTGGGTTTCTTCTTCCGACGATGTTCCGGGTGGGAGACCCCCGCTCAGAGGATCTCAGACGACGCTCGGGGCCGGAGTCACGAGACGTCGAAGCCTCTGACAAGGTCCGGGCCCGGCCGGACGCGGAGTCAGAGAAGATTCGCTCCTTTTGAGACTGCCGACTCCTCAACGCCTTCGAGGACATTTTGGTGCATGGACCACAAATCATCGGGTCATGATTGGGTCCGAGGCAGCGGAGGCAGCAGTCGTGTGTGTCGGTAAGAGACATAAGCCTCGTACACCGATCACACTTTTTAAACCCGCTGCAGCCATCGGGGGAAAAAGGGCCCCTGCGAGGTCAAAAGACCGGGCTGCCAGAGAAAAAGAAAAAAGTGGCGGGAATGCCAGTCACGAAGGACAAATACCGAAAAATAGTGAACGGACTCAACACCGGAGTATCGAGGCCGGGCGGGAAAAGGACATGGCGTCGAACCGAGAAAAAACAGAACGAAAAAATCAACTTTTTCAGCGGCGATCACAAACTACGTCTGTAGGGCTCCGCGGAAAAAAGAAGACTGAGCAAGATGGCACCCTTGGGCGGGAAGGGGACCGCGCATGCGTGCTGCAATTCCCAAAGGCTTTCTTCGAAAGCTGGGGAAATTGCTCCGCGAGGGCTCCGTCGGCGCCGACATCACCCATAAGTGAGGACTGACTTCCTGATTGGTCCTGGGGAATTGAACTGTCTTATAATTGTAGGAGGGGGCAGGCTGTGAAAATGAAGCTTGTACGCCTCTCGTACAATGGACAGAGTCCAATTTTCTGCTGTTATTTGGTGCCATCTGTTGGAAAAATGACACAACCTGCCAGGGATGGCTAAGGGACCATTCAGGGGCAGGAAGGCTAAGTTCTCTAGGTAGGAGTAAAGTCCCTGAGGAGGCTGAACCTGTAGAGCTGGCTGAGCTCTCGGCCCTTTTGGCTTCTTTTGTCGTCTAGTTTGTTGCTGTTGTCCCTTTTGGGCAGCCTGAACTGGACTGTGCCCCTGCTGGGCATAAGAAAGATAAAACTTCCCTTTTTTGCTGTAAAAAGGGTTTTTTACAGGATTTCTTTTGGCTGAGTTGGCTGTAGATTTTGACAATCTATCCAGGGTGATATTGTCAGCATCTATTTCATTAGCCTTTTCCTTCCAATTCCTGCCAAAGAGATTTTCTCCTGTGCAAGGGATATTTCCTAATTTATCTTGTACCCAAAGTTCCAAGTCGGATGCCTGAAGCCAGGCAATCTGACGTGCACCAATGGCAATAGCAGAGGTTCTGCTGATGCATTCAAAGCAGTTAAAGGATGCACGGTTTACAAACTTGGAAACATCCTGAGCATGTCTGACAAGAGTAAGAAAGTCTTGTCGTTTCTCATCAGGAAGAAGGGGGCTCATAAGCTCCAAGTCTCCTGTGACCTCTTTGAGGAACATTCCCATATATAGGATATAGGAGCTGATCCTGGCTGAAAGCATGGAAGCTTGGAAGCAAAGCCCAAAGGCATTGAGAGTCCTGCATTCACAGCCTGGAGGATTGGAAGCATGCCTCTTTGCACTCTTTATCCTACACATAGCCGATTACACTACCATTGAATGGTGTGGTAACTGAGTTTTTTGGAAGCCAGGACAAGGTGGAACTCGATACATTGTATCGAGCCTCCGAGAGTGAGGAGATGTGGTTAAAGGTGTTTCCCACATCCTCAGCATAAGATCATGTAGGATCTGATGAATAGGCAGAGTAGCTGCTTCCTTGGGAGCCTTAGGGTACTGAAGGATTTCTAATTCTTGTGCCCTAGGTTCCTTTTCAGGAGTTACCGTGATTGCAAGGCCTCGAACCACATCACGAATAAAATCCTAAAAAGACATGTCCTCTGGAGGAGACATCCTGCGTTGAGGAGAAGAAGATGGTTCCTCCAGAAGAAGTACTCTGGTATCGGCAGAGTCATCAGAATCATCGGAATCGGAAGATTCGAAATATCTCCGATCCCGATGTTCATGCAGAGCACGGTACCGGTATCGATCGAAGCCGGTATCGAGGTGTCCCGGTACCAATCTGTCGAAGCCGGAGATAGACTCAAGACTCGGCATGGGGGGTATACCCACCGAGGCCGGTTGCCGTCGGTACCGGTACCGGTGTCGGTACTGGTGCCTGTTGAACTGTCTGTAGCGGTCTCAATGGTACCGAAGCCGTGAGAAGAGCTGCCAGACTGCATTCGATAGCGAGAAACCTATGATCTATCGACGCTGCCGTTGCTTAGGTGTGGGTACCGGTAGAATCGGCCAGAACCCCAGAGCATGGCACCAGTAGTTCTGCCGAGGTGGAGGCCTCGAGAACATCCTGGAGCCCTGTTAGTGCTTGGAAGCCGAAGCCTCCCACCAGTGAAGTTTCCTCAAGGGCAACGCCAATGGCCTCTCAATGCCTAGAAGGAGATCTACCCTTTGAGGACCGGCTAGACTTATGTTTAGTTACTTGAGATCCGTGGGAGGAAGATGAGGCTCTGGAAGACATTGATGCAATGGACATCGCATCTGAGGCAAAAAGGGTACCGAGTTTTGCAGCTCTATTCTGCAGGCCCCTTTTAGTCATCTTCCTACAGGAGAGGCACTCCGATGGAAAATGGTCAGGGCCTAAACATTTAAGACACCAGTCATGGGTGTCGGTGATAGATATGGTACCGCCACACTTAGAGCATTTTTTTTTTAGACCAGTAGCTGGTTTTTCCATTTTTAAGGAAAATGGGCCTAGTGCCCAAAATGGCGCCTAGCACCGAGGAAAAAATGTTTTTGAAGAAAAATACCTCAGAAACTATATATTTTTTAGAGAAAAGAAGAAAGAAGAACCGGCGGGTACCGGTAGGCGTCGAACGAAGGCAGACGCGACCACAAAAAATAAAGGAATTTTCTGCGGTGACAGGTTATGCGACCTGTCGGCTCCGCGGAAAAACGAAAAGAACTGAAGAGGGGACAGTGGGAAAGGCGGGAAGGCAGCACGAAGGCGCTGTGGGATGCTCCAAAAAGCGTTCCTATTGGACACTGGGGAGCGTTCCCGCGCAGGCTCCGTCGGTACCGACGATATCCATATGTGAAGACTACATTCCTGCTTGTTCCTGGAGATATGTTCAACATTCTGCTGCATGGCTAATCTTCTGCCAGCCTCATCATGCTCATATTACCCCTCTTCTCAAGTCTCCTCATTGGCTTCCTATCCATTTCCACATCCAATTCAAAACCTCTCCTGCTGATCTGTAAGTGCATTCACTCTGCAGCTCCTCACTACTATTCCTCTCCTATTTCTCCCTACACCCCTACTCAGGAACTCCGCTCTTGTGGCAAATTGCTTCTATCTATGCCCTTCTCGTCTACTGATAACACCAGACTTCGCTCCTTTCACCTTGCTGCTCCTTATGCCTGGAACAAACTACCTGAGTCTGTAGGTCAGGCGCATTCTCTGGCCCTTTTCAAATCCAGGCTAAAAACTCACTTCTTCGCTGCCGCTTTTGGATCTTGACTCAACTGATCTCCTTTGTGTTTCCTTACCATTCCTACTAGATGTATCCCATGTCTACACCTACTGTGTTGTCTGTCTTGGACTAGATTGTAAGCTCTGATGAGCAGGGACTGTCTCTTACATGTCTGTGCAGTGCTGCATACGTCTTGTAGTGCTATACAAAATGCTCAGTAGTAGAAGAAGAGAAAATAAACCAAAACGAGATAAAAGGAAATGAAAATATGTTGGTGTTGGCGATATTAAGGAATTCAGAAGTGTAGTAACCCCTGCAGGGGAAAAAAAAAATGTTTAAAGTGGAGGATGACCATAACGCATCCGTTGGGCTCTGCAGAAAAACAAAGGCTGGATCAAGATGGCACCACAGTGGCAGGTGGGAAGGAGGTGTGCAGGCATGGTGGAGCCTCCCAAAAGTTTCAATAGAAATTGGGGAGCGTTTCCACGTGTGCTCCATCGGAGGATGTCACCCTATATGCGAGGATTCATTCCTGCTTGTCCATGGAGAAAGTAGGGGCTATACTTTGGTCTGGAGTACGAGTTCCAGTCAGTCAAATTCTTCTCCTGCTGTCCTGGAATGACAGGAGAGGAGGAGTAGATTAAGAGGCAGACTAGCTCTTCTTGCTCTATCTACTCAATCTATCCTGATCTCTCCTGGTCTCTGTTCTGCTTGGGGCTGGAGCAGGAAGCAGATGGCTATTTTTCAAGGATACTGTCCAATTCAGATGCGGCAAGTGCCTTATGAACCCCTGCCTAGCCACATCTTTGGCTGTCCCCACCAAGGCACACCAAGAACTTTCCCAAGGCACACTGGTTGAGAAGCATTGAACTAAAGCACCAAAGAATTTCAAAGGACTAAACTCAACGGAGCAATTTCTTTCAAGTAACTACCTTTGAAATTAATTATTTAGAATTATACATTTTTTTGTTTCCTAATTCAGAAAAAAGGTCCTAACTACATCTAAACTAATCCAGGAAGAACCTAAGACTTCTGAATATGATCAATCTCATTGTAAAGTTCTAATGTCAAAAGAAGTCTACAAAGGCCTTTAGCTCAAATTCTAAGTCTGTTTGAGACAAGAGTCAGAGATAAAGACTACTCAAACTACCTTCAGGCAAAAATAATCCAAACAACTTTAACAATTCCCCCACACCCCTCGTCCCTGCAGACCTCACCCTTCAACCAGCGGCGCTGTCTCAATTCCAAGAGGTCTCCACCAAACAAATTGAGGAAATCATCTCATCTATCAACCTCACTACAGCACCTAATGACCCCTGTCCCTCCAGCTGGATAAAAGAGCTGCGAACCACCCTCAGCCCAACCATCAGTAGAATCCTCAACCAATCCTTCATAAAAAGGCTACTTCCCGCAAAGCTTAAAGTTCACATCAATCCGCCCACTATTAAAAAACTGCAAACTCGACCCATCTAAAGTCGAGTCGTTCAGAAACAACTCAAGCATCACTCTACTTGCAAAAATTACAGAAAAGGTAGTTAAATTACAAATCCAACAGCAACATGACACTGTAGCACCACTGGACAATTCACAACATTGATTCAGAGAATCACACGGTATAGAGAACATCCTTAATAAATTATTCAACAACCTGGTCATGGGAATCGATGATATACACCAAGGATTCATCCTTATTTTTATGGACATTGCGGCCGCGTTTGATTCTGTGAACCACGAGACACTCTTAATCCGCCTCAAAGAAAAAGGTATACAAGGAACAGCCTTAGCATGGTGCAGGTCATATTTGAGCGACAGGTCACAACAAGTCAGAGTAGGATCCACTACATCCGATCCATTCACACTCAAACAAGGAGTCCCCCAAGGCTCATCCCTTTCATCTCTCATGTTTACGATTTATATGCAACCCATCTGCGACCTGATCCGTTCTTTCAATATTCAGTGCTTAGCATATGCAGACGACATCCTGATGTACTCATCCTTCAAGCTTGACCGACCAGATTTCTCAGCAATAATAAAATGCTTCAATGCTGTCTCCGAATGGCTCCTATCCCAAAACCTGCGCATTAATCACAGCAAGACTGATGTCCTTTTTATCACTCGCAATCAGAACTTCATACCACCGACATCCCTGCGAGTCAACAACTACGACCTCACAGTCCCTACCATCGATACTTGGGCATCATCCTCGACCAGAAGCTGGACATGTCACCGCATATCAAAAATACTGCCAAATATATTTACCACAACGATACGTTCACTACGACACCTACGACCACTACTTGATCCGTCTGATTTCCGCCACCATATTCCAAGCACTGGTAACCCCCCACCTTGACTTCGCTAACATCATCCTCCTTGGGCTCCCACAAGCAAACATTGAACCCCTGAGGTTAGCCATGAACTCCGCTGCCAAGAATACTTTCGGAATATCTAGATCGGAGCACATAACTCCAGTGCTGATGAACCTACACTGGCTGCCTTTACAAGCTAGAATTGTCTACAAAGCCCTCGTACTAACTTCAAGGCCTCAAGAAAATCAGCCCACCACCCCGCTTACCAAGCTTATCCAACATACACCACAAACAGATACAGACGCTCGTCATGCTTGAACAAATTAGAAGTGCCTAAGGGCAATCACAAAATGTTCAAAGACAACATCCAATAGAGCCTTTTCACTATTTGTACCAGGAGCATGGAACTCCTCCCCCCAGAAATTCGTTCCATTACCAATATAATCTCGTTCAAAAAGGCTATCAAACACCATCTTTTCACTAAAACACTATTCTGATCTTATCCCCCCTAGCCAACCCCAGACATAATACACGTACTCTCCAAGATTCACAATTAACGCAACCCCAACTACATAATACACGTACTCTCCAAGATTCACAATTAACGCAACCCCAACTACAAAAACCGTTAGCCTGAGTACCCCTCCTGTTACATATCCACTCTTTACTTTACAATTACAACCATTAACCATGCCTCATTTGATCTTTAATCCTCCACTTCTATAACACTGTACATAGTTTTTCCCTGTTTTTCCAAGTTTGTATCCCATGTGTTATTGTAAACCCAATGTAACTGCTACATTGTTTTATGTTCTGTTCCACTGTAAACCGCAGTGATTGTAATAGCGCGGTATATAAGAGATGCTATTAAATAAATAATTAAATAATTATTTTGCTTATGCAGTGGCACCTCTAGACAGATGTATTTCGGGGAAAAGGAGGGCGGCAAGGGGGCAAATCAGGTACGGGGGAAAAAAGCCAAACCGTGACATTTCCACACCACCACATTATATCCGCACATATCTCACTTTCTTAACACAACCACATCGTGTTTCCTAATCCAATGGAGCAAGAATGTTTCCCCTAACCATATACCATAACAAATACATATATTGAAATTGTGATTGCTACCTCATGAACAGCAGCATACACTCTCCTTCCGTGGCCAGACAAAATAAACAAAATCCTCTCGGCGGTACAAAGCTACTCCAAGCCTATATCTAGACAAACCTATTACCATACCCTAAACAGCACCTAACCTACCATATTACCAACTACCACACCCCTATCTCTGAAAAGGCAACACTATATAAATTACACCGCAGTCTCTAGGGCTACCCAGTATACATTAAGGGACAAATACAGAAATGAAAATGGATGTGGACCCAGATACAATACACACTCCGCCAAATACCTTTACCACTTGTCACACACGTACCGCACGGACAGGACAGCCCCTCAGTCCCTAAATATAGTAGATAAGCACAAGACAAAAACTTTAGAACACGCAAAACAGCCAGGCAATAAAACTGAAATGCGAAAGTGCCCTAAGCCAAACAAGACAGATGTCTACATGACTAAATGCACAGAGAATAACAGAAAAAGAAATGCATTTCCTCCTGAACTTTGGTGGAAATGAAAATATGAAAATAGGCACGATTTCTCAAGGCTAACCAAATCTATACTCCCTACAAATTTACGAAATACGTGTTTTGTCTATTTTGGTGTGCTCTAGGGTACATTTTCATTGCTAAGTAGGTATGGTTCCTGTTCTCTTTCGGTATACCTTCCTTCCGTTTGGCAGTGCTGCTCTTAAGTTTTTTCTAGGGTCTCCTTTCTATTTCATTTACCAGTGCCTTTCTTTGCCTTCCTTATAGCTATGATAGGGGCATTTCCCTTTAATGTCCTGGATACATTTCTCGCTGCTCTGATCTCTTCGCAGTTTGCAATAAACCTACATGTTAACTATATTTTTTTTCCTTTCTATCACGATATATGTCACTTCAGTGTCCATCGTCTATTTTGTCTCTCACCTGCCCCTCTATTCCGCTGTTTATCTATCACGACTCACCCGTTCCCCAATTTCCACCGTATAATCACCTTCAATTCACTGACACTTTTATCGCATCTTTCTCTGACTCTCATTTCCCTCACCAAATGCAGCGATCTCTTTCCTACATGTCAACTTAACACCCTTCCTATGCAGTCAGCTCCTTTTATCTTTCACCCTTACTGCCTATCCAGCTTTCCAACCGTCTCCATCTTTCAGTCTCCCGTCAGTTCAATTTCCACATTCTGCACCCTATTGTCCTCCTTATTTACACTGCCCTAATTAATTTTCTAGCCCCTCAATATTTTCACACCATATCCGCACATCTCCCTATTCTACACTTCCTTTCCTCATCACACCCTCCATATGTCGTATCGAGATTACGCAACTATCATCTTTGACCCCTACACACCCAGTGACGGCCTGTCACTAGGCAAGTAAGCTAGGGTCGAATGCCTAGTAGGGCAAGACCCTCTGTGGGCGGCAAGCCGCACCCACACAACAAGCCCATGTGCTTTCGGCACACATGGCCTGCCGGCTCCGATTTGTCTCCCCATCCGACAGGAAGTTGTGTTGGTGAGAGGAACGTCAGGAAACAGCAGAAAAGCCATGTGTGCCGAGAGAAACAGGTGTGCCGAAAGGCACATGCCCTGCCACGCGGCCGCTGCTGACACTGTAGACAGGCTGAGCCCTTCCCTTTCCCCCGACCTACCAATGGAAGTGGTGGCAGGGGGAGGGTGATAGCACGACTCGTCTCGAAAGGGGGGGAGCGGCATGCGGCCGGTGTGAGCTGTCGGACATCCACGATGATACCACTGTGCCAGGCCTGACGCCTTTAACCTTTCCACATTGTGACAAGACCCTATCGCAATGGAATTGAGTCGAGAGGGGGATCGTGGCCGCACAGCTCGGCGCGAAAGGGGAAAGTCGGCATGGCCGGGGGCTTTGCCTGGCTGGGGTGGCACACAAAAATCAACTCGGGGACGGCACTATTCACACCTCTCCATTCCCACTATCTACATCTCCATTGCCACTATTTCAATATCCCCTCTCTTCCTCAAATTCTTTGTCAATCATCAGGCCCCCTTTCCTTCCTTCTTCATATTTTTCCTTGCCCTTAACCTTCCATCGCAGACAATCTCCTCCCCTCTCACTACCTCCTTTCCTCTCTGAGATGGATTATCACTACTTCAATATTTCCCTCCAGTCTTTACCTTTTTTACCTCAATTCCTTACTGGGAATATTATGACCTGCTCATCCATCCCCCTTCAAAAAGATATCCCCCACCTCTGCTCTCCCAGGTGGGCTATTCAGTTCTTTCCTAAACTTGGCTACTCCCAGCGTTGCTTCCCCTTAGACACCCAGTCGCTGGCATTGGTTGCTCTGCTAGACCTATGTTCTAGAACCATGGATTGCAGACCAAGAGTTAATCCAGATCACCACCCTGCACGTTGATCTGACGGAGGGATACGTAGCATCTCATCCTCTTTCTGTACCTCGCAATTCATCGTCCTAACAAATACATCTCCTCCGCACTCTCCAGGCTCACTAGGCAGCGGGAAAAAGTCATCAAATGGGAGTCTTCCATCTACTGCTATTAGAGGGCCTTAGGATTTTTGCACTAAAGAGTTCTGAAATTGCGTAGCTTGGAATTTGCACAATTAGCCGTGTCGGCAGCAGGAAGGTGATGTCCCATTTGACCCCTTCTCCACTTCTTAAGTTACCTAGCGACCACTCCAGCACACCCACACTGAGAAGGTATTTGGATCCGCCGGGCAGTACTACGTTGCACGGAACTGCGAGACTAGAAAGACGGACGAGAATTATACCATCAGATCAGGAGTAATGGATTTGTGTTACCCAGGCCCACTTTCGGGATGTCCCATTCCTGCCTTCCAGTGTAGCAAGCCACCTAGTGTGCTTATGCCAAAGCTCCAAAGCGACCAAAGCCCAACCCCCACCACGTATTTGCACAACTCCTGGACATGGGACTGGCGAAGACTTGTAGACAATGTAAGCCAAAATCATGGCTTTGTAGAAGTCAGTGGTCGGCAGTCGAAAAAGGCCTAGCCGATCCCTTCATATCTATCGACCAGCAGGCCTAGTGGCACACAGGGGTCAGGGCAGTGATCTTGTCCTTTAGTTATCGTTCAGTCAAACTCTATATTATTATATTATATATTCACGAGTATTGTGGGCCAAAGCTTATTATAAGTTACAGGGGATCCAGACCTTTATAGATAGATCTATGTTTAGTCAACTAAATTGCTAGATCTTTTGGCTGAGATTGATGAACCCTTCGTATGATTCGCAAGAACGCTTCTCAGTGGGGATACGACATCCAGACGTGATCAGAAAGACAGAAACTAAGGCAGGACTCTGCCAAATCTTTGCTACTAAGACCAGGGTTAAAAAGTTTACCAGTTTTTACATTGAGCTAAGTTGCCTAAGTTCTCTGATTAAAGAGTGTAATGTCTGAAACACATATGAGTCCTCACAAGTGTCCGAACAAGCCCTTTTCATGACGACACACCTCAAACGCGTTTCGACCAAACTTGCCTTCTGCAGGGGGAACTGCGCTACGGTTTCCAACAGCAATAAAGATCAGTAAAACATCACCATTTCTAAACCTGATCAACACCCAAAATTAGAAATATGATAACTCCAAAGTAAAACTTATGATCACCGGATACTCTAAATGTAAAAAGGCTCAAAGTTTATCCCACACATCCACCGATTTCACCCTGAATTACTAACCAAATTCAAAAGTGTTCCTTGGATCATGACTCAAATGATCTGTCCACAACCAGGATTTATCAAGCCCAGAACGTGTGCGAACTGATGGTAGTCCTGCATAACCACTAAAGCCTGTTGTCCAAGCGGCTCACGGCAAGACCATACACCCAAAATAATGTACGCAGGATAGAGCCACACACAATGTATATCTATATCTGGAAGAGACACAAGCCTCTACTAGAAGGCGAGAAGAGGGACTCTAGGGCAGGAGTGAACAAAAACGACCCTACATAGAGAGAATTCTACCTCCCTGTGTACAGGCTCCTTCTGAGATCAAGCGGTGCCGTCTTGAGCTTCACGTCTATTCCTCGTTTATCTTGTCTTGAAGCACGCTGGCTTCCACATCGAACAAGGTTCCGCACAGTTTGCTCCTCGGAATACATCAGCGGTTTGATTTAGTAAAGCGCTGTCCTAAATGAAGAACCTGGCTTGCGAGCCTTTATAGCTGTAATCGTCCCTTTTCAAGAGAGCTTAGTTACTCACCTGTCGCAACAGGTGATCTCTCGGAAACCAGAAGGAATTGTAGTCAGCGACTAGACCTATGGGTATCGGCCGGTACTGACGGAACCCGCCCCAAGGAACGCTTCCCCAGCGATGCCAATAGCGAAACGCGCTTGTGGGAACATCCCACAGGTCACTGTGTGCGGCGTCTTCCCACCTTTCCAACTGTCTCTCTACAGTTGCGTCGTATCGCTGAGACAAAAGGAGAAATGAGAGGGGAGAGCATTCGCACGACGATAAGATGAGATAGAACATCCCGGGGAGGTGGGTGGGTTGATTGAAGACTCAATTCCTGCTGTTCCCGGATGATCACACTCTTTTACAGCGTTGACGAAACGTGAACTATGTCTCTCTTCAGGAAAACAACGGCTGTGCAATGTGACGTCTTCACATTTTGTTATTATGGGGACTCCAGTAGCTGCAGCTAGTTGGCCAAGAGGAAGAGGGGCCCAGGACGCTGTCAGCCCTTGTGAAAGGACCCCACTTCCCCCCGATGGATCTCTGGAATCCTACCATGGGTACAGCATTGTGCTTGGTAGACGTTGATTAACGCTTTGGTGAAAAAGGTGTTGGCAAGAACCGCTTCGCCGCCTACACACAACGCCTCTGGCCACGGCCCGGCGGCAGTGCTTGTCTAATCGCCGTAGAGTGGCGGCACTGTGAAGGTGGAACTGAAGCTTACATAGTAGCTGCGTCGAAAGATGTCGTCAAGGATAGGACAGTTGGCAGTGAACGATGAGCCATTGATGGCTGCCATTTGGCTCTCACATTCGGGATGCGTACGGGTGACCCACATGTGCCTTCAAGAGGATCTAGGTTCCCTCTACTCTCGTAGGCAAAGGATATGTCACTGTGGAGATCCAGGTGGACAGATGTTCTTTTGCGAAAATGGAAGTCCCACATGCAATAGGAGCAAAAGCAAACAAGATTTGAGAAGATGTTCTATGTTGCTGTGTACTTTGCAAGTAAAAGGCCAAAGCTCTTTTGCAGTCAGATGTACGAAGAGGTCCGTTCTGCAACTGGAGGCATGAGGCCTCGGACCGAATACAGGAAGAAAAACCGATTGGTGTAAATGGTTAAAGGCGAGAACCCAACTTTGGCATAAAGTGTGTGAAATTGAGTCCTAAGAACTACCTTATCATGGTGGAACCTTGTATAAGGAAGGATCAGCCACTAATGCCTGCAATTCACTGATGCGCGTCGTGCTGATGTAAAGCAATGAGGAAGATGACTTGCCAGGAACGGACATTTCAAAGATGTAGTGGCATAATGGTTCAAAGGGCAGTTTCATGAGCTGCCCCTGAGCACCAGATTTAAGTCCCAGTGGCACCGGTGGTGATTAATGGGAGGCTTTGTTAAAAGAAGGCCTCTCATAAATCTTGCTATGAGAGGAAAAAGATAGAGACTTAGAGGGCTCTTAAGACGCTGCAATAGCCACTACGATGGACTCTTACTGACTTTGTCTTGAGACCCGCAATTTGACAACTGAAGGAGATACTCCAGATTGATTCCAGAGGTATGCGCAAGACGGTACAGACCCCTTCTGCAAGCACCATATGGTAAACCTTTTCCACTTAAAGGCATTATGAGCGGGTCTTGTGGAGAGGGGCTTGACCTAGAAGCATGAAGGATAATCCTTGACCTGTTGGGAAAGGTTAAGATCCTGAAGCTCTAGGCTTTCAGCAACCAGGCCCTGAGATGCCGCGGCCTGCGGGATCGTGGATGTCAAGCAGCCCGTCCTCTTGGGAGAGAAGATCTGCGAGCGGATCCCAACTCCAGCGGCGGAGCTTGAGAGAGATGTAGGAGCCAGGGTACACCACATTGGCCGTGGCCAACGTGGTCTATGAGGATCCATATGACCTCTGTCTCTGTCTGAAGCTTGAATAGGGTTTTGGGGATGAGGGGACGGGTGGGAAGGCATATAGGAAGTCCTGACCCCAGTGAAGGAGGAAGGGACGTCCCTTGCCTGACAAAATTGAGACAGAATTCTGGAACAGAACCGGGAAGTTTGGCATTCAGCGGACTTGACAAAGAGATATATGTCCGGGGTTCCCAAAGTTCTTGAAGTAGTTGAACAACCTGGTCTGCCAATGGAGACACGACGCCCATAGTGTTGAAGCAGAACTCGCCTGAGTTTTGTCTGCCCCAAGAATTTTGAATGCATGGAAGATACAGCACAAGGAGAGGAAATTGAGGCTCTCTGACGAGGGCCCATAGTCTGCAAAGCTTTTGTTGCATAGCGACAGACAGCCGGTTCGGCCATGCTTGTTCACATAGAACATGGCTACCTGATTTGGCCATTTGAACTAGGAGGTCTTGTAGCTGAAGTCTGGGGGCGTGAAATACTCGAAGCGCAACGAAGATTGCTCTGAGCTCCAGGAGGTTGATGTGAAGACAGGGCCTCCTGTGGAGTCCCGGTTACCTGGTTAGAGAGATTGTGCAAGGTGTGCTCCCCATCACCACCTGTGAAGCATCTGTTTTTAGGGTGGCTTGGGATAAGGGGTTGCTGGAAAGGAGACCCCACCAAAAGGTTTATGCGGTGATTGCCACCATTGGAGGGACGTCATAAGACGGTATGAGTTTGATTATTTTGTCCTGACAGGCAAAATGAGGCCTGTGGCCACTGAGTGGATAAAGTCCACTGGGCTGCCAGCATAAGGAACCACATGCATGGTGCGAGGCCCATATGGCCTAGCAATTGTAGCATCCCTCCTCCAGCAGTGAGACAAGGGGGAGCACTGCTTGGGAAGCTAGTCATACTTATTGAAAAGACCGCGTGGGGCGGCGGACTGAAAGCCCTTGTCTGTCTGGTATCAAGAATGAGCTCCACTATAAACTCTATGGGAACTGAGTCTGAGCAAGATTGGATTTTGGGCGGGTTTATGACCAGTTCTCCAGATACTGAAGGATTCTTTTCTTTGTTTGGATTGGTGTCGAGATAGAGCAGAGCTGGCTTCTGGCACTGTTAGGGGTCTCGAATGAGCCAGTCGTCTAAGAAAGGGAAGACGAATATGAGTTCCCAGAGTGCAGAGAAATGCTGCTACCACAAGCCAGGCATTTTGTGAACACTATTGGCGCAGAGGCCAGGCCAAAGGGAAGAACCCTTGTATTGGTAGTGCTTTTCCTTGAAACAGGAATCGGAGGAATCGCCTGTGATTTGGATGGATGCGAATATGAGTATATGCATCCTTGAGATCTAGAGAGCTAAGACAATCACGACTTTTTGCGGTATGGCAGCAGGGTTCGTAAAGAGACCATTTTGAACTTCTCTCGGCACAGATATTCTGGTTCAATTCTCGGAGGTCTAAAAATGGGTCTGTGTCCTCCTGTTTTCTTTGGAATAAGGAACTAGGGGAAGTAGAACCCTGGACACGTGACATGGAAATGAGGTACTTCCTCTATTGCTCCTTGAGCAAGAAGAATTGTGACTTCTTGACCTAAGAGATTGTCGAGGGAGGTCTGAAAATTGAACGGTAGTATAATTGTAGTAGGTGGGCAGGCTGTGAAAATGAAGCTTGTACCCCTCTCATATAATGGTCAGAGTCCAATTTTCTGCTGTTATTTGGTACAATCTGGGGGCCAAAAGACATAACCTGCCTGGGATGGTTAAGGGTTCTGGACCCTTCAGGGGCAGGAAGCCAAAGTTCTCTATAGAGAAAGGAGTCAAAGCCCCTGCGGAGGCACTGCGCCTAGCTGAGCTGGCTGAGGTTTTGCAGCTGTTGGCTTCTTTTGACTGGTCTAGGTTGTTGCTGCTGTCCCTTTTGGGCCAGTCTGGACCTGGACAGTGTCCCTGTTTGGGTATAGGAAGGATAAAACTTCTTTTTCTTATTGAAAAAAAATTGTTTCAGACGAGGATCTTGCTTTGCAGGATCGGCTGTTAGATTTGGACAATCTATCCAGTGTGATATTGGTCGAGCATCTATTTCATTAGCCTTCTCCTGCAATTTCTTGCCAACAAGAGGTTTTTTCCTGCTGCCGAAATGTTTCCTAATTTATCCGTGGTAAACCAAAATCTGCAGTCCTGGCATGAGCTGCGTGGCAGTCCGCCACAGATCGTGACCACCACTGGCAATAGCAGCGCGACGCACAAGCCTGAGCTGGCATGTACTTCCGAAACACGAGCAAAGGCTGCAACGCTTACCAAACTTGGAAACATCCTGAGCATGTTTTTTGACAAGAGTGAAGGTAATCTTGTCTTTTGTCATCAGGAAGAAGGGGGGTCATAAGCTTCAAGTCTCTCTGTGGGACCTCTTTAAGAAACATTACCAGTATCACAAGATATAGGAACTGATCCTAGCTGAGAGCATGGAAGCATCGACGCCCAAAGGCATCAAGAGTCCTGCATAACAACCCTGGAGGATTGGATGCATGGTCTCTTTGCACTTTTCATCCTTCTCATGGATGATTCCGCCCATCATTGAATGGTGTGGTAATTGAGTTTTTTGAAAGCCAGGACAAGGTGGAACTCGATACCATGGTATCGAGTCTTCGAGACTGCGGAGATATGGTTAAAGGTGTTTGCCCACATCCTTAGCATAAAGATCATGTAAGATCTCCTGAATAGGCAGAGTAGCTGCCTCCTTTGGGAGGCTGTATGGTACTGGAGGGATTTCAAACGCCTAGCACTAGGAGCTTTTTCAGGAGGGACTACTATGATGGAAAGGCCTCGGTCCACATAACGGCTAAAAGTCCTGAAAGGACAGAGCCTCTGGCGGAGAAATTGGCGCTTGAGGAGAAGAGGAATCTAGGGGAGAAGTATTCTGGTATCGGCAAGAGTCCTTCGGAGCGTCTTCAGTCTCATCCGAGGATTTCCCCCCCCCCCCCCCCCCCCCCCCCCAAAAATCTTCTGATCCCGGTGATCGTGCAAAGCACCGTTATCATGGTATCAAAGCGCGATACAGTCTTGGTATCAGGTTGTCGTTCACTACTCGTGGATGCTTAACCGACTGTCGCGATGCTGGAGCGAGACGCGCATCGGCTCGGTACGGGTCGGCCGATACCTGCCCATGGTAGATGCAGGTCGAAGCCCGGTAGCCGGTACCCGGTGTTGGTCCAGTGATGCACGGGGGCTGAGGTCGTCTGAAGCAGTCCCCCAGTTCAACGCGAGTATTGTCCCGCCAAGTTCGTGTTAGATAGAGCCCGCTAGAAGCGGTCATCTCAATAGGCGAATGGGAAGCTCTGGTCTCAATCACGAACGCTGCCCACGCATCGCGCTCTGGCTTGGGGTGCCGCTTACCACGCACCTCTACGCGGTACGTGGTAACCGCGTAGTTAGAAGCGGCTGGGACCCTTGATCATGGCTCCAGCACCTTCTCTCGCAGGTTTGAGGCCTCGGAGAACCACTACCTACCAGACCCACCACCCCCTGTCAATGCCCGGCTATTGCCGCCCGTAAAGCTTACCGCCCGCAAGTCTCCCGCCGGGGGCAGTTTTGGCACGTGTGAAAATTCCGCAAGGGCAACGCCAGGGCATCTCGATACTTAGAAAGGAGATCTTCCCTTTGAGGGATGGGCTAGATTTATGTTTAGTTACTTGAGATCCATGGGAGGAAAGATGAAGACCTGGAGGACGTTTGATGCAACAAAGGACACACCACGTCTGGCGGAAAAAGGGTGCTCAGTTTAGCAGCTCGTTTTTTTAGGTTCTGCCGGCCCCTTTTGGACATCATTCCACAGGAGCGGCAACTCTGAAATAGAGTGGTCAGGACCTAAAACATTTGACCGACACCAATCATGGGTGTCGGGGATGGGAAATCCGCGTATCGCCCGCACATTTAGAACACTTTCTTAAAAAACCTGAAGCTAGAGTGTTTTCCATTTTTAAGGAAAAAATGGGCCTAGTGCCCCAAAGGGCGACCTAGCACCATGGAAAAACAAGTTTTTCTGAAGCTAAACACACTTCAGAAGACAAAACTATAGTTTTTGGCGGGGTTTTTTAGAAAGAAAGAAAGAACAAATAATCGGCTGGGTACCTGTAATAGCGTTGAGGGGAAGGCAGATGCGACAACAAAAACAAAGATTTAAGATCAAATTTTCTGCCGGTGACAGGGGTATGGAACTGTGCGGATCGCGGGGACAAAACCGAAGAAAAAACCCCAAAAAAAAAAGCGAAACTGGAGAGGGGCGGTGGGAAAGGCGGGAAAGGCAGCCATCGCAGGCGCTGTGGGATGCTACCCCAAAAGTTTTCCTATTTGACGCTGGGGAGCGTTCCAGTGGAGGGCTCCGTCGGTATTCCCGACTGATTACCCATATGTGAAAGAACTACATTCCTGCTTTGTTCCTGGGAGATTGTGGTGCTCCCTTTTGGGTGTAGGTCTGAAACAGCAGGACACTATGTAAAAAAGAAATTAACTTTTACCTTAGGGTAATTTTTTTCTGCAAAACTAAGCTTGCGCTTCTAGGTGTTGCACCTCCATTTATTGTTCTCTTTTCATGCTTAGCCAATCTCGGGCAGCTCTGTAGGAAAGGTGAGCGGGCCCTTCACGGGGCGCGGTCTCCGCCCCCCCCCCGCCCCCCCCCCCCCCCCCCCCGCCCCCCCCCCCCCCCCTGGTGGCTTCTGTAGGGACTTTGCTGCCTCCCCTGGCAAGGCACTAATGCTCTTTTGCGGAATTCCTTCCTTCAACTCATGACTAAAGATCATTAATACAATCTGCCCTTTTTCTTTCATCTATATCCACTAGTTCTTTCAGGTTCAACTAATGCGAGCCAGACCTTATTCAAAACTAGCCTCCATCGCCGCCACTCCACTTGGGAAATCTAATGGATGTTGCTCCAGCATGCAACTCAAACCACACCAAACCGCTACCGTCATATTTATTCGCGGAAAAACTTCCCCAGCAGTATTCAAGCAAGACCTTGCTTCCTCTACCAGGCATTCTCTGAAGATCGTGGTAAACTCAGTCCCACACCATGGGTCATATGACTGCTGGCACTGCACCCCTGCTCCAGGTCCGCCCATGTGCTTTCTCTGAAGCTGCGCCGCTCATCACATTCACCCTCCGGGGCCTACCACTTTACCAGGGTCTTCCCCGCCCCGGAATCCCAGCAAGCATCCACAACCGCTAAGACTTTCTTTTCATGGGGCTATCCCTTTTTTTCCCCCCCACCGGTGTTGCAATCAGATGACCTGACATTCCTCTTCTTTTTTTTTCACAACATGTCCCGGTTTCCCCACCCTGTCTTTTCCTCTTCGCTCTTGGAATCCTTTCTTCCCTTTCTTTCCCGTCTAGGTCTGGTTCGTCCCCTGGCAGAGTAGATGATCATTGTTTATTAGCTGTTTATTCTTCTTCCCCCAGGAGAGACTTCCCTTTCCGTCCCCTTCACACTGAGTACACACCCATAAGAGCCGCGCCTTGTGATTGAATGTGTCGCCCCTGCTCTACTTCCCGCCTTCCGCGGTTTTGATTCAAATGTCAACCTTTGTCCTTCTGTCTCCCTTCCTGGAAGTCCCTGTGGCAGAGCCAAATTAGTCTGAGACCTCCACTAGATAGTTCTCAACTTGAATTTTACTGACCTTTTTTCATATAGTGACGTGAATATTTTTCAGCCATCCATTGATACATGAACGATCTTTATTGTTGTTGTGAGCTTTAAGTAGATCTAGAGAGCCTATTTAGGGTTGTGTTCGCCGACTCCAACTGAGAGGCCATGTCTTGCCACTCCTGGCAACAGAGGATTTCTCACCGGTGCAAGGGATAATTATTTGCAAGTTAGCTGGAAACCATTGTTCAAGATCCGATGCTTGGAAGCCAAGCAATCCTGCATGCTCGATTGCAGAGGGGTGAAGTTCTGCGAATGCACTCAAAGCAATCAAACGTTGGCCCTGTTAACCAATTTTGACCACCATAGAGCATGCTTCACAAGGGTGAGGTAATCTACCCTCTTGTCATCGGGGAGAAGAGGAGCCATTAACGCCAAATCTTTAGCCATCTCTCTGAAGAACATTACCATATATCGCTGTAGGAAATAAGTCTGGCCGATAGCATGGAAGGCCTGAAAGCAATAGCGACCAAAAGCATCGAGAGTTCCTTGATTCCTCTACCTGGAGGGTTTGCGGGACATGTGTGTTTGCGCTCTTGATTGCACGACGATTGCCGATTCCACGACCATGGCACGGTGCGGCAATTGTGGTCTTTTGAAAACCAGGACCACTCTGTTACCCAGTCCATGGTAAGAGTTGGAGGGGTATGGGAGAACTAGTCATTGGTTGTATCTCACATAGGAGGCATGAGATCGTGAAGTATCCGTGGACAGGGAGCGTAGCCGTTTCTTTTGGAGCAATAGGGTATTGAAGAATTTATAATTTTTTGGCTTTAGGCTCTTTCTCCGATGTCACTGTTATGGACAGGACCATAACAACATCGCAAAATAAAGTCTGGAGAAAGACATGTCCTCTGGAGGGGACATGCGGCGGTGTGGGGGATGGAGATGGGTCCTCCGGGAGAGTTTGCATTCATCAAGTATCAGCCGATTCATAGTCTGAGGAATAGGAATCGGAAGACTCGAAGTATATATTGGGCAGGGTGTTCCCGCTTCATACGAAGCCGGTAACCTGGAATCTGTGTCGTCGGAACCTCGGTACCAGAAACAGCTTCGAGGGCCCGGGTTGGGCAGTAGTGTGGAAAGCAGCAAAACAGTCGATACAGGGCTTAGGGCGGTACCAAAACTGGGGGTTCTACGATGCCTGCGGTACTGACTGTAAGGGTTTTACTGGAAATTGAGGGCCGCCAGTAAGGCCACCAAGCTCCAGGATATGTGGATCCATGGAGCTTGCCAATGCTTGGGTATCCGTACCGGACTTGCAGGCCCCGCTCCCTGAGCATGGCACCAGGAGCTCTCTGGGAGGTGGATGGCCTCGGGGCATGCTACCTGGGACCCTACTAAGGGCTTTGGATTTTCGTACAACGCCCGTACTCCCACCGGTTGCGCTTGTGTGTGGCTGGGTTCGGTTGCACTTCGCCCCCCGGCCCCACTGTGTGTCCTGCAGCACACACAACACCTCCATGACACTTAGACGGACGATCTTAGCTTAGATGTGGGGCGGTCGTTTTGCTAGCCCCGACTGACCGCCTCGAACGTTCATGACACACTGCGATCCTTGAGCAAGGCCGAGCACGCCGTGCATGATGTCACTGCGTCAATGAGCACACGCGCTCGAAGGTGACAGAGGGGCGGTGCACCCAGCTTCGCAGCCGTCGATCCGCTGTCGGGGACCCGAGCAGCCCATCCTCGCCATGCCGACACGCGACTCGGGACTTTGTCCCATCTTTCTACAGAGAGGACAGTCTGCTAGGATGTATAGAGTTCGGAACCTGCTCCCGAGCGATTTAGGAGCCATGCCGATACTAGGTGACATGGGTGCCTAGGGAGGCCCTGGCAGACGGGGTACCCAGGTTGCCACACTTGGCAAGACAGCACTTCTTAGTAATACACTAGGAGGTGGTCGATGTTTCCAGTTCGGTGTCGGGGGACAAAAGGGCCCCAGGGCGCCTGAGCGCTACCCTCAAGAATTCGGTTTTGGGGTCGCAGATTGAAGCGCCTGAAGCAACGACGTAAACCTTTGCCTTCAAAGTTTGTTTTTGAGTTTTCGGTTTTTTATTTTGGTTTTTAGAGAAAGAAGCAAGAAAGAAAACAACGTACCAACGAGCGGTCCCGGCGACGGGAACCAGCACTCGGCGTCTTGGGACATGAGACACGGGCAGCCAGGGCTGCCCCCCTCACACATCTCACACAACAGGACCCTTTTCTAGCGGTTCGACACGGACGGTTGGCCTCCCTGCTTCGGAGAGGCAACTCGCGCACGGCCGAACATGACGAGAACCCTTGCGGCGGCACAGGTGGCTGGGGAGCAGGAAGGTGGGTGGCGCGAAAACTCTTTAGCCCGGCCCCATGCGGATGCTCCGTAAAAAGCACTTTCCAGTTGAGACACCCAGAGTGAGCGTTCGCCGCGCAGGCTGTCCCCTCGGCTCCTGCCCGTCCCATCCCAGTCTGATTGCACGCGTACATCTTCTGCGTGGTTCCTGGAGTCTGCAGCGGACTATAAAAGTTATTCCTACCCCCCCTCAATAGTAACTGACAGACATTTCTGGCCAGGAAGCCAATAACCGGACACTACAGGAAGGTTAAGTGCCAGTGTGCGAAGTACCACGGCGAGGAGAAGCAGTTGGTGTAAAGTCATAAATTACTATCATTTGTACGACTAGAGGTGCGCCGAGCCCAGATGGAACTAGACGGAATCAGTCCTCACATATGGGTGAGCATGCCCGAAAAGGTGCCGACAGGAGCCCACGCGACAACCACGGTACCGCAGCGCACCCCGGTGGTATGGGTGGTGGTAAACAGATTCCAGAATATGGGTGTTGGTACCGCAATCGGCAAACACATGCTGGGACACCCCCGGTGGCACCCGGGACATGCGTGGCAGCTGGAGTGCGCTCAGTGCATGCGTAGTAGTTACGGCACCACGTTAAGGGGGGGGGGTGCATTCAATATCTGCAGCGCACGCAGTAATGCTATCATAGCACGAAGACGTAAGCAAAAAGACAAACGGAGCTAAGAAGCAACGCCAAGCACAGGGTGAGCACAGGGAAAGCGCGAGGTTTGTGAGGACTGATTCCTGCTGTCCCCTGGACAAACTCCCTGTTTTACAGGGTGAGTTAACCTACGCTTTCTCCAGGACACAGAGCATTGGAAGTCCAGTCCCCCAGCTACAGGCTACCGAAAAAACCCCGCAGTAAAAACAGCCAATGGGTGACCAGGAACAGGTGAACCGTGAGCAGCAGCAACTGAGGTCGGAAGACAACAGAACCCACCGAGGAGCTCAGTGTCCCAGCGAGGAACCAGTTCACTAGTACTCCAACTACAGCAAAGGCCAGGAGAGGGCAGGAGGTGCCTACACCCCAAACAAAATGATGGAGTAGTACTGCATGGCCGAAGGCGGCTGTCCCGGCAGGACTCTCTCTCTCTGAAAGAGGGCAGGGTGGTGGGCACTGAGAAAAGAAAGGGACCGTATGGACCTAGGTGGACGCTGTACGCTTGGTACCACGCTTCCCACCAAGCCTACTGTGGTGGTAGGAGATGGAAAAAAGCAGAACGAAGCGGTTGCGGTGGCCTGGAGTGATCGTTGGATATAGCAGGACAAGGCCCTCTTTACAGTCCAAGGTGTTAAAGACCTGTTCTCACGCCCGGAATGGAGTGAAGGTCTTTGGACAGAAGGTAGGGAGCACCAACTTCCTGGTTGAGATGGACGGGTGCCACTACCTTTTGGGCAGGAATTTGTGGTGCATGCGTAAGCCACCACTCTGTTCTTGTAGAACCTAGGTAAAAGGGCGCCTCTGCCACAAGGGCCTGAAGCTCGCTAAATGCTGCGAGTGGAGGCAAGCGCGGACCAGGAAAGCCACCTTCCCATGAGAGGTAGCGAACGATAGCAGGTAGCCAGAGGTTACGAAAAGAAAGGGCGGGTGAGTGAGGCTGCCCCAAAACACCACTACTTCTGAGGTTCCATTCGGTTGTCGGAGGCGCGATAACGGGGGACTTCGGATAAGAGCGGCCCCGAATAGGGAAATGGGTCACCCACCCCCGAATGGACTATCTTGAGAGGATCGTCTCAGCCACCAGATGAGGTGTGTGCGCCCGACAGGGCACTAAAGGTGTACTGCTGGACAGAGTTAGACTTGAGCCCGGACCCTGAGAGAGGTGGAGAAGGTACTGTAGCACCAGAGCCGATATGGCAGGAGACAGAAAGAGAGCAGCTCCGTTGTTCAGCGCAACCAACAGCGAAACCTGAAGCCATTTCGAGGGCGGTAAGCCTTCCTAGTAGAGGCCGTCGGTGAGGCCACGCATCATGAATGTCTTCCACCTCAACGGGAAGGTTGAAAGGTGCCAGAGTCACTCTTCGTTAGCAAATCACGCTGGTCAGCGGGATTACCAGGGGAACCCAGGTTGGAGGTGCAGGAGACCGCCCCACTCCTGAGATAAGGAGTCCAGGGTTGGTCCCCAAAGTGGAGATGGGGGTCTCCACCGTGAAGACAGTAGAAGCAGCGTGAACCCCGGGTGTAACTGAGAGCAGCTGCGACGCGAGAGTGGCGCGAGAATATCTTGTCCAATCGCTCGGTGGGCGCCACGCAGGGTGCTAGTAGGGAGAGAGAGACAAGGCAGTACAAGAACGATAGGCCCTGTCATGGAGGGTTCGCACACGACTGAACAAGGTGCTTGAGCAAATCAAAGCAGCCTAGGAAGGGAAGCGGGGCGTGTACAACTGAGTGACCTGTGACGACACAATAGGATCCGGAAGGCATCCACTGCCACCCTGGAGGGGTGGGCCTGCCGGGAGCAGAAGCGGGGCAACTGGGCAAGCTGTCTGGGCTGGCGAGACACGGTCCATCACGGGTTCCACCCAGAGCCGGGAAAGTCACCTGGCTACTCGGGGGTACAGCTGCCACTGCGTGTTGGGCTGAAGATTCATGCTGAGCACTGTTGGGTGCAACGCAAGGTAAATGCCCGGAGTGAGCTAGGTAGGTAGCACTGTGCAGGATAAGGATACACCGTGTTTGGGACGCTGGCAATCAAGAGAAAGAGAGGAGCGCAAGGCTTCCTGACAAAGGGTTTCGAGCACCACGTGCCCCTAGTTTAACTAACGAAGCTTATACGCACAACCTGGTCTGTACGTCTGGACTAGCAACAGATTGGTGCTGCAGGGTGGCGGCAGAAACGACTATCAAGGGCTAGGATGTATGGGCCAATGAACTCCAGAAGGTTGATCTGCTGGGCAGTTGCTCTCGTCTGGTGTCCAGATGCCCGGGCGTGCGGAGATTTCGTAGTAGTGGGCTCCCCAGCCAAGCAGGGAGTGGCATCCTGTGGCAACAGGACCCGTGAGGGGGGCTTGGGGCCTGAAAAGGCATGCCCACCGCGAGATGTGCTGGGAGGTGACTGCCACCAGACCAGGGAGGACAGTCCCACCATATTGGCGGGTCCCAGAGACTCTGTGCTAAGAGGCGGGCCGAGGCCGTCTGAGAACCACTGGTCCCGGACGACACCCACGGCGCCGCCCTCATGTGGAAGCGCGAGTCTGGAGGTGACGTGGACCATGGAGGCAAGGTGTCCGAGGAGACGCAGAGAGAAGCCAAGCGGGCACCGAGGGAATGGTATACTGTACGCCCCAAGCCAGAGTCCTGAGATGATCGATGTCGATACACTCGGGCAAGAAAGCCGTTGACTGGAGAGTGTCGATCCTTGTTCCAGACAGTGAACTCCAGACACTGAGTGCGGGGAGGATGTGAGACTTGGGGTAGTTTATGACAAAACCAAAGTATTGAAGAACCTGGATGGTGTGTCTGGTGGGCCATGGCTGTACCTCTGAGGTCATGACTACCTGTATGGAGGCCAGTCGTTCAGTGAGGGGAAGACGAAGAGACCCCTGGAGCCAAAGGAGAGGCGGCCATGACCGCCCAGGCATTTTCAGTGAAAGCTCGTGGCGGCAGAGGCTAGGCCTAAGGGGAGCATCCTGTATTGAAAGGGCCTGCCCCACACTATGATGACCGCAAAGTACTGCCTGTGGTTGGGGTGGATGAGGATGTGGGGTATAAAGCATCCTTGAGGTCTAACAGGAGGCATACCCAGTCTCCATGCTGGCGGTTATGGCAGCAATTGTTCCAAGGGAAGGAGACATATTAAACTTCTCCCTCACCAGGAATTTGGGGATGGTTGCGCAGGTCGAGGATGGGGCCTTAGGCCCCATGTCCTTTTTGGCACGAGGAACGTACCTGGAGTAGAACCCCTTGCTTTTGAGGTGGTGGTGCAGGGCCAACGGTGCCACTGCTTTGTCCTCGAGAATGACCTGCCAAATCTCCTTCAGAAGAAGGTCCCGAGTGGAGGGGAGACCTGAGGGGCTCTCCCGGGAAATTAAGGAGGAGGTGTCGTGAGTCAGCTGGTAGCGGAAGGAGGTAGCTCTCCCAGGACTTATCCTTAGTGCCCAAGAATCGGTGATGATTGTTTGCAACCTCACCTCTGGGCATAGCAGGGCTAGACAATCCTCTGTGGGCTGCGCTTCTCATACGGGGTTCGAGTGGCTATGCGCAAGGAAGGTCAAAAACTCCACCCGGGCTAGGCCAGAGCTGGTGCCTGGGGTTCTGAAGCCGTCTGCGTGAAATGGGCGAATGTCCATGTCCCTTGGCCTGCGGACCGTGTTGGGGAGCTGGGGGGAGGCTTGATACAAGGTTAGTAGTTTCTGTGTACAGCAGCTCCCTTCCTCAGGGTAGGAAGGACTTTTTACCCAAGCCCTTCCGTCAAGGCGGGCCCGTGGTCTTTTTTAGAGAGCCTGGGTCTGCGTCATGAACTCGGTCTCCAGCTCAGCAGTCTTGGGTCATGGGTTTGCCAAAGAGGTTCTCGCCATTGCAGGCGGACATTGACCAATTTGTCCTAACCTACTGCTCGACATCAAACAACTGTCGACAAGCTTGACGGCGAACACCGATTGGGGGGCCCCCCAGCTGCCGCTACTCGAGCCGCAGATTCGCAACCGTCATAGGCACCGCTAGAGACATGAATTTGGAGCATTCACGGAAGTCTGCTTAGGCCAGGTTACTGGAACGACCTGCCATCTGAAAAAGGCTGTTTCCACCGCTGGTGAGACCACTCCCCACTCCGCGACGCGAACACCGGCACGTTACTTTGCCAGGTCTCTCAGGTAACATGCCCATGTACAGCTGATGAGTATCCGGAGAGGGAGGTCTCCGTACAAGGAGATGACCTAAGTGAGTCAAGAGGCGCTGGTAGAATCTTTCGGTCAAGGGGCCGGTACGTCCATCTGGAGCGGGTCCCTCCCTGACCGGGGGAGCACGGAAGGGAGTTAGTCTTTTGGAGGTATCGGTGTCAGCCTCAAGACAGCGAGGAAAACCTAGGGCCGACTCCACCACCAGTGGGAGTAAGGTTGAGGCAGCTGTGACTTTGGAAAGCCCGGAACGCGACACACGCGAGTCATCAAGTCGAGCCGTTTGCTCACCACCGGCACACAAAGCCAGTGTCTCCCACATTCGATAGCATCAGCCGTTCCAGGATGGGATGGGATGGGCACCACATGAACAAGAGTTCGCCCAGGTCAGATGGGGGCCTGAGTAATCTGGAGAATACCGTTTCCCAACATACTCCATCAGCCGGCGACCGAAAGGATCATACTACTGATACCTTTAGGGTCGGGAATGCGCGAAAGGGCCTTTGAGCTATCCTTGATGAAATCAAGGAAACCCTATTATCCTTGGGCGGGAACCGGCATACGAGGCTCTGAGATGGGAAAGTCAGATAGCGGATGTTGCAGTCGGCAGCGAGTCGTGGGGGACTCGCTCGTCCTCCGTTGTATACCTATCAGGAGTAGTCCAATCCCGAGGAAAACCCCACGTAAGAGTGGCGGTTCGCCCAGGACCTCAGGGCCCCTGATGCCCGGCGGCATGGTGCCACGGTATACAGCTTAGCGAGGGGATGAACACCAACTGAGTCACGGGCGAGCGGGACGTACCCCGCGTCGACTAAACTCGGCCGAAGGAGTGACTCGAAGCCTAAGGAACCGCGAGGATGCATGGGGCACTCCCAGGGACGTCTTGGCCGATCAGAGGGGACCCAGTGGTTGGAGCGGAGTAATACCGTTGGTGCTGGACAACAGCGCACACTGCTGGTCAATGAGCGGAGACCAAACTGTGCTCCAGGGCTGCCATGCTGGAATCCCAGACCAGATAGGTTCCGCAACCTTCAGCGCACAGGGAATGAGGGCCTCGGGCCTGATGAAGGGCTACCCCCGAAAGGGGAATCCTACGAGGAGGATAAGGGCTGGGGAAGGAGGTTAGTCCGCAATCGGATCGTTCTGGGGGCCCTTTACCAGGCCCATCCTTATCCAACGCCTTTGTTGAGCGTGCGGACTGCAGGGACGGGAAAGCCCAGGAGAAGAGGACCACAGGTACCGCAGCAGCCGGAACCGTCCAAGGACGCTGCCTCTCGAGGGTTGTATTCTTCTTTCTGGGTTCCACTCAAGAGCGGGAGACCCCCTTCGGGATGGACCCACGACGCATGCCAGCGGGACGGATGGAGGCCAACGGGAGACTGGGGGAGAAAAACCTGAAGGTACTGCTGCTGGCGGCTTCCTTGAGGGGCCTTAAGGGGACATCCTCGGCAGAGACCGCAGGCTGGCCTGGTAGTGGTCATAGGCACAAGGACAGCTGGAGACAACAGTCATGCTGGTGTCGGTCAAAGGGGGGGGGGGAAATAATATTTGAGCCGCCCGATGCTCAGTTCTTAAAGACACTGGTAGCCATGGGAGAAAAAAGTACCCCTGCGAGGTCGAAGACTCTCTGGGCTGCCAGTGGAGAAAAAAGGCGTGAAGACACCAGGAAATAAAAGAACGAAAACTACAAAATAGAATGAACTCGACGCCGAGGCAACAAGGTCAGTAGGTGGGTAGAGTACCAGTGCCATAACGGAGATGAGTATGAAACTCGGAGAGAAAAATCAACTTTTTCCAGAGACAAGCCAGACAAATGTCTGAAGGTCTCCGTGGAAAAAAGGAGACTGAGCAAGATAGCACCCTTGGGCAGGAAGGAGACCATGCATGCGTGGTAGCATCTCCCAAAGGTTTTCTTTAAAAGCTGGGGGGATGCTTCCGCGAGGGTTCCATCGGTGCCAACGTCACCCATATGTGGGGACTGACTTCCTGCTTGTTCCCAGAGAAGGCAGACAAATTTTGCTCCAAGGCCCCCATCCTGGCCTTGACACCAGATGGCTCTGGAGCCTTCACTGTGGGCACTGAAGACCTCGAGTCCGGCGCTGGTTCCACTGAAGGAGAGTCCTCGACAAGGATGGTCTTGGTGGTCTGAGACCGATCCCTCAATGTTGATGGCTTCCATCGGGGCAACATGGAAGAACTATCCTGGCCATCGTCCTCGGCCTCGCGTCAAGGGCTTCAGGACCTGGGCCCATGGAACTTACCAACTTTCCCCGACTCATCGCCCGATGAGGTCATCGAGGGCTTCCGGCTCTTCAAGCGGCCCTCATCCATGAAACTCCGGCCGGAAGCTCTGTGTCCTCAGGGCTCGAAGCTGCTCAGTCTCCACAAGGGTCCGAGGTCCCAGAGGAGGTCTTGGAGCATGGTCTCGCGGATGACTCCAGGACTGAGTCAATCTTCAAGAAGATGGACTCACACTGCTCCTGACGGCTCTTGATAGTCTTGGGAGTCATCTACTTGCAGAGACTGCAGACCAAGGGATCATGGTCCGGTCTGAGGCATCAAAGGCAGAAGTCAGTGGCACTCCACCAACAGACAGATAACCAAGACAGGTCCTGGGCCAGATTGGAGGAACTTCATGAAAGTAAATTAGCAGGTAAGGGCTAATTTCCCCTTCATCCAAGTCCCTCCAATCCAGTCCAAACAATAGGGATGCACCACAGCATACCTAACTATGGGAGGACCACGCGGGGCCCACCCACAATACCTGAGGCCCAAACCAGGCTTCCTGTCTTGCTTGTACATGCAACTGGTAATGCTTTGCAAATGTATGCAAGGAGGACCATGTCACAGCCCGACAGATGTCCACTGGTGACACCAAGTTGAATTCCATCCAGGACGCTACCTGGTGGAATTGAGCCCGCAGTCCTTCCAGCACTGATCTGTGCTTGAGGAAGTAGACTGAGGCAATTGCCTCCTTAATCAAGTACGAAATGGAAGCTTTAGATCGCGGGCTCCCCTCTGCCGAGGTCCGTCAAAGCAAAATGAATAGCCAATTGTAGTAATGTATTTCCATTGAAAGGCTTCGTACCCTTCACGTAATCAGACTTAGGCGCCATGCTCTGTTCACATCCAGAGAATACAACTGTGGGTCTCCATCCTCCCTGGGTGATCCTGCACCCACTGGAGAGTCAGCCACTTGGTCGACAGGAAGGGTAGCGCAAGAGATATTGATGGACAGCCTTGGCAGGAAGGAAGCGACAGTGCGCGCAAAACCACCCGCTCCTTAGACATCAGCAGGAACGGTTTTCTTGGGCCCAAGACAAAGCCTGCAATCTCGAAATGTGTCTAAGCCGAGCAATATGGTCATCAAGAAAATCACTTTCACGGTGAGATTCCTCATCGTCAGGCAGCAGGTTCAAAGCCACAAAAGCTCAGACAGTGATCAGAAAACATGAGAATGAAACGAAGTTCAGAGTCCCAGTAAGGCACGACTGCCTGCAATAGCAATCAGACCGGCTTCACCAACCACAAGAAACTCCCCTTTTTCCTCGGACGAGCAATATCTCAGATGATACACAGACAGCGCACCCTGAACCTGTCCCCTAAAGACAGGAAGAAGGACTGCTACCTGCAAGCCTTTCTAGGGCAGTTCAAGGCCAGCCCTTTACCACAGACCATCCTGCCAAAAAAAACGTCAGAACATCACTAACGAGTGCCCCCTACAACCGCTCTTGTCCGAATCCCCTGTTCACACACAGTGCTCAAACACCTATCCAAACTTCCCTAATAGAGGGAAGACCGGAAGTGGACCTTGTTCTGGCATGCAACGGTGCTGTTGGTCACTCTAGGTGTATAGCCAGCGCTGCAAGAGTTGCGTCTGCCTGGCCCAAGTATCCAGTGACCTTAGTCGAACCATGCTATGGGGCTGTTCGCTAATTCCCTGAAGGGCAAGGTGCACCGATAACGTGAAAGTCGCCCAAAACTGCCGCAAAGTGGAGGGAAGCGCTGATGCCGCCAGACATATCGGGATGTGAAGATATGCCTCGGTCAAGTCCAGGGCAGTGAGAAGTTCTCTCTTCTGCACACCCTCACTAATGGATTGAAAAAATCTCCATATGAAATCTTGGCACCCAAAGAGCTGCATTGAGAGGCAGGTCTGACGGCTACGGGATTACCATCACATCTATTTCCAGCAACCACCTGAAATCATAGTAAGCACCACCTAGTGTATGCCCCGGGCGGCGAGCATTTTTTCTTTCCACTCAGCGACAACATGAACGGCTTCCTTCAGTTAGATGTTGAAACTCTAGCAGTTAGACCGTAGCAGATAATTTCCAGAACCTCACTGATCTGAGGTTCATCTGGACCCAGGAATGGTAAATACGCTGGAAGGCAGGGCCACTGATTACGCTTCCTCCTCCAGAGCCCCTGGACCCCCCTTGCACATGGGGACTTTTTGGCGGCTACCCAAGGACCCTGAGTAAATAATCAAACATTCAGCGAGTCCCTTGGCCCCAAACAGGACTGCCCCTCTAAATGGGAAAAATGTCCCCTTTTGTGAGAGGAGGGAAGCTCATTGCCCGAAAGTGACGAAAGTTCGTCGACCCTCCCCGTGTGGGAGCCGATGAACCTTTAAATGCAGGAGGTTTGTCACTCTGGCAAACTTGCCATCTCTTCGACTCCCCCAGGTCTTTGGTGGACCAACTCCTTCACGGTATCACCAAACAGCTTGGCCTTTAAAGGGCAGTTTGCTCGAAACCCGAACATTGGAGAACACATCCGCCAACCAGTTATCCAGGCCACCGGAACCATAAGCCGTCGATACTACCAAGGTCATACTCTTGGAAGAGAAGCGGCCCAGATCATAACAGAAAAATAGGACAAAGTAGGCTGTGGGTGATTCCAGCTTCGGAACCTCCACTGGCTCTGAGGAGCCCAGACAGGGCCCTGACCCACACCCCCCAGTCCCGCATTTTCTATTCTATGCATTTATTTAGTTATACATTTGTTCGATACCGCTACTTCCACGCCACTCAGCAGCCGTGGATTACGCGATTGGATAAAGTTGTCCACAACATGGAACAGGAAACCATTTTTGACGGTATAAACATCATTGATTAGACAGGGAAGCACAGCACACAGAGAACTATTTTACAGGGAACATGGGCTATGGAGGGTTAAGTGGCTTGCCCAAGACCACAAGGAGCACCTGTGGGACTAGAAACCCCAGTCCTTCCGGCCCAAGGTTGCTATCCTCCAGTGGGATTTGAACCCCCGACCTTCCGGCCCGAAGTACCTTGCCCCAACCACTAGGCCACTCCTCCACACAGACTCGGGCCACATAAGCCCCGCAGATGGATGCTTGCAAGAACAATATGTTGACCTCAAACACCTGCCACAACAGCGCCTCCAATGGCGATACTACGGATCTTTGAGGGCTGTGCTGCCCTCCACCAGAATTGTGATCTTTTTGGTCATGGCCATGACCAACGCGTTCAGCTTGGGAATTTGAAACAATTCTTTCTCAGTCTGCAGAACAGGATAGAGACAGGCTAACACTGGTGATCCATGTTGGCCACTGCTGCGGCTGGAGAATTCTGCTTAGCTTGTCTGCTAGGAAGTTCTCCTGACGTGGTAAGTACACTGCCTTGAGGAACATAACCCTGACTGGACTGCGAACGGAGGCACACTAGGTCCAGGGTATCCTGACACAGGATGCGAGAGCCTGTGGCCCCCTTCCCCCACCTCTCGTTGTGTTTGGGACATAGAACATCGCATACTTGGTTGTCTTGTCCTGAATCAAGAACAGATTGATGAGCCAGGGTTTGGCGGAAGTCCCGAAGAGCTAGGCGGATCGCTCGAGACTCTAGGAGATTGTATTTGTTGTGTACTCTCATCATGGAGACCACACACCTTGGGGGCAGACCTGCTGGCAATGAGCATCCCATCCCAGCAGGGATGGCATTCATATTCAGCACCCTTGAGTGCATGTGAGGCTGACAAGGCATTCCCTTCAGAAGGTTGTGATGGTTGCAAGCCACCATTTTCAGAGACTGTATTAGTCTATGGGACACCTTGATGTTGTCTCCTGAGTCTGCCTTTGGCTTTTGTCCACTGGTCCTTGATACAACCACTGAGCTCCTCTTCTCATGGTGACTCGCTCATTGGGTCTCACATGCACTGTGGAGGCCATGCGACCAAGAGGCCGCAGAAAGTGTCTTTTTTTTTTTTTATAACCTTTTTTTTATAGAATTTTCTTGAATACAACACAATTGTAAAGAAAACAAAATCAAATAGTACATTATATCGCATCCAAAAATACCAACCACATAAAAAGACAACAAGGGAGAGAAGCCGATTCAAGTACGGAAAAAAAACACTAAAAAAACCCAGCAATTTAGGAAGTCAAAAGACTCCACAATAGGGAGCTAATTCATAACCATACCCTCCCACTAATTCCCAACATTTTCCCTTCCACTTATAAAATTTAACAATGATGATACATCAGTAAACGTATAGGTCTGTCCCTCTAAAGTTATAATACACCGACATGGAAACTTTAGAAACAAAAGAAGCCCCGAGAGCCACTCACGTCCGGCTTTTCAAACCCAAAAGTTGCTTCCTGCGAAGCTGGGTGTGACGGCCGACATCCGGAAAAACTTGTTTTAAAACCACAAAAGAGGGCCTCTCTACATTTGAAATAGCCCTCAACACAACGTACTTTAATGGACTCAGAACCAAACTGCACCACAAGGGTGCAACGCGTGGAACTGACCTCCATTGAATCCTCCAGGAAGGCTGTGAGGTTCTGGCCAACCGAGCCACCAGAGTGCTCAGAACCCCCTTCGGCTACCGTTAAGGATCCAGAGCCTCCAGACAGGTAATACAGGATGGTGAATATCCCTACTCCCTTGTAAATTCAACTTTCAGAAAAAAATTTTTCAAAGCAAATTATTACTGAGACAACAGGTGAGATCATGGGAAAATTAAGAAAACGAAGGTTTGCATGCTCTATGCTGATTCTCCCAGCACTTCCAATCGAGAAGATAGCAAAAGAGAAATTCTCTAATTAAAGCAACTTCATTTGATCTCGCGTGGATTTAAGCTGGATTATCAGGATTCCTTTGCAACCTTTTCAACCAAGCAACCTAATTGATGATACAACACCTTTCATTGTACAAACAACATCCTGAGAAAATTTACAAAGTGATGAAACTGTAGAAGATAAACACAAATCGATACTTTGAACGGCAGACCCATATGTCTTTTAAAGTCACTTCCCCGACGGGGGAGCAACTGTATTATCTCCGAAGTCCGCCGAATATACCGGGAGTGGTACCGTAAGGAAAAACTTCAGAAGGGCTCTCCAAAACAGTAAAAATGAGAAGCGCAGAAAGTGGCTTGGCTGATATGCCGGATCTGCGACTCACTTGGGGCACTAGTCTACCAGTCTTCGAGCCCTGTCCTCTGGTAGATAAGCCCGTGCCTGAGGGTTGTTTTAACCTTGCCCCTATTAATTCCAGGTCCGGATTTTCTTGTCCCCCTACACCAGGTGGCAGAGAGGGATGAACCTGAAGGATAGGCTTAGCCCGGCGGTTTTGGCCCCTCAAGAACTGGTGACGGTTGGCGGTAGTCATGTGCAATGTGGGCAACTGTGATATATTGTCGTCGGTCATCCCGTCCCAAAAAGGCGGTAGCCCTGGGGAGCAGGTGAACGCGCCTGTCCTTCCTCTCTACGATTACTTTCAATATGGCTGCCAAGGAAGGATGCTGGGTAATGTCTTTTTGGTTGAGCAAAGGAGTGTGACCACACGGTAAATAGGCAAACAGAGAATTTTATTTCGGGTTTTCCCCTCCGCAATGACTCTCCAATGAACCTCAACTCAAACTGGATAATTCTCCAATAAGGCAAAATAAAAATGTGAAACAGGTTGAACAGAAAAATACAGGATTTTCTTTTAAAACATCATATTCCACTTCCTGTGAGGAACAGGCTTCTGAAGCTTAATCTGTACTCCAGATTAGCTTCTTTGTCATTTACTTTCAAATAGCTTCCTTTCTCCAAGCCATGCACAGCACAAGTCTTTAAATGGCTTTCATGATACAGTCTTTTAGCTAGGCAAATACTCAACAGCTATTCATGCTCTTAGCCAGACACAGAGAACATTGCATTTCTTCAACATCTGAACCGTTAGGTTCCTCCAGCAGGTCTATATCCATT